>JAVQMG010000106.1:2867500-4067500 GCA_032878915.1 Castanopsis chinensis | reverse complement strand
GTTTACATGTTTTAATGTATGCTCACTAAACTGTCTTAACTTGTTTTTGAAATATAAAATTGGTTAGACTTGTTTAGTGTGTGTGTGTGTTTTGGATCAAAATGCATGACATTTTTCTTGTTGAGAGATGTTTTTGAGAGCTTAATGTGTTGATTGGATCTTTGGTTGAGTTGCATGCATGATTGCATTCATGTCTGTGTTTTTCTTCTTTTGAAAAACTGTTTTTAAAGGCATCTCGACACCTTCTCGATACCTCTCGACACATAGCTATCTATCGAGATTCTTAGACTCTTTCTTATCGCAGTCTCGACAGATACCTCGACACCTGCTGGATCGATCGAGAAACTTTCTGTCTGCTCGATAGATCCTCGATACCTTCTCGATCCATCGAGGTATGCTCGATAGCTTCTCGACACCTCTCGATCCATCGAGATACCCTTGCATGCATTTCATCCTTCTTCTTTTTGCATGTTTTTCCCTTTGTGTCCATAGCATCTTGTTGTTCTCTCTCTTGTAGGTCTATGGTTCCTTGTTCTTCTCTTTCCCTCTTTATCTGTTTTCTGTCTCTCTCTAGTCAAGTCTTTTGGCTTTTTATACCCTTTGTCAATCGTGTCAAAAAGGGGGAGAAATTTGAGAATTGAATGTCATTCCTCAAGGGGAGTAATAGACTTAGGGGGAGAACTTCATGTTAAAGGGAAGAAAGTTTTTGTTGTAACTAACTTAGGGAGAGTTAGTTTGATACACATTGATATTGATTGATATATTTTTGTGATTGTGTATCTTTTGGTTTTGTAACCATTTTTTTACATACATGATACTTATCAAGTGGTATATGTAATGATGTATGTGTTTCACTCTTTATCTCACATGTGTTGTTTCTTTTCTCTATTTATACACATGTTTCTTGTTTATCTAACTTGTCATTGCTTTCCACATGGTACCTTGATGTGTTTTGTTTAGTGCCTTTCAGGAAAGACAAGTTAAAGCCAAGTCAAGATTCCGAACCTTCTTCTTGCAGCAACTTCCAAGGTTCAAATCTTTTAGACTAGGCTTATTTATTCTTGAGTAGAATGTATTCTAGGACATTCAATGTACTCTTGTGGTTTTGTCACGGATTGCCAAAGGGGGAGATTGTTGGGGACATATTTTTATGTAATTGGCATATCCTTTGACAAAACGCACTTTACTTGTATTTGGGTAAATCTAAATAGGTTCAAGATGATCATTACAAGTGGTTAAATTGAAGACATGAAGATTACTCAAGAACTACTCAAGAAAAAGTACAAATTGCAGGTCTCGATACCTCCTCGACAGAAGCTCGATCTGTCGAGATTCATTAAAGCTCGACAGATGTCCCGATCAATCGAGCTTACGGGTTTCAGATTATAGCCAGCAACGTTTTTATTCTAAAAGGCTAATTGTTTATGGGTTTGTATAATTCTTATTGGACTAGGAAAACCCAAGGTTTGTGTAAACCTATTTGGAATAGGAGAGCCCATTAAGCTCCTATTTAAAGGAGGTGGAAAAAGAAAAACCTAACCCTAGAGAGCTTCATAAGGTTTTCTTTTTGAAACCCTAGCCTCCTCCTACAGAAGAAAGAGTTCTTGTTGCGTTTCTTGTACGCCTTAGGGTTTTGTAACCAAGCAAAGTCTCTTGCACCAACATTGAAGATCTTATTGGTGTTTTTATGTGAAGCTGCTGCAAATCAACTACAACAATCAAAGGGTTGCTGTGGAGTTAGTCACGTATTGGGATTCGTGCAAAGGAGTAAGCCGCGTACTGGGATCCGCGCATCAAATTGGTTAGTCACGTACTTGGGAACCGTGCATCAAAAGGAGAAACTGTCACTACAGAACAAGTCCAATTGGGTATTGGGGTAAGAGTTCAACTGTAGGTTGGTGAGGTACTGGGATTCCTTACTTGTAACTGTTTGTTGTGATAATAGTGGAGTTTCGGGAGTGGTGACCTTAAATCACCCGGTGGGGTTTTTGCCGTAAGGGTTTTCCCCATTCGTGAACAAATCACCGTGTTCTTTATTTTCCGCTGCATAACTTAGTTTTGGTGATTTGTTTGTGCTGCCACGTGATATTGCATGTTAAATTGATTAATTAATAACTTGGCTAATTAATCAACATAATTTATCACAAGGGGTCAACGCGTTTGTGGCCTGTCAAAACAGAACTGAAAATCTGTTTTCCATAAATCTCGACAGATAGAGGTGTCGAGGATCTGTTGAGAAGCTGTTGAGCCTCGAGGCTGAAACAGCTTCTAAAGCTCGATAGATGCATGTGTCGAGACTAGGTGTCGAGCTTTAGTAACTTGCACTTTCCAGCTTGTTTCTTGGACAGACTTGATGACTTTAATACTTGATCTTGAAACACAGTTTCTTGAAGCGTTAAACATATCATAAATCAACCCAATTACAAGTAAAGTTCGTTTTGTCAAAGGACAAGCCAATTACATAAAATGATGACACATGTTTGAAACCACTTGAACCACATATGTCCTAACACCTCTCATTTTTTTCCAATCTCTCTTCTTTGAGACCTTCTTCCCTCTTATACTTCCTTCCTCCTCTCATTTTTGCATTCCACGTGTAGGTCTAGACTGCTAATGTTGATACTTGTCCCATTAGCACCTTCCGGAAGTCTTTAGGTAATAGTTGTAAGCCTAAAAATCACTATTTAGATATCACTTCCTCATTAATACGACTCGAGATTTAGATACAGAGCGTTCAATGTGATGGTAGCAGCTTTCTCTTAGATATTTCATAACTGTTCCTACTCTTTGTGCCCGCTTGAAACATATCTTCATCCACAAGACCTCCTAGAAGATCATTCTAGACAACATGACGTACCATCTGATCCTTACTTTGCTTAGCCGAGGAGATACCCCTCCTCGAATTACCTCTCTCAGCTTCTTCTGTCACAATTTGCTCATGGATTGCTCATGGATCTTTAGGTATGACATCTTCATCGCTATCAATCTATCCTTGGACAAGTGAACAACCTTGGACAAAGCCCATGACCCAAAGATGCACTTCAGGCCTTTTATCCCTACAATAGCCCTTCAAAACTCTGTTTTTCTCTCCTATCCAAGGAGAAAAATCGGGGTTTTGATCCAGTGCAACAGCTTCTATACGTTTCTTCAACCTCTGCACGTGAGAATGTCATTTCCTATGTTTTGTAATTGTTTTTTATGCTTCAAAGCCTTGTGATGCCTCATTAAATGCTTCAGGTGGCGCTCTGTCCTTTGCATTCTACAGTGGAATGTAAATCCTATGGTCAGAATCTCTTCTTGAGTTTTAAGTGGGATAACTCCCACTCAATCCCGCCTTTCATAAAAAAATGCCTGAGAGATCATAATTTTTCCTTTACTTTACAAATTGGTTAGGCCTTAAGAATTTTTGAATTCTCCTACTTCCAAGAACCCTCCATTTTCCTAACTCTCAAGAGGTTCCTAAAGTGTCACCTGTTCTTTTTCTCGTATGTTTTCACACTCCTAGGTTCTTTTCTCCTCAGCCACTCTTCTCGGCCTCCTAATCTTTAACCCTTTTTCAAAATCCTTGTTTTTAATTTGTTCAAATGGGTAAATTCAAAGACCTGGTAGACACTCCGGTTGGTATGGAGGGCTTTAAAGCCAAATACCACATCCCACAGGGAGTGGCTCCTCTGAGGTATTGTGCCTTAGATCAGATAGTTACTGATAGGCAAGAAAGGGAGGTCGTTATTCCTATGATTGCTTTCATAGAAGGAAGATTGACACTTCCCATGGGGAACGTAACTCGAGACTATCTGTATAACCATAGGTTGTGCCCTCACTAATGCGCACCCAATGTATATAGAATTTTAGGTAGCATCGATGCTCTTAATGAGTAGATGGGTTTGGGACTCTTATGGCATGACGCTGTCCACATGTACGAGTGCCATTCACTCACTGACAAGGAGTATTACCTCGAGTCTAGGTCCAGCATTGTTAGGCTTAAATCTTGTCTTCCCAAGTCCAATAAGGGCATGAAAGACGACTACTTAATCACCTCCAGGGAGTGGCACGCCGGTCTTCATTGCCTAATTTAGGAGGGAAACCCAGGTGTGATACCATAGGATTAGGTCCCTTAGCACAGGATTTAGTTCTCTTAGCTTTGTCGTTCATTTTTTGTTTTACATTCATTTCCTTTTAATGACAGACTTTATTGGTTTGACCATAATTTTCTCCTTAAATGTTTTTGCAAAGAAACAACATGTAGCGCCTCACCTAAGCCTGGCCAACATCAAAGACCTCAACTAAGTCTTAAGGTCTGAGGTGTTCATGAGTGAGGACGGGTAGTTGAGGGTGGTCCATATCATCTTGGGCTTCGAGCCAATATCGGACGTTTTCCAAGACCTAGGTCACTCAATTACAATGGGCAACCCTAGGTGTCAAAGGATAGACGTCTCTAAACTTGGATTTCTTGCCTTAGAGGACCTGCCCAATGAGTTACCTCCTCTTTTTGTACACCCTGCACTAGCACCTCCCCCTCTCGCACTCCCTGAAGTAGAAACTCTTAGGGAAGAATCTACTTCTTCATGCCTTTCTCTCAAGGATGAAATAGATCAATTCCAACTCGAGAAAGAAGAAGATGAGCAAGTTAATCCCATCGACCTCTCAGATTTCGAGAGTGAGCTTGATAGATCTTCAGTAGCTCATTTCCCTCCATTGATAATCGCCGAGGTAGACAGTGAAGCCAAGGAGGAAGAATCAATGGCACTGAATCCAAGGAAAGACTTGAAGGATATCATGGTTATGAGGCACAAGGGGTCATCATCCAAAGAAGCCCCTAAAGCCCAACTACCACTCACCCTTCTCCCTGACCCTCCTTCTCCTATAACCACAACTGGCCTACTTCCTATAGCCAATTTGAAGAAGAAAATGAAGAAGCAAAAAGTGGAAGGGGGTGAGATGGTCCCTCAAAAAGAGGCCAAGCAACAAAAAATGACCAAGGATAAATGGATTTCTCCTACGAACAATAGGGAGGAACCCTTTGCAGTCGAAGTGTGACAACAACGCGTATGGGCTCCTCGACTAGAATTAGAGGGTGCTGCCATTCCATGGAATTCCTCTGTTAGAGAATTCCAGAAAGGGCACTCTGCCTACATCGCTAAAGCTTTGAAGTAGCCCATCCTCTTGCCAAAAGACAATGCTTAGAAGCACATGAAGCAATAGGACCTCTTCATGTCGCTGAAGAGGGATCTCACCATGGTAAATTTTACTTATCGTATTTGTTAGACAAATGCTAGGGTGTTCTTTTCATTCTTTATTTTCTTACCCACTCTCTTTTTCTGCTTCAGGGGACTTCTCTGACATTTTCCTGCAGGCTATCCAAGAAATTTTTATAGCCAAGGAGTAGATCAAGGACTCTTGGAAGGAGACCCAGGCTAAGGTCTAACTCCATGCTCAGACTACCAAGGCCTTAGGAGCCGTGAGTAGGAAAACCAAGAGCTAACCAACAAATTGATCACTAAGGAAAGGGCGTGGAAGAGTGCAGAGTCTGGCTTAAAGGGTGCTTAGGACCAAGCTGAAGATCAGCGTAAATAGCTTCATCTCAAAGAAATAGATCTGGCCACACAAAAACAGCTGGTTCTAGACCTCAAGGCTGACTTGGAGAAAGCCAAAGCCACCGCTAAGGTGGCCAAGGAAGCTACTGAGGCCACAAGGCAAGCGTCTTACAACCTCAAGGTGGAAGAAACTGAGATTCGGTTGGCTGAGAAGCTAGCCAAGGTGTGCAAGGATTATTGCAAGGAGGCGTAAGAAAAGGCCTTCAACCTTCCAGGAGTCCCTACTTCCTCGGAGTAGAGGCAGGTTGGGTGTATTTACTACCCCCCTCCCCAACATCCGAGAAGTCCCAGCTACCCTTACACCATCTTCCATCACTGCCTTTGAATCCTCTAAGTAGCTCTTGACTGCACAAGCCATTCCTCCCCTCACTGAGATTTCTAGAGGATCTAGCCAAGCGGGTGACCAAATCCAAGGGGCTGAGGTGAACAAAGAGAAAGGTAAGGGCAAGAAGGTCAAACCTCCCTCAGAGGCCAAGGAAGCTACCAAGGCCAAGGATGCTTCTAAGGTCCCTGATGCTACAGTTAAAACGAAAGAGGCAGAGGCTCAATCCAAAAAGGCTGACCCCAAGGCCAAAGATGCTGCCAACGTCCCTGATGCTGCAACTAAAGTGAAGGAGGCAGAGACCAAATCCAAAAAGGCTAACCCTAAGGCCAAATATGATATTATGTATTACATTATGTATGACATAATATATGACTTAATATAGTGATTGATAAATTTGTTTTATTATAATCTAAAGTAATAGTAACATGAATATGGGACATTATCATATAGTCCATGAGATGCATAGTATGTGATTTATATGAAAAGTCGCAGAAGATATAAATCACAAGTTCTTTGTAAACTTAGAATTTTAGTTCATAGTCAGTGATAAAATTGGACATTACATCTGCGAAAACTATAACGTATCAACTAAGATGATTTGTCTTGATCATGAAAATGGAGATTTCTAGTTGATATGTTGATATGTTTTAAGAGTTAACACATATTGAACTGGACTACAATGAAATTTATTATTGTCCTAATGACTGTCAAATGAATAATAAATCTCACGACTTCTATTTACATTAACTTTTAATCCTAAGAGGATAATGGACATGATCAAGAAGTGTAGGTTGCTTGGATATATCAAGAGTGAGATCTAAAATAACGATCAAAACTTCAATATGCTGGGCAGCCACATTTTGTGTTGATGGAACATATATTTTCAAGATGGAATTCATAGTCTCTTAACGGAGATATAAATATTCTCTTGAGATAAGTTTAATGAGTTTGGTTATTCAGAGAATTGGGCCTAACCACTTTAGTAAGGAGTTACTAAAATATATATTTATGAAATTGGATTTCATAAATATATGTTGAATAACTTTAAAGAATTAAACTGGGTACTCAAGAATAAGATGTAGTAATTTACAAAGTGGCAGTCTACATTTATAACTTTGTATTACTACGAATATTTTATAAAGGGGGTGCATGTACAATAAAGTCTTGGAATATAATTTATAAATAAGGCCTAGAGTGGAACTATATTTATATAATGGTATTAAATATAGTAATGGTAACTTTGGACTTATCAAGAGTTGACAGAAAAGCCCAAGGTCCATTGGAGCTAGTGTCTTATTGGTCCTACTCTAAGCCACACACTTAAGCCCAATTGGTAAGGCCCAAAAGGCCAGCCCAATTAGATAATCAATTAGATACAAAGGGAGAAACATACAGAATTTCCTGGATAGAACAATAGAAAACTATTATGAAAAGGTGAGTTAAAAGTGTTAGACACTTTGTGATTCTCCCTTGAACAAAAACTGATTGAGAGACCATATATCTTGGGCGTTAGTGGAATTGGAGTGAAGATTAAAAGTGTTCTCAAGAACTTATGATCTTTGGTTTTGAAATTCACTGCACCAAGGTGCACTCTCTTGATTCTATATTCTGAAATTTACATAATGCATGTTATTAATTACGAATAAAATAGATCCATCAATTTTTCCGCTGCATACTTGCATATTTCCATCAAACGGTATCAAATATGCTTTTCAAAAGTTTTAAAAAAAAAAAATAAGATTTTTAAAAGAGGATTCATATTCATGAGACAAACTTATTATGCATGCATCACATATTAAAAAGAAAGACGTTAACCTAACTCTTAATTTCAGCTTTGAAATTTCAAAATTTGCAATTTTATAAGAAGGAAAACTTTTTCAGAAAAATTTTCAAATCTGTATTTAATAAATATACAAATCAATTTTGTGACCAGAAAAATACAAATCTGTATTTAATGAAAATACATACCATTTTTATGACCAGAAAAAATACATAAATGTAATTAATGAAAATATAGACCAATTTTGTGACCAGAAAAAATATAGATCTATGTTTAATGAAAATACAAACCAGTTTTGAGACCAAAAAATACAGATCTTTATTTAATGAAAATATAGACTAGTTTTGAATTTAAAAAAAAGGTTTTGATGATCATTAGCAGATTTTGAAATCAAAGTAAAAATTAAAACAAACAATCAACTAAAGAACATGTCAAAGAAAATTTCAACTAAGTATCTAAGCATGGCAAATAGGAATTAAAAACAAGACATAATAAAATCAAACATATTAACCACATTCATGCAATGAACAATCACAACATATTAATTAATGGAAAAGAAAAACAAACAAAAGAATGAAACTAAATACCTCTTGCATGAGCGTGCTCTTCAAATAAAAGAATATTTTAGAAATCAAAGAAGTTTTCACTCCTTCGAGGTTTAAATACTTTACTTACAAAAAAAAAGTTCTTAAAGCAAAAGCCTCTAGAACGTCTTTAACGTAAAGGGAGCAAAGAAGTCAAAAAAGAAGAGCCCTTAATTCTAATCATTTTCCTCTATTTATAGAGGTGGGAAGCTTAAGAAAAAGCCAAATGAGATTAGATATGAATTGGAATGCCTCCTTATCTGTAAAAAGTCGAAAAAGATAGGTTTTAACTTAATCAGGAGGTTCCCGAGCCAAGCTGAACATTTGGGCCAATTGGCACTTGGGAAGTGTCGAGGGGCACTTGCCATGTACTGATTGGCACTCCAAGAGTGTCGACATGCCCTCTTGGGTGTCAGGCCCACATTTGAGTTTTGGTCCAATTTGGACTCATTTTTTGAGGATTTTTTAGCCGGAAATTGCACCTAGACGCATTTTATATTCGTAATCTAAAAATTAACCCCTTTTTCTTGATATTCTAGTCTTTAAAGTGATAATTATCTTATAGATAAACAACCTAAAAAGACTTAATTATCCACAACTTCTTTATTATTTGGTTATCCACTTTATTCCCACGTAAGCAGACTTATTTTGACACTAACCAACAACCAATCACAAAATTATTTAATTAATTTTAATTGTTTGACCAATCAGAATTAATTTAAATTAATCATGCGTGGCCGGTTCCACCCAAACAAAATGCTTGTAGACCGCAAAAATTTGATCATGTGATATCTTTCATTCCGACAGTCCAATTTGAAAGACAGGCTTACTGTTGCAACCGTTAGAATCTCAATATCATTTTTATGATATGCAATGAATGAATTAATGCATGTAATGCAACTCTAAATTTCAGGTATGTGAATGGTCACTCTAGTCATCTTCCAAGATTAAATTATGGATGCTAAATCAAGTGTCTACAAAAATAAAAAGAAGTCTTAGATGATCAACTAAAACAAAGGTAATATGGAATGCATTTTTTTCCACCATTATTTTATGACACCACGAATACAAATTCTCAATCACATTTTTTTTGTATCCTACTATATACTCCATTAATCAAAAAATTACCTTGTATTCATTTAACGTAACTTACAAAATAATCATAGTTTCAGATGGAAAAAAAAAAAAATTAAACATATGGCATACCATAATGAGGGGAAGTGGAACACAAAAGTGAGACATGAGATTTGTATTCTATCAAAACATGCAAGAAATTAATTCAATAAAGTGAATCCATTCATAACTTAGTGACTAAATTTATGTTAGTCATCTATCTACAACAACAACTATATGCTTTTTGGGTTTAGGAGACGTTATGAACAAAAATATGACACTAAGCACAAATATAGTAGAGTTATGTAAAAGAGCAATGCTCTCTCTCTCTCTCTCTCTCTCTCTCTCTCTCTCTCTCTCTCTCTCTCTCTCTCTCTCTCTCTCTCTCTCTCAAAATTGTATTTTCTTGATTAATGCTAATCAAAACATGAAAAAACACTAAAAAGGCTTATGTGAAACTACACCCCGAAAATTTGGGTGTGTGCAAGCGCCCGCGAATGAGTAAGTTTCCTCATGGAAAGTACGCTTTGGCCTTGGAATGGACTTGGCAGAAGATGCAAATAGAGTCTCCTCCTAGATTAGGTCTAGGAATCATACTAAGCCTTTTGGGCCATTTACTTACATGCTAAAAGCTCGAAATGAGTGATAACACAAGAGTTATTTAGACCCCCAAATCAAAAATTACGGCTCGGTTGATCTTACTCTAACTTAACTAAGTGCGAAATAGAGTAAATGCGAGCGAACAAATAATAAAACTACCTTAAGTCATATTCATTATATATCAACAATAAAATGAAGGCTAAAATAGTAGGGAAGAAGGGTGCAAACACAAGATAACACTGAGACATATTATCGATAAGGAAACAAAAGAATTGGGGGAAAAAACCTCTCCGCCGCCCTCCAATCGATAATTGATCCACTAGACAATAAGTTGGGATACACAAATAGTAAGAGACCCTCTAACCCTAATCTACCCAATGCACCTAAGCCCTCCAAGCTCCTACTCCAATAAGGCTTCTCAAAACCATGTCTTGTCTAGCTTTCCGGATCCCGCAATTCAGCCCGATTGCATCCACCAACGCTTGGCTTCTTCCAATACTTCCAGTAGCACCAAAACCTCACTTTGCACTCGAAATAGGTGTGGTAAGTGTTTAGGCTATCAACCTCTCAAGGATATGGATATGGAGAGGTAGAAATTTGAGGAAAACCACAAAGGATTGTGCAGAGGATTGTAGGTATAGCATCTCTAACTCTCAAGCGTGTATGCTAATGTTTTCTCCCAAAAAGCACTCCTTACAATATGTAGGTAATATGGATATATATAGTGTGGGTGAAGATAAGGTGTAGCAGATATGCTAAAATAGCAAAACAGAATGTTTCGCCGAGTATTTCGCAAGAAGGCCTTTCCCGTGAAAACCAATTGTCTTAACTCTTTGCATTCCAATCATGTGCTCTGTACATGGCTCACTTCGCAGGAAGGCTTCTCACAAAAATTCTCGCAAAATCCACTTTGTCTTCAATAGGCGCTTGAGTCTTCACACAGTCTCTCACACATAACCCATACAATGAAATCCCATATAGAATACAAGGTAAACATGATTGAACATAATTACAATCAAATTTGGCATGAAATTAAAGCCAACACAAAATATTTGTAAATAAAAACTTTAAAATCTCCCCCTTTGGCTATTTTATGACAAAACCCCTAAAACAGACTCTAGACTTAAACGTGAGTTTAGGAACAGTAGTAAAACTCACTCACATCTAATCTATAAGTTGTAAAGCACTTGCACATATACACCTGTATCTTGAAACACTCACACCCCAACAAAACTTTCATTAAGCTTATGACAAGTTGAATACAAGGTACGTGTAAGAACAAGTAAAATTCGATCAAGGAATTAAACAAGATATAAACTATGAAGCATAATTTAATCAAACATGAATAGTCATTAAAGAATGACTACAATGAACATTTAACTAGTAAATGATCATCCGGAAACGCAATACAATTAACAGCAATGCAAAAATCAATTACTTGTCCAACACACAACCAACGCAAAACACAAAAGGTATTTGCATTAATGATACAAGATCCAACAATAGCACAAATGTGTAGTACTAAAGATAATGTATGCATTAATCTAAGAGTACTTAAAAAGCTACAAAGTAAGGATACAAAGACAAAGTACTAAAGATGAACTAAAATTTAAACTAGGGTACCTTAAAGCTTTAAAAGAAAGCAATGTACATATCTAAGAGTTATAAAAACTATAAAGATAAATGAAAGTAGACTACTAAAACAAAAGTAAACTACTAAACCACTACCAAAATAAACCAATATCTATGATATGCTTATGTTATGATCCTCCTCAAACTATGCATATTGTGCATCTCCCCCTCAAACTTTCTCCCCTTTTTTTACCAGAATGACCAAAAAGGCTAAAACTACTCAGACTCGGATTTGGAGCCTTCTTGTTGTTGTCGTTGCTACTCCATCATCATATCATCAATCTGAGATGAGAGTGCAGTGATTTGGTCTTCGACATAGATAAACTAATCTGAGGTGTTCTTTACATGCGTTTCTAGCATACCATACATCTACTCAACTCGTGCAATGAGACGGTTAAGACGATCGGGTCCTCGTGCTTGTGCTTGGAAGGATGGTTGTGCAGAGCCCTCTGAGGCTAGTGTAAACCTGTCAATCTCCTCCTCCATACCCCCACCTTCTTCCTCAACATTGTTCCTTGGGATTTGAGAAATGCCAGTTTTTGGTCCGGTGATGTGGGCTTTACTTCAGGTCATTGTTTAAGCACTAATTGGATAATCCCTTTGCATGATGGTAAGACCACTTGGAATCTTCAGCCTTGTTTTTGCTATGAGAGCCATGATGAGACTTGAGAATGGCAAGATTGTTCTTGAGTTCCTCTTGGTGATGCTTTTGGTCAAGAGGTAGTATATGTGACCGCATATGTCGATCTCCTTATGTTTGAAGAGATTATACAGAAAAATAGTTCTTGGTCCGGACAATATGGTCAAGTTCGTCACCAGGTAAAGGTTAGGGAGCATTATATGGGCCAATGTTCTTATCTCCATAGTGAAAGGAATTGTGTTTAATGGCTTCCTTTAGAGAGTGCCAACGAGGAGTCTCGCCATTGGCTCAAGAGAATCCAATCTATCATCATATTGGATAGAAATATGTTAAGATGTTGGACAAAATTCTAATAACTCTTGAATAGAGTCCCTCATGATAAAGAATTCTCTTTGCCTCACCCAACAATTTATGCGCTCCCCTTTCACAAGGGCATTTGCAAATAATTGCCTTATGATTTCAGAGAAGACATTCCCACTTGGGTTCAGCAACTTTGTCCATGTTCTATCCTTGAACACTTCTGGAATGAAGGTGTCTTCAAGCGTTTGCATATTGACAACCCTTTCCATGATGATCGGGGCCTTCTTGTAGAAATCGTTATAGGCCATGTCTACCTCAATGTTTTCGAAATTCTCTGAGTCCAAGTGTGGACACTTTGATGATTTCTTTATGGTAGAATGCTTAGTAGGACAAATCTAAAAAAGTAGTCGCAAAACACAAAGACACTAGTGCAAAAACACAAAACAAGAACACAAACTTGATTAATACCAAGTTAGTTCATAAAACAAACACAAAGTCCTAAATGGAACCTATAAAATGTCACAAGATCATGTTATGAGTGCTAAACATGTAACAACATTTATCTAGCATGAGTGATACGCAAAACATGACAAGTGAACAAATGTGTGCATCAAGTGTGCATGTGGTGTGCATATGTGATGCATGATCAAGGCATGACTAAGCACGGTTGGGTCAAAGTGTGTAAAATGCACAACCAATGATCAAAACATGATAAACATGTATAATCATGGTAATCCCCAAAGTTTGGTACTCATCGAAGTCCAAAACAACACCAAAATGCCATCTGGGCATTTTATCAAACACTTGGTATGCACCAACATAAATAACATGTAAGCAAAGCATGAACATGTGGAAATTTTGCCTAAATACATGTTTAAATGCCACAAGGGGCCAACACAAACACAATCAAAGCAAATGGGACAGAGCCCAATCAAGAAATTGAAAAAAAATATTCACAAAACTAAAGTTTCCCAACCCTATTTCAAAAATACACCCAACTCATGCAAAACCTATAATCTAAGGTAATAATGAGAAAAGAGTGATCAAACATATCTTAGAGAAGACTTTGAGAAGATTTCACTTGAGTTTTAATTGGGTTTTTAAGAGAAAATAGGTTTAGGGTTGAGAGAGGCTCAAGGGAGAAGAAGTTTTTATGTTTGAAAAACTGTCATGATCAGCCCTTAAAAACTGAAAACAAGCATTTTTCGTGGGTTAGATTCTCACGAAGTTACTCGTGAAAGATGCCTCTAAAGCACAAAACTTTTTGTGGGTTAGATTTACTTGCGAGACAGTCGTGAAAGTTATTGTCTGACATTCTTGTGTAATCAAGTTTTGCCTTTCTCATTTTCAATGGAAGAGCTTACTCGCGAGCTTCTAGCGAAAGTGCCTCTGAAGGAGTTTTTGATGAAAAACATGAAAATGCAATATAAACAAAAACTCAAAACACTAAAGCATGAAAACACTTTCAAAATTATATAAAATACTCAAAAATCTTTTTAGGTTTGATTGGCAAGCAATTGTATACATATCACATTTGAACATGTACAATCACACAAATGAAATAAGCATTCATTGAACAATAGACTTGTGTGTTGTGTGTGTATCAAATGTGGATAAGTCCTTAGTCTAGAGTGAAGCTTCAATAATCAATTCAATCAAGTCATACACAACTAATACTAAGTTAAGTGGTCTATCTCAATTATAGAAATGAACATTTATGACCTCCCACAAGAAAATGATTACATATCTTTGAAGCTTTTCTTTTTGGCTTCTTTTAACTCATAACTTTTTATCATTTACAAACAATACATCTCATTTTGAGATCGATGCCTGAAATTTTTGATATTTCAATTTTGAGGGTAAACCTTTGGCTTTTTAGGCACCATACTTCAATACAAATCGCTTTCCCTTTTTCCTAGTCAAATACTAGTATGTGCGACGACTTTTGCAGCTCATTATCTCTTTTTGAGATTTGACATTGGTTGAGCTATAATGCAAAAACATAAAAAGTGGGAAGATATATAGGCACAAGTCTAGGCCTGTATCAAAACCATCAAGACTATTGACTAATCATTCATGACAAACTTGAAGATTGATTTACAACAATCACACATACATGTCAAGATTTTTCCCACAAAGAAAGATGTGCACACATAACACGCCAAGCTCGTAAATGCACTATGCCATTAGTACGAAGGTACTAGGCCAAACTCTTATGTGATAAACACAACACAAGCGATCAAACTTTTTGGAGATTTTTCAATTTTTATGGGTTTTTGAATTTTTCAATACACTCAAAAATAGAACATGTAAAGTAAGATCAACTAAAACAACAAGTACAAAACACTTGATAAAGAAACTTCTAACCACACAAGTGCGACCTATAAAGCAAGTATGCAACAATCAACAACATAAGGTCACATAAGAGATAGAAGTCAAGGGATGATACCAACACCGATGGTCTTACGGAGAGACTCAAACCGTTGACCATCAAGAGGTTTGGTAAATATGTCCGCCTTCTAGTTGTCAGTATTGATAAACTCCAGCCACACAATCTTGTCCTCCACTAAATCTCAAATGAAGTGGTACCGAATCTCGATATGTTTCGATTTCGAGTGTTGAACAGGATTTTTTGACAAGTTTATGGCATTTGTGTTATCACAAAACACACACATAGTGTCTTGAGTGATTCCATAATCATGTAAGAGCATCTTCATCCATAATAGTTGCGCACAACAACGCCCTACTACGATGTATTTAGCTTCAGCCGTTGATAGAGAAACTAAATATTGCTTTTTGCTCATCCACGACAGCAAGTTATTTCCAAGGTAAAAACAACCACCCGAGGTGCTCTTCCTATCATCAAAGCACCCGACCCAGTTAGCATCCAAATATCTAGCTAAGCAATCATTCGAGTCTCTTGAATACCAAATTCCATAGTCGGATGTGCCATTTATATAGCGGATAATTCGTTTGACCGCTGTCAAGTAGGACTTTTTGGGTGCTGCCTGAAATCAAGCACATACCCCTACACTGAAGGCGACATCTGGCCTACTTGTCATAAGGTAGAGAAGACTACTGATCATGCTCTGATAGAGTGTTGGATCTACTTCCACACCGACTGGATCGAGGCTTAGTTTTACCGAGGAACTCATAGGAGTGGATGCATGCTTCTTGGAGTCTAAGCCGAATCTCTTTACAAAATTTTTGGCATACTTCTCTTGAAAAATATATATCTCATCTTTCCATTGTTTCACTTGAAGCCCTAAGAAGTAGTTTAGCTCCCCCACCATGTTCATTTCAAATTCCTTTTTCATTTCTTCCAAAAATTCTTGAGCAAGGTGATCAATTGTGGATCCAAAGACAATGTCATCCATGTATACTTAAGCAACAAGGAGAGATTTCTCATCTCTTTTAACAAAGAGTGTTCGATCAGCTTGACCTCTCTTGAAACCATGATCCAAAAGGTATATGGTGAGGCAATCATACCATGCTCTTGTGGTGATCAATTGTGGATCCAAAGGCAATGTCATCCAAGAGTGCAATTTTAGCACATGGTTCGGAAAGTGAGGGTCTTGAAACCCATTGGGTTGCTCAACAAACACTTCTTCACTCAAAAGTCCGTTCAAAAATGCACTCTTCACATCCATTTGGTATAGCTTGAAGTTCATAATACACACTATGGAGAGAAGAATTCGGATTGACTCTAATCTTACTACCGGAGCAAATGACTCATCAAAGTCTACACCTTCAACTTGAATATATCCTTGAGCCACCTATCTAGACTTGTTTCAGACAACTTCACCATCTTCATCGATTTTGTTCTTAAAGATCCACTTGGTGCCTAGTACATGTGTATCCTTAGGCCTTGGTACCAACTCCCATACACCATTTCAAACAAATTGATGTGACTCTTGGTGCATGGATTCCACCCAATTCTCATCTTTCAAGGCTTCTTCCACTTTGTTGGGTTCAAATTAAGCAAGATAGTAATCATATGTCAAATGATTCACACTATAACAAACATGGAAAACAATAAAGATAATTAAATGACCTAAACATATTCAAATAGAATCAAACAACATGCTGGGTTTAGGGTGTGTACGCATACTTAACCATGCGTACACATGTTCAAAAACATGCGCACACATGCTCGAGTATGCGTACACATTCTCAACACAAAAATCCAGAAAATCATATTTTGCAAGTTTGAATAATTAAAAATATTGAAACAAAGGTCAAACAAGCATGTTAGAAACCCTAAATCTTGAAAAATTATTAGGTACTCTCGAATTACCATAAATGAGTACTCCTTCCTCTCACATGAATGATGGGTCTCACCATAAATTTAATTAGTAGGACCCACTATTCATGCGAGAAAATGGAGTACGCATTTATGGTACTCCGAGAGTACACAATAATTTCTCCTAAACCCTAACTAATATAAGGAAATTAAAACAAAACATTAGCATAAACAAATAACCATAAATAAACAAATAAAGTATACTAAACTACATTAAATAAATAAACATGGCAAATAAATAGTTAATGAAAATAACAATGCAAAAACAAAAAGAACTCACTAAAATAAACTCAAGGTCATATTGACATGTATAAATATATCACGGTATCAATCAAATATAATAAGAACACTTAAGAAAATATCAAACAAAGAATGTGAATCCTATGTAACAAAGTGAAAAACCACGGAAAAGAGACTCACCTTGCTTTAGAATCAAAATTAAGAACTAGTTTCTGCCCTAGAAAACTACTAGTGAAAGGTTTGCAAAGATCAAAAAAATGCTTAGGTGCTATTTTGTGAGTTTGGAAAAGAGAGAATAGGGTTTAAAAAAGATGGAGGGACAAAAATAACTCTCTCTAGCTAGGTTTTTGATTGGAGACAAAAGGTGAGTATCTATATGTTAAAATTAGGATTTTCTAAGCTTTTTAAAGATCTTTGGACGTTCCCAAGGGTCTAGGGGCTAGCCCCCATCAAAGAATGATGTTTTGAGGGCCCAAAAATCACATCTTGGAGACATGGAAATGAGCATGCACACGCATGTTTCAAGGGTGCGAACACACCCTTGATTCATGTGTACGCATGCTCCCCAAAAAAACCCTAATTTTGATTGCTGGATTGGTCCAACTTCAAACATCCATAACCCACTCAATACAAATTTAAATCATGTAAAATTTATAGTCAAATTGAAACCCAGGATGTCTACTTTCCAATAAAACAAACATCACTCAAAAAGTCTTTATGCATCAAAATATATGGTTAAAGAGTGAACATAGGTCATTTTTCAGCATCGTTTTCAAAATGATGTGAGCACTTTTGAGTTATGATTACTTCCAAACTACTGTGAATTCTTTAATTATCCTTGGTTGACATATGTCAAGCTCATCATTGGGGCCGAGGACCAAAATTTATTAACGGGTAAAAAATGAGGTATCTACAAGGGGTGTTTGGATTTTACAACTTCAAGTTTCAAAATTTGAATTTTACCCTCCTTGAAGTTATATTCTGTTTGTATTAACAGCCCCTTCATCCACATTTTCCATTAAGTGCCACATAAACTTGCCACGTGTGTTTGATTCAGCAAATAAATCAATGCCCCATCATTTTATTATGCCTCATCATTTTTAATTATTTGATTTTTTTTTTTTAGGTTACAAAAATGACGTGGAATAATAAAAATGGTGTGACATCATTTTATTAGACGAATTAAACATGCATAGCAAGTTTATATGACACTTACGCTTCGTTTGTTTCTCAGTAAAATATTTTCCAATTTTACAATGTTTGCTTTGCAGTAAAATATTTGATCAAAAGTAAAATATTTTCAATCAACCAAATTAACCTAAACAAATTTTTGTAAAATATTTTACACTTAAAATTTTGGTGAAATATTTTACATTTGCTCTCTCCCTCACACTTGGATACTTATCACTCCCTCACTCCCACAATCACTTTCATGTTAAACTCTCCCTCTCATATTTCTCTCCAAAATACCTAGCCACCTACGGTCGCTCTCTCCCACCCATCATTGGCTCCAAGGTCTGAGGCACCACCAACAAGCTCCACCATCCGCCAGAGCCACCCATTGCGGGCGAAACCCAAGTACTTTTCTGTCTTTTTAGATTAGATTTCTCATTTTCTTTTCGTTTTTCTTAATCTCTAACCTTTCTCAAATCTAGGTTTTTTTTGGGTTTTTAGTTATTGGTAATTTCACTCTTTTTGTATGAAATGGCTTTCCTTTAGGAAGATGGAAGTTAGCTTCCCATGATACAAGATTCTTCCTTACCTACGTCTAGATTGGTATTTAGCGCGCCACCCATTATAATATTTTAGCTTTACATATTATAAATCTATGTATTCCAATGTGTTTATGGTACTCTCTCAATATTTTCTGTTTTGTTTTTTTTTTTTTTTTACTGGATTTTTTATTGTTCTATTATTTTTTTCTCTAATGGTTAGGTTGTTTTACTTATGTGTGGCATTATGATATTTGTGTGATGAAATTGTTGTATATTAGTTTATGATTTCCTTTTCTTTTCTTTTTCTCTGGATTGTTGTTGTTCCTATTTTGTTTTTGTTCTTGTTTTTGTTTTTGTTTTTGTTTTTGTTTGACAAACAATCAGCAAGCTTGCAATGAACATTGCTCAAAAGATGCAACATAGATTATTTTCTGTGATCAGCCAGACAAGTCAGTCTACAAAGAGCACAAAATAGAACAAGAACCATAAAATAAACATTCTCTCATAGAAAAAATTTCCAGCCACTAAATAAAAATCGTTGTTATTGCAAGAGAGCAAACACATATCAAGGCAGTGGTGGCTCCAAAAAATTATTTTAGGGGGGTCAATTTTAATAACTTACTCAACAATTCAATAAAAAATAATATGTCTTCACTCCTTACTGTATCATACTCTACTGTCATTTGCCTTGTATCAAAAAAAGAAAAGAAAAGAAAAAAGATTTGCTTACCTTTCTCAACATATAAATATTACTGCTTATATCTTTATTATTAAACTATTATTTCCAAATTAAATTAATGAACTTAACGTAATTTTTAAAATAAAATTCAAAATAATATAAAATGATTAAATTGGTTATTCAAAAAAAAAAAAATCAAATTTGGTATTTTCTGTAAATAAAAAAACATGTAGGGGATATTTGTAAGTAATGAAACTTCAAGGAAGCTACCTTTAAACCTTAAAACTCCACTTCTTATTAGGAAAAAAAAAATCCTTAAACCCCACTCCCACCACCTACTCACAGAATATCACATTTATTACTACTATTTTTTATTTCCAAATCTCATAAGCTATCTCACTTTTTAGTTTCCCTTCTCAAAGTTATACGTGTAGACGGCAAAGAATAAAATTTCAGACTTAAGCTTCCTCTGCCCGCTTGTGAATTTCTGTTATTTTCTACTTCCTCTTCTTGTTTTTCTCCTCTTATTGTGTAGCCATGCATCTTTTTATTGTTGGATCTTCCCATCTTTTTTATCAGCTTTTAGTGTTAGGGTGGTCAAATTTTTATTTTAGGGGGTTCAAAAGAAATTTTATAAAAATATTATATTTAATTTTTTTCATTTTCTTCAGGTCAGGGGGTTCATTAAGAATTCAATTGCTAAATTCCTTCAATAGCTAATTACATGTACATTAGAAAACATCCATTCACATATGAGGCACAGTTACTTGGGGATGATGATTTAATATCGTGAATAACCTCTTACACAGTCAAATTTTGTTTTTCAAATTTTCACATTGTAAAAAACAGTCATTTAGACCTGTCAAAATCTAGGTTGTTTCTTGTAACAGTCATACCATAATTTTTTGCTTGTGGCCCTACTGTTGCTCACTTATTCTTTTTGTTCTATGTATGTCTTTGTGGTGGCATTGGTGCAGGAATGCCTCTGCATATGAAAGAGCCAGGTGTATGAATTTAGTATCCTCTGTAATATCTGTGGTCTCAGGTGATGAAGATGTACCATTAAATTGTACCCTTAACAGTTTTGCTAGTTCCATTCCTTGAATTAGTTCCCTAATCAGCGTCTTTTGCTCCCAGCTCCAACCATTCTCCATCTTTTACAATGCTGTCAATAGGGACTACAAGGACAAGCAATAGTCTATACAGTGGAAGTGATCAGCTAGCACATTTGATTTTTGAGTAAGCTTATTGGTAAGTATTTTGCTAGTTGATACCAGAAACAATGACTAGCATGGTTCTAGATTGGATATGTGTTGTCAATAAGCAAAAGCTTTCCACTAAAAGTAGAAGGTAGAGGAATATGTAAGACCCAAATGGTGAAAGATAAGAGTGGCATAAAGAATAGCTTTGTTTGATACTGTATGCTGAGAAAACAAAGCGAAAGAAGCTCTAAGTTCTTGCATTTATAAGAAGCCCTTTTGGGTTGAGAAAAAATATTTAAGTGTGTTATTGAAGGTCAAAAGTTTGAAGTTTGACTGAAATGGGCAAAAATTTCTA
Organism: Castanopsis chinensis; assembly: GCA_032878915.1. Classification (NCBI taxonomy): domain Eukaryota; kingdom Viridiplantae; phylum Streptophyta; class Magnoliopsida; order Fagales; family Fagaceae; genus Castanopsis; species Castanopsis chinensis. Next base: position 4,046,438 of record JAVQMG010000106.1, on the reverse strand, counting down.
CAAAGACCAGTCTTTGGTCATCAAGCAATAGGAGGTGACGAAGTGAAGAGGTCCAAATGCTAATCAATTCAACTTCAATAACTTCCAAAAAGGGTCTTTCTCAAATTTCTCTCTCTCTCATTTGTCCATGTTGGCACTATTACATGATTAAGATAAAGAAAAGTAAGAAGTCAAGAGTTGGATTTGAGAGAGTGGACCAAAGAATATATGTGCTGCTCAATGCTTTTATACATCATTAATTGTGAGCATTCACATTGCATCTTGTAAATGCCATATGTTGGTAATATTTTGCATTAGAGCCCTAAAACTTCTCATTACCTGCTCTTGCAAAGTGTTACAATTGCAAAAAAATTTTGCAATTGTACTACAGTGCCATCCTATTTTTATGATGGTACTGTGGCAACTTGTAAAAGGTTTATATTGTATTTTATAGTGGTGAGTGGGGATTTTTAATTATTTTTTATGAAGAGGAAGAGAGAGAAAGAGTTGGTGAAATTAATATTTTAATGAATAGATGAGATAAATAAAAATTGGGATGTTAGGTGTGTTGTAAAATGGTATGGTATAATTGATAAAGTAGCTTTTAAGAAGGTAAAATAGACTAGTTCCAAGAAAGCGGATGTGAATGCTCTAGCATGTACACCTGAAACTAGTTTTATTAGCTCTAATGATCCCTCATCTATTTCTATGTATTTTTTGGAAGTTAATAAAAAAAAATGTTTCAAATTTTTACTGGTTTTTTTCTTCCATTTTACGTCATGCCAAACACTAAAAAATATTTTGCACAGCATTTTCATGTACACTACCAAACACTTTAAAATGAAAATATTTTTCTGCAAATATTTTACATCTAAACAAATAGAGCGTTAATGGAAAATGTGGACGAAATGGCCGTTAATGAAAACATATAATAACTTTAAGAGATAAAATTCAAATTTTGAAATTTTAGATTGTAAAATCCAAACCCTCCCAAACTTTAAATCTAAAAAACAAAACAAGAAATCTCTCTCTCTCTCTCTCTCTCTCTCTCTCTCTCTCTCTCTCATGAAAACCTAATGCTTAAGGAGATCAAGAGAGAGAGAAAAATGATTCTCTTATGTGGCATTTGGTATAGGGGAATCTACATTACTCCAGGCAACTAGATTCCTGAGAATGTGATTTCTTGCAATCTAGATGCCTAGGAAAGTAGTTATTCCTATGTTTGGTTTCATTGGGAATCTCTTAAGATTCCTAAGAATGTGAGATGATAATATTTGGTTTATTCTTAGAAATCTTAAATGAATTATTTATTTTTTCCCATTCTATCCTTATATTTGAATATGAACTACCAAGTCCTTTAAAAAAAATCTCCCTCTAAATAAATAATGAAAAACAAAATATAAACTATTAATTATGACAAATTTATTAAAACTATAGTCTAACATTTCAAAATGACAAGTACAATACAAAAATAACTATTTAAATTCTCAAATGCTTTATTCTTAATAATAATTTTTAAAAGAGCTTAATCCATAGCAAAACAACCTGACAACGTTCAGGTCTATAAGACCATAGAGGTAGCAATAAAAGTAAAAGTAGTTCATCAACAATGAAACAAATGCGATAAATTACATATATTATGCATTCACCCTTGCATCTATGAGCACTTGAATAACATAGTCATACCTAGCATCCTCAGGCAATGAGTAAAAATAATCACATTTACGTGTATCAACTGTAAGCAATTCTCCAGCTTTGATTCTTTCTGATATAAAGAGTCCTTCGATTTTCAATAGCTCACTGAATACTTTCATTCTTCTCTCAAATTCCTCTGACTCAATCTAGAAGCAAGATGCAATGGTGGCCATATGTCCATTAGTTTCTTCATACTTCTTTCCAAAGTCTTTTATTGTCTCCATTAAGGTCTCAGTTAGTTCATCATTGGATCTTGGCCTTTTCTTATTTAGATTCTTTGAGCTAGCACTGTGATTGGGCATTTGTGTTTGGGAACCATAACCATTTCCATTGATCTCTTCTATACTAGCATTTTTTTTTTTTTTTTGTCTCAGCTTCATTTGTAGGAGCTTGGTTTTCTTGTCCTCTAGCTAACTGCTTTGTTGCATCTGCAACATGTTGAGCTCTATCCCCATTGGCCCTATCTTTACCAAACACAAGTGCTAAGTCATCAAAATAAGAGAAGCGCTTATTCCGCAATCCCTTAGCATTTGGATGACCCTGATAGGAAAAAAATATATATATAAATTCAATAATAAAATAAAAATTGGTCTTTAAAACATGAATGACAAAAAAAATTAATAGATGACCTTGACCCAATCTTCAAAAATTTGTTTCTCAACCATAACCATTTTCTCATTATCATTCAAACCAAAACCACTGACATTTGGACCAAGCATGTCAGCTATTGCCCAATATTGTCTTCTTAAAGTTTTGTATCTAGATTCTATATGTGGACTTGCCTTTGTACTACATCCTGGCAGTTTCTTCTCCATCAATTCCTTTAATTTAGCTATAAAATCAGGCTTAAAACCATTGTCTGCTTTCCAATTAAATCGCTAGCCAATTCCAATAAACACTCAACCAACTTATCATCTTCTTCAGGTGTCCATTGAAATTTAGTTCCATTCTTTCCTTCATTAATAGGTTCACTATATGTGTTTTCCATGCCTATGCAAACTTTGAACATTATACATAATTATCCAAATAAAAATGTAAGTACTGCATTTTTAAGAAAACAAATTATACAAGAAATTCATGATGGTAATTAAGGTCAACAAACTTTGTAAAGGAACAAAAACCACGACAAAAAAATACCACCAACTAAAATTATATAATAAAACAAATTCATGGAATTTTTAAATAAATAACAAAAACCATATTCCAAATTGAACATAAATTGTAAATGAGAAAATTGTAATTGTAATGTCAAATTGAGTAGCATCTAACTATATAGTAGATTGAAAAAATACCAAGTAAACATCATCTCCAATTCAATGCCTAGAGGCCCTCCATTGTTCATACATTTCTTCAGCCAACATATCTCTACAATCACCCCATGCAGCAGATGTCTCCACATACCTTATATGCTCACCATCCAACTCTTGAGCACCTGAGTTGTCAGACAAGGGTGAGTTCTCTTGAGGGTCAAGTGTCATCTCTCTTCTTATATAGTTGTGGAGTAGTGCACAAACTGAAATGATCCAACATTGGGTCTTGATTGGATAAAATGATCTACTCCTAAGTATTTCTCATCTTCCTTTTAGTGGGCCAAAGGCTATCTCAATGATATTCCTAGCAAAAGAGTGCTTCATATTAAAAAACTCTTTACGAGAAGTAGGTTGGTGACCTTGCCTCAAATAATTTAGGTGATATCTTTGTTCTTTATAAGGTGCAAGAAATCCCTCACCATTGGTGTAACCAACATCACACCAATAGTAGTAACCTAACACTGTTTTTAAACTATAAGAATTTAAATAGGCGTGTCCCAAAAAAAGTAGTGATTAATAACTATTTATTTACCTTGAGGGACTTTCAATCCATTTTTCCTAGAAATTGGATCTCTCAGAACTCTAGAATCTGCAGTTGAACCCTCCCAACCAGGCAATAGATAGATAAATTGCATATCGTGCGAACACACTCCTAGCACATTGGTGGCTGTTTCATTTTTCCTAGTTCGATATCTAGGCCTGTCTTCAATTGACACATTGACTGGAATATAGGTTCCATCTAGCACACCTAGACAATTCTATTATAGGACTTATTCATTAAATTTAAATAAATAATAAGAAATACATAGAAACACTCTAATCTAAATAGTAATGTACCTTAAACCATTTCCATCTTTCATCAGTACTATTCTCAGGTATAGGATCCGGTTTCTTAAAAAGGATGCTATGAAGATGAAGGACAGTATGCAATACAGCATTGAAGTTTCTACTTATACTCTCACCCAACTGAGCTAATTGTCATGCTACAAATCTATTTTTTGCATGATTTGCAACTTCATGCAGAGAAGACGTTACCATCTTTTTAGGCCAAAAATTGTATTGATTCATTTGGCAAATTAATTAATTAATTATCTAAGTTAATTAATTAAGTCAATTTAACATGCAGTAGCATGGTAGCATAAACAAATCACCAATTAAACTAAATGCAATGGAAAATAAATTTCACACGGTGATTTGTTTACGAATGGGGAAAACCTCCAAGGCAAAATCCCACCGGGTAAATTTAAGGTCACCACTCTCAAGAATCCACTATTATCAAAATAAGCAGTTACAAGTAAAAGGAATCCTAGTACCTAATACCAACCTACAGTTGAACCCTTACCCCAATATCCAATTGGACTTGTATTGTAGTAGCAATCTCTCCGATCAATGCATGAATTTCAGTACGTGACTAACCAATGATGCACGGATCCCAGTATGTGACTAACACACCAACTTGAAGAAGATGTTGACTGCAAAGTTCTTCAGTTTATCAACATGAAGATCAAAAAGCTCCTTGGTCACAAAACCCTTGACACAAAGATGCAGTAACTTCTACAAAGAGAATGATGAACTAGAGAAATTTCTGTCTCCGGTCACAATATGCGTGTAACAACAAGTGCAACAACCTTTTCACCCTTTGTGACGGCTATTAAAATAATCTTTATATATGTCTAGGGTTATGAGAGAAGAAACCCTACACAAATACTCAAGGATATGCGTGTAATCAGATCTAAAAAGTTTGATTTTGTAATTCTCGACAAATACAGCTTGTATCGAGCTTCAACATTAAATCTCGATAGATAGGCTTCTATCATGACATCTGTAGAGCTTTAATGAACAAAACTTCTTCACTTGTTTCTTGGAGAGATTTGCATCGCTTTAACACTTGACTTGAACAATATGTTTCTTGAAGTCTTAAACCATCCTAGATCTACCCAATTACAAGTAAAGTACATTTTGTCAAAAGATTAGCCAATTACATCAAATATGTCCCTAACAATCTCCCCTTTTGGCAATCCGTGACAAAATCACAATAAAAAATGAATCATGAGAAAAGTCTTCAATCACTAAACTCATAATCAATTGTTGAATTACAAAACAAATCTAACCCAAACAGAAACTCTTAAAAAAACTTGCAAGAAGAGAGTTCATGGCATGGTAGACTTTAACAACCTGTCTTCTTCAAACACTTAAAAAAAAACTCATCAAGGCATCTTGTGTGAAATAGACATAAAAGATTTCATACATAAAGAAACACATGTATAAAGAGAAAAAATAAACAACACATGGCGAGATAAGTGAAGAACAACATACATCATCATATATATTTGAAAAGATAAGTACAATGTATGTCAATAGATAAATGGTCACAAGACCAGAATACATGAGGTAAAAGTAAAGAGAGAAAAGAAATGCATAAGAACCTCACTACATCCCTAAAAAATGTATAAACACTCCCCCTAACAAAAAAAAGTCCTATACTAACTCTCCTTCTAAGTACAAGACTACTCTCATCTCAAAACTACTCCCCCTTTTTGTCACGTATGACAAAGCGTAAGTCACTGAGAGGTCAGCATCTCATCATCACTAGAAGAGCTAGCATCCTCATCAGGAATGGGAATGGAAAAGTGGTGAAGGATCCACGTGATAGACATCAAGGATAGAAGTGATGAAGTAAGAGGGGAAGTCTATAGAGAGGTCCTCTAAGAGAGATAAAAGAAAACGAGCACAAGGCTTTGTGATAGAGTTATAGTGAGATAAAGGAGTAAGAACAAATGTCATCACCATATTAAGAAACCTTAGGCCTTTGGCAAAGCCCGAGCATGGGGTGTTTAGCTTTACCACTCCATATGGAAGGTGTCTCACAGAAATGAGAGAGAAGCTCGTCTCTAAACACGGTCTAGAGACGCTCACAGCAAGGGTAGTCAGGATGCATTACCCTAGGTATGTGTGATACCTCGAATATAAGATCTGGAGTAACTACGATACGTGTACCTCGAATGAAAGTAGCAGACTGAGGCACAGAGGTATCGATGTCGTGTCTATTAAAGTAAAACTCTTATATAATCATGACGAAATACCTTAATGGACTCTCACAAAGAGAAGCCCAACCTCGAGTTCCAATGACGGCAGGGAAAAGAGTGTCGAATAAGTCCGACAGAATGACTTGGCGCTCCGGATGAATGCCACGTTGCTGAAAGTTCTCCTAAAAGTCCTTTCAGGCCTTCTCATCATAAAACTAAACGTGAGAGGGAAGATCGGAAGAAGAAGATGACCCAGAATCTTGAAAAGGGATCTGAGTTAGAGTAGATTTGCATTTAGGTGCCTTGACGCAGTCTATTGCCGTGAGCATGCGAGAGAAAGAGAGAGAGAGAGAGAGAGAGAGAGAGAGAGAGAGAAGGAACAAAAACACATCACAACATAGACATAGAAAGGAAAGAAAAGATACGTATGCATAAACATGTGACGTGCAAAATTTAAGTGCATCATGGGCAAAGCCTAATCTAAACCTACCAGCACACAATCCACATATAATCAAACACACATCTAAAATACATGAAACATGGTTGTAATGCAATGAGAATGCAATGAATGATCATATAACATCAAATCAAAAACACCCAACCCAACAATTTCACAAAAAACTCAAAAAACCCAAAAAATTTCAAAAACCCCAAAACCTAGGTCTAAAATGCATGAATGCATGAGAAAAGAGGGTTTTAGGAAGTTTACCAAGTGATTTGATCTTGATATAGGTCGAAAATGCAGTGGGTAGAGAGATTTCAGTGAGGAAAAGGTGTATGGAGGGAGAGAAAGAGGTTTTCATTCGAGAGAGAGAAGTGAGAAATGAATCCAATTTGCGCTCAGCCCTTAAATAGAAATCGCAACTCGATAGATCGAGATATCTGTCGAGATCTATCAAGCACTAAATCTCAAAAAAAATGAATTTGTCAAGGTGCTATCGAGGATCTATCGAAAGCAAAAACACCTCGATGGATCGTGAATCTGTCGAGAATCTATCAGCCAGCCAAAAAATTTCTCAATGGATCGAAGAAGCTGTCAAGCATCCATCGAGAAGAAACTCAAAAACTCGATGGATCGAGATTGCATTAAGATCAGTCGAGACAAGAAGAAAGAGGGGCTTGATAGAAGAGAATCTGTCAAGATTGAAGGAAATGAGTTTTTCAAGGAGGGAAAAACACAAAGAGATGAATGCAACAAGCAAGCTACTCCAACATAGATCCAATCAACATATTAAGCTATCAAAACATCTCTCGACATATATGAAAATCATTCAAGATCCAAAACACACACACACACACACACACACACTAAACAAGTCTAACTAATATTATATTTCAAAAAAAATTAAGACAGTTTAGTGAGCATATATTAACACATATATTCCCCGTGATGGCCAAATCACATTGAACCTGTACATGTATCAAAAGTAGCAAAGAATTTGCGTATTGTGTGTGAAAACATAGCAAGAGTGCATAAGTATCTCATATTATGACAATTTGAGATTTGAGAAAATCAAATACACTCACACACAATCATAGTTGCTTGATGGGGACTATCACCTTCAAGGAACATCCCATAACTCCCACATCTCCTAGAAACACGCTTACAACCATATTTAAAAGCATTTTGATTCTTTTTGCTTTTATACTCTTTGCATCTTTTTCTTTTTCTTTTTGAGCATAGTATGCATAGGCATATAAGGGAGAGAAAAGAAATACCCAATTATGTAAGCTTAAACATCACAATTTTGCTATGCCGAAACATACAGATGTTATACATGATTGGCGAGCTTCAGTTGTGAGATGGTTATTTATGCGTTTCTCTTAGGATTTTTTAGTCATTCAAGTCAAAAAGAGTGATATGAGTGTTAAGTATAAAAGATTACTTAATCGTACTCATCACAAACACGAGCCACAAAGCTCACTTGCTTAGTTGTGCATTGAGATGCTCATCTAAGCTACAAGAGATACAAAATTTAGAAAATTTTGTTTCAATGGCCATCCAAGGTACACAAGTACCAATATGCACAAACACACTGTTTTTGTATTTTTCTAATTATTAAATGTTTTTATTTTTATGAAAAACAAATAAAACAAAACTGAAAACAAACAAACAAAAACATATTAAACAAATAAAGCAAAAAGCTAGACTGACTCAAAAACAAGAAAGCAAAACATATAAGTAATGCATAACCATAAGGGGCGGAGAGAGAGAAAAAAAGTGACTAAATCACTTTGAGCCTTTTTCCTTCCAAACCTTAGTTTTGGAGAAAGAACCTTTCCTTTGCACAAACCTTTGAACCAGATGTGAGGGAGAAGAATTGAAACCGTTCAAGTTTGTGTTGGAAAATCTGGTTTTGCATCTTATACAAAACACACAGCAAAAGCAACAATCACGGATCTACTTCGTTCATGAGAGATAACATGTAACCTTGAATTTTAGAACAAAGAATAGAAAGCATACCTTGATGCATTGAAATTCAAAACCAAGACTTGAGAATACCTTTAATCTTCATCTCAATTTCACATGGTGCCCAAGAAGTGTGGTCTCTCAATCAATCTTTATGTACGTTGATTCTCAAAGAACAATCCTACTTCTTCTCATTGTAGAGAAAAACTGTTTTCTTTTTTTTCATCATACATACATCCTAACTACCTTGGTAGTTACTTTATTTAATAACTCTTATTAAATTAAAAACTAATATCTAATTGGGTCAACCTTTTGGACCTACCCAATTAGGCTTAAGTTTGTGACTTGAGATGGAACCAAAGGGAACAAATAACACTCTAGCTACAATGGACTTTGGGCTTTTCTATCAACTCTTGACAAGTCCAAAGTTACCATTAATTATATTTATATAAATATAATTGGACTCTAGGCTTTGTTAATAAATTATATCTCAAGACTCTAATAATATCATTTAACCTTTCCATGAAATATCCATAGTGAACAAAGTCATAATAAACTGTCAGTTTGTAAACAACTATTTTATCCTTGAGTACCCGGTTTAATCTGTTAGTTATTCACATTTATTGAAATCCATTTTCAATAAATATAATCTTTAGTAACTCCTTACTAAAGTAGGCGCCCTGAATAACCAATTCTCATTAAACTTATCTCAAGGGGATATTTCGTGTCTCTATAAAATGAGATTATGGATTCCATCTTGAGATTATGTGTTCCTTCAACACTAGGTGTGGTTACCCAACATACTGAAGTTTTGACCGTGAGTATTAGATTTCACTCCTGATATATCAAAGTAACCTACATTTCATGATCGGGTTCACAATCCTCTCAGGAGTAAGAGTCTATGAAATTAGAAGTGGTGAGATTAATTATTCAAGTGACAGTTGTTGATTGAATAATTAATCTCACAACGGTCCAATTCAATATGTCTTAACTTTTAAGATATATCAACACATCAACTAGAAGTTTCCACTTCAATGATCAAGACAAACCATCTTAGTTGATGTGTTATAGTCTTTGCAGATGAAACGCCCAATTTCATCACCGACTATAAACTATATTTTGAATTTACAAGGAACTTGTGATTTATATCTTCTGTGACTAAATCACATACAGTACATCTCAAGGATTATGATAATGTCTCATTAGTTCATAAATAAATAGTCTCATATAATTAAACAATTTAATTATTTATGACATGCCAATAAATTGGATTTTAGGGCATAAACCCCAACAATCTCCCACTTGCCCTCAAAGACAATTTACCATATATCCAACATTTATTTCCCTTTAAAGTAATTCATAATCGCTCTAAGGCAAGGTTTGAAACAAGTTTCAGCCAAATTTATTGCATAAGTTATCTTTTCTACTACTACAAATCACGTACTCATATCTCTCTAATGAAATAATACTTACACTTAATGTGTATCTTCACCACCTAGGATGAACACATATCTTGAAGTCCAACTTCATGAATCACAATCAAACTACAAGTCAGTATTTGTATAAACAGTAACCATCTAATCCTCACTTTGATAGAAAAGCATATAATCCCTCATTCTCCTAAGATATTTGAGTATATGCTTTACTCCCACTAAATTAAGTGATCTTAGATTCAATTGATATTTGCTTGCCATGCCCACTGCAAAATGAATATTTAGCCTAGTATATAGCATAACATAAAGACTTTCTATTGATATGGTATAAGGAACCGTCTTAATATGCTATTCATTTTATATGTCTTTGGACAATAGTCCTTTATAACGGAATTTCAAACTTAAAATGAAAGAATCCTTTCATGAAGTATTACATACTATACTTGGCTAGAATCTAATCTATTTAAGCAGTATGAGATAGACCCAACATCCTAATTTCTGAATTTTAACAAAGCTTCATTTTTTTTTTTTTTTTTAGGATGTGACCAGTCTTTCCCAAGTACTTTATATCAAACTGGACTAGACAACAAATAACTCCATTGATGACAATAACTCTACATCATTCTAAATGATTAAAATGTCATCAACATACATTAAGAAATTTATTATTCTATATAGCTTTTACACACTTAAGGCCTTCAAATACTTGATTAAAATCAAACAATTTGATTGCTTGATCAAAGATGATATTTTATGAATTAGATACTTGATTTAGTCCATAAATGAACTTTAAGCAGCTTGCATACTAAACACTACTAGCTCTTTGCTACGATCAAGTCTAGTTACATCATATAGATGTCTTCCTCAAGATTGCTACTAAAAGAAGCTATCTTGATATCCATTGCCATATTTCATCCAAATAAAATATAATGAATAAGAGAATCTAGATAAAATCAAACTTGACTATTGGTGAAAAAATCTTTTCATAGTCAAACAATTTCTTTTTGAATAAATCTTTTCACCACTAGTCTTGACTATGAAGATTTACACCTTCAAATCTATCAATCTCATTTTCTTGTAGACCTATTTGAAAATAATAGGCTTAATGCCATTTGGCGCCTCTACAAGTTTTAGACTTTAAATAGAATCCAATTCTATTCACATAACCTTGATCCAATAATCCATATTTATATCATCTATTGCCTTTACGTAGAATTGAGGATCAAATTCATATCCTTATGGAATGACTTCAAAAGTTTATTCCAAAAGTATGAATCTATTTGATAATCCTCCCACTACGATATTGTACCAGTGTAATAGTTATTTACATAATAATGTCTTATGGTGTATCAAATACATTCATCTCATTTCTAAATGTATTTTATAGTTGTCCTACAACAAATACTAGCATTTTTCTTATAGAACAATCTACATTTAAAAGAGCCATATTCCTCCTTTATATATGCATTGACTTAAAGAAGTCATTGGAACTTTATTCCTTTTTAAAAAGGATCCCTAGATCATATTACCCTCTAAATAAAATTCATAGACTGAGAATATAAAAAAATAATGGTTCTAAAAGCCCATCTTTCACCAATCTTTGAATATCATTTAGATTAATAAGATCTAGACATAAGTGTCAAAACATACAATACCAAAGGATGAAACTTTCTCTTTAAAAAGTAAAACATGTAAATTTTCATCTAGAAAACAATCATGGACAATGCTTAGCCTTAGCAAAATGGAAACACTTTCCTTTCGATCATACTTTTGAGTCTAATTTCCTTTTGGCAACTACTAGGGCAACTAGCTTGTCAATTACTTGGTATTTTAATTCCTCTTCTTACCAACCTTGCCTTTCGGTTCAGGCTAAGAATGTGAATTAAATCATATTGATCATAGCCTTAGCTTTTAGGATGTCTTCCTTTGCGTAGAACTCACTCATCAATTCAAATAATATAAAAAGAATTTATTTTCAAAACAATCTGAATTGATCAAATGATTCTAACAAGGACTTATGGATCATATCCAAATGAGATTAACATTTAATCTCTACATCCAAGAATCCCTTCATTTTTAAGAATAAAATATTTTCATAAAATGGTATAGAATTGGAACTCCTTAAGCCTTTCTTAGCACTCAATATGATTCATATCAAACATCTCATTTAGACTTAATATAAAGTCTAAGTCTAGTACTAACTCTTGCATCTCATGCTATAGTACAATTGAGACAGAAGCCAATGTAACATTTTAGCATTTCAATGGAGACTATAATCACATCAAAAGCTATCTTCCATAAATGCATCATGTATAGGAAATTATGACAATGCTAAATCGAAACATATTTATGTACTTCAGCTCCTTAAAGCACCATGTCCAAAATTATTTCTTAGTTAATGTAATTCTATTAAAATATTAATTAGAGAACAAAAATTTATGACAACTTTATTTTGAGACTATGAACATAAATACAAGGACATTATAATTTTGCATCCATAACCATATAATATGGAACCCAAAAACCATAATATATTAGGTGCAACGACAACCCAATCCCGCAATTAATATTCCTCGGAAGCGAGGTCATACCAATCGCTATGATCAGGCGAGAATTATTCTCATTATTAATGCTGTCATGGTAACTCTTACCAAACAAAAATAATTTGCCACTTTTCCTTTAGCCTCTAAGTAATAATGACATTGCTCCGTAGGGAGGTTAACATTAAACTTAGTCTAGTGTACACCATTGTCTAGACTCTATGTGAGTCACCAAGTAACTCCACAGTAGTATGGTCGTTCTCAATGTAAAAACACACTTCATCCATCATTAAGAAGTTTAACATGTAGTACCATGAATTAAACACCCTCCGCAGAGAGCAAGGCATATACGCTAAGGCGAGGTGCCTAATCACACTACTATAAACTAGCAATGGAGGCCGTGAGAATCAACCCTTGAATCTCTCTTCCACTAGAAATTTTAAAACAAGTGGATTGTCATGAAATCATTGTAATCTAATCACAATTTTAACCCTACACATCATATGTGCTTAATTGTTTAAATTCGATGTGATCTTACTAAGTCATGTCATAATAGTGTAACGAACATTTGCGTAATCACAAAGAAGTTTAATCATGTAATCCGTGAATTAAATACCCTCCACATGGAATACAAGACTCAAATTCAAGACAAGATATCTATTCATATTACAATAAACTTAACAAAAGGATTATTTCAGTACTCTCACTCATTATTTGAGTTTTTCTTAAATAATTGTGATGCCATCACAACTAATAACCTTGCACTTGTTGAAGACTCTAATCTCATTAGAATCACTAACTAAAATGGAAGTCCTAAACTATTTAGGATTCCTTAAACACTAATGAATCAAAAATTAATTATATAGAACTCTATCCTTAACTTATTTGATTAAGAATTCTTAATCATAAAACAATTTAGAACTAAGAGTTCTATTTAACTAACATCTTTGATCTCATTAGGTCTTTTAGTTAGATAATGATTAATAAATGTCCTTAACTTTTAAGGACTATAAAATTAATCACATAGCTTTGCTTTTTATCAAAGTTTTAACACTTAGTAAAAAACAAGTGAAAAATTCAAAATTCAATGCCTTCAATCGATTGATTGAAAAATGAAGAAATTCATCACAAAGATTCTACCTCGTTCGATTGATTCTCAATTCCTGTTCAATCGACTGAAATTAACATTCGATCGGTCGAAAGGAATTCTCAATCGATCTAGACAATGAAGAATTCCATCATAAAGTTTCTGTCTAACTAGATCGGTTCTCGATTCCTTCTTCGATCAATCAAAAAGTACATTCGATCGATCGAAAAGGAATTCCCGATCGATCAAAACTTGCATAACTGAATTTTTTCAGAATTTTCTAGAATCCGTTTTTGACAGTTTTTGTAATTTCCATCAAAAACATCTTTTGATTTTATGAATAAAGATTCATAGATCAAACACTAAGGTTTTCAAGATTATTATCAAGAACCCTAATAATGCTAGAAACCCTTGAAAACATAATCCTAATCTCATTATAAATAAATTTCACAATCCTAGCATTAACTTGATAGCATCTATATCCATGTATCTCCATATAATTTGCAACATATGAAACGTACATTAACATAAGGATCCAAGGCAATTAACATATGCTTATAAGATGGCCAACTAGCATTAACATCAAATTGTCTTATTATCATTATCCAGAATAACGAAAACAAAGACAGCCAAGGAAACAAATGTTAACACATTAATAACATCAACAATAGTCATTGAATAAAATGCAACAACTATACCCAATTGTCTACTATATCCATAGCGGTGCAAAACGTCCAAGGGTGCAAAGCGTAATGCTCACGTACATCAACGTACATAATTCCTCTCACTTATCTGAATAAACCCATTAGCAATTAATGTAGATGATGTTCTCGATAAATGAAAAGACCAAAAACGCATGGCACAAAAACAAAAATTTACAGCTGTGGCCTCAAGAAAAATTAATATATCACATATATTAATCACAGCAGTTTCAAAACAAAATTATGCAAAAACTTTAATGCAAAAAATTAAATCACCAAGAAAACTATTTTCTTTAATTCTAAAACCCAATCACATGTTATACATGCATGATATTGAAGACCGCTCTGATACCAATTGTTGGAAAATTTGGTTTTGCATCTCATACAAAACACACAACGGAAGCAACAATCACAGATCTACTTAATTCATGAGAGATAACATGTAACCTTGAATTTTAGAACAAAGAATAGAAAGCGTACCTTGATGCATTGAAATTCAAAACTAAGACTTGAGAATACCTTTAATCTTCATCTCAATTCCACATGGTGATCAAGAAATGTGTTCTCTTAATCAGTCTTTATGTACGTTGATTCTCAAAGAAAAATCCTACTTCTTCTCCTTGTAGAGAAAAACTGTTTTCTTTCTTTTCATCATACGTACATCCTAACTGCCTTGGTAGTTACTTTATTTAATAACTCTTATTAAATAAAAAACTAATTATTTAATTGGATTAGCCTTTTGGGCTTATTCAATTGGGCTTAATTTTGTGGCTTGAGATGAGACCAAAAGGAACAAATAAGACTCTAGTTCCAATGGGCCTTGGGCTTTCTTATCAACTCTTGACAAGTCCAAAGTTACTATTAATTATATTTAATACCACTACATAAATATAATTGCACTCTAAGCCTTATTAATAAATTATATCCCATGACTCTAATAATATCATTTGATCCCTCCATAAAATATCTATAGTGAACAAAAATCATAATAAACTGTCACTTTGTAAACAAATATTTTATCCTTGAGTACCCAGTTTAATCTTTTAGTTATTCACATTTATTGAAATCTAATTTCAATAAATAAAATCTTTAGTAGCTCCTTACTAAAGTGGGCGCCCGGGCGCCCTAAATAACCGATTCCCATTAAACTTATCTCAAGGGGATATTTCGTGTCATTATAAAAAGATATTATGGATTTCATCTTGAGAATATGTGTTCCCTCAACACTACGTGCGGCTACCCAACATACTGAGGTTTTGACTGTGAATATTAGATCTCACTCCTGATATATCAAAGTAACCTACATTTTATGATCGGGTTCACTATCCTCTCAAGATTAAGAGTCTATGAAATTAGAAGTCATGAGATTAATTATTCAAGTGACAGTTGTTGATTGAATAACTAATCTCACAGTAGTCCAATTCAATATGTCTTAACTCTTAAAACACATCAACACGTCAACTAGAAATCTCCACTTCCATGATCAAGACAAACCATCTTAGTTGATGTGTTATAGTCTTCACAAATGAAACACCCAATTTCATCACCAACTACGAACTATATTTTAAGTTTACAAGGAACTTGTGATTTATATCTTCTGTGGCTAAATCACATACAATGCATCTCAAGGACTATGATAATATCTCATTAGTTCAAAAATAAATAGTCTCATATAATTAAATAATTTAATTATTTATGACATGCCAATAAATTGGATTTTAGGGCATAAACCAAAACAATTCGAAAGGAACATGAGGGCATTGAAAAGATCTCCAAGAGGGGCCAGAGAGGATGGAAACTAACTCTGGTTTCCGGACGAAAGCATACTATTGCTTTGTTGAGTGGTTAACCACTTGTATCAGTTTGAACGAGTATGCCCTGAAGCTCCACATGATGACATAAATGCGGCTTCTTTTGTTGAGACTTCTTATTTTTAGCCTTATTGTCTTTCTTAGCCCTAGGGTTTCTAGTCTCTTTCTTCTTTATCTTAAGGGGTGTTCTTAGAATAGATTTTCTCTTTTCTATGTTCTCACTAGCTATATTAGTTCTAGATTCATTGTTCTCAAAATTAACATTATTAGCAACTGAGACAAAAACTGTTCTACTAAAAGAGGCAATATGAGAAGAGTTAGAAAGTTCATACCCCAAGCCGGTTCTATTAGAAACTAATTTCTAGAGGTTCAACATTCACCTAGCTTTGCACTGGAAGTACTCTCCAATTGAGCTCAAACTTGGAACAGCTCTACTTCAAGCTTCTTGGTTCTTTTTGCCAAAAAATTATTCTTGAAACACAGTGCTCCCATGACTTGGTTGGCTTCATCAACCTTGGTAAAGAGCTCCTCTCGTTCCAGCTCCACTTCACTGAACTTCTTAGTGGACAGCCTATACAGTTTCTCATACTTTTCAGACAACTTGTATAACTTTGCATAGGCTGTATGGATGTCATCCTGATCTTCCATCTTCTCGAACTTGGATTCCACCAAGTCCTCTTCTTCATCCACTTCTTCTATGATCCCCTCAGTAGGACCCACTGTGGTAGTGAAAGCACTCGAGATTCCCTCATCATCACTGTCATTTGACTCAGTATCAAGTTTGGTGTCACTCAAGGTAGTAGCAAGAGCCTTGCTTTTCCCAACTGACTTGAGATATGTTGGACATTCTCATTTCATGTGTCCAAAACCTTAACATCCGAAGCACTTTGGTCTAGAGGGAATAGTGTACTGACCACCATCCTTAGCATCCTTCTTTCCTCTGTCTTGGCTCTTGAAATGAGAAGAACTAGATTACGTATAGTCCTTTTCAAATCCTCTCTTCATGAACCTCTTGAATTGCCTAGTGATGTAGGATTTCATCTTGGAATTTTCATCATCTAAAGACTCGTCTGTCTCATTACTCTTGGCCTTCAATGGCATGCTCTTGCCTTTACTTCCTTTCTCGAGTCTAGTCGAACCCAATTCATAGGTTTGCAAGTTGCCAATCAACACCATCAAAGGAATAGAGTCAATATCTTTGATTTGTCAATTGCTGTAATCTTGGCATGAAATCTCTCAAGAAGAGATCTGAGCACCTTTCTCATAACCTTGGGTTCAAGAATAGTTTCCCCAAGATTAAAGGCTGAGTTAACTATGTCCTTAAGTTTGACATAGAACCATCAAACGACTCATCCTGCTCCATCTTTATCTTCTCAAAGCTAGTAAGGGGCCTTTGGAGCTTTGAATTCTTGACAGCCTTAATCCCTTCATAGGTTGTCTAAAGGATAGTCCATGCTTCCTTCACAGTATTAGTAGAGGATATCTTCTTGAATTCCTCATTGGTAACCGCACTAAAAATGGCATTTAATGCCCTACTATTGAAGCTTGCCGCTTTGATCTTTACATTATCCCAATCAGCCGACGCTTCCTTTGGCTTAGTCTAGTCAATCTCCACAGTTTGCAACACCTTTTCATCTAAAGACTACAAGAAAGCTCTCATGCATACTTTCCAGTATGCATAGTTAGTGCTATCAAATAAATAAAGTATAATAAGAGATTGCCCTCTATCCATGACAAACAGGGATCAATGGATCATACAGCAAAGATTAACCCTAAATAGAGTGTGCCCGTTCTAATACCACTTGTTAGGCCAAAAATGTATTAACCCTTTGGAAAACTCAATTAATTAATTATCCAAGCTAATTAATTAAGTCAATTTAACATGCAATCGTGTGATAGCATAAATAAATCACCAATTAAATTAAATGCAATAGAAAATAAATTTGATAAGGTGATTTGTTTACGAATGAGAAAAACCTCCAAGACAAAACCCCACGAGTTGAATTTAAGGTCATCACTCTCATGAATCCACTATTATCAAAACAAGCGGTTACAAGTAAAATGAATCCGTACCTAATACCAACCTACAATTGAACCCTTACCTCAATACTCAATTGGACTTGTATTGTAGCGACAATCTCTCCGTTTAATGCAGGAATCTCAGTACCTAACTAACCAATGATGCACGGATCTCATTACGTGACTAACACACCAACTTGAAGAAGATGTTGGCTGCAAAGCTCTTTAGTTCATCAACATGAAGATCAAGAAGCCCCTTGGTCATAAAACCCTTGTAGCAAAGACGCAGTAGCTTCTACAAAGAGAACGATGAACTAGAGCAATTTCCTCCGGTCACAATATGTGTGTAACAACAAGTGCAACAATCTTTTCATCCTTTGTGATGGCTCTTAAAATAATCTTTATATATGTCAAAGGTTGTGAGAAAAGAAACCCTACACAATTACTCAAGGATATGTGTGTAATTAGATCTAAAAAGTCTGATTTCGTAATTCTTGACAAATACAGCTTGTGTCGAGCTTCAACATTAAATCTCGATAGATAGGCTTCTGTTGAGACATTTGTCGAACTTTAATGAACAACACTTCTTCACTTGTTTCTTGGACAAATTTGCATTGCTTTAACACTTAACTTGAACAAGATGTTTCTTGAAGTCTTAAACCATCCTAAATCTATCCAATTACAAGTAAAATGCGTTTTGTCAAAGGATTACCCAATTTTGTCAAAGGATTAGCCAATTACATCAAATATGTGCCTAACACATCTCATCCATTTCCATATTCTTAGATGGCCTTAAACCCCTATGTACATGAAGCATGTCACAAAGTTTTCTAAATGCTCTCCTATCCATATTGTTTATGGATGCTGTATCATCCATCCAAACCATTTGATTCATATTCACAACTCTCACATTTGCTTTCTCTAATATTGGTCACCCCAACCTCCAATTCTTCCAACCCTCTTATTCCTAGAAAGAATCACTATTGCACACATGTGCACTAACATCCACATTTGACGTAGTAAATCTAATTGATGTAGCAACACAACTAAAATTTCCTTTTTATGATTCCTTGGTGGTTGAGCCATCACAATCATACACAAGAAATAAAAACTTGACACTTAAGAAAATTACAAATTATTAAAACAACTGCAACTAGACTAGCTACCAGTGTGACATATAGCTATGTAACTAATATAATGGAAGAAAACTACTTAGGATACTTGCTAGTAAATTCTTATTAGCTAAAAAAATATGTTGTTTTTAATCTGAGATTAGCTATTGCCCGTAAGTGACCAGTGCAAAAAGAGTAAAATGAGTTTCCTCCATTATATATTCTCACAATAATATCAAACCAATGAATCAAGGTTGGAAAAAAATAGCATATAGCCATATACTGTGTTTAGGATTGGTTGGTTACACACCCTGTGTATTCCAAATAGTCCTTATGCAGGCAAATCATTATGTAGACAAATCTTTATGCAGGCAGATATGTAGCTACCAAAGCAAACAAAGAATTTACACCATTATTTGAATATAACAATTAGTGGTCAAATACAACAGCAAAGACAGCTTCTTTTAATTTGATCAAAAGGAAAATATACACATAGTACACTAGCAACAACAAGAACACAACAGTGATAAACAACTAAATGCACTCCTCTGCTGCATTGAGATTGATACTTCCCTCTGATACTTCCCTCTGATGCATTGAGATTGATGGCAAACAACTAAATGAGTTTCCTCAGTTTATTATTTTCGTTCTCATATCCTTGGAAATCAAGGTCATGGCATATAGTGGTGACTTTAAGGGCCTCAGGGAGTTTGCAATGGCATAATGAACCGAAAACCTAAAAAATTTCATACCCATAAAATCGTAGCAACCCATAAAATCCATACCCATCCATACTCAACAAACTCCTTACCACCACCAGAAAATCTAAATAAGCTCAAGCTCTCCCAAACCTTGGTCACCGATGAGGGAGAAAAGAAGTAAGAGAGGACAAAGACCAGGACAGAGAGAGACTTGGCTTTCTTAGAGTAGAGAGCAAAGTAAAACTAAAACCAAAATATTAATAGAACATTAATTACACAGATATATGCACTATAGTTAATGTGTATATTTACACACTTTTTCACTTTCTTATAGGGTTAGTGTTTGGCTAAATTGTGTAAATTTTGCATCTTTTTCTATAATGCATAGACAGATGTGAGTGTTCTAAGACCTTCCAATACGATTCAAAATCAAAAAAAGCGCATACAAATATGATGGGTTATTAAAAATTAAAAATCTACATATTCCGTATCATTGCATAACAAACATCACAAGCACCAGATATGATACAAATTATTGACATGTACTGTAACATATGAATCTAGAAGCAAAGCCATTAATCTAAAAATAAAAAACTAGATGAAGCCACCAATCCAAATCTATATTTCTAGCAACTAAACAAAGTCAAGATCCAAGATATGAATAGATACATTAACAAATTTCCATGAAAATAAATCCATCAATAATTTGTTGAGCAATACACACACAACAGTAAAAGTGAGTACCTAGCAATAATGGAGGGTCCCCTTCAAAAAAAAAATATTCCACACATGAAACCTAAATAGAACTTTGTTAAAGAATATATCAATAGAGTTGTCTATCCTGTTTATTTTGTTTTGGCGGGAAAAGATATTGATGATTTGTTATATACTTTATCTTAATTGCTTAAATGATAATGAAAAGAGGTTAAAATTGTCAATTTAAAAAAAAAATACAATTTTCTTTAAGCTTGGGAATCTAAATACTCACCTGTTTTAAAGGAAATCCACATTCTTACTGAGAGGGACTTAAAGGGAAATCCAGATTCCCCTGGTATTTGATTCTCTAACGTGATTTGTAACAAAACATGGGAATCTTTAAATATTTTTGAGAATTTTAAAACATTACCCTAGACCAAAAGCCACATTAAGGTTTTTAAAGCCCTACAAAGGTCAAGAGCTTTAGTTTTTTTTTTTTTTTTTTTTGGTCTAAGGGCTTTTTTATATAATGGTGAACATGTTTATATGAAAAACCTAACATTAAACAAGAAACCTTAACCCTAGTAGGCCAAATTGATATTTGAAAAATAATATTAAGAAATAAATAAATAATTGGGCAATTGAATGCCCTATGCAAGTCAATCGAATGACTAAATTTCTTAAAATTATTTTGCCTATACCTCAAATCCTTCTTGTTTGAAATACTAAATAGATTGATTAAATATCCAATGGAGTTTTTCACTTGAAGCAAGAGAGATCGATCAAACATATGGACTTTCTCTTGAGTGAAGCTCGGAGAGAGCCTATTGAACAAAATAAGAGAAAAACACATTTTTAAAAGTCTGTTAAAAAGATTGGGTAGGGAATTTAAAACTTGTTTTATACAAGATGTGCGACCAAAACCCCAACGGGCCAACCCAACTAATTTATATCTATATATATCAAAAATCTGAAGTGTAGCATTTATTGTTGCTGCGCTTTAGTTGAGTCACATCAGTGTTCACGTTATTATCCTGTTTCTTTCTAATTTTTTTATAATATTTTCTAACATTTACTCATTTTTTAAATATTTACACTTTCTCCCTCCCTTACCTTTTCATCTCCCCACTACCTTTTACTTTAATATCACTCTTCATCTTTCCCTTCGTCTTCATTTATTTTGTCTCTTTTTTATTCACACTCTTTTATTATAAATTTGACATTCTTTCTTTCATTCTTTGCATAATTTTCCCTCACAAAGAAGGTTATTTCTCTCTTTCTCTCTCAATTTTTTTGTTGATTATTTATTTTTCTTGCATCTCTGTTTTATTATAATTGGGGTTTGTCTGAAATATCAAATCTCAACTTATATTCAAAGTATGACCAAAGCTGTAACTTTACTTTCTGGTATTAACAGCAACAACATTGCTAATTGCTTCTGTTATGAATTCTAGGCGACGCTTGGTAAGATTTTGATTACACCGTGATGAGCATTTGGTCTCACTTTGGTAGCCTTTATATAAAGGTATTTGAAAATTTTCTCTTAATTACATATTTGAATTTTCTCCACTATCTGCTTAAAATGGATTTTGGCCATTTGCTTATCATCATGTACATAAATTATTGTTGACTCATTTCATCCACACCCTTTTCAGGGCAAAATATATCATAATTATCAGAGATTAGTTCTCTTTTATTTTTTGTACGTAATTTTAATTAAAGATAGATGTGCTTTAACTACATATGAAGTGATATCCACATTTTTAATAACTTTATGAGCAGAGAAGAGTATCACTGTATTAGGATAGAGAAAGCAAGGCAGTTATTTGAGGCCAAAGGAGATTACTTCATTCGCAATGGAGCAATGTTACTAGAAAAGCAAATTACCTGCAACCGAGGTAGAGATATAGGGCCAATCAAGATTTTCTCTGCCAAGGACATCCAACAGGCTACTAATAACTTCAATCCTAATCTAATCCTTGGCGTTGAAATTGCAACCGTCTACAAAGGAACACTAGATGAACAGGAAGTAGCTATTAAAGTCAAAGGTCCTCCAACACATGGCCCTTTGAGATGATAGTAGATTTCTCCTTAAACCAAGTCACAATAAAACAATTGATCGGCCACAAGAACGTTATGAGACTATGGTTGTTGCCTTGAAACTGAAATTCCCATATTGGTTTTTGAGCTCATCTCCAATGGCACCCTCTTCGATCATCTCCATGGTCAATGCAATGAGATTCCTTGCTGAATCTCATGGCTTGACCATGTAAGAATAGCCACTAAGATATCCTATGCTCTTTGTTACATGGACTATTTGAATGTCAAATCATCAAATATATTTTGGATGAGTCTTGGACTGCCAAACTATCCAATTTTGGTTTTTTTGGTTTCAATTGCACCTGGAGAAGACTTTTTCAAGGTAATTCCATTGATGGAACCATTGGATACATATACCCAGAATATCTAGAAACACTGCATGTCACCGAAAAGTGTGATGTTTATGGTTTTGGGGTTGAATTGGTGGAAGTCTTAACAGGTCATCATCCCATAGAAATGTTCACAGGGCATATAAATTTGGTAGATTGCTTCGTTTTGTCAATGGAAGAGAATGGCATATTGCAAATTGTTGATGATGTGGTGCTAAGTCAAGGAAGCGATGAAGATATTCAAGCATTCATTGAGCTTGCATTGAGATGCATCAAGCAGAAGGGAGATAAGAGGCCGACCATGAGAGAAGTAACACTAGAGCTTAGGCGGAGACAACATCTCATATGGTCAAACCAAAATAATGGAACTGGTTCAACAAAAACACCCTTAAAGTCATGCAATTGAATTGTCATTGTTGGCATTGGAAGCCCATTTTATTTTCTACTAAGCTTGTAAAATAAACTTTACCATATTATTATATATTTGGGTAGGGGTTGGTTTCATTGGGATAGAAGCGACCAGTGGCTAATCAAATTGCAGAATATGATACTTGAGGACAATTTGCTTGGCACATTATAATTCATTGCAGTATGATCTCCCTAATGCATTATTGTCAATGACTGAATTGTCTCTGGCAATAATTTCATTGGCATGTGGTCCAATTCTAGCTCAAATGCCCACGCCACTGATTTGTACTCAATATTGTGTATATAAACACCTCTGTGTAATACATCAAATCAATACAATGTAGCAAATAACATAGATCATGTTAATTTCTTTTTCTTAATCCTGTTTGTTTTTATCTTTATTTTTTTTCAAATAGTATAAGAGTCTATCAATCTATGGCAAGCCATTTACTGGTCTATGCGTCAATTGAAGCCTTCATTTTCAAATCAGAGTTTCTTTTACCACCAAACTGATAATAAACATGAACTAATCAAATCCCCAATAAGCCCCCTTTTTTATGTGTCAAAAGAACATTACTATTCACTCTATCTTGTGCAAATTCCATAGCAGGTATCTTTGTCACCTTTCTAAGGTTCTTCATTTCAAATTTTGAAGTCAACTTGTCATCTCATCCAATTAGATGTTCAAACTTTTAATTAGGTTTCTTAATTTGATAAGTGGAACTTCAATTTGACAAAAAATCATTCAGAACATCAATAGCACAAAATTTGGCCTAAGTCCTAATCTTAACAATTTTAATTCTTTGATTTATCCCAAATCTTGATATTTTTTCCCAATTGGTGTTACCAAACCCTAAATAAATATCTCAATTACCTATTATTTTATCCAATTTGGTTACATCCTAACCGGATTGAAAAACCATAATTTTAATAATAAGCCTAATACCTTACTAAATCTTTTGTTAAATCATACGGTGAAACCTTGCGAAAATTAGTAGTTTAAATATTTAATTGGGACCCTTAATTACATTATTGAGCAATCAATTTGATGAATTGATAGACACAAAATTCCCAATTTGTCTATTTCTATACATATTTAAAAGCCAAAACGTAGTATTTATTGGTTCTATACTCCTGCTAAGCCACATCAGAGGTTACACTAGGGGTACGTTTGGTATGTTGTAATAGATTTTGTAATGGAATAGTTATTCATGTGTAATATCAATTCAATCATTTGGTTGCATTTTTATGGCATGGATTAGTTATTACACTGGAATAACTATTCTTTAAATTGAAGAATAGCTATTCCTATTTAAAATGGATGTAATAGCTATTCCTTAGTGCACATAATAGGTTTTAAAATTAATATATTTCCAAAAATATAAAGTTTCCTTATACATCATCTTTTACAAGCTTTCCATATGTAACAACCAAACTTATGAATAGTAATAGTTATTCCATTACAATGTCTTCTATTCTTAGTAATAAAGATTACTATTCCTAATGTAATCTATATTCAGTGTATCAAACGTATCTTAGGTTTTTTCTTTTCCTTCCTTTTGCAATTAACATTTTCCCATTTATTACACCATCACATTATATATATATATATATATATATATTACTCTCTCTCTCTCTCTCTCTCTCTCTCTCTCTCAATTAATGTTTCCCTAAATTTTTTCTTTCCCATAAATTCAATTGACCCTTAATTCAAACTTCCTTCAACTCTATGACTCTCCCTCTCCCCAATCAAGCAGTTTTGAAAACCGTTCAATTTCCACCCTATTATAATTTTTTTTAACATAAATTCAACTCACCTTTAATTCAAACTTCCTTCAACTCTCTCTCTCTCTCTCTAATCAAGCAGTTATGAAAACCATTCAGTTGCTATTATAATTTTTTTAAAACTATTGATTTGTTGCCTATATATATTTGCAATTGTTCTACCCCACTATTGCAAATATATATAGCGGCAGTGATAGTGTTCCCTAAATCACTATCACTAAGAAATTTAAGGTTTTGGCATATGTCAATTTCCAATGACCATTAAAACTCCAACGAGAAGTGGTGCATTTTGCACTAAATCTATGTATGCTACTTATCACAGGATAATAAGGTGGGTGATAGAAGAAGAAAATAAATTTGAGAGAAGGCAAAAAGGTTCAATCGGTAATCCACGACATGTCCAATAAGTCTTATACACTTGGATATCCAATACCTATGTTGATTTCTCTTTTAATTTTATCACTGCACTATAGGAACTAAAAAAAAAAAAAAAAGGTTTTCTCAGGGAATAGAAGTAGGGAATCAACTTGCATTTCAGGATTTGTGATCTTTTTTAGTTTATTTAGCACCTAACCTATTCCTTATTTCTTTTTTCTTTTTCTTTTTTGTTGCTGTTTCCAGTTAGCTATGGCCTATCCGAGGTAGCAAGTGATTGACAAGCTGAAGTTCACCAAATTTGTAGATAATTTATTTCTTTCATTTTTTTTTTCTGTTTGGTTATAAAATTTTGAGATATGATTTTTGTGTTTTGGATATTAAGGAGGGAAAATTTGGATTTTTATGAGATTTTATTTAGTTATTTATTTTTAAACTGTTGAATCATGGTTTTGTTGGTAATTGGGTTTCGGTTATAAAAGAGTTTGTATACATTTTTTCCGTTTGATATGAGGGTGAGAAAATCTGGTTATGTATATAAATTCCTTATAGGTTTTGAATCATATTTTTGCAGGGGTTTGATTTGGGAAAAAAGTTCACATTTTTGTGTTTTTTTTTTTTTAATTATAAAATTTTGAGATACGTTTTCTATATTTTAGGTATTAAAGGTAACCTTTTCTTTCTCCAAAAATATGGATTTATCGTATTTAGGTCTTGAAAATAGTTGTTTCATTTTTTATTTGTGGCTTATCCATTTCTTATATACGTTTTCTATGCTTTTGATATTAGAGAAAAAGTTTGGATATTAAGAAAACTAGTCACAAACTCACGCATTGCGTGTGATAATTTTTTTAGAGTTATCTCATAAATATATATATATATATATATATAATTGTTTTACTATTTTCTATTTAACTTATGTAAATTGTTTTTTATTATTTTTTTTATCATATAAAATTCTTATATGATAAAATTATCCAAATCATGCTATGTAATAAAATAATATTATATTCTTTATAATGCAATATGATAACATTTAACAATCAAAAAGAACAAAAAGAAAAAAGAAAAAAACTTAAAACACAAAACTAAATTGCATCAATTCATAATAGAGTTCTTTAAAATACAAAAATTTAATAACCTAAAGTAGAGATGCAAGAAAAATTAAAAAATCCACCAAAAGATCGAGAGAAATAAATAACCTTTTTTGTGAGGGAAAATTATGCACAGAAATATAGGATAGAAAAGATAATAAAAATTTTATAAAAGGAGGATAAGAAGAAGAAGAAGAAGAAGAAGAAGAAACAAAATAAATGAAGATAAAGGAAAGATGAAGAGTGATATTAAGGTAAAGGGTAGTGGGGAGATGGAATGTGAAAGGAATGAGAAATGTTGGAGAAAGTGTAAATGTTAAAAAAATGAGTACGACTTTATAAGGAAATTTTTATTTATTTGTATTTAATTAAAACATTATATGTTTAATTTTTAAAAAATATAAAAATGAGAGAAAATATTAATAATTTAATGATATAGAGGATATGGCTGAATTTAAATGGTCAATTGTAGTTGTGCTATTGATTTTAACTTGAATCTTGTTGACGAAAATTGTTAACAGTAATTGTTAGATTATGTTTAACAAACGTCATCAAATTATGTTTAAACAAATAATTTCAAGTTATGTTTAACAAACATCGTCAAATTCGTCAAACACAATTTCACCCATAGGTCTTTTTGGCATATGAGTTTTATTGATGTGAGTAGTGCCCATTCAAGATGATGTATCTCTTAATTACAATCCCTTGTTTCAAGGGAATACCCTTTGATTCCAAACACATCATCTTTATACATAAGTTTATCTTTCTTTTTTTTTGAGGGGATATGTGTTTTTATTTATTTGTGGCTGCACCTAATAATTGATTAGGTTGCCTACGTACCCTTGGCGGGGATCAAGCCATTTCGTAGTTCTTAATTTGAGATCTTAGATTTAAAGTCTCAAATATGGTTTTGTCCAATTTTAAATGGTAGATCTTTAAGTCAATACTTGGTGTTGAATTAAGTATTGACATAATTTTTGAATTTGGGTGAGATAATTGATTTTAATCTCAAGGGTAAGTTATGGACCATATTTTTATGGAATTTGAACCAAGGATTCTATTCTTTGAGACATTAAATGTCTAAGCAATTTTTCTTTTCTTTCATTTGCTTCTTTGTAGGAATTTTAATGACATTTTGATTGAAATACTCAAATTTAAGAAAACTCCTTTGAAGCAATTCAATCATTGTGAACATATTTGGAATTGGAGAATTTCCTTAAATCAATTTTTATGGTCATTTTATTTTAGGAATTATCAACTCTAATTTTGATTAAGGAATTAATGATCCCAAAGGATTTGTCATGATTAATATGGTGGAGTCAAGGACTCCACTAAAAAAATTAGAGTCAAGGACTCCATAAATTTAAAAGAGTCAAGGACTCCATTGATGGAGTAGAGTTAATAACTCCATTATTTTTGTAGAGTCAAGGACTCCATTGATAGGGTAGAGTCAAAGACTCCATTAATGGAGTAGAGTCAAAGACTCCACTATTTTTGTAGAGTCAAGGACTCTATTGATAGAGTAGAGTCAAGGGCTCCATTATTTTTGTAGAGTCAAGGACTCCATTGATGGGGTAGAGTCAAGGACTCTATTGATAGAAAAGAGTCAAGGACTCCATTATTTTTGTAGAGTCAAGGACTTCATTGATGGGGTAGAATCAAGGACTCCATTGATGGGGTAGAGTTAAGAACTTCATTAATGAGGTAGAGTCAAAGACTCCGTTATTTTTGTAGAGTCAAGGACTCCATTAGTTTAGTAGAATCAAGGATTCCAATTAAAGAAGACATTACACCACAACTTTGAGAGAATTTTTATTTAGTAATGTACAAATAGGAGTTACAAGTCAAGGACTCGTACTTAAAGCTTCATGGATGGAGTTAGGAACTCCTCATGAAACCCGATCCTATTTGCATTACCAATCAAAAATTCATATTTGAGAAAGAGAGAGCGAGATTTAGAGAAGAAAGGGACAGATGAAATCCCACACATAAACCTATGCTATTCCTCCTCTGCTTAATATTTCTCTTTGTCCATGCCTCTCTTCTTTTTTTTCTTCTCTTTATGTCTCAGCCGTGCGTGTACTTGCCTTCTTCTCTTATGTATCTGCCTTTTTCTCTTCTCTTAATTCTTCCCCCTCTTGTTTTTTTTCTTGCTGAAGGCCCCTTTAATTTATAGAGGGATTGGGAAACTGTTTTTTCCCTATCTTTTATGTTAACTCCTCAATTCATGAGCCATTAACTTCTTTCACATTCATGCCATCACCCACCTTCAGTTTTTCAATTGTTTTTTTTTAATATTTTGGTTCCTGCCGTGGCCACATTTTCAGCCTTTTTCTCTCTTTTTTTTTTTTTTTTTATGGAGAATGGCAGACTTGCTTCTTGATAATGCCATGCCCACTTTTCCTTTGGCCCTTATTTTTCTCGCCTCAGTCCTTTATTATAGGTAATGGATGACTAGGCAGACTAGGTAGCTTTTCACCTCACGTGGACCCCTTTATTTATATATATATATATATATATATATATACTAGTCGCTAACCCGTGCGATGCACGGGATGGTTAGTTAAATAACAATTACAAATAATCATACAAAGCGCGCAAAATATGTTCTTTGATTATAAATGTAGGGTGTTTCACATAACACATAAAGATCACACCTTGGTTTCTCTATGTAGATGAAAAAATTATTACCAACATTCCAATAAATCATACACAAATTTAGGCATAATATGAATTCTCATAATGCTCAATTGCAAATCAATTTATAGTCTACCACCAATATAAATCATATAAAAAAAAGTTATTGATAAAATGAATATTTAAATGTGTAAATAATCTCATGACAGCATTAGCAAGACCATGCATTTGCTGCCAGGGAATAATATGCCACATAAACATAGGGGGCACTATGCCACTATCTCTTATAAGAAGCAACTCATAAACACAATATTCAAAACTTTGAAAAGAAATAGCTGACAAATAGTATAAGTATCTCTGCTTATCTACTCCTTATGGCCCCTAATTTTGATTATGCTGGCTTCTAAGAAACTATTGAGGAGATCATTTGCAGCAACATATATTTGTGTCAGATGCATATAATTTTCTTTAGATACATCTTAAGTACATGCAAAAAATAGTAGTTTGAAAGAATGTCTATTTGAAAGGAATCAAATAAAATGCCTATATATTTCAGTTTCAACTATCTCAATAAACAATTAAAACCAAATTTCATAAATTCTTTGGATACATCTTAAGTAAGACATACAATCAATTTCAAAAACACCAAATGTTGGGTTGAAAATAATACACAATTATTTGAAGCAGTGCTATTAGGCTCAG
Source organism: Castanopsis chinensis (assembly GCA_032878915.1). Lineage (NCBI taxonomy): Eukaryota > Viridiplantae > Streptophyta > Magnoliopsida > Fagales > Fagaceae > Castanopsis > Castanopsis chinensis. The sequence continues at coordinate 4,016,488 of JAVQMG010000106.1, read as the reverse complement.
TCAAGCCACTCTCTATGGAAAAAATTTAAAATACAGTAAAGTTCATTTAAATAGAGACATGCAATAATGTATTAATAGCTATTTCTATGAGCAAGAAAATAAAAAATATTTGAAGCAATTGCTTGAAATCATTTAAGTACATGCCATCAATGAAGCTGCTTGAAATCATTTTAAGTACATACCATCAATGAAGCTACAACATTAACATTGTTCATAACATTATTTTATTATTTGTAGCACAAGTTCTTGGTTCATGATAAGCAATGTGGGCAGGTAAGATATACATTGGTGCATGGAAATCTACAAAATCACCTACACAAAAACAAAAAAGGAGACCGTTAAATCAATGATTGTGTAATAATCATAGTGCAGTTTAGATAGAGATGAATTCTAAATGCAGGTTTAGTCTCCTCCTTTTTTTGGGTCTATAAAATTTACAAAATCATAGATGCATTGCAAACAAACACCAACTGATTTGGTCAATCTATGATCAAATTAGAATGGAGTACATACGTTCATATTATGCTATTCTTTTATATTTATTAAACAAATTAACAACTTTCCTAATACCTGTACAACATGAACTTTTATAAAGGAAAGAAGTGAGAGACCAATCACAACAAATTAATATCTTTCCTGATATTTAGTTTTTTAAAAGTTGGCAATATCCTGCAAAGGTTTGCATTTTGAATTTCTCAACTCCAAATATTTTCCTTGTTCATGACCTTTATTTATTTATTTATTGAATATAATAAAACAATCACACTCATTACTTAAAATTAGGACTCAGATTCATTAACTTATAATTCGAAGAATTTTAATGCAGCACCTATCAAAATGAATACTCATGGAAGTCTCAATTTTCAATCAATCTTGTATTCCCAAAATAAGGCTACATTAAACAAAGCAGAAATCTAACAAAGAGGCAAATGAATTGCAATCTACACTTCAATTTTCTTCAATTGGACATAGACATAGGAAATGAAAAGATGGAAAAATATGACATCAACAAAGACAAATGTAAGCAAGAATCTACCTAAAAATTCCTCTCTATAACTAAAATTTTGCAACCAACATTAGGAAGGAATTATAGTTGGATTCAAAATTGGAATCAAATATATTACAGCACTTGCAACTCATGTTGATATAAGAGTCTTAGGATGCTTAGAACATCCTATGACAAAACTTAAAATTGAATGAAAAAGATGGCATAAAGAAATTGAAACAAATCCTCTAACAATGACAAAATCATAACCTAAATAAAGAAAACTTTAAAATCTCACAAAAGTATACCAAACAGGAAAAATATTCTAACCAAAAAACAATAATTGACAAAACAGATCCCCAGAAATTGGAAAAATAAAATGGGAAATTCGGGTACCTTTAACCCTGATTCAATTATTTTTTTTTGGTATAAGACCCAACGTCTGGTACAAAAACACGGTATACTGCAATTGGAGAAAAAGACGAAAAAGAATGAAAATAAGAAATCATAAATTAATTAAGAAGATGGAATCTTAACAATAGTGAACAATATGGAAGTATTAAGGCATAAACAATGTAAGAATGGAACCTTTGTTGTTGCAGGGAAGGAATGGCACAAAAGCAATAGAAGAAACTATACATCAATGTGGAAGGGAAAAAAAAAAAAAAAGAAGCTATACAACAGTAAAAACGAATCTGAACCGTAAATTTAAAACTATATTCACATTAAGACAGAGTTTTGATTGAAATTAACAAAACCCACTATAGGCTCCAAACCCATCAATCTAAAAGAGAAAACACTCCCAAACAAAACCCTAAATCATATTTAATAGGAAAACTTATAAAACAAAATTAGAGAACTTACTGGTAATAGAGTCTGAGAAAGACTAGTCTCTGACGGTGGTAAAAAGAAATCACAGACTGGGCCTAATTTTTGAGCTTTTCTCTACAGCCAACGGCAAAAGCTAAAAATGCAAAAAATTGCAGACCATAAACTTAAACTCAATAGCCAAACTGAAAAACACAAAAGAAGTAACCCCAAAATTTTTAAATATACATAGAAAATAAAATTGAAGTATGCCTCAACCAATTAGTATTAAAGTGGGTAACGCCTGGAAACGAAGATTTTAAAAAAATTACCACGAAATTTTCCTCCATTGATTTGGTTGGAGGGGCAGTGACGATCTCAAAGAAAATTGCAAATGGGTATGTTCAAAGTTGAAAGCTTTGGTTGATTTTGGAACTCGATAAACGGAGAGGCTGAGAAAGGAGGGTGTGGGATCTGAAATGTTAAAGCAACACAAATCAAGATTAATAACAAAATCAAAAACCAAACCTAACATACCATATTGTCCCCCCAACGGCCAGATGATTCTGGCGAAAACCCATTAAGAGAAAATACCTGTAGCCTCTCTCCAACGGAATCGTTTTAGTCTCTGAAACTTGATTTGTCCCAATGTCCCGTGAGAGGCGGCCTGTTAGATCTGATTGGCATTTAGGTTTCAGGGAAGGAGAAGAGTAGAGAGATAGAGAAAGAGAGAGAAGGGTATGGGTCTTGCAATGTTTGTTGGGCTGAGTTTGTGTTTGAAGGAAAGACAAAGACTGAGAAATAGGTTTTATAGAAGTTGAAGATTACGGTGTTTAGGGTTTTATTTTTTTTAATAGTTTTTTTTTTTTAATAATGCTTGTTAGGACATATGTAGTTCAAGTTGTTGACATATGTCACTATTTTATGTAATTGGCTTATCCTTAGACAAAACACACTTTACTTGTAATTGGGTAGAGTTAGGATATGTTTAACACTTCAAAAAACAGTGTTGAAGTCATCACGTCTGTCCAAGAAACAAGCAAGGAAGTGCAAGTTACTAAAGCTCGACACCTGATCTCGACACATGCATCTATCGAGTTTTAGAAGCTGTTTCAGCCCCGAGACTCGACAGATCCTCGACACCTCAATCTGTGGAGATTTAAAGAAAACAGATTTTCAGTTTTGTTTTAAGTCCAATCCGTGAATGTGTCTCTGGGACTTCTTTTCTCCAAACCCTAGACATATAAAAGGATTGTTTTAAGGGCCGTCAAACATATGCAAGTTGCACAAGCATTGAGTAATTCTTGTTCATGCAATTTGTGATCAAAAAGACAAAGTTCATGCCCTAGTTCATCTTTTGTGAAGAAGTTGCTGTGTAATGTGCACCGTAGGATTTTGTAACCAAGCATCTTCCTGATCTTCATCGTGTGGATGATTTGAAGAACTTTGCAGCCAACAACTCTCTCTCTAGTTGGTGAATTGAAGTCGTGTACTAGGATCCGCGCAATTGGTTAGTCACGTACTTGGGAGTCGTGCATTGAAAGAAGAAACTGTCACTACAGAGCAAGTCCAATTGGGTATCGGGGTAAAGGTTCAACTGTAGGTTGGTAAAGTACTTGGGATTCCTTGCTTGTAATCGCTTGCTGTGATAATAGTGGAGTTTCGGGAGTGGTGACCTTAAATCACCCAGTGGGGTTTTTGCCGTCAAGTTTTCCCCATTCGTAAACAAATCACCGTGTCTTTTATTTTTCCGCTGCATACTTTAGTTTTGGTGATTTGTTTGTGCTGCCACATGATTTTGCATGTTAACTTGATTAATTAATAACTTGACTAATTAATCAATTTAATTTATCACTAGGGGTCAACGCATTTGTGGCCTATCAAGTGGTATCAGAGCAGGCACACTCTGATTAGGGTTTAATCCTTGTGTGTGATCCATTGACCCCTGCTGTCATGGATAGAGGTCAATTTCTTATTATACCTCCATTATTTGATGGCACTAACTATGCATACTAGAAAGTACGCATGAGAGCTTTCTTGCAGTCTTTAGATGAGAAAGTGTGGCAAGTTGTGGAGATAGTCTGGACCAAGCCTACAGAAGCGCCGGCCGATTGGGATGATGCCAAGATCAAGGCGGCAAATTTCAACAACAAAGCATTGAATGCCCTATTTAGTGCAGTCACCAATAAGGAGTTCACGAAAATTTCCTCAACAGAAACTGCTAAGGAAGCATGGACCATTCTCCAGACAACCTATGAGGGAACTAAGGCTATCAAGGATTCAAAACTACAGAGGCTCACCACAAGCTTTGAAGAAATTAAGATGGAGGAGGATGAGTCATTTGATAAGTTCTATGCAAAGCTCAAAGACATAGTGAACTCAGCTTTCAATCTTGGGGAAACCATTCCTGAACCTAAGATAGTAAGGAAAGTGCTCAGATCGCTGCCCGAGAGATTCCATGCTAAGATCACAGCGATAGAGGAATCGAAGGATATTGACAGAATTCGTCTGACTGAGCTAGTTGGAAACTTGCAAACCTACGAGTTAGGGCAGACTAGGATAGGCAAGTCAAGCAAGGGCAAGAGCATGGCACTAAAAGCCAAGAGCAGTGATACAGATGATTCTTCAGATGATGAAGATTCTAAAATGAAGTCTTATATTACAAGGCAATTTAAGAAATTCATGAAGAATGCCAATGGAAAAGGCTTCAACAAAGACCGTAGGCAATCCAATTCTTCTCAATTTAAGAATTCAGATAAAGGGAAGAAAGATGTCAAGGATGGCGGTCAGTACATTGCTCCTGCTGGACCAAAATGCTTTGGGTGTCAAGGCTTCGGACACATGAAACAAGAGTGTCCAACGTACCTTAAGAGTATTGGGAAGAGCAAGGCACTTGCTGTTACCTTAAGCGACACGGAGCCCGAGAATAATTCCGAAAATGAAGATGACGGAATCTTGAATGCCTTCACTGCCACTGTTAATCCTACTGATGGGGTTTCTGAAGAAGTAGATGAAGAAAAGGAATTGGTGGATGACAAGTTTGAGACTATGAATGATCAAGATGATATCCATACCGCCTATGAGAAACTGTACAAGCTTTCTAAGAAACATGAGAAACTCTATAGGCTAGTCACCAAGAAGCTCAGTGATGTGTAACTTGACCGTGAGGAGCTTTCCACTAAGGTTGATGAAGCAAATCAGACAATTGGAGCACTGAGGTTTGAGAACAATTTCTTGGCTGAAAAGACCAAAAGCTTGAAGCAGAGCTGTTTCAAGTTAGAGCACAATTGGAAAGGACATTAAATGCAAAGCTGGACGAGATGCTAAGTGTTCAAAAATCTTCTTCAGATCGTACTGGATTGGGGTATGAATTCTCTCTCTCTAATACTCCTTCTGCTAGTAATACTGTTTTTATTCCACCTGCTAATAACTTTAAAACTGAGGATAAAAATGTTAAAACTGAATTAGCAAGTGAGAACGTAGACAAGGGCAAGTCTATCCTAGGAGCACCCCCTAAAGTTGAGAAAAGGAAAACTAGAAACCCTAGGATTAAGAAGGCTATCTCTCAAAAGCCCAAACAGAAGAAGCAGCATCTCTGTTATCATTGTGGTATTGCCGGTCATACTCGACCAAATTGCTACAAGTGACTAGCTACTTAACAAAGCAATGGCATGATAGCATCTGGGAACCAGAATCAGCTTTCGAACTCTCTTGCTTCTCTTGGAGACATTCTCAAAGCCCTCATGTTCCTTTCAAACTTGAACGGTTTAAACTCTTCCCCCTCGTCACCGGTTCAAGGGTTGGCAAATAGGAAAGGTTCTTCCAAGGTGTGGAAGGAAAAGAGCTCTAAGTGATTTTAGTCACTTCTTTTCTCTCCTTGTTTTATTGTTTTGTATTACTTGTGTATTGCTTTACTGTTTTGAGTCAGTCTAGTTTATGCATTGTTTTGCTTTCTTTAACTTGTTTTTGCTTGTGTGTTTTTAGTTTTGTGTTTTATTTTTTGCTTTTCTAATAAAATAAAATCAAAAAAATTGAGAAATTGAAAAATACAAAAACGGTGTGTGTTTGTGTGCATTGGTTCTTGTGAAATTTTAAAATGACCATTGAAACAGAGTTTTCTAAACTTTGTATCACCTGTAGCTTAGATGAGCATTCTTCTGCACAACTAAGCAAGTGAGCTTTGTAGCTCTTTGTTTGTGATGAGTAAGGTTAAGTGATCTCTTCTACTTAACACTCGTATCACTCTTTTTGACGGGTAGGACTAAAAAACCCTAAGAGAAAGGCATAAATAACCATCTCACCACTGCTACTCGCCAATCATGATATGACATCTGTATGCTTCGGCATAGCAAAAGTGCAATGTCAATGACATCTGTATGCTTCGGCATAGCAAAAGTGCAATGTCAAAAACTTAACATAATTGGGTATTTCTTTTCTCTCTCTTGTATGCCCATGCATGATATGCTTAATAAAAGAAAATATGCAAAGAAATAAAAGCAAAAAAGATCAAAATGCTTTAAAATATGGTTGTAAGCATGTTTTCTAGAAGATGTGGGAGTTATAGGATGTACCTTTAAGGTGATAGTCCCCATCAAACAGTTATGATTATGTGTGAGTTAAAGTGATTTTCTCATATCTCAAATCGTCATAACATTGAGACACTTATGCAATCTTGCAATATTTTCACACACAACATGCAATATTCTTTGCTATTCTTGATACATGTGCAGGTACAATGTGATTTGGCCATCACAAGGTTTACATGCGTTAATGTATGCTCACTAAACTGTCTTGACTTATTTTTGAAATATAAAATTAGTTATACTTGTTGTGTGTGTGTGTGTGTGTGTGTGTGTGTGTGTGTGTGTTTTGGGATCCATGTGCTTTAAAATTCTTGATGAGAGATGTTATTGAGAGTGAAATGCGTTGCTTGGATCATTGGTTGAGTTGCATGCGTGATTGCATTCATATCTGTGTTTTTCCTCTCTTGAAAAACTGTTTTAAGGCATCTCGACACCTCCTCGACACCTAGCTGTCTATCGAGCTTCTTAGACTTTTTCTAAACGCAATCTTGGCACTTGGTGGATCGATCGAGAAACTTTCTGTCTGCTCGATAGATTCTCGACAGCTTAGGATCGATCGAGATTCTTAAATGCTTGATCCTTCTTTCTTGACACATGTTCTCGATAGTTGTATCTGTCGAAGTGCATTTTCTCGACACCTACCTCGATAGCTGTCTCGACACCTCTCGATACCTGCATCTGTCGAGAATTACTGAAGGGCTATATATAAGGTTCTGTCGCGATTTCTCTCATTTCACTCGATCTCTCTCTCTCGATAGCTGGTGTTTTCTCTCCCAAAACCTTTCTCACTCTCTCCAAACCTCTTCCTAAGGATTCTTCAAGTGTTTTACTCGTTTTTCCTCACTTGGTAAGCTTCTTTTCTCTCATTTTTCATGCATTTCATGATTTACAAACCTAGGTTTTGAGGTTTTTGAAAATTTTTGGGTTTTTTCAAAATTATTGAGAGTTTCATGAAATTTTTGAGTTGGTTTTATAGTTTTGATCTTTAAAACTACATGCATTGCATCACATTAGCATTCTAAGTGTATTTTCATGCATTTAGATGTGTGCAAACTTGTTGTGTGCCGTTAGGTTTGGATTGGGTTGAGCCCATGATGTTTTTATTTTTGCATGTCACATGTTCATGCATTTCCCATACATACGTTCTATATTTTCAATATTTCTCTTCCAATATTGAACTGTTTGGGACTTTTCTGTGTGTTTCTCTTCCTCTCCCTCTCTCTATGTTTGTGTTAGCAGTGTCTATGGCACCTAAATGTAAATCTATTCTATCCCAGAACCCTCTACGTTCTAAGGGATCTTCTTCTTCGGATTCTACTCCTTTGTCTATCCGGTTCCGTGATGAGAAAGCCCATAAGGATTTCTCGGAGGACTTCTCTAAATGAGGTGTTCATTCAGAACGCCACGTTGTCCTGGCAAACTTTTCCGACATTGACCTACCCGATGTCATTCACAGTCGGGCTTAGGAGTCACTGTGTGACGTCCTGGTCACCTATCCTCTCGTATTAATATAAGAATTTTACTTCAACATCCACGGGATTGATTCTTTAGTACCTTTATTCAATTCTAGCGTTTGAGGTACGCGCTTTGCTGTCACTCCGGAGTTAGTCTCCGAGGTTCTTCATGTTCCAAGGGTGGATCATCCTGATTACCCTGGATGTGAGCGTCTATGGACTATGTTCAAAGACGAGATGATCTCGGCATTCTGTGAGCGTCCTTCCTCTTGGGGAGATCAACAGTACACATCATGTCGGCCTTTTACTAAAGGTCCTCGTTTCCTTAACATTGTGATGACTTTTGTGTTGCACCCACTCTCTCACTACAACTCTATCACAGAGCTTCGTGCTCGATTTTTGTTGTCTCTTCTTGAGCATCTCATTATAGACTTCCCTTCACACTTTATCTTTTCTATCATAGATGTCTATAGAGATACGGCCACCTATGATAAGCTCATTTTCCCTTCCGCTATCACGAGGATACTTCATCGTTTTTCCATCTCCTTTCCTTCGTCCGATCCATTTCATGTCATGTCTGCCATAGACGCCGCTACCGTAAAACGTAGTGAGGCACAGTTCAAATTGAGACAGTCGGATGCTACTGCTCCTTCCTCCTGTTCGACTACATCTAGATCTACTTGAGCGACATCTGCTCCTTCTTCTTCGAGCGACGTCACTCTTGGAGACATCATGGCACAGTTTCAGCGCATGGATGCTCCCCTCGATACTCTCTCCACGGAGTTGTATTAGGTGAACGTTCGTGTTGGTCGCATCGCTAGGAGACAGGCGACTTTGCTCTAGAGGCTTCTCCTCTGCCTCCTCATGTCACTTCTGAGACTGAGGATGATGATAACGGTGATGATGATGATGCTTCGGATGATGATAATGGAGATGCGAGCTCTTCTGATGAGATGTTTACTTGACACTCTACCCTTTGTCACTCATGACAAAAAAGGGGAGTAGTTTTGGTGTATGAGAGTAGTCATACTTAAGGGGAGAGCTAGTATAGGACATTTTTGATAGGGGGAGTGTTAATATGAGGGATGTAGTGAGGATTACATGTATTTCTTTTCTTTTCTATTTTTTTAGAGATACATTGATCATGTATTGACATACATTGTACTTATTTCTTAATATATATGTTGATATATGTTTCTTTCACCTATCTTTCCATATGTTGTTTCTTTTCTGTCTTTATACACATGTTTCTTTTACTTGTATGCAATCTATTATTTCTGCTTCACACAAAAATGCATTGATGTGTTTTGTTTATAAGTGTTTCAGAAATACAAGTTGTCAAAGTCTACTTGCCATAAACTCTCTTCTTGCAAAGTTTTTCAAGAGTTTGTGTTAGGATAGATTTTATTGTATGTAACAAGTGAATATGAGTTAAAGTGTTTTATGACTTCTCTCATATCTTCATTTGTTTGTTGTGGTTTTGTCACGGATTGCCAAATGGGGAGATTGTTAGGACATATGTAGTTCAAGTTGTTGACATATGTCACTATTTTATGTAATTGGCTTATCCTTAGACAAAACGCACTTTACTTGTAATTGGGTAGAGTTAGGATGTGTTTAACACTTCAAGAAACAGTGTTGAAGTCATCACGTCTATCCAAGAAACAAGCAAGGAAGTGCAAGTTACTAAAGCTCGACACCTAGTCTCAACACATGCATCTATCGAGCTTTAGAAGCTGTTTCAGCCCCGAGGCTCGACAGCTTCTCGACAGATCCTCGACACCTCTATCTGTCGAGATTTAAAGAAAACAAATTTTCAGTTCTGTTTTAAGTCTAATCCATGAATGTGTCTCTGGGACTTCTTTTCTCCTAACCCTAGACATATAAAAGGATTGTTTTAAGGGCCGTCAAACAGATGCAAGTTGCACAAGCATTGAGTAATTCTTGTTCATGTAATTTGTGATAAAAAAGACAAAGTTCATGCCCTAATTCATCTTTTGTGAAGAAGTTGCTGTGTAATGTGCACCGTAGGGTTTTGTAACCAAGCATCTTCCTGATCTTCATCGTGTGGATGATTTGAAGAACTTTGCAGCCAACAACTCTCTCTCTAGTTGGTGAATTGAAGTCGCATACTGGGATCCGCACAATTGATTAGTCACGTACTTGGGAGCCGTGCATTGAAAGGAGAAGCTGTCACTACAGAGCAAGTCCAATTGGGTATTGGGGTAAGGGTTCAACTGTAGGTTGGTAAGGTGCTTGGGATTCCTTGCTTGTAATCGGTTGCTATGATAATAGTGGAGTTTCGGGAGTGGTGTCCTTAAATCACCCGGTAGGGTTTTTGCCGTCAGGTTTTCCCCATTCGTAAACAAATCACCGTGTCTTTTATTTTTCCGCTGCATACTTTAGTTTTGGTGATTTGTTTGTGCTGCCACGTGATTTTGCATGTTAACTTGATTAATTAATAACTTGACTAATTAATCAATTTAATTTATCACTAGGGTTCAACGCGTTTGTGGCCTGTCAATGCTGACGTGGAAAATTGTGGAGCAAGCAGAGCTTCGGTTTTATATATATAGATGACCACACATATGATCTCATTCTATTATCTAATCCACAAGCAGTGAAGTGATTTTCATTTTTATGACACATTCTTTTAGTTTCAATAGCTGCCCCGCGTGTAATGCAAGAATTAGAATTCTTTGTGTGACACACGTTTGTTAGGAACAATAGTCTTTCCTGCTAGGACTAGACCTCTTTTTGAGTTTTGATAAGTACAGGACTCCAGCACCATAAATACTTCACGAGCATTTGCTATGTTTATCACCTTTTTGCTGAATAAGGCAATCCTTTCATCTTTGGTTGTGGTGGTACGTGTGGCCAGTAATATTTTATTTAACCACACATCTCACCCTTTAATATCTTGTCATTTTTTTTAAAAGGACATATATTTTTGACCCCATAAACTTATTCAAAACTTTTTCTTTATTTAATAAATTTTGCTTGGCAATTTTTAAGTAACTTATTTTTACGTTGAAAATTTGATAATTCAACAAATATATATATATATATATATATATATTGCCACATGAAAAATGATAAACTCTATCCATGTAACTAAATTAAAGTTACTTTATGATGTTAAGTTAACAAAATGAATTTCTGGTTACCGGAAAACTAAGCATTTTTTTTTTATATAAAAAGAATAAACTTGAAAGCTGAACATGAATTATCTTGTTTTATTGCTTGTCATTTGGATGAGATTGAATCCTTGCATAAATTAATAGAGCCTCATTAGATCTATCAACCATTATAGCTCTAAAGAATACCAATAACAAAAACTTAGCATAAATTAGTACTTACCCTTTACAAGTCAAGAGGCTACACATACAATCTAACATACATCATTACTCAACAATGTTTCAACTCACCACACTGCAAAGTAATCATGGAAATGAATTTTGAAATATTCATTTGGTGTTACAATCAATGGTATGTAGCTTTCAGGGGAAAATATGTAATAGTGGTAAATTAAACAACAATACTATTCAACTACTCAGATTTATCACAATATGAGGATTATGGACCCCTTTGTTCCTTAGGGCCCATACAAAATTTTAACTATTGGAATTAAGAAGAAATAAATTTCTAAATATATAAATAGAATAGTTTTTGTTAGAAGTCGATCACTGCACATGAGGAGAGAAAAATAAAATAAAATTAAAAGATAACACATCAAGTCTAAATTAAATAACAATACTATTCAACTACTCAGATTTATCACAATATGAGGATTATGGACCCCTTTGTTCCTTAGGGCCCATACAAAATTTTAACTATTGGAATTAAGAAGAAATAAATTTCTAAATATATAAATAGAATAGTTTTTGTTACAAGTCGATCACTGCACATGAGGAGAGAAAAATAAAATAAAATTAAAAGATAACACATCAAGTCTAAATTAAATAACAATACTATTCAACTACTCAAATTTATCACAATATGAGGATTATGGACCCCTTTGTTCCTTAGGGCCCATACAAAATTTTAACTATTGGAATTAAGAAGAAATAAATTTCTAAATATATAAATAGAATAGTTTTTGTTACAAGTCGATCACTGCACATGAGGAGAGAAAAATAAAATAAAATTAAAAGATAACGCATCAAGTCTAAAAGGAACTTCATAGAACAAATTTCATATTGTACAAAAATAACATATATAGAACAACTAAATAGGTGAATCCAAAGCAACCCAAACTAAGAATTTAAATAAAAACATATGTTATAAAATTAACAATTAAAGAGAGAAAAAAAACTTAAATCACAAATTTAAATCGCATCAGCTCAATATAAAGTTCTAAAGAACACAACAATTTATCAACTTAAAGCAAAGATGCAAGAGAAATAAAAAAATTCACCAAAAAATTGAGAGAGAGAGAGAGAGAGAGAGAGAGAGAACCTTTTTTTGTGAGGAAAAAGTATGTAAAGAATGGAAGAGAGTGACAAATTTATAGTAAGAGGATATGAATAAGAAAATACAAACAAAAAAAAAATGAAGATGAAGGGAAAGATGAAGAGTGATATTAAGGTATAGGGAAATGGGGGGATAAAAAGGTAAAGTAGAGAGTAGTGGAGAGATGAAAAGTGATGTTACGGTAGAGGGTAGTGGAGAGATGAAAAGGTAAGGGGTAGAGAAATGTTGGAGAAAGTGTAAATATTTAAAAAATGAGTAAATGTAAAAAAAATTATAGGAAAATTGGAAATAAAAATTGATAGGGTATGATAAAAGACAACTTCAATTTCGTCCATGGAGATCGTCCAGGACGAGCAAGGTGCAGGGACGAGGCGTTGCACGGTCAAAGGTCAACACCAGGGGATGTCGTCCAAGGGAACCACCTACCACGTTCACAAGAGTCTCGTCTTGGGAAAGGAAGAATCTCTCTTGTGGACGAGGTACGCACGACTGGAGGACCTCAAGACGAGGTATGCTTGACTGAGTTACCTATGGACGAGGAACGCTGGACGAGACTTTGGCACTTGGAAAAAATACCTAAATGGACACTACGACTCCTTATTACACGCGTAATTTCCAGTGACCGTTACATAAGAAAAATGTATTTCCTAAGCGGTTATGGAAGTTATCTTTGAACCCTTATACCTCCTCAAAACTAGGGGAAGTTATGAGTGTGGTAACTGTCTTCAAGACACTATATAAACGTTAAATCAGACAAGACAAAGGTACGTTCTATGATTCCTAAGAAATTGGAACTCCAAAATAATAGAGAAGAAACTAACTTTGTCATCGGAGGGTTATTGGCCAGCAACCTGAGTCACCTTTGATAATTGTTATTTCTTTTTCAAGCCATCGGGACAATTAGTAGACCTTTCGAATCCAAAGCATCCAGCCTAATGATTTTCATTGCATCATCAGTTGGCGCCGTCTGTGAGAATTTCAATTTCAGAAGAAAATAATTCTCGTGTTTTTTTTGCTCGATCGTTCGTTTGCGGCGATTCGCCTTTCCCAGACAAAAGGTTGAATGGTTCGGACAAGATCAAGGGCTACCAGCACAAGCCACCAAGAGAGTAGGGATACTTCTAGTAACCCCTACCGCGACCGTCAGTCAGCGCCTGTTATGCAACCGCCTTCTGTTCAACATATACAGTCCATGGCTGCCGCTATGGCGGAATTGACCCACCAAAATCAAGAGTTGAACAGGGAGATCAATTTAAGGAGGCAACACCATGAAGGGCATGCAGAAGGGCGACCCCAGAGTCAAAAGGGTAGAGGAGAAAACGTTGAGTCCGAAGGTCAATCGAAGGGTACAACTTCAAGAAGGGTGCCACATTTGGAGAGGAAAATGGACCAGATGAGAAAAGCCATGGATGAAATGAAGGAGAATATGAGGCGGGCGAACCCTGTGGAAGACTTGGTCCACCGAATGGACTCCCCTTCCACGGCTTCCATCAATAGTCATCCCTTACCCCTCTAAGTTTAAAATACCTTCCCTGGATTCATACGATGGAAATCGTGACCCATATGATCACATTGCTACTTTTAAAACCACCATGCACCTTCAAGGAGTTTCGGACGAGATTATGTGCGGAGCGTTCCCCACCACACTTAAGGGACCAACAAGGGTGTGGTTCAGCAAAAAACCCCCAAAATTTGTTGGATCATTTGAGAAGTTGAGTAAGATGTTTGTCAATAACTTCATTGGAGGACAATGCCACAAGCGTTCTTCTTCTAGTTTACTAATGATTGAGCAAGGGGAGAATGAGAGTTTACAATCCTTCATTACCCGTTTCAACAGAGAGGCCTTGACGGTGGATGAAATGGACGACAAGTTGCTATTGGCTACTTTCCATAATGGGGTCAATTCTGACTTATTCATTCATAAGCTCTACGAGCAAGAGCCTCAGACCATGGCCAAACTTGTCCATTCGGCCCAGAACTTCATGAATGCTGAAGACGCGATTATAGCCAAGAAGAGGAAAAGAGCAGAACGTACGGAAGGTCACTTGCGTCATCTTGATCAAGGTCCTCGTCCCAAGAAGGCTCTGGCAGATGAGAAAAGGGATAAAGACGGTAAAAAGGAAAGTTCCTCAACAAGAAGTCAGCAGTACAGTCCTTTGAATACTCCACTAGAGCAGGTGCTTATGCAAATCAAGGATGATCCATCTTTGAAGTGGCCGGAGAAAATGAAAAGAGATCCTAACAAGCGCAATAGGAACAAGTATTGCCGCTTTCACAAGGACCATGGGCACGACACGGACGAGTGTTTCGATTTGAAGCAGCAGATAGAGAACCTCATCAGGTATGGGAAGTTAAGGAGTTTCCTTGGATAAGACCACAAGGACGAGAAGTTAAAGGCCAAGGTGGAAGAGTCATCACGACCCCCGCTAGGAGAAATAAGAGTTATTATAGGAGGAACCTCAGCAGCTCAGTCATCCAAATCGAGGAAGACATACCTGAAGGTGGTTCAAAACGTCCAGATGTTAGAACGATCTCCCAGGATGAAGGAAGCTGACGAGCAAGCTATCACATTCACGGACGAGGACGCTGGAAGAGTTCATCACCCCTACGATGACGCGATTGTCATTACCCTGCTCATTGCTGACTATACCACCGAAAGGGTGTTGGTAGACAATGGTAGCTCGGCGAACATTCTGTATTACCCTGCTTTTCAACAAATGAGGCTAGGACGAGATCAACTTCGTCTAGTGAATTTGCCCTTGGTAGGATTTGGAGGGATGAAAGTACAACCGGTGGGCACCATCAGATTGTCGGTGGTGGTTGGAGCATACCCACAACAGATAACCAAATAGGTAAACTTCCTTGTAGTTGATTATTTGTTATCATATAATGCTATTATCGGAAGACCAACTTTGAATAGCTGGAAGGCGGTACCCTCTACCTATTATTTATCCGTCAAATTTCCAACAGAGCATGGTGTGGGTCAAGTACAAGAATATCAGTTAGCTGCTAGAGAATGCTATTTGGCTATGTTGGCAATGGCCGAGCATGTACAATCAATGAGCATAGACGAGGGAAGCATCACAGCGGAACCCGTTGAGGTGTTAAAAAATGTCCCCTTAGACGATATCAGTTCCGAGAAGTTTACTAGAATTGGGGCGAGCATGGAAGAAGAGGCAAAGCATACACTAGTCCAGTTTTTGAAGAAAAGTCTTGATGTCTTTGCATGGAGTCATGAGGACATGCCAGGTATTGATCTGAACGTCATTACTCATCGTCTGAATGTATGTCCCAACTCCAAACCAGTACGTAAGAAGAAGAGGGTATTTGCTCCTGAGTGAGACAATGCCATCAAAGAAGAAGTCCAGAAGTTTATCACCGCAGAGTTTGCAGAGAAGTTTATTATCCGGACTGGTTGGCGAATGTGGTCATGGTAAAGAAGGCCAATGGCAAGTGGTGAATGTGTGTGGACTTTACTAACTTAAACAAGGCTTGCCCTAAGGACAATTATCCATTGCCATGCATTGACCAGCTGGTGGATTCCACGGCAAGTCACAAGTTGCTGAGCTTCATGGATGCCTTCTCAAGCTATAACCAAATAAAGATGGACGAGGCAGACCAAGAGAAGACTTCATTTATCACTAGCCAAGGATTATTTTGCTACAAGGTAATGCCTTTTGGTTTGAAGAACGCGGAGGCGACTTACCAAAGGCTGGTGAACCACATGTTCTGTCCTCAGATTGGGCGAAATGTAGAGGTCTACGTCGATGATATGCTGGTAAAGAGTTTGGACGAGGGGAAGCATCTAGACGACCTTTAAGAGACCTTTGATACACTCCAGCGATACAACATGAAACTAAATCCGAACAAGTGTGCTTTTAGAGTTTCATCGAGGAAGTTTTTGGGGTTCATGGTTTCGCAAAGAGGAATTGAGGTGAATCCAGACAAAATCCAGGCAATACTCAACATGGAACCTCCGAAGAATATCAAAGAAGTCCAATCTCTTACGGGACGAGTTGCTGCCCTCAACAGGTTTGTTTCGAAAGCTACTGACAAGTGTTTGCCGTTCTTTAGAGTCCTCAGGAAGGCGTTTGAATGGACGGACGAGTGTTTGAGAGCCTTTCAAGATTTGAAGACTTACCTTACAATGGCACCGTTACTAAATCCATCTGTACCTGGTGAAGAACTGTATTTATATTTGGTAGTGTCCCCACACGCTGTAAGCTCGGCGTTGGTCAGAGAGGAAGGACGGATCCAGAAGCCAGTATATTACATGAGTCGGGCACTTAGAGGAGTGGAAGGACGGTACCCGATGATGGAAAAGTTGGCCTTTGCCTTAGTCACGGCTTCCAGGAAGCTAAGACACTATTTTCAAGCTCATGTTATCATTGTCCTCACGGATCATCCCCTAAAGAAAGCAATAAACAAATTGGAAGCCGTAGGACAGCTAGTCCAATAAGCAGTGGAGCTCAGCGAGTTTGATGTTAAATACCAGCCAAGGAATGCAGTAAAGGTGCTGGCCCTGGCGCTGGCAGACTTCATTGCGGAGTTCACACCAAGCCAAGACGAGCTAGACAAAGACAAATGAACAAGAAGGTGGGTAATCAATGTGGACGGGTCATCCACGATGTATGCAGGAGGAATTGGAGTCATGCTTAAATCCCTAGAGGGTGATAAGTTGGAGTATGCAGCCCGTCTACAGTACCAAATTACCAACAATGAGGCTGAATATGAAGCCTTACTCAAAGGGCTGAAATTGGCTAAGTCTCTAGGAGCAGAGTCAATAATAGTCAGAGGAGATTCTTAGTTAGTCATCAATCAAGTGAATGGAATATAAGATGCCAAGGAAGATCGAATGAAAAGGTACCTCAGTAAAATGAGAAGGCTTGTACAGAAATTTTCAGAAGCGAGTTTTGTTCAACTCCCAAGGGAGGAGAATATGGAAGCAGATGTTTCGGCAGAAGCAGCTTTGGCAGGAGGAGTTACGAACAAGTATGGCAAGGTCCAATACATGCCGATCATAGACCTCCCTGAAATACAGCAATTGGAGGGGAAGAAAATTGGATGAGTCTAATAATAATTTATCTTAAGGATGGAAGGCTTCCGGAAGACAAGAACGAAGCTAGAAAACTGAGGGTCAGGGCTGCCAAGTACTTCCTTATAAATGAAGTGCTATACAAGCGAGGCTTTTCACAGCCCTACCTAAGGTGTCTAGTTCCGGACGAATCCAATTATGTTTTGAGGAAGGTTCATGAAAGAGCGTGTGGGAATCACTTAGGGGCAAGATCGCTAGTCCATAAAATCATTTGTGCAGGCTACTACTGGCCCACGATTCAAGTAGATGCTAAGGCTTATGTCAAGGTGTGCGACCAATGTCAGTGCTATAGCAACGTCCCTAGGCAGCCGTCGGAGTACCAGACCCCAATGATGGCCCCGTGGCCCTTTATACAATGGGGACTGAATATCCTAGGTCATTTCCCCCCAAGAACCAGACAAATGAAATTTTTAGTAGTAAGGATTGACTACTTTACCAAATGGGTGGAGGTCGAACCCCTTGCAAAAATTACACAGCAAAATGTTAAGAATTTTTTTTGGAAGAATATTCTGTGTAGGTTCGAAGTACTGAGGGTGCTGGTATCTGACAACGGATGGCAGTTTGACAACGCACCATTCAGGGACTTTTGTGAACATTTTGGAATCAAGAATCACTATTCCTCACCCTCCCACCCACAGGCGAATAGACAAGCAAAGGTAGCAAACCGATCCTTATTGAAAATCATCAAGACTCGGCTCGAGGGGGCAAAGGGGATATGGCCAGATTAGTTACCAGGAATTCTTTGGTCCTACAAGACGACTGTGAGAACCCCGATAGGAGAAACCCCCTTCAAGTTAGCTTATGGAAGTGAAGCAGTCATACTTGCAGAAGTTTATATGGCTAACCATCGAGTGATGAAGTATCAGGAGGAAGAAAATGGAGAACTGCTTTGCCTTGACCTCGATCTCATTGATGAGGTAAGGATGGACGCAAAGCAGAGGACAGCAAGATACAAGAATCTCATGGCTCGACAGCATGATGCCATGGTAAAACCCAGGCGCTTCAGCGTAGGGGACCTCGTTCTCAAAAGAGTATCCTTGGCAATAAGGAACCCAGTTCATGGAAAATTGGGACCTAATTGGGAAGGACCATATAGGGTAATCAATTACAAGAAGCAGGAGTCGTACTATTTGGAAGTTCTGGACGGACGAAAATTAGAGCATCCATGGAACGTGAAACATCTGAAAAGGTACTACCAGTAATGAGCCTGGACAAGAGAATAGACATGGACGAGGTCACAACTATGGTGTTTACTAGTACTAACTGTTGTGTTTTTATTACTATTATGGTGTATGGTGTGTACCAAGAATAAAAGTGCAATAGTTCTTAAACTTTTGCACAGTCTACAGACAAGCTTGTGAAGGACAAGATTACGTATTTTAAGTATTTTCCTAAGTACTTTCATAAGGCACTAGCTTCTAAGCAAGTGCTATATTTGTGAACAATGTTCATGTAATAATATGGTTTGGATTTTCAATGTATTTTATGCATAAAATCTGACTCCCATGATAATACCGACAAGGGGGGCAAAACCCTAAGACGAATGAAAATCCCTAGACACAGGGATGTAACATTCATAAGCTTTCCTCAAGACAAGGATAAAGTAAAAAATAAGCTAAGGCACAAAAAGCAAGTCCATGGACGAGCATCTAACCAAGACATCCGAGTGTTCTAGGACGAGTCAAAAACTAGAAAACGTCTTTGACAAAAGGCAAAAGCTAAGCCTATGGACGAGGCCAACATCTGACAAGACTTGTCATTGCTATCTTGAAAAGTCCATATAAATAAGTCATTCACAAAAAAATGAATGAATGAAATGAGGAATGAACGAATAGACGAACCTTAAGCATCATCCATAGAAAAGCACGTGGACAAACAAATTGCATCGTCCATAGGAAAAGTATAAGAACGACCCTCTAATACTTAAAAGGTATGCAAATTTCAATAACAGCAGAGACAAGGAAGGCAAAAATGTCCGTACAAAAACAGATAATGAATAAAAATAGACATTCATTGAAATAGAGAAAAAGGGTAGACGACCACCATCTAAAAACCCTTACAAAGTAAGCCTCAAAAGGTAATTGTTAATAAACTCATCCAGACCACTCTAGATGAGATAATTGTACTCAAATACATTTCAATAACAAAAAAAAAAAAAGAGAAGAAGAAGACAAAGTGAAAAGAAAAAAATTTTATCAAAATAAGAATCGTCTTCAAGCTGGAGGGGCGTCGCCATTAAGGTCGTCCTGAGGTGGCTTCGTGGAGGCATCGTCCTCAACATTGACGTCTTCTGAGCTAGTCTGAAGAAGGGAAATTGAGGTAGCTCCACCAAGGTTGAGTTTAATAAGGCTGAAGTCAATTTCAGGAAACTTCTCCACTGCCTCCATCCTGAAATCTTTAAACCCAACTGCATAGTTGGTGTCCAGTAGGTTGGTGAATTGAGTGGACGCCTGAAACTCTACAACTACGTCTCCCTTAGCCTTTACGAGAAGGGCGCTTAGCTCGTCATTCTTCTTCTGGAGGAGCTCAAGACGAGCGTCCTTGTCTTTGACGTCTGTCTTCAGCTCCTCGACATTGCTCTTCAACTTCTTTGCTTCCTCCTTAACCTTGGCAGCCGTCTCAGCCCACCTCTTAGACTCGTCCTTCTCTTTTTGGACAGTCTTCTCCAGCAGAATCCTTGTCTTGTCCAGGTCAATTGTCTGCCTAGACGCAGCAATAAACTTAGACATTGCCTGCACGAGTTAAAATTTTATTATAACATGTACATATACATAACTGACAAGACGAGACATGCATATAAGAAAAATAAATAATAATAATAATAATAAAAATACATACCTTAAAAAGGTCATGAACGCCAGAACGTTCAAAATCCTTTAAGGACATGTCATAGCATGCCGTTATATCCTCGTCCGTGATAGCCTTCTCAAACCTTTCCCAAGCCAAGTCCTCATTGGAAAGAAGGTTTTGAGGTACTTGTTTAGAAGGCTGGAACGAGGAAGGAGGGCCAACTTTGGATGGGATCTGCAAGGGCGAGAGGTCCTTTGTTTCAGAGTCAACATCCAGAATTTGGATAGAATCACCAGGTTGATCGTCCTGAGCATTAATGTCCTTAGATTTGGACGACTTACGCTTAACCCTCTTCTCCTTGCGCTTGCTAGGAAGATTCCCTAAGTCAACTCCAATGGACAAGCTCTTCCTTTTGTCCCCGGTGGAAGGAGGAGGCTGAGATTCCCCGAGGACAGGACGAGATTGAGGCTGGACGTCTTACCCCAATTCCTCATCCATTATCTCCTTCCCTCTATTCTCCTTCATGGTAACCATTCCTGTAAAGAAAGTTGTTAGAATCACCTTTAAAAAAAAAAAAAAAAAAAGAGAAAAGGAGAAAAAGAAGAGAAATCATTCTAAGTAAAAACTTACGTCTATGAAAAGTGCGCTCGTGGGCTGTAGCTTCAGAAGAAGGCTCAGGACCAAGTCCCCAGGTAGCTAGGCGTTAAAGAGTGACCAAGGAGTGGAAGTCCCTTTCAGGGTGTAGACAAGCTCTCTAGACTCGTCCAAGATAAAACCTACTTAAGTGAGGTCGTCTAACACCTGCACACAAAAAAAAAAAAAAAGAAGAAGAGAACGGTGGTTAGACGACTGCAAAAAAGTATAACAAAAAGTAAAGGGACAGCTAGCCATACCTTCAGGACGAAGGTTCCCTAATTCTTCAGTGTAGGAAGGAAATGGATACCTGTCAACCTCAATAGGCCGTCTAGCCCAAGGGCCAGAGATGAAGAAGAACTCTGTCTTCCATTTCCTATCTGAAGTGGCCAAAGACTTAATTATCCTATAATCTCTCCCGCTGGTAGTGAACTGATAAAAGCCAAGGGATTGAGAAATTTCGGAGGGTTTGTAACAAAAGAAGAATTCATCCACGGTGAGAGGATGATCCCCCTCAAATACCTCCCTCCACAAAACTTGCATTGAGACAATTAGCCTCCATGCATTAGGGTTAAACTGACAAAAACCTAAGCCTAACCTAGAAAGCAACTCCCTGGAGAAGGCATTTAAGGGCAACCTCAAACCCCCCAAGAGATAAGCCTCATAAATGCCAACGTCAAAATGGGGTTGACAACACCATTTACCAAGCACAGGAACCCTAGGATTTATACTTTCTGGGATTTGATACCAAGTCTTAAGAAGGTCTAACTTCCTCTTGTCTGTCTTAGAAGCTACCCCTATAGCACAACTATAAACCACTTCCTCCTCGTCTTCTACTATAAACCACTTCCTCCTTGTCTTGAGTAGAAGACGAGGGAGCGCTTGTGCCAGCCTTCAAACTAGACTCAGCTCTCGTCCTAAAGGTTTCTTGAAATACTTCTAGAGGAATCCCAGGAACACCAAACGTATACTCGTCCGTGGTGTTTCCTTCACTACTGCTATTGCTATCACCGCTACTATCACTAGATCCACTAAAACTACTAAGGTCATGATACTCGTCTATAGCTTTGTCAATACTATTGCTAGACAAAGAAAGATTTACTTCAGACATTTTGAGAAATCTTAAAACCTAATGACGAGGATGGAGAAAAATACCTGAGTCTAGACGAAGGGAAACTACGGACACAGAAAACTTCTAGACGAGGCGCTAAGACTAGGATGTCAAGGAAGAAAATTTGAGAAAATGAGGAGGGTAGCGGAGGAATTCCACTATTTATAGGCACTGACCCTAGTATATGAAGCGACGCGACCAGCCAAAATGTGACAAATGGCACATCCCTCGAAAAACGAGCTGACATGATTGGCCACCCATTAGATCATGACATGTGGCACCTACAGCAGCTGACATAAGGACAAGTTTCCAAATGATGACATTAGTGGATGTGAGTCCTAGACGACCTATGGATAAGGGGACAACTGATGGGGTATGATAAAATACAACTCCAATTTCGTCCATGGAGATCGTCCAGGACGAGCAAGGTGCAGGGATGAGGCGTTGCACGATCAAAGGTCAACACCAGGGGATGCCGTCCAAGGGAACCACCTACCACGTTCACAAGAGTCTCGTCTTGGGAAAGGAAGAATCTCTCTTGTGGACGAGGTACGCACGTCTGGAGGACCTCAGGACGAGGTATGCTTGACTAAGTTGCCTATGGACGAGGAACGCTGGACGAGACTTTGGCACTTGGAAAAAAAATACCTAAATGGACACTTCGACTCCTTATTACATGCGTAATTTCCAATGACCATTACATAAGAAAAACGTAACTCCTAAGCAGTTATGAAAGTTATCTTTGAACCCTCATACCTCCTCAAAACTAGGGGAAGTTATGAGTGTGGTAACTGTCTTCAAGACACTATATAAACGTTAAATCAGACAAGACAAGGTACGTTCTATGATTCCTGAGAAATTGGAACTCCAAAATAATAGAGAAGAAACTAACTTTGTCATCGGAGGGTTATTAGTTGGCAACCTCGGTCACCTTTGATAATTGGTTTTTTTTTTTTAGGCCATCGGGACAATTAGTAGACCTTTCGAATCTGAAACATCCAGCCTACTGATTTTCATTGCATCATCAAAAATGATTATGACGTGAAGGTTGATATGGCTCAATTGGAGCGTAACAATAATAAATGTTACGCTTCAGCTTTTAGATATATATAGATTTGTCATATTTCTAACATAGCTTATGTACAAAATTATGTCAATAAATATCATATCGGAAATAATATTTTTATGCTTCACCTTTTAAGTTCTTAATTAAGATTGTTTTGCTTTTTGTTCTTTCTTGAAACTTTACTTTAAGTTGACAAATCATTGTATTTCTTATTACTCTATTTTGATTTAATACTTTTTGGTGTTGAGTTTTTTGAGTTCCCTATGACAAGTCCTCTCTCTCTCACTTATAGCTTTTGTTTAATTATTTTTTGAGTTAATACTTAGTCATTTTAGAAGTGAGAATTTGAATATATATCAAAACACAATCTTGGCTATGTATTTAAATGTGCATATCAATTATTTGAGTAATATCAAGTGTAATTTTGTGATGAGTTTTGATTATCATAATAATCTCCTTTAAGAGAATGAGAAATTTGAATACTATATTTGAAACTTAAAAAGTTTAGTTGTAAAGAAAAAAATTATGAAAAGTTGTAAAGAAAAAAATTATGAAACATAATGCACTATAACATAATTTAGAATAATATGGACCGCTTAACATAAAAATTTTAGAAATTGTTTAATTTTTTGTGAGAGTAAATTATCTTCAACAAATTTAGAAAAAAAAATTATACATTATATCAAAATTACAAAATAATTATTTATTCTCATACATCGCGTGGGTCTGCGACTAACATAATAAAGTGTGGACTTTGGTCTGTAGATCACTTACCAAATTTCATTGAACATACTCAAATCTTGATCGCGAAACCCAAACTCATATCCCAATCCTAGCCCTATGATAGATCCAAACACACTGTTCCTAAAGTATTGGTCATGGAACTTACCGACACTAAGGCCCTGTTTGGATCAAAAATTTTGATCACTCAATTTCCATCACTCAATTTTCATCACTCATCACTCATCACTCATCACTTAAAAACACTATACCCGTTTGGCACCATCACTCAATTTCCATCACTCATATTTTTCACACTATATATAGGTCCCATGTCTGTCAATCAATGCAACCTAGCCCTAATGTTATAAAAAAAAAACGAAGACCAAACACAACTGTTTGCGGCTGTGAGTCCTCCTAATTACAAAAATGTATTGGTCATGGAATTTGCTCCCGAAAGTTCACTAATATTTGAATTTGGTTACATACAAGTTGTGCCTCAATAAATGTGTTTGTTGACTCAAGTATCTTTAGGTAAAAATGAGAAGTAGAATACAAAAAAAGAATCCTTAATTTTAAGAATTCTCATTCTTAATTATTTGCAGAAATTTGCGAGAGTGAATTTCTAGAATCTACAACAAAGCAAAGATAACAAACAAAAAGAAAAATATCTTACCATGCTTAGAAAACTATAAAATGAACTTTTTGCAGTCTTATGAAACATGAGCTAAGTTGGGGTGAATAATAAAATTTTTAGAATCAAACATGTTCAACTTCTTCATTTTGGTCTTGATTAGTTAATTATTCAAATAGTAACAATAAAAGAATGAAAATTGCACTCTTTAAGTTTGACTAGAATTCATGCTAGTCACTTAACTTTACTTTAGTTCAATTGCGTCTTCTAAATTTTGAATTAATTCAGTTAAGGTCTTTCATCTGATGAACAAATGAAAAATGATTTTTTGAAAAAAAAAAAAAAAAAAAAACAAATCTTACATAGAAAATCTATAAAAATACTTTTTTGAAATGACAAATTTTTTAATGAAAATGGACGAAAAACCTTAATCGAATAAATTTGAAATTTAGAAAACTCAATTAAACAAAAGTAAAATTAGAGAAGTAAAATAAATTTCAGTTAAATTTAAATTTAAATTGCATTTTAGCGAAAAAGAAAAACCAAAGTGGATGTGGGCCATTGAGCATACGAGCTTAAGAACCTCGTATAGAAACCAAGAATGGATTCGCTCTAACGGAGCCAAGGCCCAGCAAGTATATCGGCATGGGCATTAGCGCACACGTGACGTCAGCATTCTCCAATCACCAAAAAGGGCCTGCTCAGGCTCAATTCAAACACTACACTAAAAAAACTTAATTTTTAGTTTTAGTTTTAGCTATATTATATATTTCACACAAAAATAAAAATTGACAGTTCCTATTTAGACTCATCCGTGGATTATCTATCATATTTCATTTTGAAACATCTTCCTCGCGCGGCCCGAGACGAGAAAGTGAAGGAAAATGCCTCGGGAGATCATCACGCTCCAGGTGGGACAATGTGGAAACCAGATCGGGATGGAGTTCTGGAAGCAGCTCTGCCTCGAACATGGCATCAGCAAGGATGGCATTCTCGAAGATTTCGCTACTCAGGTCCCTTCTCTTCTCACTTTCACTTTCACTTTCACTCTCAAAAAAACGAAGTGAAGTGTTTTTGTTAGGGTTTCATTCATGCTTATGCCAATGGCGATCATTGTTTCTTCCTTTTAATTGTTGTTAGGCACTGCACATGCACATTACTAGATTTAGACAGGACAGCCATTAAGAAGCACTGACACTGGAATGGGTACGACACGGTGAATTTTTGAAAAATTATAACATAAAACGACAGCACACGGGTAAGTCACTCTAAATGAAGTGTCCTAGTTAACGAGGAAGGTTGAGTTGATTTTATGTCCGGGGAACCACACAAAAAAAAAAATAGTAATAAAATTAGATGAAACTTAAAATATCATTAGTAGTAGTAGAAATGGTTTCGATGAACAACCAGAGTTTGTTTATGGGGATGTGTTAGCACTTGAATTGCTATGGTTCAATGTCAAAAATCAAACCCTTTAGGAGATCAAAATTTCTGGGGTTTCCCATACATCAATACTAAAAAACGATGCTGCACTTGAGGAAATAATAGGAGAAATTTCAAGTTTCAATTCAATTACTGAGTATGATTAAAGAGCGTTGTGATGTATCATGTAATTCGGCAACACCGCAAGGGCACTTCAAGAGTTGTTCATTAATTCTTTGTTGATATAACTTGTTTACCCCCAAAGGAAGGGAGACAAACAAAAACAAAAAAAGGTAATGAAGATTGTATCGATTCAATCAACTCTCACAAAATTTTGGGACAAAGGTTCGGTTGTTGTACTGTGTGTATTTGGTTCAAATTTGCATACTTGGATGCCTAATAATGAAAATTTGATTCACAATTTATCTTCTTTTTTCATTTTTTTTTCTAGTCTTTCTTAGCAATCTAATGCCAAATTAGTTATTGTGACACTAGGAAACGTTCAATCTTTTTCAGTGAGCTTCTTAGCAAGTTATACCCTTTTCATCATTATTCCAAACATAGAATTATTGAGTTTGAAATGGTGCAGGGAGGTGACAGGAAAGATGTGTTTTTCTATCAAGCTGATGATCAGCACTACATCCCACGAGCATTGCTGATTGACCTCGAGCCTAGAGTGATTAACGGCATCCAGAATAGTGAATATCGAAATCTCTACAATCATGAGAATATCTTTGTTTCAGATCATGGAGGTGGTGCAGGAAATAATTGGGCCAGTGGTTATCATCAGGTCTGTTGCTTGATTTTCTCTGTAGATTCTGAGCCAATGCTTTAAGGGTTTTATGTGTACCCAAAGCTTTTCATTTGGGGTCATTGCTATATTTGCAGGTTAATGCATCTGTGATATATATGGTTCAGATTCAGCTATAAGATGGGTGAAAGCAATTTAGTAGTCTTTTTAGTCTAATTTGTTGTCTCATCTAGCAAAATGGAAGAATTTTAAATTCAAAATAATAGATAGGATTATTGCAAATAGAACCATTGCAATATCCAAAAAAGAAAACTGAAAATATTTCTATTACACTATAAGTTTCTTGCTGATAAAGTATTGTTTCACAAGTTCGTACTTCCAATTTGAGTGTAAGTAGTAACCATTTCAGTTAATCACTCATGCTTCAATCATTCAGAGATTCATTATTTGTTGGCTTTTGCAAGAAAAGTCATGATGTGCAATCCAGTTTATACTTTAAACGCTTAAATTATTTTTCAGATTTCTCATGCTTGTTTAGGGCATATTTCATCCACTTTTTATATCAGAGTCATATGGCTAAATTTATGATCAGGGTAAGGGTGTTGAAGAGGATATAATGGACATGATTGATAGAGAAGCAGATGGAAGTGATAGTCTTGAGGGTTTTGTTTTATGCCACTCTATTGCTGGAGGAACAGGCTCAGGTTCTTACTACTCTATGTCTTTACCGTTCACCTATAAAACAAGGTTTTAAAATATTTTGTATATTTGGGGACAGCACTTATCTTTTTGGAGCATTACTGAGTAATTAAAGTAAATCTTACATTTACTCTTTCACATTATTTCAATGAAAATTAGAACTGATTCATAATTTCTAATTTAGTGAATGAACTGAGGTGCTTTGTGCTGGGTGTTGGACTAAATTCAGATTGCTCTTAGCAGTTAAAAGATGAATAAAAAATGGAATTATGAGAACCTCAAGCACAAATATTATCATTAGTTTTATATGAACTTTATACTTATAAAAAAAAACAAATATTATCATTAAATTTTTAACCCAATAATGGGTATCTTTTACATACCTCTTGTATTTTGTAGTATTTGCACACTTGCATGTGCATGAATGCTTGAAGTGCTTCCTTACTTTTGTATTTTTTGTGTG
Organism: Castanopsis chinensis; assembly: GCA_032878915.1. Lineage (NCBI taxonomy): Eukaryota > Viridiplantae > Streptophyta > Magnoliopsida > Fagales > Fagaceae > Castanopsis > Castanopsis chinensis. Next base: position 3,988,802 of record JAVQMG010000106.1, on the reverse strand, counting down.
CTCCCACTTAAAATGGTGCAGGTATGGGTTCATATCTGTTGGAAACTCTAAATGATCGCTACAGCAAAAAACTGGTTCAGACATATAGTGTGTTTCCAAACCAGATGGAGACGAGTGATGTGGTGGTCCAGCCCTACAACTCACTTTTGACACTTAAGCGACTTACATTAAATGCTGATTGCGTTGTTGTTCTTGATAACACTGCATTGAATAGAATTGCTGTGGAACGTCTTCATTTATCAAATCCTACATTTGCTCAAACAAATTCTCTGGTCTCCACTGTAATGTCTGCCAGTACAACCACTCTACGATATCCAGGTTACATGAACAATGACTTGGTTGGCCTTCTTGCTTCTTTAATTCCTACCCCAAGATGCCATTTTCTAATGACGGGATATACACCCCTCACAGTGGAGCGCCAGGTAATATTCAGATATGATTGTTCTTAATTCCATAGCATCTCTGCAGAAAATTATGTTCAGAATTATGGCAGTTCTGTAAAAATAATAATGAATCTTTAATACTTTGAAATTTCTATTTAAACATTTTGACCTCATTAAAGTTGAGCAAGTCAGGAATCTACTATGTTTTTCACCTCTCTCTTTCTCTCTCTGATTGTTTGCTGTCTCATAAATTTTGTATTAGGCAAGTTATGCTTATAAAGAAGTATTTCAGTAAAGTCTAACACAAATATATCTTTTCTTGGCAGGCTAATGTGATTCGTAAAACCACTGTACTTGATGTCATGAGAAGACTTCTGCAGGCAAGATTCTTTGCTTTTAGTTCTTCCATTCATGCACAATATAGCATTACTTTGAAATAGATCTCTTTTGCACTTTACAGACAAAGAATATTATGGTTTCCTCATATGCTCGAACAAAAGAAGCTAGTCAAGCAAAGTATATATCAATATTGAATATCATCCAAGGGGAAGTGGACCCTACTCAGGTAATATTTGAGCAACTTAAAAGTGTCAGAATATTTTCATACAAATTCCTATACAATTGATTGTATGGATAGACTAGCTCAATGTTTTTATGTGACAGACTGTACTTAAATCTCAGTTTCTTTTAACTTTTGGCCATAAAAAATTGAAATTAGTATGTTGCCAATGAGCTCTAGGCTCTAGCTCAACCAGCAGACCTTATAAGTTCTAGGGTTAGGTCTTGTGTTCAAGCCTCATCAGGCGCGTTTGTAACTCACCAATCAAAAAATTGAAATTATTATATTATTAAGACTAGTCACGTGTCTGCAAATTCAGATATCTTTTTGGGAGCCATATGTAATAGACTCTCATACATCACTGTTTACCAAAAAAGAAAAAAAAAAAATCATTGCCTTCAATTAGTATTGCTTGCATCTAAATCTTTGTTAGTATTCTTGGAATAAAATTTTCTATTATACACTGTTGAGCTATCAGGAATCTCTATATGGCTTCTTTTTTTCTTTTGCAAAGTTTTTCAATGCTGCTGCCTGTTGATATTTGCCTTCGCTGTGATCAGGTTCACGAAAGTTTGCAGAGGATACGCGAAAGAAAGCTTGTTAACTTTATTGAGTGGGGCCCTGCAAGCATTCAGGTCCCTTTCCATAGCAATAGCAATTACTCCTGAGCTTCACTCTATTCTTTTAAAATTTTATTATCTGGAATTATACAACACTTTTGTCTCTTTTTTTGTAGGTTGCTCTGTCTAGAAAGTCCCCATATGTTCAAACTGCTCATAGGGTAGGACTCCATGTCTTATCTTCAAGTTCCTTTTGTTACTTTTTGTGTTGATATTCTGTTCTTTAAAGTTTATTTCAGAGAATACAAATTTTCTTAATCAAATTTTGTTGACAAAATATTTTTGGGTAATCTACATACCCGTTTTTCTTATGAATTAATGTGCTATTTATTAGAATAAAGAGTTGAGCAAATGGGCAATTAATATGGTGTATTCTGCATTTGGTAGGTCAGCGGTCTTATGTTAGCAAGCCATACTAGCATCCGGCACCTTTTCAGCAAGTGTTTGAGTCAGTATGAGAAGTTGAGAAAGAAGCAAGCTTTTCTTGACAATTACCGGAAGTTCCCAATGTTCGCTGTGAGTTGTCATGATTATAAAGTTTAATAGTTTCATCGCAGATCAAATTTTTCAAGTCATGGGCACTGCACCTGTTGAAATCATCTGTGTTTTTTATTTCCCTTATTTGCAAATTGCAATGTTGAACAGAATTTATAAATTTTATGAAAAAATATTACTGTATTTCAGAGGCATATCATATCTACATTTCTAATCAGCTACCTACGTTGAGTATATGCATATTACTCTTCACCATAAGACCTTTGTGACTAAAGAGTAATTTTGGTGATAGATAAGATACTCTTTTGGGTTTGTTCCAGCTTTATTGTGTTCTGGGATTATATTTGTCTTATTTTAATATAATCTAAAACTTGTACAGGACAATGACCTTTCAGAATTTGATGAATCAAGAGACATAATTGAGAGTTTGGTTGATGAATACAAGGCCTGTGAGTCCCCAGATTACATAAAATGGGGAATGGAGGTAGATGCCTACTTGCTTTACTTCTCCCTTATTTAATTTGTTTTGCAATTTCCTAATGAGTGTATTTTTTTTATGCAGGACCCAGACCACATTCTAACTGGAGAAGGCAATGCTTCTGGAACCGTGGATCCCAATTAGCTGTGTGAACATATCAAGTAAGCTATTTTCTAGAATTCCTAAAAGATTGCTTGGTTTTTAGAAGTCAGCACTGTGTCAGAACGGTCGGTGGCTGCCTATTATAATAGTCACATTTCATCACATTGATGAATCTAAGGGCTTATGTGATATTCAACCCCTATGTAGAACATCCTTACACCAGTGTGTGTTTTGAATTTACCAATTGCCTCATAATAGGCTTCATGGGGGATCTCTTCGTAATCATTTCAAGGGATTCTGTTTTCTGCTCTTTGTACTGCACCATTGTGCATATCTAATCTTCTTGTTTATTTGATTTTGAAGTGCTATTCATTATGCCCAGCTGTCCACATAATTCAATTAACATGTTCTCTTTAGCGGAAAACAATGATAATTTGATGGAAACAAGTCAGCAGGAACTAGCCAAGAGCTTGTAGCTCAGTAGCATTCCCAGTTCTGACATGGAGAACCTAGGTTTGAAACCCCCCCCACCACCTCCCCCACTTATCGTAAGCAAAGTCTGCAGGAACTGATATTTTATTCTTGCTAATGAAATTTTAAGTTAACCTTTTTGCCTTCTAAGATAGGTTGTGCCATCATCTATGCAATGAAGTTCCTCACTGTTGAAGTAAGACTCTTTAATGGTGTGGTCAGCAGTGAGATTTTTTGTTGAATTAAGGCTAAGAGCCTAGGCACTGCCTGGTCTCTTTTATGAGAACTAGGGTCGAAACCCCCCTCCTCACATGTTGTAACAACTGAACTAAAAAAAAGATTGCCTTTTTAATTCAATAACATTATTATCCAAAACATGATGTGTAGGATTCTCCTTTTGGGCACTAGATTTGTATGTTATCCCATTTCATAGAGCAACATTTTTCTTCACTGTTGTATGAGAGGGGAGAGAGGGAGAGAGAGAGACAGGGAGGGGGGGGGGGGGGGTGGGGAGGATCAGCTCTATATCACCAGGATGTTTAAATTTTGAACATCCTCTTGGAGATTCTGTTCCTATTATTGGGTGTTGAAACTAACACAGCCAAAAGAGGGTAGAAATGTCTGAATTTGTTTGATTCATTGTTAATTATATTTGAAAGCACATAAAAGCAGCATTTCACAGTTATCGTTACTAGAAATTATTTATAATTGGCCCCTATGCCTATGGTGTCAGCATTGTGTCCCATAGTATCATTTATGTAGTTACTAGTCATCCAGTTTGCCTTTTCTTCTTGCAGTTAAGGTGACTGGCTTTACTTACATTTTTAATGCAGGTTAAGAGTGCTGGGTGAAAAAACGTTGGGAGAGTGTTTTTTGAATGCTTGTGTATATTAATTTCCTTCTGCATTGTGAATTTAATGGTTTGTAATTTGATGATCAATCTTCCATTATTTTGATTCTCAAAAAAAATTCTTCCATTATTTTACTTGCTATTAAACGTGATAGCACAAAATTTCAGTATATCAAGTTTGCTGGAATAATCATGTTGATCAAGTGATATCCGAACGGTTCTGACACCTCATGTGGTGCATGGGCATCTGAGTTGGAACCCCTCCAGCCCTCTCCCTCTATATACTATTTTGGCTAAATTGCAAACTACACCCAAAAAGTTTGAAGGTGTTTATATTTTATATCTTAAAATTTCATAATTTGGATTTTACCTCATAAAATTTTATTTTGAAGGTGTCATGTGCGTAGTTCATCTAATAAAATGATGCCACATTGTTTTTAGGGCAGTGTCAACAAGCATCGTGTGTGCTGGTTAATGTTTTTTTTTTTTTTTTTTTGTGTTTTACTTAAAAAAAAAAGGAAAAAAAGTTATAAAAAAAAATTGCAAAAAACTGTCAAAAGTTAAATAAGTTACCCAAAAAGTTATCTAAAAGTGTGTTGTTAACAGGCACCTCATAAAATTTTATTTTGAACTCGCCACCATATGGTAGAAATTGAAATGTTTTTAATCTACCTATCAAAAAAAAGTTGTGGGAATAATTATGTTGGTTTTGTTGTTGGGATCTTGGGAATCTAGGTAGTAGGCAATGCATTTGCGGCGAAATTACCTCTGGCTTGACTATTCTAAGCGTCTGGTAGATGCATTGTGTTAGATGCATTACTCATTTTTATTTGTGGAAAGTATATGAAGCTCTTTTTTAGAAAATATATGGATGCTACCGATCCACGTGGCTGACCTTCACCATAGCATGCGCGTATATCATGGCATGGTGTGTGGTGCCCATGATTGGATTAACAACCGTAGATATGGAACATATTAATTAAATATTGGCTATTAATTTGCTAAGTATTGTGGATAACCGGATCTTGAACCACTTATTGGTTGTCTTGTATGTGGACCCCAAAAAAAAAAAAAAAACCTCTTTAATGTGAAAATCAAAGGTGAACACCTTTGTCTTTAGTACATCCAAATTCAAAAGTGGTTTTCCTCAAAAAAAAAAAAAAAAAATCGAAGGTTACTTGACATATCTTCCAATTTTAAAGAAGTTAAAAGAGTCAAATAATAAGAAAAAGTAGTAGTATGGTTTGTGAAACCGAAAGAGAAGTGTAATTTTCTTTCCCTTGATTATTCCTTCTTAACCAAACCCAAAGTTGATTTGTAGGCAAAATGGTCTAAAAATCCAATTGTCATTAATAAATGATAACGTGAAGCTGTAAAGAGGTGCCAACTTGGCAGTGTCTTTTTCTTCTTTAACGTCTCTTTGAATTTGAAAATTCGCCCAACCAACGAGTAATTTACTAATTATGGTAGCAGACAGAGAGAGAGAGACAATGGCAATGAGTAAAGAGTAAAGACATCAAAAGATAGGCAGGCCCTACACCTAGAAGCTGTTTAACTTGCTGCTATTGTATTGTAGATGAAAACTATGCAAATGCCCTGGCTACTCCTAGCCCTAGGATGCCAACTTGTTTCCCTCTCACCAGAGCTAAAAATGCCACAGCCCACAGGCTCCGGCTCAAAGGAAAAAAAAAAAAAATCGGTAGGAGTAAAATGAGACTCCATACCCTTTTTTTTTTTTAATTTAAATACAACTCTGGCTACTTTCATGAAATATCACAAAAATTTATAATAATAAAAATTGGGACATTCATAGCAAACTTTTGAAAATTTTCTTCAAATATGAGCTTTAAATAATAATAATAATAATAAAAGAGGAACAACCTTATCCAAACTACTACATAGTAAATTCCCAAATTTATAATTTAAATGAGTTATTGTCACCTCGGAGTCTATCATGATTGTTTAAACTCAATTTAAAATTTGAATTTGAATGCTAACAAGGCTGAAAAGTAACCGTGCAAGAAGGAATCCAAACAAAATGTTTGGATATCTTATTATTGATTTTTTTTTTTTTTCGCAAATCAAGCAAATGAAGTGGATTACATTAATTTCTAATAAGAATTTCGCTAAAATTCAAGTTTGAATATTGGTCAATTGGATGATTTATCACAGTTTTGCAGTGTCCCAACAATTATAATTAAAAATTAAAATTTTGAAAACATAAGATATCAAACATATTAGCCGTTGATTCTCTAAAAAAAAAAAAACATTTTAGCCGTTGAAATTTGTTGGGGGTACAATACAAATGGTAGGTCCCACTTCAATTATAGAAGCTGACAGAGTAGAGTGGAGTGGATCTATACAGTCTGTACCCAAAAATAAGATAAAATAAAAAATAAAAAATTGAAATAAAACAAAACCATCACATGGCCTTGTAAATTGTAAATAGTAAAGAGAAAAAAAAAAAATGAAAAGGCAGACCCAGAGTCAAAAAAATTAGTAATTATTTATTTAACGTAATACAATATTGAATATACGTACAACATTGTGGCCAGCCGGATTCCTCTCCAAGGACCAGACCTCTATTTATATATTTATATTAACCAAACTTTCTCCCACACAATTCACAAGTTATTCTCGTTCTCGTTCTCATTTTCATATCTCTGTGTGGCTGTGTCTGTGTCTCAATTAAAATGGCAGTGTGTTTTGGTTCTTCATCATCAAGTGGTGGTGTTATTGGGGTAGTGCTCATTTTTGCTCTACTATTTGCCATTGTGGTTGAGGCTCATTCTCCAGCTCCAGCTCCAGCTCCTGCTCCCACCAGCGATGGTATTAGTATATACACTTCCTTCTTTCTTTCATTGCCTTCTGTAGATCCGAAAAGTTTGCTCTTTTTTCTTTTTGGATGTTCAAAGTGTTCCTTTACCTACGCTTTTTTTTCTCTTATTTTAGCTATTTGGGTGTTGTATCTTGTATCTTGTTTGTTCAAATTTCATTTTTAATGTAATTCTATTGACGAAATCTTACAGATTAGAAATTTTTGCTTCCTACATTACTATCTAAGAACCCAAAATTGAATTTCTTTGCGTGTGATTCAAGCAAATAAGCGCTATATCATTATATATGCGTTGAAAAATGTGATTCATTCATGTGGACATTGTTGTATTCAGGTACTTCAATTGACCAAGGGATTGCATACGTGCTGATGCTTCTGGCGCTGGTGCTCACATACCTCATCCATCCTCTTGATGCCTCTTCCTACGGCTTCTAGTTCTACTTCTAGAAAGGACAAGGAAATTCAAGATTTTTAGATGAATATAGGAATTGCTTTGTGCATAGCATAGATATATGAATGTGATATTGGGGATAATTTTCCTCTCTTTTTCATTGATTGTTGGTGGCGTTCATTTGTTTTGGCAAATTAATTGAATGGCATTCTTATTTTGGTGAATGATTTTTTTCCCCCCTGAATAAATATGAATATATTAAGAAGAAACTGAAGATGGTCCCTATCCATCTCTATTATAGAATAACCCAAGAAAAGTAGAGAAGAGATGTAAATAAATCCATCCCAGTAACATTGAGCAGCCCAACACACCAAATTATGAGACAAATAATTTTACATTCCTTCCTATAAAGCAGCCTTCAATTTATTTAGTTTCTGTTTATCACTTTGTGAAAGCATCTTGGCCACAAGCATATGCCCAGCTCACACCTTCTCAAGCGTGCAATATAAATCTTGTAAACTGCACATTTACTAGCCACTACTTTTATATTTTGCACAGTAACATCTTAAAGATGTGGTACTAAAGAAATTGCCTTGAAGAATCTGTGGTACTTGCAATTGAAGAGAGATTCTGTTACAATGCTGAAAACAAGCTTTTGAAATGTAAAAGAAATGAAAAAAAGTATTGTGATCTTGGTACTTCAGACTTCAGAAAAAGAAATTTATTTTTGCAAAAATCCTGCAATGGCAGGCACATCAACGTCAGGTAGGACCTTGTCTAACTCTGTTTATTGGAAACATCTTGGTAAGAGGACCTCGTGTAACTCTGTTTATTCCTTTCAAACATTAATCATCCATGTGCAAAGAACAGTTAGCTTTGTAAAAGGAATGCAACATCGATGTTAGTCATTGAGTTAGGTATCTCTGGTGTAAAGCGTACTTTACAACTTCATAAAAGGAGACAACAATGCCAACAGAGGGGCCAGCACGAGCAATACGGGGACCAATTCCGGTAAATAGCCCCTTCATTCCACCATCCCTGATCCAATCAAAAAGTTTAAGGCTTGTATCGTATGCTAGCATTTTGGAAGATTAAAATATAAATTTTCATATACGAATTAAACATGTTCTAAATGGAATCATCATATGGTTAAAATTTTGTATTAATGAAATTTTGGATGCAATAATGATATGGAATCGTACAGTTGTATCGGATACCAAAGACTGCTACATACCTCCAAATTTCCACCAAAGTTTCCCTGGTAGTCATCTTTACTGCCCTCACAGGATCTTTCTAAATTTACAAAAGAAAACCGTGTTAACAGCCAAATCATAGAAGGAGCCAACTTATAATTTATGCAAGGATTCCAGTTCTTTTGTTTCTGTAGTGAACAAATATTTCACTTGTAAAAGAGGACAGAGGGGGAAAAGATATCACACGTATTTGAATGACAGAAATTTCATTGTAAATTCTCATCAGGTAATTTTGTATTTAGTAGTCAGAAAGGTCGCCAACTATCTGTTTCTAATGCTTCCAATTTTGTTCTTAGTCACTAGAAAATGAATGGAAGTTTAAGGTAACCCTTCATAAAGCACGATGGCAGGCTATTTACTTGCATACGACGTTATGTTGAGTATATGAGAGACGATAGGATTTCCTCCTCTAAGAAAACTTGCACACCATGTTATAGCATAAGAAAACTTTTTGTTAATAGAAGCTCATTGCCATACGTTGGACCATATTTCATATTTTTGACCTGCCAAATGTTTGGATCCATTCCCTGTACATGTCATTTATGCATATTCAAACCCACAAATGGAAGAAGAGTTTGACAACATTTTTTATTGGTTCTTTTATCTTGACTCTCTTCAATCTTTATCTAATTTATAATGCACTTGTATTTGGTGGCCAGGTTTGTTTTATATTCGTCTCTTTACTTTGTTGAAAGAGTAGAAAAGAGTAAAGAGCACTAAAATGGGAAAAGGTTTCTCCTTAAAACCCTTCAAACTCCTCAGATATCTTTTTATTGGATGCAAATTTTATATATCTAACCATTGGATTACATGTTCTTATTGTATCTTCCATGTTTGCAAAATTTCAAGAAGATCAAAGATCAATAGATACATTATCAATCAAATGTTTAAATTTCAAGATTTTGTGGTCTAAAATTAGACATAAAAAAAAAAAGTTTATTGATTGAATAGTAAATAACATCCAATTTAATCGAAATTTGACACGTGTGTTATGTAATTTAACGGTTAGATTTTTAATTTCACATCCAATAAAAAGAAATAGGAGTTTGAAGAGTTTCTCTTCAAACTAGTTTGGAGAGAAACCTTGTTCACTAGGATGGGGGTGGGGAATAAACCTCTATCTGCCGACGGGTTTTTGCCACATCTAGCGGACATGTAGCAGCAGCTGCAAGGATTCCTGCAACAAAACCAGCAGAAAAGTTTGCTCCAAGGATGCAGGGTGCACTGGCTTCATCACCCACCAGTCCAAGAATTCTCCTTCGGATCTACACAAAGCAGCAAGAGAAAGTGGCACCAAGTTGGACATATGTGCAGGAGCAACACATGATAAGAAATCATACTGTTTCCATTGAAATGTTCAAAAAGATAATATCTCACCGGTTCAAGAGTTGACCAGCAGATTGCAGAGAAAGGAACATCACGTGCAAGCTGTGCTCCAAGTCCGGTCCACAATACACGATAGTTTTGCACTGTTAAAATGAGAATCATATATCTGATAAAATCCAAGAAAGAAATATACAAATAGGACTTCTGAGTATCCAATGAAATTTTTAATTATCATGGATTACCATTGTTAGCATTAGCACTAGCTATTTTAGTGATTGTCATATTACTCAAATATAAGATATGCTACAATGGAGGGATTAAATTGAGCCCTAAACCTATTTTCAAATCTCTTTTCTTTCATTCTTTTCTCTCTTTCTTCTCAACTAACCCAAATCTTCCATACTTTACAAATCAACTTGGCATCACAGCAATCTAATCCAACCCTAAAACCATTACAACAATCTGGAGGTCATTGTTAGATAACAGGGGCATGCTAACTTCAACATTCATATGATGCCATCAGCACCAGTAGGGACAACCATGTCTATTGTGGCGATTTATTTCAAAATTTTTGAAGCCATATTATGTGAGTCCTTTACCCTTCATTTCTTATTTTCCCCAAATTTCAGCTCTCTTCTCTCAATCTGCACTTTTTGGGGATTTGCTACTGATATTGACTTGATCACTTCCATATGGGCCAAATGGACTTTTTAAAGGGGACCTAGATGTTGGTTCTTTGTTTATTTTATGAAGCTTTTTCTCAATTCTATGGATTTGTGTTACTCAGTCTTCCACAAAAGTAAGAATTCTGTGATTTTTGTTGCTTTTTTAGGTCCTTGTATTGGCTATTGGTTGTTTGGTGATGCTAGTTATTATACTGGTAAGGTTATGAGTGTGTTGCACCTTTTTTTTTTTTTTTTTATTGTTAGACGCATTTTTTTCCCTTTCTAATTCTGGTTTGAATCAGCTTGGTTGTGTTGGATTGGGTTCTTGTCCCAATTTGTGTTTATTGTGTTCAATATGACTGCAGTAGCCATGGCCAAGGAAAAACCAACATTTCTTAAGGATGAGGGTATGCTTAAAACAATTATCACAAGAAGTTGAATTGTTTAACTGTCTAGCTTGGGAACATGGCGTGAAAGTTTTCTGCGAGGAAAATGAAAATTAAAACATTTGACAGGTAACCCCCCCTAATATGGGAGATCCAATTTACGAATATTGGATGACTAAAGATTTTGTTGCTATGGGATGGCTCTTTGGAGTTTGGATCTGGATAGACCTTATACACTCTATGCCTTTATGGACGCGCTAGTTTTGTAATTTTATGTGCTATTTGAGGGTAATATGACTTGTGTCCTCCTTAGATTCTTCTTTTGTACATCTGCTTCTTCTTTTTTTAATAAGATATATTTATTACCTATAAAAAAAATGTTACAACTGGTGACAAACAGGCCACAAGCTAACAATCCTATTTTCCATAAGCACACCAAGCACATAGAAATCTGACCATCAGTCAAGATTTATTGAAGAGGAAACAAATTGTCAATCTCTATGTTCACTCAAATGATCAACTAGTCGTTATTCTTCTGAAGTTCTTTGCACGCATTTTCTTTCAACAATTGTCTTCCGAGCTAGGCATGCTTATCTATGTACTCCAACTTCAAGGGGACTGTTAGCATTACCAGTGAGGAAGGGTGAACATGGAAGGTGGATAAGAATACATGTGAAACCACGATAAGCTTGTTGAGGGTCCATATCTAACCCCATAGATTTGGGACTAAGGATTTTTTGTTGTCTTGTTATATTAACTTAATGATGTAATCATGTTATATACTAAGGATCCAAGCAAAGGACTAATTACTAGAGTCCTAATCCCTAAACTTATTTTCTAATATCTCTTCTTTCATTCTTCTCTCCGTTCTTGTCACCTAACCCTGATCTTCCATTATTTACAACTCAATAGACCCTAGACAGATCATATCAGAAGTACACACTCACAAGTTTGAAGTAGGTTTGTGCTCTTGACTGGGTTGATGACCTCAAGCAATGTCTTCCACACTCCAGGAGGCTTCACCCCAATTTGGGTTTCTTTAAAAGCCTATATTAAAAAGACAAGAAAACCAGAACGAAGAACATCAGTCAAAAACAATTCTCCATTAAAGTAGTTCCCTGCGCATATGTAGCACAAATTCTCCATAAAAGTAGGTCTTGTTGACAAAGCTAATTTCTGTTTAGCTTATATACAACTTTTTAAAGCTTTAATTTTTCAAGTACATTGTACTTTTTCCTAGCTTATTTTTTAAACCTAATATACCAATGAAAATATGTTTCTCTCAAATGAGTACAATGTAAGCAATCCCAATGCAAATGAAGATACTCCTTTCCTTTCCAGTTCTCTGTTTTCCGTTTCTGTTTTTCCAAAGTCAAATCTCCTATAAATTTATTAAATGTACAAGGACGACTATAACTAAGTTCTTGTTTGGATGAAAAGCTCAGTATTACACAAATACAACAGTACTGACCTGCATGCGGGTCCTTGCCAATTCAACAGGGTAACAAGAAACACAAGCTAATGACCGTGAAACAGACCCTGCAACTAATGGGACGTATGGAGTCAAGTTTGGAGCATTCTGAGTTGTAAATTCTTCCATTGAATTACGGAATATATCATAACAAGGCAAGTAGATGCCAACCTGGTTGTCAATTAATAATAATAACTTTCATCAAGACAGCAAACAACAAAAGATACAAACAATAGGTTATGCTTGGATCAATCCTGAGAAGAAACTATAAAACAAATTCCTAGCTAAGAGACTTACAGTTGGTACAGCCAACGCTAAGCTTGCATTTGTGCCTCTCCACAGCCTAGTAAAGCCTTCCTGCACAAATTCACCCCTTGAAGCCTCTAGAGATAAGTGATTTGCACACCAAACACAAAGGTGATAATATAAAAACAAATATATCTTTAAGCTGCACATAACAGGTGCATCTGCAAGACATGGACAGAGCAACTTAACAGCATTTATAAGAAGCCTGATTGCAAGTGTCATGCATGTGCTACAATGACACTAATGAACTTGGTTTAAATACAATTTTTGTATTGATTGACATCCTAAACATATTTGGTATGCAATACTCATGAAGCTACAGAAAGGCTACAAACTTGTAAAAGGAGATAAATTCAAGCAGTAAATGTTAAAACTATCCCTAAAAATGCAATAAACTTCATAACCCCTTTTTTTCCCTCATACTCTTAAGCAATGAGTCCTCAAAAGCCTAATCCTGCATCAGTATATCAATAATAGATCCTGAATCCTGAGTGTAAAGCCTTATTAAGGAACAGGACAGTGGTTTAGAAAAAATTCAATTCATAACTCGGTTGAAAGAAACGATCTCTAATGGTATGTTTGGAAGTTTAGAGAGAGAGGAGAGTAGAGGGGAGTAGAGGGGAGGAGAGTAGTGGGAAGGAGAGTAGAGGAAAATGGCTATCCTCCACCTTGTTTGGATGTTTTTAAAATTAAGTAAGGGGGAGGGGAGTCATTTAGTTGAGAATTAAAAATGAAACCCCTCCAAACCCCTCCAAACTCCTCCCCCTCCTCCCTTAAAAAACTCCCAAATAAGGTAATTCAACTACTCTCCTCCCCTCTACTCTACTCCCCCTCCTTTTTTTAACTCCCAAACAGGCCATAAGGGTAGATATACGGAAGTCTCCTCCTTGTCCATGAAAAACAAAAGAATGCAAGCTTATTTGCTTCTATCATTTTAGAAAGTATAATGACATTGCAACTTGCAAGAGGCCAGCTGCTAAGCATCAAAAGTAATTGGAAACTTAGGTTGTGAAACAAATTATGCCATACACTCTAGTCATATATGTATGTATGTATGTATGTATGTATGTTTACTAACCTGACGTATGACTTTGTATAAAACATCCAGTGTTCCCGTATACCGGTTACAATCTGAAGGGCATACTGGGTCAGAGGCAGAGCCAAGAACTGCACGTGCAGATGATGAAGTCGACTTCAAATCGGGAAGCATCTAAAACATAAAAGACATTAAGCATTTTTCAACATAACCTACATTGATTAAAGTTTCCTATCCTTTCTTGCGGAGGGAGAAAGCAAGATAAAAAAAGTAATAACTAATGTATTTTTTCTTATTGCAAGTAAAAGAATCACAAAACAAGCTGAAACTGTAAGCCAGCATACCGTGTTTGTGTCAAAACATGCCATATGACATGGTCCCTGATAGTGATAGGGAACTCCCGCAGCCTGTGCTTGCAACCTTGTCTGGACATAATAAACATCAAAAATACTGTCATAGTCATAGAAACCTCAAGTTCAAGTTAAAGACTAAAAATACATACATACATACATACATACATACGAGTGTTAGAATAATAATGATTAAATTCATGCATTCCTTCCTAATAGCTGAATTTTTATTTTCGGAATAATTGGTAATTTTTATCAGAGCAAGAGCAAGAGGTGAGGTCTCCACTGTAGTTCAACTAGCATAGCACATTTTGGTGGGTGGGTGGTTCTTTTTAAGGTTCAATTGTAGCTATCAATCAAATTAAATGGAGAGAAATTAGAACACAGAAAATTAGAGAGAAATATAAGAAATGTCGCTTGCAGCAGCAGCAATGGTGTAGATAAGAAAGTGGATTGTATTGTTCGTTCCACCTTGGCGATATCAAGAGGGTTAACAAGGATAGCGGAGATGGCGGCGGCGCCAGCGGCAGAGAAAGCCCTCTCTCCAAACCCCAAATTCATATCAGAAACAGATTTCGACGTGGATGAAACGTTTCCTTCAAAATCAACCCTTGTACTTGTAGTTGCTGCAGTTAACCATGAAGGTAGACTGGGCCTCGACCCCACCATTCCTTTTTTGGAAATTCAATACTGTTGCTTGTTCATTGTTGTTGAATTGAGCTGTGTTGTGTTACTAATTGTTGTTGGGATTCAATAATTTATGATTGATTCGATTGTTGTTGAAAAATGGACCAAGGTGTGAGAGAGAGATAGCGTAAGTAAACAGTTTTTATAGGAGGAGGAGGAAGAGAGTCGAGAAATGAAAGGAAACTGATTGGTCTGTAATTGATGGCAATGAAAGGAGGGACAGGAAGTGGGATTTCCTACTTTCCAGGCCTTTCCTTCCTTCCTTCCTTCCTTTCTTCCTTCATAATTTTGCGTGGGAAATTCCAATATTATACTGTAATTATTATTATTATATTAATAATAATTTGCTGATTGCTGATTGTGATTCGTGGCGTGCAACGGCGCCAAACAATTTGCGTGTGCCCTGACGTGTACTACTCTAGGATTACTGGTGTGACTGTGTGTCAAATTTTTTACTGATTCTTTTCTTTCTTTTATGGGTTCTTTAAGCTATCATTTTTTGTAAAATTTTCTCACAAATTAAAAAAGTTGTCAATATTAATTTTTAATTTTTTTTAAATAATTAATTATTGTGTTTCCTAAGGCACACATTAGTTATTGATATTTTCCACAAATTGCTAATTTGCTTGACAACTGAATATTGGTATGTTATTAATGAGTCTAATAAGAATTAGTAAATAATAGTTTGTAAATATATTATAGAATTCTTTTTTGTCACACACTTTCACTTTCACATACATTTTTGTATAATTGTTTTATGTGGTAAATTGTAATTGTTAGAGGAAAAAATGATGGGTCATATAATAATACATATTCTCAGTTACAGTCCGCCATGGGACAATTGTTTGTGGCAAAAGAGGTGTGAAAGTTCGTGCTATTAAGGGGAGTGTCTGGAAGAGTAATTTAAGTTATGTTGTTTGGTTATTTTTTATATACGTATAGGTGAAAAAGTGTATGAAAATGTGTGTAATGTTATTTAAAATATGTGAAAATGTGTTTAAACTAACTTGCCAAATGCCCCCTAAATTTTTATTAAATTGTATGAGTGGTTTGAATTTTTTATTTGCTACACTTTCACCAAAATATACTCCTATCCTGGGCTTGAGTTAGTCAACCCTTTTCAGCCCTAATTCAATTTTCGGCTACAGCTCGCCCTACCGTATGCATAAATCCATTTGGCAATGCAAACCCCACTACCGTATGCATAAATCCATTTGGCAATGCAAACCCCACTACTATACATATATATATATATATATATATATATATATATACTAGTTATAGGCCTATGCGTTGCATGGTTTTATGAAAAAGGCTTATAAAATATATGTATTGTAGGGTCACACTTCGTGCCCAAACCCAACAGTGAGAAGGGAATAGGCCCAAAAAGTTCTTTACAATGAAATTTGTAGAGAGTGGGCTTGAAATTTAGGTTCTAGTGATGTGGGTTGACAAAAGTGGTGGGCTCGATCACAACGTTACACACAAAAAAATGTTTATGTGACAAAATGAGTCCTCGGACATAAGCCGAAGATGATTTGTATTCTCTCTCTTGATTTCTTCCAAAAATAGGTTAGAATTCTGAATCTCCCTTGTGTACAATCCCTTTTCTCTTTTTATATTATCCTTCTTCTTCTCTCTCTCCTCCACGTTTAGATTGCTGGTCCCAATGCTTGTCCAGATGCTTGTCTCATCCACCCCCCCTCAAGTCTTTGAAGGCAGGTGTAAACTCCTGATGCTCAAACATTACTTCTCCATTAATGCGGCTAGGTAAGCAGTTGCAACTCATTCAATGCGGGGGCAGTGGTAACAACTTTATCTTAGATATTCTACCGTCCTTTTTCTTATCTTCTACATATACCACGTCTACCCTTACTTATAGAATCTTTTATAATATTGTTTGTGAATGTTAACCAGCCCTTTCTCTTACCTCGGCCTTACATAGCCGAGGACATACTCTTCTTCGGACCACCTTCTTGGATATACTTGATTAGACATCATCTCTTTATCTATTAGTATTGCTTCGTGGGTTGACTTTCTCACATCCTCTGACCATTCAATGTCCTCGGATTGGGCTTTTAGCTCAACAAATATTCTTGGGCCAACCCCACACATATTCCTTGGCCCATTGACACTACAATAACCCCTTAAGATTCTCATTTCTACTACCTCGAGAGGAAAAGAGGATCTCGATATCTGTCACCGTTAATCTTGTGTGCATCACACATCTTTGCTGACAAGAATGTTGACTCTTGAACTGCCTATTGCATGTTCCTGACGTTTCGGCATGCGGAGCTTCCCTTAATTAAATTCTGACGACTTTTTGTCCCCCACATTTCAACCACTCGATGTGCATCCAATGGTTGAGGTTTACATAGGAACGTAGGCGGGAACTTTCCCGCTTCATAACTCTTGCTGATATATAAATATCAAAAATTCAATCAATCTTCCTCACTTCAACAATCATACAACGAACTCGCGAACTTTTTTCGGTCTATCCGTTCCCTTACAGTTTCCAAGATTTTAGTCTAAGGTGGTCGTTTCTTCTTAAAGTAAGTCTTCCCAAACTTCTTCATTCATTACCTTTCTTACATATTCTTCTCCTTTCTGTATTTCTTTCCCCTCTTGGCTCACTTAAGCCCTTCTTTACTCGTCAGTATCTTTAACCCTTTCCTAAAAAATGGGTAGATTTAAACCCCTAGTAGACATCGACGAAAAAATAGAACAATCTAAGGAAAAATATAGGATTCCACCAAATGTATTCATTAGGTATTGCAAGGAAGGGGATTGCCTTATGAAAGGGAAGAAGGAGAAGTAGTTATCCCGATGATCGCTTTCATAGAGAGAGGGATGAAAATCGCAATGGGGACAGTAACTAGGAACTTCCTTAGAGCCTTTAGATTATCCCCTACCCAATGCGCCTCAAATATGTTTAGGATTTTGGGTTCTATAGATGCACTAAATGAAAAGATGGGTCTAGGGCTCACCCATCACGACGTGAACTGGGTTTATAACCTCCATCATCTAAAGGGGTAAGGATATTACCTAAAGTCTAGGTATCCAGAAGTTAGACTAATCCAATGCCTCCATGATTCTAACAAGGATCTGACAAGAGACTTCCTGATTATATCAGGGGATTGGCATGACGGTGTCTCCTATCCGACAAGGGAAGGGAAACCAGGTGAGGTTCAGAGTTTAGATGAACTGATCGTAATCACCCTCTCTTCTTCTTTTTTAATTTTGAGTCTATGCAGGAATATTCGCTTGATTTAACTTTATCTTTCTTAACAATTTTGCATACCCACACGCAGCTACTCGCCACCCCGACCTTGTCAATTTTGAAAAATTGGACGAAATATTGAAGGTCGAGGTGTTCGTGCACACAGATAACCAAGTCCGAGCGGCGCATTTGATCTTCGGCTACAATCCCATCTCCAAAGCTTTCCAGGCGCCGAAGTGCATGATCAGAGCGAAGGACCCACACGTACACTGGATTAGTGTTGCTGTCGAGGGCTTCCTTTTACCTACAGATACCCCTATGCCCCAAGGGACCCTCGTCGTACAGCCCATACCAGACGGCATTCCTCAATTCCTTTTCCAACACAACACACAATTGGTGAAACAACCTCTTCTCAACCTAGTATAAAGGAAGAAGAAGAGGTCATAGAAGAATTAGATTTCGAGGACGACTTTGAAGTCTTCAATCAACCTCCTTCACCTGAGGATAGAGCTGTTGTCTTCAGCACTTCTTCATCAAGTCATCCACAAGAAGATACCCACAGCCCTGACACAATGGGAATCCAGCAAAAACCTAAACAGAACCTCAAAGATATTATGGAAGCTCAGGTGGGAGGCCAAAAGATCCAGAAGGGAGTTTAGACCAATCTGCCTCAGACGAAGGATAAAGGCCAAGAGAAGTCTTCTCAACAGCCCAAACTTCCTCCTCCCCCATCTACCCAGTCCCAACGTGATCAAGTTGATCTCAAGCGAAAAGGGATCAGCGCAAGGGGAGGGACGTGATTAAGGGAGGTAAAGACCTTCTTCCTAAAGATGTGGAGCCCGAGAAGGGAGTTAAACATGCTCGCACGATGCATACAAGGTTAGACAAATGGATCGAGACTTATGTGCCTACTTTTGCACCTATTTGGGCTCCACTAATGACTATGGATGTCATGCGGTCACCGCCGATGCATCTATTAGGAATTCTGATGCTGGCACAGTTGCCTGTGTGGCAGACGCACTTGAACAAGCCCTTCTGTTACCTAAAGACATGTACGAGCTGAGAATGATGAGAGATCAAAATGTCTTTATGACACTGAAGAAGGAGCTCGCCCTAGTAAAACTCCTATTTAATTTATCCTTCAAAATGTCTTAGTTTTTTCTTTGTTTCAATTATAACTCTTTGGTCTATTTTATTGTTTGTAAATAAGCTGTTCAATCCACTCATAAGACTAAAGAGGTTGTTATCAATACCTACAAAGCCTTAAAGAGTGAGGAAATAAGGCGCAGCAACTCCCAGAAAACCCTTGAGGTAACAGATAAAAAGCTGCAAGAGGTCACCACTCAACTAACCAAGGCAGAAAATGAGTGGAGGAGTGCTAATGCAGCGATGAAAACGGCCGAGAAGCAGGCCGAGACCCAACATCTGCAACTTCCCCAGGCCAACAAGGAAAATGCGGCGGGGAAGAAACAAAGCTAAAGAAGAAGCTGTAAGGGCAAAAGTCTAGCGGAATCCGAGAAGGCTAGAGGGAGGCTGACAAAGCTAAAGAAGAAGCTGTAAGGGCAAAAGATAAGGCTGAGGAGGCAATGGACCAAGCTAAGAAAAACAGATATGAGGTCGGTGTGGCTGAGACAACGGAAGACCTCAAATCACAATTTTTGGAGGTATATAGGCATTATTGCCTCCAAGTGTGGAATGAGGCACTTACCCAAGCTGGGGTTGATGCCTCTTCCACACTCTAGAAAACAGAAAATATCTACTTCCCTCCAGCTATTCGAGTCTCTGCCCTACCTACTACTAAGGATGACACTATCACCCAAGGATCAGATGTCGAACAAAGTGATACAGCCGAAGACCCTGCCTCCAATAAAGGTTAGCCCGAGGAGGTCAAACAATCTGAGGCTACTGAAGAACATGCTGATCCAGCAGAAGGAGTAGCGCATGGCGTTACCTAGCCTCCTAATGCCCCTAAGGAACCTTCCAAGGACTAACGAGACAATGGAACTTGTCCTAGCGACAATTCCCATAACCCTAAAGGAAGATTCGAAAGGCAAAGGTGTTAGGATATGTGCCCTTAAATCCTATTGTATGATGCTATGTATGACATTATGTATGACTTAATGTTGTGTTTAATAAAGTTGTTTATTTTTTATCTAAAATAATGTTAACATGAATATTTGGACATTATCATATAGTCCATGAGATGCATAGTATGTGATTTATGTGAAAAGTCACAGAAGATATAAATCACAAGTTCTTTGTAAACTCATAATTTATAGTTCGTAGTCGGTGATGAAATTGGGCATTTCATCTGCGAAGACTATAACGTATCAACTAAGATGATTTGTCTTGATCATGGAAGTGGTGACTTCTAGTTGATATGTTGATATGTTTTAAGAGTTAAGACATATTGAACTGGACCGCTATGAGATTTACTATTCTCCTAACGACTGTCAAATGAATAATAAATCTCACGACTTTTATTTGCATGAACTCTTAATCCTGAGAGAATAATGGACCTGATCATGACGTGTAGGTTGCTTTGATATATCAGGAGTGAGATCTAAAATAACAGTCAGAACCTCAGTATGTTGGGCAGCCACATTTAGTGTTGATGGAACATATATTCTCAAGATGGAATTCATAGTCTTTTGATGTAGATATAAAATATTCTCTTGAGAGAAGTTTAATGAATTTGGTTATTCAGAGAGTTAGGCTTAACCACTTTGGTAAGAAATTACTAAAGTATATATTTATGAAATTGGATTTCATAAATATATGATGAATAACTTTAAAGGATTAAACCGGGTACTCAAGGATAAGATGTGGTAATTTACAAAGTGGCAGTCTACATTCATGACTTTGTGTTACTACGAATATTTTATGAAGGGGTTGCGTGTATAATAAAGTCTTGGGATATAATTTATTAATAAGGCTTAGAATGCAATTATATTTATATAGTGGTATTAAATATAATTAATGGTAACTTTGGATTTGTCAAGAGTTGACGGAAAAGTCCAAGGCCCATTGGAGCTAGTGTCTTATTGGTCCCTTTTGGTCCCACTCCAAGCCACACATTAAAACCCAATTGGAAAGGCCCAATAGCCCGGCCTAATTAGATAATCAGTTAGTTATAAAGGGAGAAACATACAGAATTTTTTATGAGAGAAAAAGAATCGTAGAGAAAAAGAAAGGTAGAGAAAAAGAAAGAGTGTGAGACAAACTTCCATTCTCCTTTTGGAAACTGATTGAGAGACCACATATCTTGGGCGTAAAGTGGAATTGGAGTGAAGATTAAAAGTTTTCTCAAGTGCTTCTAATCTTTGTTTTGAAATTCTCCACACAAAGGTACGCTATCTTGTTCTTAAATTCTGAAATTTACATAGTGCATGTTGTCAATCATGAATGAAATAGATCCTTGTTTGTTACTTCCGCTGTGTGTTTTGTATGAAATACAAAACTAGATTTTTCCAACAAAAGGGACAGCTTCTGATTCCTCGGCTCTTACCCAACTTCCAAAAGATCCTAAAGGCCATCTGAAGATAAAGCTGAAGCCATAATTTCTCCTCTTCTTTCTAGTTTTCTTTTTATCTTTATTTAATGTATTTTGACAATTTGAATGTATTTTTATAATTTGAAAGGAAATGTACCTCCATAGAGTTTCAAACCAATGAAAAGAATAAGTTGTTCCTACTTTGAGTTTTGAGATTTATCGTACTTGATGTTTATTTATCATGATAGAACACTAACCTAATTCACTTTGTACATTAATCAATAATTCTAAGGGAGCCTCCAGGCATGACACAGGCAATAAATATGTTTTAACATACTTGCAAATGCTTTAAGTGATGCTATGAGCTCCTATCCATTCATCATTGTCTTTAGGAGTCTTCAAGTTATGCGACTAGGAAGGTAAGACCGATTGTCCGAGAATCGGACATTATTGAGATTCCAATGAATATTCTGCAATGTATCAACGTATAAAAGGTATGTGGTCTGAGGAGTTAGACGTGATTAGATTTTAAGCAGACATTTTAGAGAAATGAACTAAAGTGTTAATTTCTCCAAAGTAGATGATCTGAGGACTAGACGTAACAAAGGTTCTATTCAACACTTATAAAAATATCAACTTATACAATGCATGTGGTCCGAGGATCTAGCCATGACCAAGTTTCAGCTTGATACTAAAAAATAGAAATGCACTGAAGTGTCAATTTCCCCAAAGTAGGTGATCCGAGGACCAGACATAACTAAGGTTCTGTTCAACACTTAACAAAATATCAATTTATACAAGGCATGTGGTCCAAGGATCTAAGCATGACCAAGTTTCAGCTTGATACTTAGAAAAGTGAACTGAAGTGTCAATATTCCCAAAGTAGATGATCTGAGGACTAGACATAACTAAGGTTCTGTTCAACATTTAACAAAATATCAAATTATACAGGGCATGTGATCCGAGGATCAAGGGATGACCAAGTTTTAGCTTGATACTTAGAAAAATGAACTGAAGTGTCAATTTCTCCAAAATAGATGATCCGAAGACCAGACATAACTAAGGTTTTGTTCAACACTTAACAAAATATCAATTTATACAAGGCATGTGGTCCAAGGATCCAAGCATGACCAAGTTTCAGTTTGATACTTAGAAAAATGAATTGAAGTGTTAATTTTCCCAAAGTAGATGATCCGAGGACCAGACATAACTAAGGTTCTATTCAACACTTAACAAAATACCAATTTATACAAGCCATGTGGTCCGAGGATCCAGGCTGACCAAGTTTCAGCTTGATACTTAGAAAAATGAATTGAAGTGTTAATTTTCTCAAAGTAGATGATCCGAGGACCAAACATAACTAAGGTTCTATTCAACACTTAACAAAATACCAATTTATACAAGGCATGTGATCTGAGGATCCAGCCATGACCAAGTTTTAACTTAATACTCAGAAATATAATAACCACCACAATATGATGTTAACTGAAATAAAATAACAAAAAAGCTTTTTATTAATAGTAATACCTACGTAGGTTATTTACATTCTAGAGATGTGGTACTATCTTTTCATCTAAATATTCAAGATAATATGCCCCTACACCAACTATCGAAGTAATACAATAAGGCCTTTCCTAGTTAGGTCCCAATTTTCCCCATGTTGGGTTTTTAGTTATACACAAAACTTTCCTCAGTACCAAGTCTCTAGGTGCTAGTGGCCTTAGTTTCACATGGGAGTCATACCCCTGCTTGAGTTTGTGCTGGTAATAAGCTAGTTGTACCATGGCGCTTTCTCGCCGTTCCTCAACTAAGTCTAAGCTTTTTTCCAATAGATCGTCATTACCACTTGGGATGAAGGAGCTTGTCCTCAATGTTGGAAACCCAGTTTCTAGAGGAAGTACAGCCTCAGCTCCATAGGTCATAGAAAAGGGTGTCTCCCCAGTGGATCTTCGAGGTGTGGTTCGATATGTCTACAAAACATGTGGTAATTCTTCCACCCACCTTCCCTTAGCATCATCCAACCTCTTTTTGAGCCTATTTTATTGACAGCCTCAGCTTGCCCATTTAACCTGTGGGTAAGCCGAAGTGGAATATCTATTCATAATATTTCCTGAAGGCCTTACTATCAAATTGTAGGCCGTTATCTAAAATAAGAGTATAAGGAATTCCAAACCTGGTAACAATGTTTTTCCATACAAATTTCTTCGCATCCACATCCTTGATACTTGACAAAGAATCAACTTCAACCCATTTAGTGAAATAATTTGTCCCAACAAGCAACCACCTTTTGTTCCCTATTGCTTTGAGGAAAGGCCTTACAATGTCCAAGCCCCATCGAGCGAAAGGCCAAGGACTAGGTAAGGGATTGAGGGTACCTCCTGGTTGATGGATGTTGAGAGTAAACCTCCGGCATTGATCACATTTCTTTGCATAATTCTGTGCTCCGCTCTGCATATTGGGCCACCAATACCCCTGTGTAAGAGCTCTATGAGATAGTGATCTCCCTGCTATATGACTTCTGCAAATTCCTTCGTGTAATTCTTCTAAAAGTAATTTCATTGCTTCTGGGTGTGTACATAGCAAATATGGTCCTGAAAAAGAGTGCTTATACAATTTCTGGTCCTCGAACAGCTAGAACCGAGGTGCTTTCCTAAGTACCTTATCTACTTTGGACTTTTCTTTGGGCAAGATATCGTTCTTAAGGAAGGACACTATAGGATCCGTCCAACTAGGCCCCACCCTAACTTGATGAATTCTAATGATGTTACCACTCATCCCAGTAGGTTTACACAAATCTTCAATGAGGATGACCCAAGGTAGACCTTGTGCCAAGGATGTCGCAAGTGTGGCCAAAGAATCGATATGGGTATCACCGTTCTTGGATATATGTAATAAGGTAAAAGATTCAAATTTGGACCATTCTTGAATCTCTAGCCTTTAATTTCCCTTCCACTTGGCCTACCACTAATTGTGAATCCGAAAATATTTGTACTATTTTTTCACCCATTTTCTGAACCATATCCATCCCTACCAGCAAAGTTTCATATTCTGCCTCATTATTTGTGGCTGAGAACCCTAGTTTCAAGGATTTCTCAATAGTGATTCCCTTAGGGGACATCAGAACTAGCCCTACACCAAATCCCCTTTGATTTGCTGCCCCGTTAACATACACTTTCCACATCGGAGGTTCCTTGCACGAGATCATGGCAACTGATTTTTCATCCATGCTCGATTCCTTAATATTCTCTTCTAATGAAGGCTCAGCAAATTCTACCACCAGATCTGCCAGGACTTGTCCCTATACAGAGGTGCGAGGCATATATTTGATATCAAAAGCCCCTAAAATGGTACCCCATTTGGCAATCCTTCCTGTGTAGTCAACGCTCCGAAGTATAGACCTAAGAGGGAGTTAAGTCAAAACAACAACTGTATAAGACTGGAAGTAATGGGGAAGCCTTCGCGTAGCATGCACCACTACTAGGATCGCCTTTTCCAATGGTAAATAATGCACCTCGGCCTCATGTAGGGACTTGCTCACGTAATAAACTGGCCTTTGTACATCGCTATCAACTCATATGAGAACCAGACTAACGACATGATTAGCCACCGCAATATATGCGAACAGAACCTCATCAATTTCTAGCCGAGACATAATAGGTGGTTGTGAAAGATATTCCTTAAGTTGTTGGAAAGCCGAAGCACACTCCTCGGTCCACTCAAATCCCTTCCACTTATTCAACAACTGGAAGAAAGGTCTGCACCTATCTGCAGACTGAGAAATAAATCAGTTAAGGGCCGCAGTCATGCCTGTCAACCTCTGAACCTCCTTAGGATTCTGGGGTAGGTGCAAGTTGTTAATTACCTTGACTTGAGCCGAATTAACTTCAATCCCCTGATGAGTTACTATGTAACCTAAAAATTTACCTGATCCCATACCAAAAGAATATTTAGAGGCATTAAGTCGCAACTTATACCTCCTTAGCATCTGAAAAGTGTCATTCAAATCTTCCACATGCGTAGACACCATTTTACTTTTTACAACCAAGTCATCCACATATACTTCAATAGTCCTTCCTAATTGTGGCTCAAAACATCTTAGTCATCATCCTTTGATAGGTAGCCCATGCATTCTTCAAACTGAAAGGCATTACCTTATAATGGTAATTTCCTATAAGAGTGACAAAGACAGTCTTCTCTTGGTCCTCTAAGGCCAAATGTATTTGGTGATAACCTTGAAAAGCATAAAAAAAACTCATCCAAGGATGCCCAATAGTAGCATCCACCAACTAATCTATACGAGGCATTCGGAAAGAATCTTTAGGACAAGCTTTGTTTAAATTTGTGACATCCACACATACTCTCCACTTCCCATTCTTCTTTTTTACGATATGAGCCAACCATTTAGGATAAAATACCTCTCTGATAGCACCAGCCTCTTTGAGTTTGAGCACCTCTTCCTTGACAGCCTTAGAATGCTCTTTAGAGGATCGTCGAGGTGGTTGCCTCCTCGGCACTATAGCTAGATTGACATTTAAATGATGACAAATGAAACTCGGATCAACCCCAGGGGCCTCATAAGCATTCCATGCAAATACATCTAAATTCTCTCTAAAAAACGCAACCAGTTTCTTCTTTTCCTGAGTTGGCATTTGAACTTCCACTTGAAAGAATTTTTCAAGGTCATCATGTATAACAACCTTTCTAACTCCTCACACGCATTCTCTACTACCGCTGCTATGTTGGGCAAAGCCAGAGACATTGATTGCTATGAGCCTCCCTCAGCTGGGGCCGAGGACTCCGGCTCAAGCTGATGCAGAATTGCAGCCGCCATGCATTGTATAGCCACAGATTGACTCCCAACTATCTCCTCGATTTGACCCCCAGATGGAAACTTTACCTTGACATGCAGAGTTGAGGAAACGGCACCTAGAGCATGCAGCCAAGGTCTCGTCATAGTGGCCGTGTAGGGAGAATAGGCATCTACCACAATGAAATCTATCTCTACCACTTCTAGACCTGATTGCACAGGTAACCTAATTTCCCCTTTGGAATAACAGTCTTTCCCTCGAAACTTATCAGTGGTGAGTCATAAGCCATAAGATCAAGTTTAGCCCTTTGAACAAGCCAGGGTACATGATATCTGCACCACTACCCTGGTCAACCATCACCCTTCTCACGTCGTAGCCCCCTATCCTTAGCGTAACCACTAAA
The DNA here is from genome assembly GCA_032878915.1 of Castanopsis chinensis. Taxonomy (NCBI): domain Eukaryota; kingdom Viridiplantae; phylum Streptophyta; class Magnoliopsida; order Fagales; family Fagaceae; genus Castanopsis; species Castanopsis chinensis. The sequence goes on along the minus strand of JAVQMG010000106.1, from coordinate 3,962,213 downwards.
GCATCATCGTGTGGTTGGATAGTCCCGATCTTGTCTTCCTCCGAGAAACCTAAAAATGGCAAGATGTTCCCTTTACTCCTCTTTGGCTCAGAACTAGAATCTTCGGCAAGAGTTTGTACCACAGACATCACCCTGAAAGGACGAGAACTAGTCCTTCTAAGAGCAGCGAAAATAACATTGATAGTACCCAGAAGAGGCCTTGATGAAGTGTTGCCCTGATTCACCAAACCTAAATGATTTCCTTGCCCATTGAGCTGATATAAAAACTATTTTAATCTCCCTGTTTGAACAAGTCAAGGTACATGATATCTGCACCACTACCCTGGACAACCATCACCCTTCTCACATCATAGCCCCCTATCCTCAGCGTAACCACTAAAGCATCATCGTGTGGTTGGATAGTCCCGATCTTGTCTTCCTCTGAGAAACCTAAAAATGGCAGGATGTTCCCTTTACTCCTCTTTGGCTCAGAACTAGAATCTTCAGCAAGAGTTTGTACCACAGACATCACCCTGGAAGGACAAGAACCAGTCCTCCCAGGAGTGGCGAAAATAACATTGATAGTACCTAGAAGAGGCCTTGATGAAGTGTTGCCCTGGTTCACCAAACCTGAATGATTTCCTTGCCCATTGGACTGATATAAAAACTGTTTTAATCTCCCTGTTTGAACAAGTCAAGGTACATGATATCTGCACCACGACCCTGGTCAACCATCACCCTTCTCACATCATAGCCCCCTATCCTCAGCGTAACCACTAAAGCATCATCGTGTGGTTGGATAGTCCCGATCTTGTCTTCCTCTGAAAAACCTAAAAATGGCAGGATGTTCCCTTTACTCCTCTTTGGCTCAGAATTAGAATCTTCGGCAAGAGTTCGTACCACAGACATCACCCTGGAAGGACGAGAACCAGTCCTCCCAGGAGCGGCGAAAATAACATTAATAGTACCCAAAGGAGGCGTTGATGAAGTGTTGCCCTGGTTCACCAAACCTGAATGATTTCCTTGCCCATTGGGCTAATATAAAAACTGTTTTAATCTCCCTTCTTTAACCAACTACTCCAAATGATTCCACAAGGTCCTTCAATCCTCGATAGTATGACCCCTCTCACGATGATACTAGCAAAGAAGATTCTGATTAGCCTTATAGGGTCCCCGACCATCTTATTGGGCTATTTGAAGTATGGTTCATCCTGGATTTTCTCCAATAGCAAATGTACTGCCTCCCGAAAGATAGTGTTAACCACTTGAGGAGTGATAGGACCGGATTGTTTGATGAAATCTCTTCGAGCTCTGTTGTTATTGTATCTGTCCGACCTGAAATCCCTCCTCTCTTGAGGTATAACCTTCGTCTTTCCTTTCCCTTGTTGTTGGTCCTCCTCAACCCGTTTATACTCATCTATACGGTCTATGAGCCGATGCACACTTCTCACGAGTTTTTTGATCAAGTATTTTCTTAAGTCATGCTCAGTAGGCAAGCCGACCTTGAAAGTGCTTATTGCCACATCGTCAAAATCTCCATCGATCTCGTTAAACATCTCTTAGTACCTGTTCGAGTACGTTTTAGGGTTTTCCCTTCTCGCATGGACATGGACAGTAATGAATCCAAGGGCCGAGAAAATCTACTACATGTAATGAAGCAAGACCCAAACGCCCGAGTAAGTTCCATGAAGGAATCACTAGAACCTGCCCTCAAACCATCAAACCACCTTATCGCCGTGGGTCCCAAGTTGGATGGGAAAACCTTGCACAGTAGAGTTTCATTCTTGGAATGTGCAGCCATCCTTTGATTGAAATAGCTTATATGCTTCCCAGGGTCTGTTCTGCCATTATATATAGTGAACGTAGGTTAGGTGAATGGACGAGGAGGCTTACCCTTCTCGACCCTACGTGTGAAGGGTGACTTAGAGATTTGATGCAACGCCTTACTCATAGCATCATTTCCTAAGCCCCTGGAGGAAAAACTCCTAACCCTTTGCCCATGTAGATTGTCCTCCTCACAAAAGAAAACCTCATCTGGGGGAGTTTGCGACTTAAGCCTGTAACTGTCATCTTAGTGTCTTCAAAAGAAGGACCAAAAAAGGAGGGAGTTCGCCTCCACCTTTCATGACGCAACTTCTTCTTTTGGTGGTCAATCTCTTCCTGCATGGCCTAAACATTTTCTTTGTAAATAATTCTACTTCCTACTCATGAATGAGTTCTACCAATGTGTTCCATGTGCAAGCTACCCCCTCAATCCCTTTCCTGCTCAAGATGCATGAAGTGATCTTCTTGTTAGGATCCCCTTGATTCTGCTTGATGTGGACCTGAGCCTGCCATAATGCTAAACTTCCAAAAACACAAGATTTCCCACAGACGGCGCCAATTGTAGGGTCAAACTTCGTGCCCAAACCCAATAATGAGAAGGGAATAGGCCCCAAAAAGTCCTTTACAATGAAATTTGTAAAGAGTGGGCTTGAAATCTAGGTTCTAGCGATGTGGAATGACAAAAGTGGTGGGCTTGATCACAACATTACACACAAGAAAATGTTTATGTAACAAAATGAGTCCTCGAACATAAGCCGAGGATGATCTATATTATTCTCTTGATTTCTTCCAAACATAGGTTAGAATTCTGAATCTCCCTTGTGTATAATCCCTTTTCTCTTTTTATATTATCCTTCTTCTTCTCTCTCTCCTCCACGTTTAGATTGCTAGTCCGGATGCTTGTCCAGATGCTTATCCCATCCACCCCCTTCAAGTCTTTAAAGGTAGGTGTAAACTCCTGATGCTCAGGCATCACTTCTCCATTAATGCGGCCAGGTAAGCAGCTGCTGATCATTCAGTGCGGGGGCGGTGGTAACAGCTTTATCTTAGATATTCCACCGCCCTATTTCTTATCTTCTACATATACCACATCTACCTTTACCTATAGAATCTTTTATAATATTACCTGTGAATGTTAACCAGCCCTTTCTCTTACCTCGGCCTTACATAGCCGAGGACATACTCTTCTTCAGACCACCTTCTTGGATATACTTGATCATACATCATCTCTTTACCTATTAGTATTGCTTCGTGGGTTGACTTTCTCACATCCTCGGACTATTCAGTGTCCTCGGATTGGGCTTTTAGCCCAACAAATATTCTTGGGCCAACCCCACACATAATCCTGGGCCCATTGACACTACATGTATAAATAATTATATATTTTAATAAATATTATAACAAAATAAGTACTAATTTGTTAGTGACTTGAAGTATTGTTAACAATAATATCAATAATTAAAAAATGTTAGAAGTATTTTTTTTCCTTTGGAAAATCTTTGAATACTTATTTGTACACTATGTTTTTAGAGTATCCATGTTGTTATTCGTCATTTTTCTTTATTAAAATCTTTAGACATAGTGTTATAAAAAGGATTTTACTAAAGTGTGCCCTAAGGGCACACAATAGTATATTATTTTTGGGAAAAAATTTTATCGGAAATTGAAAAAGTTTTGACAGTTTTTTCAATTTCCAATAAAATTTTTCCAAAAACGATTGTTAATGTGTGCTTAGGGTATACATTAACCGGACCCTTACAAAAATTGGCAACTTTTAAGAGATAGAACTATTCGAAGAATAATAACGTTTAATTTGTTCTAATTATAGAACCTATCATAATTTTTGCTTCTTGGAAGTTGCACGATTTTATACATAAATTCATATAATACAAAATTTATTTGAGAAACAAAAAGAAAATGAATAGTTTGAATTGTAAGAGAGACACTACATGTAACCTTTCTTAAGATGCTTGGAATCTTTTATGACAAACCTGAAAAACAAAATCAAGACAAAGATTAAACTCAGTTAAAAAAATTGAAGCATATAGATTGTAAAATTACATATGAGCCTATGACCATTTAATACTAGGCTTTAAAATAAATTTTTTTCTATAAAGAGCTATCATTTCCACTTTGATTTTACTACTTTAGTCAAATAAGTTCCATAATTGCAAGGAAAAAAAAAACATATTTTATAATGATGGTCCAAAATTTTGGAATTTAAAACCAAAAATATAAAAAGATTAATGAAGAATTTGTTGAGAATAGAAAATTATACTAATAATTAGCAAAAAAAATATTAATTAATGTTGCAAATGGACACATAATTCTATGCATACTTTACATAAATAAATGCTGATATTCAAAATAAAAATAAAAAGTAAAAAGGGAACAACATGAATAAATCATACTTGACAAAATTTATTTCATTTTGTTTGGTAAATTTTATAAAACAAAACCCTATTAACTTAGTTTTAGTGTATTTAAATGATCTAGAAAAATAATGAAGTGTATACTTTTGAGCCTAATCACATCTAGCAAAATAATAAAGTATTCAAAATATTGAAAGGCAATTTAAGTTCATATATGCTTGCATGAGATACGTACCTGCCCATAGTAGCAATGGAAGCCTCATCTTTGAGATAAGAATCAATGTAATGCTAATAAAAAATAAAAATAAAAAAAGAGAGAAAGAGAACGTGGTTGATTATATATATATATATATATATATATATATATGTATGTATGTATGTATGATGCAAAAATTCATATCTAGTTAAACATCTAAATGATGAAAGACAACCTACAAAAATGACAAATTTAACAAAAAGAAAAACACGGCTAGGTTTTTAGTTACGCTGACAAAAAAACAAAATGTATCACAGATAATCAACAAATAGTAAGCACTGAATTCAACACTAGTTTCACTCAGCATCCTCATCATCATCAACTAAGGAGTTAAAAGCATTCAATCTCTCAATCAATTTGGCCTTCCTTTCCTTGTATGAAAGCTTCTTGAAGTCAAACCTCTTGTGTTCCTTTTTTTTCTTTTTTTTGAAATGTCATCAACGTAGAAATTATCAAATTAATGGAGATATATACTGTTTTTTGGCATAGATATAGATTATCAAATTAATGGAGATATATACTATTTCTTGGGATAGATTTATATTAATCACCTCTTGAAGAATTTGGATTTTTCTTATCCCTTAATAATCAAGTTTTGTAACTTGATATTGTAATAAAATAATATTAATTTAATAATAATAATAATAATAATAATAATAATAATAATAATTTATAAAATTTAAGTTGCAACTTGAGGAAAATAGAAACAACAAAAACGTGGGATGAGATTTAAACTTGGAATTTTTTTAAAATAGACTTTTAATTAGAGTAGAATTAATATTTAGATGATAAATATTATCTAAATTAAATTTTTGTATGTTAAATATTATCCCTTAATTTAAGAAATATATCCTAACAAATAAAAGAAATAATGTTAATTAGATGATATATATTATCTAAATTAAATTTTTGCATGTTAAATATTATCCCTTAATTTAAGAAATATATCCTAACAAATAAAAAAATAATGTTAATTTAATTTTATTTAATGATTGGAATGAATTAGAGTTCTGGTAGTATACTATTCCTTTTTAGTTCTTAAAAACCTAAAAATTTAATAAAATTTCTGCAATTTGGTGAAGCCACGTGGTACAATTACGGCATCTAAGCCCAAATAAAGTGTGTGTGTGTGTGTAGTAGTTAGAGAAAAAATAATTCAAAATACTCTCTTTTTTTAAGGTTATGGCACCTTTGCTTGTTAATCTAATATGACTGATCAGCAAAATATTATATTAAAACTAAGAGTCTTATAACTTAACTAGTTGAAATCTCTTGATATACCAAGATCACATCACATATGACCATAACTAGTCACATTTGGTGGTTCTATTTTTTTTTTTTTTTTTTTTTAATTCACATTGAATCATATCAATGTCACATTGGATAGTAATAACTTTAGATGTGACGGTATCAACATCTCATTTGTTGGTAACTTTTTTTTTTTTTTCAAATTTAAATTCCTAATATAGTCGCTTAGGATAGTAATAACATTATGTACAATAGTAACTACATCACATTTTTTATGAAATTTGTGGATGCCCCAAAAAAGAAAGGAAAAACTAAGAAAAGCTCGATTAGGGGCTTTTCTTTCCTATTTTCTTTTGATTTATCGTACACTGGGTCCTTGGCGACGTGACTCTTTGTATGCATATGTTTCTAGGATGGGGTGATATCTATATGTGAGTCTCTTTTTCTTATTTTTATTTTAGGAGTCACAACCAACCATGGGTTTTGTATTATGTGTGATTGGTCACCTATTTGTCTAATTCTTTTTAGTTACCTAATTAACTAAACCAATTTTAAAGGTTGTTGATTACGGTAAACCAAAAGTTTCGAACAAAAAATTTTGGACTCGAAAGTTCAGTTACATGTGAGGAAGGTGTTAGGCACCTCACATGGCCTAAGCCATCGCATACCATCTAAGTATGAATGAAAAGATTTATCATAGGTGTTGTGGTTGCTTGCTCAAGTGAAAAGGCAACCAAAAAGAAAAAGGGGTATAAAACGTTTTTTAGTTGTACAAAGAGAACACAACAATATATATCACAATAAAATAAATGGAACAACACTAACAATAAGTAGGTAAATAGAACAAGTAAATAGACAGACAAATAAAGAAGAGTTTGGCTTACGCCCAGTACTTTTTTAACTGGAGGTGTCTTTTTGTTTTAAATACACAATAGCAACTGGTAGTCAATTTTAATCTCTACCTTCTATTTAGTTAGTAGGTGATGCGGCAGTTTCTCATTAAAACAAAATGAGATTCTAGTTTAAAAAATACTGGAGGTGATGAGTCAGAAATATATGACCGTCATTTAGCTAAGATCATCACTAACCAAGAGAAGATGGTACGCATTTATTACATTTATTGATGACAAAGCATAATGGATGGAGCAACGGTCACAAAATGAGTTGTGAACTTTAGACAAAGATTTTGTAACACACAAGCCGTTGACCATAAACACAGCAATTCATTGCTCATTAATTAGGCACACAACTATAAAAGAGAAGGCAACAGAAATTAAAGGTACACACAAATACTCTACGAAAATCACTCTCTAGTCAATTCTCTCTAAAATCTTTCTCCTTTACCGACTTAAGCATCGGAGGCGGTTTGGCTGACGTCACACCAGCGTGTTACTCTTCCACCCAGTTCATTTTACAAGCTTTCCTCCAATAGAGACGACACCAATCACAGCTTCGTCCATCCACTATGACGAGGAGCTCAATTGTTGATTTCTTGTATCATTAGTTTAGCGCCATTTGTGGGAAACGCTAATCATTGAAGCCACCTTTCCCAGTGACAAAAAAGTTCCTCAGAATACAAGATGGAGTCAGAGGCTGCACAATAGCCAAAAGTTATGCAATAGCAACAAATCTAGGCCCTCCTGGCTAATGTGGAAGAGTTGACTCGCCAAAATGAAGAGCTACGAAAGACAATGGAGTCGCAAAATGCAGAACGTTAGCAAACAATTGAAAACCACAATGAAGAAGATTCAAACTCCGAAGCCAATAGGCGGGATAGGATCTTAGGAAGAGATTCCTCAAGGATAAAGAATGAGCTTCGCAACATGAGGAAGGAGATGGACAAATTAAGGAGTGCCATGAAGGACAAATGAGGGGAGAATTTGGATGGGATGATTCGCAGGACAGACTCACCATTCACCACTAAAGTATTGAATTGTTTCCTCCCACTGAAATTTTGTCTCCCACAACTGGAATCATATGACGGTTTCAAGGATCCCTTGGATCACATTAAATCATTTAAGACACTGATGTTGTTGCAAATGACCTTAGACGAGGTGATGTGCAGGGCATTCCTAACGACATTGAAAGGAGCAACTAGAGTATGGTTCAACAAGATACCCCCAGAAACTATTGCAAATTTTGAACAACTCAGCAAGGGGCAAAGACACAAGTAGTCAATTGGTTATCTCCTCAACATTCAACAAGCAGAACGAGAATTACTAAAACCATACGTAACCCAATTCAATAAGGAGTTACTAACAACCATCCAATCAGGGTTGCTACCCAAGGATTTCTTCTTCTCCATCAGGAAAAGCCCACCAAAAACAGTCGCAGAGTTACTTCGAAAAGCTCAGAAGTACATGAATGCAGAAGACGTGGTGCTTGCAAAAGAAATGAAAGGAAAAAGGAAAAGAGACGAAGGAACAAGCAACAATCACGATAAGAAAAAAGAGACAGAAAGTGTTAGGCAGACCACATGGAAAAAGGATCTTCCGGATAGTAAGTCAAAGTTTACTAACTTTACTCCTCTAATAATGCCAATTGAACGAGTCCTGATGCAGATAAGGGACGATCCCTCCTTGCAATAGCCAAACCCAATCAGTATTCCATCAGAGAGAAAAGACAAGGACAAGTACTGTAGGTTCCACCAAGACCACAAGCATCGCACCGATGAGTGTAGACGTTTGAAAGATCAAGTGGAAACTTTATTTCAGCAAGGGAAGTTACAGAAATATGTCAAGAAAGCGGAGCCCTAGAGGTACCAACGGAAGGACGATACGGATAAAAATTGAGAAGTAGGAGATAGCAAACCTCCTGCAGGAGAGATAAAGACGATCTTAGGAGGATGGACGGCAGACGGAACGCTGTAGTCCCCGAAAAAGACCCATGAGAGAGAAATAAATAGTGTCCATTCACAACTCCCTCTAGTGAAGATGCCAAAGAAAGACGAATTGGATATCATATTCTCAAAGAGAGACGATTGCGACATTAGGCAACCCCATGACGATCCATTAGTAATCATGCTCAGAGTAGAAAAATTCAACATCCACCGAGTACTTATTGACAACGGAAGCTCGGCAGATATCATCTATTTACCTATGTTTCAGCAAATGAAAATGGATAAGAAAAGGATTAGGCCTTTCACCTCTCCTCTAGTGAGTTCACTGGGGATAGAATCGTCCCTAGCAACATCGTCACTTTAACAGTAATTACAGGTGCTTATCCAGCACAGGTCACCAAGGAAATTGACTTCCTCATAGTTGACTGCCCTTCAACGTACACCATCATCTTGGGAAGACCTGCACTTAACAAACTGAGAGCAGTAACGTCAACATATTACTTGAAAGAGAAATTTCCAACAGCCTATAGGGTAGGAGAAATCAGAGGAGATCAAGTTCTGGTAAGAGAGTGCTACCAAGTTGCCTTAGCATCTGGGGAGAACCACACATGGGTGATCAATGAACCCATCTCTAAACCATCATAAACATTACAAGAAGTTGAGGTTGTCCCAAGAGATTCGTCAAAAGTATTAAAGATAGAATCAGCACTTCCAACTCTGGAAAATGAGAAGATGGTTTCCCTCTTGAGGGAAAACCAAGATGTGTTCGCATGGAAACACGAGGATATGCCTAAGATTGATAGGAAGATCATACAATATTGTCTCAACGCCAACCCAGAATGCAAACCTATGCAACAGAAGTGGAGAATATTTGCACCAAAACGCAACAGAGTAGCAACTGAAGAAGTAGAGAAGCTACTGGAAGCTAGTTTCATCAGTGAAGTCTTCTACCTAGATTTGCTAGCAAACATGGTAATGGTAAAAAGAGCAATGGCAAATGGAGGATGTGCATTGATTTCACAAACTTGAACTAGGCCTGCCTAAAGGATAGCTTCCCCTTGCCAAGGATTGATCAACTAGTAAAGTCAACTGCTGGACACGAGCTCTTAAGTTTCATGGATGCAATTTTTGGATACAACCAGATCCTCATGGACGAAGAAGATCAAGAGAAGACCTCATTCGTCACCAACCAAAGGTTGTACTATTATAAAGTTATGCGTTTTGGATTGAAGAATGTAGGGACCACATACCAAAGATTGGTGAACCGCATGTTCTCTCACCAAATTGGAAGGAATGTGGAAGTATACGTAGATGATATGCTGGTGAAATGTAAGGATGAAGTCAACCACTTGGACAATCTAAAGTAAACCTTCAACACACTACGTAAGTACAATATGAAATTAAACCCTACAAAGTGTTTTTTTGCTATTTCTTCAGGAAAATTCTTGGGATTCATGGTGTCCTAAAAGGGCATAGAGGCAAATCCAAAAAAAGTAAAGGCAATAATCGAGCTCAAATCACCAAAAATGGTGAAGGAGGTTTAGAGCTTGATAGAAAAGGTAGTAGCTCTAAACAAATTCATCTCCAAGGCAACTGACAAATGCATGCCATTCTTCAAGGTCTTGAAAAAGGCCTTCTAGTGGACTGATGAATGTGAAGAAGCCCTTGCAAAGTTAAAAGGGTATATGATGAAGCCAACATTGCTAAGTCCCTTCGTGATGGGAGAAGAACTGTACCTCTACTTAGCTGTGTCTAACATTACAATAAGTTCGGCATTGATCAGAGATCAGAGAAGAAGAAAATGTCCAAAAGCCGGTCTACTATACCAGCTAGGCATTCCAGGGAGTAGAGCCAAATTACCCAAGGATGGAAAAGATAGCTTTCACATTGGTGGTCGCTTCCAAGAAACTCTGTCCTTACTTTCAAGCACACTCTGTCATTGTCATCACAAACTAACCAATAAGAAAGAAGATGAACAAAATACATGCAGCAGGACGACTCATCCAATGAGTAATCGAACTAGGCTAATTCGACATCAAATATCGACCTCAAGCAGTAATCAAAGCCCAAGTACTAGCGGACTTCATCGCAGAATTCACCTACCCCTACAAGGAAGAAGAACTCCCTATGGAAACATGGACGGTTCAAACAGATGGGTTTGCCACGATGAAAGTGTTAGGATGTGTGCCCTTAAATCCTATTGTATGATGCTATGTGTGACATTATGTATGACTTAATGTTGTGTTTAATAAAGTTGTTTTATTTTTATCTAAAATAATGGTAACATGAATATTTGGACATTATCATATAGTCCATGAGATGCATAGTATGTGATTTATGTGATTTAATCACAGAAGATATAAATCACAAGTTCTTTGTAAACTCAAAATTTATAGTTCATAGTCGGTGATGAAATTGGGCATTTCATCTGCGAAGACTATAACATATCAACTAAGATGATTTGTCTTGATCATGGAAGTGGTGACTTCTAGTTGATATGTTGATATGTTTTAAGAGTTAAGACATATTGAACTGGACCGCTGTGAAATTTATTATTCTCCTAACGACTGTCAAATGAATAATAAATCTCACGACTTCTATTTGCATGACTCTTAATCCTGAGAGAATAATGGACTTGATCATGAGGTGTAGGTTGCTTTGATATATCAGGAGTGAGATCTAAAGTAACGGTCAAAATCTCAGTATGTTGGGCAGCCACATTTAGTGTTGATGGAACATATATTCTCAAGATGGAATTCATAGTCTCTTAATGGAGATATAAAATATTCCCTTGAGATAAGTTTAATGGGTTCAGTTATTCAGAGAGTTAGGCCTAACCACTTTGGTAAGAAATTACTAAAGTATATATTTATGAAATTGGATTTCATAAATATATGATGAATAACTTTAAAAGATTAAACCGGGTACTCAAGGATTAAACCGGGTACTCAAGGATAAGATGTAATAATTTACAAAGTGGCAGTCTACGTTCATAACTTTGTATTACTACGAATATTTTATGAAGGGGTTGCGTGTATAATAAAGTCTTGGGATATAATTTATTAATAAGGCTTAGTGTGCAATTATATTTATATAGTGGTATTAAATATAATTAATGGTAACTTTGAACTTGTCAAGAGTTGACAGAAAAGCCCAAGGCCCATTGGAGCTAGTGTCTTATTGGTCCCTTTTGGTCCCATTCTAAGCCACACACTAAAGCCCAATTGGAAAGGCCCAATAGGCCGGCCCAATTAGATAATCAGTTAGTTATAAAGGGAGAAACATATAGAATTCTTTTGTTGGTGTGATTTTAAGAAAAGAATCGTAGAGAAAAAGAAAGAATGTGAGACACACTTTCATTCTCCCTTTGGAAACTGATTGAGAGACCACATATCTTAGGCGTAAAGTGGAATTGGAGTGAAGATTAAAAGTTTTCCCAAGTGCTTCTAATCTTTATTTTGAAATTCTCCACACCAAGGTATGCTATCTTGTTCTTAAATTCTGAAATTTACATATTGCATGTTGTCAATCATGAATGAAATAGATCATTGTTTGTTGCTTCCGCTGTGTGTTTTGTATGAGATACAAAACCAGATATTAACGAACAATTGGTATCAGAGCCAGGTTTTCATATCATGATTGTATAATGTGTGATTGAATTTTAGAATTTAAGAAAACCGTTATCTTTGTGTTACAATTTTCTGCATCAAGTTGTGGTGTTGTGTCATGTTTTTTAATTTCCATGGAATCCGTGTATATATATATTGCAAGTGGGATTGAATAGTGCTGCGCATGGGTGATTCAGTCTGTACGGATTGCAAAGGGTGGTTACAAAACAGTTATTCTACTCGAAAGCATTAACCACTTGGGCTTAATTGCACCTTTTGGATTATATATGAACGGATTGGTTTGCATGGAATGCATGGCATGGATTATAATTGCATGGCTTGGTCTTTCACTTATGGTTGCATGAATTGCATGGTTTTATTAATGCTTGGCTTGGAATGTCTTTGCATGCAATTCATATTAAATGAATCCAAGCCTTAAAAGTTGAATCCGTAGGGTACAAATGGTTGTACGGATTCAACTTTTCAAGGTTATAATGTTATATATATATATATATATATATATATATATAATATAATATAATAATAATATATTATATTATATTATATATATATAATATAATATAGTTTTATAAATAAATATATATATATATATATGTATTTACGTTACGTTATATATATTTAAATATATTAATGCTAGTTTTATGAAATTTATTCCTAATGAGATTAGAATTATGTTTTTCACGAGTCTAGCATTATTATAATTCTTGACATTAAAAACTTTTATTTTAAAATTTCTAGTGGGAGAGAGATACAAGGGTTGGATCTCATGGCCTCCATTATCGGTTCATAATAGTGTGGGTAAACACCTCGTCTTGGCGTATATGCCTCGCGATCCCAAAGGAGGGTGTTTACTTCATAATACTACAAGTTTGAACTTACCCGTTTAAAGTAGTGTGGACAAACACCTCGTCTTGGCGTATATGCCTCGCGATCCCAAAGGAGGGTGTTTTGTTTCATGGTACTACAAGTTTAAACACTATAAAAGGGAGATGAAATGTGGCTACACATGACTCTAGATAATGGTGTACACTAGACTAAGTGTAATGTTAACCTCCCAAAGGAGTTATGTCATTATTACTTAGAGGCTAAAGGTAATACGGCATATTATTAGTGTTTGATAAGAGTTATCATGATAGCACTAATAATGAGAATAGTTTTCAACCAATTAATGTGTTTATAATAAACTTGCTACCAAAGAATTATAGACATGGATTGGGTTGTCGTTGCATATATTATTTTATGGTTTTATTAAGGTTCCATATTGTATGCTTATATGCTAAATTGATAATGTCCAGTTTACTTATTATATTCATGTTTATTATTTTCAGATTTAAATCATGGCATCATTTAGCCCACTTGTTGCTATTCTTAACCAAAACAAACTGACTGGATCCAACTATGTTGACTGGAAAAGGAATTTGGACATTGTTCTTACTGCTGAAGAGCATAAATATGTGCTTACTCAACCATGTCCTAGCTTTCCTCCATTAGATGCTCCTTTTGAGGAAAAACAGCGATATGATCGTTGGCAGAAATCTAATGAAATGGCCAAGTGCTACATCCTAGCATCTATCTTAAATGTTCTACAGCATCAAATGCAGGATGTAGAACATGCTTCGGACATAATGCTTAGTCTGAAGGAGATGTTTGGTGAACAAGGCTGGTCTGCAAGGCAAGAAACCATGAGGCAAATTTATAATACCAAAATGGCTGCAGGAAGTTCAGTAAGGGAGCATTGTCTTAGGATGATTGCTAATCTGAACACATTAGAAGTTTTGGGTGCCGACATTGATGGAGAATCCCAAGTGGATATGATACTCCAGTCACTATCAGAATTATTCAAGGAATTCAGACTCAATTATAATATGAACAAAAAGATTTACTCTTTGTCTGAATTAATGAATGAGTTAGTGGCAGCGGAAGGCATCCTTGGTACTTCTAGTGTTGAAGCCAATGTGGGTGAAGCTTTTACTTCTCAACCTAAGTCGAAAGGCAAGGGTAAGAAGAAGAAGAAGAAGAAGAAGGACTTCACTAAGAAAATTGGTAAACAAATTGCTTTAGGGGTTGTTGAAAAAGGAAAGACAAGCAAATGAAAGTGTTTCCATTGTGGTGAGAAAGGACATTGGAAGAGGAATTGTCCAATATTCAAGGCTGCCAAGAATAAGGGTATGAAAAGTTCCTTTCTTCTTGAAATATGTTTGGTACAGAATCCAACAGATTCCTGGTGTGTGGATTCAGGTTGTACTAATCATATCTGCAATTCTTTGCAGGGGTTCCAGGAGACCAGAAAGTTGAATGAGGGAGAACTATTTCTTACTTTGGCTGATGGGAGCAGGATTCCGATTTTAGCTGTTGGAGTGTATAATTTGTGTTCTAAGTCTAGAGTGTTAATATTGGAAGACTGTTTATATGTACCTAATGTTCGTAGGAATTTAATTTTTGCAACTTACTTAGGTAAACATGGATATTGTGTTATCCTGAAAGACAATGTTGTAATAAAGAAGGATAAAGTGTTTATCTGTTCTGGCAATATTGTGGATGGTCTTTATATTTTAATTCCTGACATGCATGAATTATACAATTCTGAAATAGATAGTAGCTCTCATGTAAAATCATTAAAGAGAAAGTTTCCTTCTACTAGTGATGCATATCTATGGCACTTGCATTTGGGTCATATTAATTCAAATAGGATTCAAAGACTAATCAAAGATGGACTTTTACAGTCCATGGACTTTGATGGATTTCCAGTTTGCGAATCTTGTTTGGAAGGTAAAATGACCAAACGACCTTTTAATGCAAAAGGTAGAAGAGCCCAAGAGTTGCTTGAATTAGTTCGTACAGATGTATGTGGTCCTATGTCAACCCAAGCAAAAGGAGGTTATGAGTATTTCATCACTTTTACGGATGATTACTCAAGATATGGTTATGTGTACCTAATGAGACGGAAGTCCGAATCCTTTGACAAGTTCAAAGAGTTTAGGGCTGAAGTTGAAAATCAATTGGGTAAACGCATAAAGGCCATTCGATCTGATCAAGGTGGCGAATACCTTCTTGGGGATTTTAAGGATTACCTAATTCAAAATGGGATTGTCTCCCAATTGACTGCACCTAGAACTCCCCAACAAAATGGTGTAGCGGAAAGAAGGAATAGGACTCTTTTGGAAATGGTTAGGTCCATGATGAGTTACTCAACTTTACCAGCTTCTTTTTGGGGATATGCACTAAAAACTGCTATGCATGTTTTGAATTTAGTTCCATCAAAATCTGTTCCCAACACACCTAAGGAATTGTGGAGTGGGCGCAAGCCTAGTATGAAATATCTCTACATTTGGGGATGTCCAGCACATGTGTTGAAAGGAAAGTCTGATAAGTTGGAAACTAAAACTGAAGTATGCATGTTTTTAGGGTATTCAAAAGAAACTAAGGGTTATTTATCCTATAATCATAAGGATAACAAAGTGTTTGTTAGTACCCATGCCAAATTTTTGGAAGATGATTATGTGAATAATTTTAATCCTAGAAGTAGAGTTGTCTTGGCTGAAATAGATGAACCTGTAGTTGAACAACCAGTGGATGAAACTAGGGATGATGTGGCTGTATTGGATACACCACAAGACATTACTCATGAGATGACTAGTACACAGGTGCCTCATCGTAGTGGGAGAATTATTCGGCCTCCTATAAGATTGAGAGGTTTGGAAGAAACTTACGTAGCTATCTCAGAAGAGGCTGAATTGGATTCCTACACTTATAAAGAGGCAATGAATGATATAGATGCACATCATTGGGTCTTAGCTATGAAATCTGAATTGGATTCTATGTATTCCAATCGTGTATGGGATCTTGTAAAGGCGCCTAACGGCATTAAACCTGTTGGTTGCAAATGGATTTACAAGAGGAAGAAAGGGATAGATGGAAAGGTTGAAACTTTTAAAGCAAGACTAGTGGTGAAAGGGTATACACAAAAAGAAGGCATTGATTATGATGAAATTTTTTCGCCAGTAGCCATGCTTAAGTCTATCAGAATTCTCTTATCCATTGCTGCTCATTATGATTACGAGATTTGGCAAATTGATGTCAAGACTGCTTTTCTTAATGGCAATCTTGAAGAAGAAATATACATGATGCAACTAAAAGGTTTCATAACAAAGAACCAAGAGTATATGGTATGCAAGTTAAATAGGTCCATTTATGGACTTAAACAAGCATCTAGGTCATGGAACATCAGATTTGATCAAGCAATTAAGTCATTTGGTTTTAAACAAAATCTTGATGAACTATGTGTATACAAAAGACATCAAGACAAAGTAGTGATGTTCCTAGTGCTTTATGTTGATGATATTCTATTCATTGGAAATGATGTAGGGGTAATGTCATCGGTTAAAGTTTGGTTGTCTAGCCAATTTGATATGAAGGACTTGGGTGAGGCTAACTTTATTCTAGGGATCAAGCTTTGGCGAGATCGTAAGAATAAGATGTTAGGCTTATCACAAGCTGGATATATAGATAAGGTTCTAGAACGGTTTAGCATGCAAAACTCCAAGAAAAGATTGCTTCCTTTAGACATGGAGTTCCTCTGTCTGATGACCAAAGGCCTAAGACTCAAGAGGAAGAAAATATGATGAGACAAGTTCCTTATGCTTCTGCAGTGGGAAGTCTCATGTATGCCATGCTTTGTACTAGACCAGATATTTGTTATTCAGTTGGTATGGCTAGCTGATATCAATCAAATTCAGGACCAAAACATTGGCAAGCTGTAAAGCACATTCTCAAGTATCTTAGGAGAACGAGAGATTATATGCTTGTTTACCATTGTGAGGATTTGATTCCCATTGTCTATATAGATTCAGATTTTCAATCGGATCTAGATTTCAGAAAATCCACTTCAGGATGTGTTTTCACCTTGGGAGGTGGAGCCATAAGTTGGAGGAGTGTTAAGCAATCTTGCATTGCGGACTCACTATGGAAGCCGAGTACGTTGCTGCTTGTGAAGCGGCAAAGGAGGCTGTTTGGCTCAAGAAATTCCTTTCTGATCTTGGTGTTATAAGAATGGAGCAAGTTCCCATTACATTGTTTTGTGATAATAGTGGAGCGGTTGCACAATCCAAAGATCCAAGAAATCACAAGAAAGGAAAGCACATTGAGAGGAAGTACCATATCATTCGAGACATTGTTGCTCGTGGAGATGTTGTGGTGGCAAAGATTGAAAGTGCAAATAATTTAACAGATCCTTTTACCAAAACCTTGCCTCAAAGGACTTTCGAGTCACATTTGGAGGGAATGGGAGTTAGATTAGTGCACAATAGTCTTTAGGGCAAGTGGGAGATTGTTAGGATGTGTGCCCTTAAATCCTATTGTATGATGCTATGTGTGATATTATGTATGACTTAATGTTGTGTTTAATAAAGTTGTTTTATTTTTATCTAAAATAATGGTAACATGAATATTTGGACATTATCATATAGTCCATGAGATGCATAGTATGTAATTTATGTGATTTAGTCACAGAAAATATAAATCACAAATTCTTTGTAAACTCAAAATTTATAGTTCGTAGTCGGTGAAGAAATTGGGCATTTCATCTGCGAAGACTATAACATATCAACTAAGATGATTTGTCTTGATCATGGAAGTGATGACTGCTAGTTGATATGTTGATATGCTTTAAGAGTTAAGACATATTGAACTGGACCGCTGTGAAATTTATTATTCTCCTAACGACTGTCAAATGAATAATAAATCTCACGACTTCTATTTGCATTAACTCTTAATCCTGAGAGAATAATGGACTTGATCATGAGGTGTAGGTTGCTTTGATATATCAGGAGTGAGATCTAAAGTAACGGTCAAAACCTCAGTATGTTGGGCAGCCACATTTAGTGTTGATGGAACATATATTCTCAAGATAGAATTCATAGTCTCTTAACGGAGATATAAAATATTCCCTTGAGATAAGTTTAATGGGTTCAGTTATTTAGAGAGTTAGGCCTAACCACTTTGGTAAGAAATTACTAAAGTATATATTTATGAAATTGGATTTCATAAATATATGATGAATAACTTTAAAAGATTAAACCAGGTACTCAAGGATAAGATGTAGTAATTTACAAAGTGGCAGTCTACGTTCATGACTTTGTATTACTACGAATATTTTATGAAGGGGTTGCGTGTATAATAAAGTCTTGGGATATAATTTATTAATAAGGCTTAGAGTGCAATTATATTTATATAGTGGTATTAAATATAATTAATGGTAACTTTGGACTTGTCAAGAGTTGACAGAAAAGCCCAAGGCTCATTGGAGCTAATGTCTTATTGGTCCCTTTTGGTCCCATTCCAAGCCACACACTAAAGCCCAATTGGAAAGGCCCAATAGGCCGGCCCAATTAGATAATCAGTTAGTTATAAAGGGAGAAACATACATAATTTTTTTTTTGGTGTGATTTTAAGAAAAGAATTGTAGAGAAAAAGAAAGAGTGTGAGACACACTTTCATTCTCCCTTTGGAAACTGATTGAGAGACCACACATCTTAGGCGTAAAGTGGAATTGGAGTGAAGATTAAAAGTTTTCCCAAGTGCTTCTAATCTTTGTTTTGAAATTCTCCACACCAAGGTACGCTATCTTGTTCTTAAATTCTGAAATTTACATAGTGCATGTTGTCAATCATGAATGAAATAGATCCTTATTTGTTGCTTCCGCTGTGTGTTTTGTATGAGATACAAATCCAGTTTTTGCCCAACAGAAAGTAGGAGGGGTAGAAGTAGTGCTTATATCTCTAGAAAAAGAAACATTGAAATACGCAGTTAGACTGCAATTCTCTCCAATGAATAATGAGGTTGAGTATAAAGCGTTGCTAACAAGATTAAGGCTAGTAAAAGTTCTCAGAGCAAAGAATCTTATCACCCAAGCTGATTCTCAACTCATAATTGGACAGGCACAAGGAGATTATGAAGCCAAAGAAGAGAGAATGCAAAAGTACCTAAAAATCATCCAACAACTCTCGCAACAATTTGACAGCCTAGAAGGTGAGCAGGTTCTGAAGATAAAAGAGCAAGACAAGTGGATGATGTTGGGATATATGTCCTTAAATCCTATTGTATGATGCTATGTATTTTATTATGTTAGACATTATGTATGACTTAATGTTTTGGTTAATAAAGTTGTATTAATATTTGAAAATAATGGTAACATGAATATTGGGACACTATCATATAGTCCATGAGATGCATAGTATGTGATTTATGTGATTTAGTCACAGAAGATATAAATCACAAGTTCTTTGTAAACTCAGAATTATAGTTCGTAGTCGGTGATGAAATTGGGCATTTCATCTGTGAAGACTATAACATATCAACTAAGATGATTTGTCTTGATCATGGAAATAGAGATTTCTAGTTGATATGTTGATATGTTTTAAGAGTTAAGACATATTGAACTGGACCGGCGTGAGATTTATTATTCTCCTAACGACTGTCAATTGAATAATAAACTCACGACTTATATTTGCATGAACTCTTAATCCTGAGAGGATAATGGACCTGATCATGAAGTGTAGGTTGCTTTGATATATCAGGAGTGAGATCTATGGTTAAGGTCAAAATCTCAGTATGTTGGGCAGCCACATTTAGTGTTGATGGAACATATATTCTCAAGATGGAATTCATAGTCTCTTAACGGAGATATAAAATATTCCCTTGAGATAAGTTTAATGTGTTTGTTATTCAGAGAGTTGGGCCTAACCACTTTAGTAAGGAGTTACTAAAGTATATATTTATGGAATTGGATTTCATAAATATATGATGAATAACTTAAAGAATTAAACCGGGTACTCAAGGAATTAAGATGTAGTAATAAACAAAGTGGCAGTCTTCTTTCATGACTTTGTATTACTATGAATATTTTATGAAGGGGTTGCATGTATAATAAAGTCTTGGGATATAATTTATTAATAAGGCCTAGAGTGCAACTATATTTATATAGTGGTATTAAATATAGTTAATGGTAACTTTGGACTTGTCAAGAGTTGACAGAAAAGCCCAAGGCCCATTGGAGCTAGTGTCTTATTGGTCCCTTTTGGTCCCACTCCAAGCCACACACTTAAGCCCAATTGGAAAGGCCCAAAAGCCGGCCCAATTAGATAATCAGTTAGATACAAAGGGAGAAACACACAGAATTTTTCTGTAGAGATTTTCATAGAGAAGAAGAGAGAGTGTGAGACACACTTTAATTCTCCCTTTGGAACTGATTGAGAGACCACACATCTTGGGCGTTAGTGGAATTGGAGTGAAGATTGAAAGTATTCCCAAGTGCTTCCGTTCTTCAAGTTTTTGAAATTCACCGCTCCAAGGTACACTCTCTTGTTCTCTAATTCTGAAATTTAAATAGCCCATGTTAACTCTTATGTATGAAGTAGATCCGTTTACATCATTACATTTATTCTTCCGCTGCGCATGTATGATTCCAACAGATGACTCCCATCATCCGTTATTTGAAAGAAGGATGGCTCCTAGAAGATAAAACGGAGGCAAGGAAGATACAAATCAAAGCAGCCCGCTTCATCATTATTGATGATATACTGTACAGATGATGTTATTCACTTCCATCATTAAGATGTGCTAACTTAGAAGAAGCGGATTATGTGTTCCGCAAGATACACGAAGGAATTTGTGAAAATCATGCCGGAGAAAGGTCCTTAGCAGGAAGGACACTTAGAGCAGGATACTACTGGCCGACTTTACAGAAGGATGCACACGACCTCGTCAAAACATGCAAGAAGTGTCAACGCTTTGCAAATGTCCAGACAAGATCAGGATAGATGATGACACCCGTATCTTCACCATGGCCCTTCACCCAATAGGGGATTGAAATTATGGGTCCATTCCCTTTAGGGAAGAAGCAACTCAGATTTCTAATTGTCGCAGTTGATTACTTCACGAAATGGGTAGAAGCAAAACTAGTAGCAACGATAACAGAGGCTAAAATCACTAGCTTTGTGTGGAAAAACATCATCTACAGGTTTGGAGTCCCACACATCATAATATCAAACAATGGAAAGCAATTTGACAATCTCAAGTTACAAAAATTTTGCCAAGACTTAGGAATCAAGAATCACTACTCTTCTTCAAGACATCCTCAAGCTAATGGTCAGACAGAAGTGACGAACTGAAGTCTGCTCAAAATTATCAAAACTTGACTTGAGGGGGCAAAGGGGGCATGGTCTAAAGAACTACCAAATGTCCTTTAAGTGTATAGGACCACCATAAGAGTTCCAACAAGAAAAATGCCATTCAAACTGACATTTGGCACTAGAGCCATCATACCAATGGAAGTGGGATTAATGAGCCTCCGAGTCAAAACCTATGAAGGTAAGAAGAACCAACAGGAGCTTAACAGCAACTTGGATCTAATTGATCAAGTCAGAGTGGTAGCCATCACAAGAAGGTTCAACACAAGAGACCTTGTCCTTAGGAAGACATCAAATGCAACAAAGGACCCATCCTAAGTAAAACTGGTACCAGCCTGGGAAGGCCCCTACAAAGTAATCTGTCATTCCAGGGAAGGCTCCTACTACCTAAAGTCTTTAGATGGCTAGGAATTGCCTCAACCTTGGAACATAGAACATTTGAAGATGTACTACCAGTAAGCAATCTTTTACATTTCAAGATGCCCAATCTTCATCTCAATATGTACGTCAGTTATTACTTTCATCATTCGTAGATCAATAATATACAAGACCATCATCCATGCATATTTATCAATAATCATCCATGAGTTATTTACTAGTAAAAGCATATGTAATATTTAGGGGGTCATTCTTGGGAGACGTCTCAAGAATCTCCATCATTATCACTCCAAATCAAGAGTTGTTTATGCACAGCCAACATCGTCATAGCCATCAAAGTTGTTAATACACAACTATCAAAGTTGACTAAATGAAAAGTTGTTTAAACACAACTATTATGATCACCATTCAAACATGAACGAGTAAAAAAATGGTTAACCTAAAGATGCTCCAATAGCAAGACTCTAAGTCATGCGTACAGCATAACATCGTCATTCAAACATGGCTTAATAAAAATCTGTTCAAACATAGCTAAACATAAAAAGCTATTCAAACACATCTAAACATAAAAAGTTGTTCAAACACAACTAACATCGTCATTCAAACATGACTCAATAAAAAGGCTGTTCAAACACAGCTAAACATAAAAAGTTGTTCAAATACAACTAACATCGTCATTCAAACATGACTCAATAAAAAAATTGTTCAAACACAGCTAAATATAAAAAGTTGTTCAAATACAACTAACATCGTCATTCAAACATGACTCAATAAAAAAGCTGTTTAAACACAGCTAAACATAAAAAATTGTTTAAACACAACCAACATCGTCATTCAAACATGATTCAATAAAAAAACTGTTCAAACACATCTAAAAATAATATGTTTTTCAAACACAAATAACACCGTCATTCAAACATGACTCAATGAAAGGTTCTCCAAACATAACCAAGCATGAAAAATTGTTTAACACAACTAAAGCTTGAAGGTATCCAAAAACCTTCATCATATGAACATAGCAAAGATTTACTTATAAAAAAATTTTCATGTTAGCAATTCATAAATTTACTTATCATTGTCAAAAAGAAATGTACGCCCAAAACACACGGGCCCAAAGAAATTGTTCAGATAAGCTACTCAAAACAACGAGCCCATGAAAGACATTGTTTTCATCTTACACAAAAAAAAAGTAAATTATTGTTCATCAGGAGTGGGATTTGTAGGAGTTATGGATGTGGCCTCTTCAGTCACCTCAGCCACGGTTGTGGCTTCTTCCATCACAGTCTCAACTGTAACTTCAAAAGGACGATTGAATAAGAGCTCCTTCTCAATGTCACCCATAACAAGACCCAAAAGGTCCAAATTTGGGTGATGCTTTGCCATCCATTTCGTAAAAAGCTCAAAGCCCTCAACGTAATACTCACACAATTCATCTGAGTAAGCGTCAGAGTCCTTGAACTCTTGCACCACTGTAGCCCCTGCTTTTTGCAACCTGAGCTGCAGATCTCCCATTTGTTTATCCTTTAGCTTACAAAAATCTTTCTCCACTTGAAGACTCTTTTCCAAAGCCGCCATGCGTTCACTGTTATTCTCAACCTTAACAGCAAGGATGGCAACCTTGTTCTTTAACGTCTCATTCTCAACAGAATAGGCTCAGCTGTGGACATTCTTCTCCAAGTCTAGAAGCTTCCTAGAAATGAACAAGGATTCCCCCATAGCCTACCCATATATCTCTCTTAGCCAAAAACAAAGCAAAAAAGAAAAATAAGAGAACAGGGAACACTCACTTTTTTTTTTTCATAACTTCAAGATTTCTCCGGACCTTACTCGACGATTTCGGACCCAGAAAATGAAGGAATTGCGATTGGGGAGAGACGAGCTCGTCAAAATCTTTGACGGTCTCTAGTATTCTTTCACCTTTTTAACACAGCGATGATATCTCTTCTTCAGACAAGGGCGTTAAGGAATTGCAAAAAATGATTATGTCACATACCACCGTCACTCACCAAGAATAGAAAAAATAACAGAAAGACAAGAAAGACGCACCAAGCATAGGGGTTCCTCAACTACGAAAAAACTTGGGGGCTTCATCCAGGTCCTCACCAAGGATGAACTCCCAACCATTGCCAGAGAGAAAAAAGAAATTTGGTTTCCAATTGGAGGACATCCACACCACCATACAAGAAATGATGATTCGCCAAGAGTTAGGCACTAACTGTGTTGAAGCAAGATGCAAGTACGCAAAAGTTCCCTAACAAAAGGGTGAATGGGGAGACGAAGGCCGCTAGTAAAATTTGCCTCGTAGAAACATACTTCATCAACACAAGAGTTTCAGGCCCTATCCTCATCACTCTGAATCCTAATCCTAACCGAATCAGAAAACTGAAACCTATCCCTAATCGCTTCTCATTTTTTCCTGAAAGGGCACATGGAATGTTCCAAACTTTATAAGGAGTGGAAGGGGAAGTAACCTCGGGAATCACATGATTGTTAGACTAGGATAACCCCGTTTCCAACTCATTGGACCTAACCTCCCTAGACATTTTTAGAAACCTAGCTACTTTAGCAGAACAAGAAACTAAAGAAAACAAAGAGGAAAGGACAAACCTATACGAACAGTCCTCCCCCACAAAGAAGCTAACCCACTCAAGACACTCTCCCTCTACAACCTCAAGCAAACAACCTGAGCAAGCAAAAAGAAAGGCTACTGAAGGACAATCAACCCTAACAAAAGAATAATCTACCATGGAAGGAAAAAAAAGAGACAAGAGCATGAAGAACTTACTAGGGTACGTAGAATAGAAAAAGGAAGCTTGAAGAAGAAACAAACCCTAAAATGAAAACTGAACAAGGAAAGATTACAGACTAAAAAAAAAACAAGAGGGAAAATGCGAAATAAGTGGCCAAAACACGTGCAGGAAAACCAAGAAACGTTTGCATGTCAGACGCATCTTGACCATACACGTGGCCATCAACAAATCAAACATCAACTCGTCATAAATATGCCTTACACGAAATATGAAGCGTCAGACGGCTATGTTTTCATCTCATCTAACAGACGAAATTCAAACAAGGGGGCAACTGATTAGTCAGAAATTTATGACCGTCATTTAGCTAAGATCGTCATTAATTAAGAGAAGACAATACGCATTTATTATGTTCATTGATGACAAAGCGTAACGGATGCAGAACGGCCACAGAATGAGCTGTGAACTTCAGACAAAGATTTTGTAATGCACTAGCCGTTGAACATAAATACAGCAATTCATTGCTCATTAATTAGGCACGCAACTATAAAAGAGAAGGCAATAAAAGTTAAAGGTACACATAAATACTCTACGAAAATCACTCTCTAGTCAATTCTCTCTAAAATCTTTCGCCTTTACTGACTTAAGCATCAGAAGCGGTTTGGCTAACACCACACCGGCGTGTTACTCTTCCACCCAGCTCATTTTGTAGGTTTTCCTCCAACAGAAAAGACACCAATCATAGCTTCATCCATCCACTACGACGAGGAGCTCAACTACTGATTTCTTGCACCATCAGGAGGTAAGTCAAACCCAATAAAGAAACAAATAAGTAAAAAGATGGAGAAAATAATAAAGGGCAACAAAGAAATTTCTATATATAGTTTTAACCTTGCCACGTCTAGGCCTTATGGGTTCTTTTCCATGTTAAGGAATGGGAGACATAGAACCTTCTACCATCCTCCTAGGAAACATACTCATATTATGCCTAGAAACAAGGTTTGAAACCCATTTAGAGTATTAGCATTGGTGTTGTTATATTGCTATATTGCTACTTTTAGCAACCAACACAACAAAAATAGGGTTGGCTACATTGGTAGTGTTATTGTCAAATATTTTAACAATTGAGCTACAGTCATCTATGGCAGTCTATTTTTGCACAATAGTTATAAAAAAAAATATTTTTTATTACATGGTTCTTAGTAAAATATTGTTTTTTCCCTTCTTTTTTTTTCCTTCTCTCTCTTTTCTACCTTCACCCAATTCTATCTTTTCTCTCTCTATATTCTATGTTTCTCCCTCTTGCCCCAGCCCATCTCTCTCTCTCTCTCTCTCTCTCTCTCTCTTAGTTTCCTCTAGGATTGGTGGCTGGGTTGTTGCTCTTGTGGGTGGATTGTTGTGGCAGGTTTGTGGTGGTGGTGGTTGTTGAGAAACCCACCAATATATAGAACAATATAATTAACAAGTAACACAATATGAAAATAGAACATTATGCAAAGAACAACAAATAAATTGAACAAGCATAATAAAATAAGAGCAAGGATATAAAGAGCAAGAATGTAAATAACAAGGTAAAGAAATAATGCATTTTATATATGAAATATAATGTTTACAAGGAGAAAAAAGAAAAAGGAAATTGGTATAGTAATGAATAAGCTAACCCATTTCTTACAAGCTTACGCACTTACCTAAATCTTTTTAGGAGTGAGAAATGGAAGGGGAAGTGGCTAGAATTTTTAGAGAGGTTTCCTAGGGGGAAGTAAAAAACTAGAAAGAGAAAATAAAAGAAGAGAGAGAGGAAGAATTTCCTAGTTTAAAGAATTTTTGTAGGTTTTTCGTGTGTGTTTTTCCAAAAAAGAGGAGTTATTTATAGGAGTGGGTGACCACAAGCAAGTGTTGCAGCAACACCTCCACATGGTTGCATGGCACCATGTAGCTAGGTGCGGTGTGTTGCGCAACACTTCACCAAGTGTCTCCTATTGCCTCTCCAAATTTTCCTATGGTGGGCCAAGGTGATAAATCCTCCACCTCACCATCTTCCTCCCTCCCTATTTTCTCTCCAACCAAAGAAAATCTCATTTTCTCCTCTATTTTCCTTTCTTTTTGTTTTTTCATCTTCCCTCTTTTCACCCCAACCAAACACAATTTTAAGGTTAAAACCACCTCTAGGATTTTATAAGATAAGTGATAAAATCCTATTGATTATTTCATGTATTTGCCTAAGCAATCATGGATGAGAAACAAGCTTAATGCTTTTTTTTCTCATTTATAGATTTTAAATAAAAGAAACATATCTAAATGTAGACCCATTAGATCAATCACCTATCATAATGGAAGTGCTGAGCTTCAGTGGCGGCTTCAGGAATTTTTCTCAGTGTGCTCCTTAAGAAGCATAAATTACACAATCTCATAAAAAGATAAATTCATATATTGACAACAACAACAACAATTAAATAAAAAAAAAACATACAAATACATAAAGTTTACAATTGCCTTCTCCTAGTTTTCATATTTTGAAATCGTTGAATGATAGTCTCATTACCAATGCTACAAACTACATCTTTTTCAATGTACACAACTAAGCAATTATTCATCCACTGATCTCCCATTCAATTGCGCAATTCATTCTTTATATATTTCATTACGGAAAAACTTCTTTTTATTGTTGCAGTAGCGACAAGATTAGTCAAAACTAACCT
Organism: Castanopsis chinensis; assembly: GCA_032878915.1. Taxonomy (NCBI): domain Eukaryota; kingdom Viridiplantae; phylum Streptophyta; class Magnoliopsida; order Fagales; family Fagaceae; genus Castanopsis; species Castanopsis chinensis. The sequence continues at coordinate 3,935,057 of JAVQMG010000106.1, read as the reverse complement.
CTCGAGTAAATAGACTAATGGATAAGTCTCATGCTTTCCTGTCTTCACTAACTTTTCAGCAAGTTCACCAACTCCTTAAAGCTCTAAAAACAAGTCATTGCTACGCATATCAAAAATGTAATTCTGAAGTTGAGAGCCGAGAGCCAAGATATCTATCCCAAGAAAATTAGATGGATAGAACTTTGCTAGACGTATCAACTTTTCCTTATCAAAAGCCACAAATGAATTACTTGGATTCAAGCAAGCCATACAAAGTAGCAAATCAGTATTCACCTCTGAAAAACGGTTGTTAAGCTCTTGAAGTTGCAAATCTATGACTGTGTAGAATAGCTCAACACGATAATGATGTAAATATGTATTTTGTTAGGTGTTGCGTCACGGCCTCCCACTAACTACAAATATTTCATCCATGTTCAAGATATGAATATCATGTATAGTACAAAATGAAGACGCTTCAATTAATAAAGATATCCATTCATCATCTCTCATCACTTACTTAGACACTTTAACAAGATTCATAGCATTTACTATATCTTGCCTCTTTTTTTTCTTTTATTTTTTTGCAATGCTATTGACAACTCATTTGTGATCCCTAAAATATTTTTCATCAAGTATAGAACAAAGACAAATTCAAAGATAGAATTGACTTCATAATAGATTGAGCTTCAACTTTTTGGTCGGAGAGGCCATCTTCTTTAATAATATCAAGTACATCAACAACAGCAGAGAACATTAAAATCAAGTTGAGATATAGTCCATAATATGATCCCCAACATGTATCACTAGGATGTTTAAGATTTGTCTCTTGATTCAAACCTTGACCACTTCTACGTACAACCATTCTCTAATTCTTCTTTCATTTTGGCAAATTGTGCATCTCGAAGAGCATCTCATCTCTTACAAAAACCTCTAACAACAGTTACTAAATTACTAACCACATAAAAAAATTAGCAATGCTAATGTGATTTTTAGCAACGGCAACAAGAGTCAATTAAAGTTGATGAGCAAAACAATGGACATAAAATGCTGACTTATTCTCTTTCAAAATTAAAGTTTTGAGACCATTGATATCATCTTGCATATTACTAGCCTCGTCATAACCTTACCCACGTAGTTTCGATAAACTCAAATTATGTTCACAAAATAAACATTCAACAACATAATTGAGTGACAAAGCGGTTGTACTTGTTACATGTACAATACCAAGGAACCGCTCTATAATAATTCTTTTTTTGTTCACATAATGAAGAACAAGGGCCATTTGCTCTTTCACTAAGATATCACGTGACTCATCAACTAATATTGAAAAGAACCCATTGTCAAGATCCTTGATGATGGCTTTGGATGTTTCACGCACAATTGCATCCACAATGTCTTTTTGAATTTCATGGTGGGTAAGCTTGCAATTTTTCGGAGCTTTTTGCAACACTTTATTGATAGATTCATTATGATCCACCAAAAGTTGTAGAAGCTCAAGGAAATTTCCTTTATCACTTGAACCTTGAGATTCATCGTGACCACGAAAAGCTAATCCCTGACATAAATGGAATCTTATACAATCAACTATTGCATTTAATTGAACTCGATATTCAGCTTTATCTTCATTTGATTACTTAAGCAAAACACTTTGAATGTGTTGCTTTTCCATCATTAGATCTTCACTCTTCTTGATAGCTTGGTTATGAGCACTATTAACTCCTCCAACACATGATAATAACTTCTCTTTCTAATTCCAAAGTTTGAATCCCTTCATTATAAAAGTCTCTCCTTCTCCTTTCTTACCAATATCTTGCCCAAATAAGTATCAATAAAAAAAAAAAAATTGCATCCATTTCTATACTTTATTCCAACCAGTTTCTATTTACATACCATTTGGATCTAAATCAACAGGGCTTTCCAAAAAAATATGTTAGAGGGTAATCATGGTTTTGGAGAACAGGTTGACAAGGGCCTTTTTTTTTTAATAAAATCTTCTTATTTCATCATGATTATTAGGATGATAAGATGATATCTTTTTTCGTAGCCCAAGATCTGAAGGAAGATTTTCTAAGTTAAATTCAACACGAATTCGCTTAGAAGATGAAGATGAGCATGAATCTTGCACAGGAGATGAATCTTTTGTACGTGGTTTTCTTATCAAATATTTGTCCATAATTCTAGCAAAAGAATAAACAATAAACTATAAGTTCATTTGAAATATTAATAAAATTATTAATTATTATTTTTTAGTTGTTTCATTATTTTTCTTTACTGACTACTAACAATCTAACACACCCCATTGTTCATTATCCACAGCTTAACCCACTGCCTAGCATAATTTAATTTGTTTGTCTTATATAATGTATTTGTTAACTAAATTATTAATTATTGTTGTTTAGTTGCTTCATTATTTTTCTTTACTGACTACTAGCAGTCTAGTACACACCCCACTATGCAGTAGCACACACCCCATGTGCATTATCCACGGCTCAACCCACTGCCTAGTGCCTAACATAATTTAATTTTTTTGTCTTTTATACTATCTCTGCATGCCTTCAGCTTTTATAGCCTCTACCTGTCCACTTCTCTAATTCAAATATCCCACCCCACGTCCCTATGGTCCCTATTCACTGCCCATTCAACAGACAAGAGTCACAAGAGACAATCAACATTCCACAAAACATTAAACATATAAAACATTCACAACACACAAAACTCACAATACACAAAATGACAAACTCACAAACCAATAAAGTCAAAATGTCAAATAAAATTATAAAGTAAAGGCAATTAGACATTTAGACTTAGAGAAATAGAGAGATAAAGAGAATCTCATTTCAGTTTAAAGAAAAAGAGAGAGATAGCTCTGCTCTCACTCAGTCACTCTCAGATTAGAGCACAACTAGGAATGGCAATGGGTCGGGTTCGGGCTGGGTTTCTTTATGCCTGAACCTGACCCGCGGGTCTATAACCAATACCCGAACCAGGCCTATTTAATAAACGGGTTTTTATTTTCAATCCAAACCCACCCTGCTAGGCTCTACGAGCCCCGCAAGCCCCGTCCCGTGATGCTTGGCCTAGAAATCAGAATCATAAACACAAAGAAACACAACCTCAGAAAATCACGATTCATAAACACAGAAATCCCAAAATCACAAACACATAATCACAGAAATCATTGAATATACATGTAATGAATCCAAAAATTAAATAAAAATAATTACAACATTTTCTTGGCTATTTTCTTGCCATCCAAACGGATGCCAAGATCTAACAAACCAACACATACCCAAAATCCAACAAATCCCAGAAATTTTGCAAACCCAAAAGAAAAATTAGCAAACCCAGCCAACCCAAAAAAAAAAACTAACAAATTTGGCTCACAATAATGGCAAACCCAGCCAACCAAAAGACAAATTCCCCTCACTTTACATAGAGAAAAAGAAAACAAATCTCTCAACGTAACAACAGCTTCATGTGATGTAAGTTCGTAGCTAGCGACGGACGTCGTGGGCTTCTGTCAGTAGTTGTTGACGAAGTGGTGTGGGATCGGCGATTGGTGAGAGTTTTGATTGGGGCCGTGGTGGTGAGACAGTGGTGGTGGTGGTCTGTAGCTAGCAATGGACATCGTGGGCTTCTGTCACTTTTCTGTGCTTGATTGGGGCTGTGATGGTGAGATCGTGAGAGGGGAGGAGAGTGAGTGAGGCTTGGTTGTGGCTATAGTGGTCAGAGTAGAGGAGAGTGAGTGAGAGTGGGAGAGGATTGTGAGAAAGAAGGAGAGGAAAGTGGGACGGCTGGGCTGTATGTGTGAAATGAGAGATTAGGGTTTATAAGTGTGTGTGTGTGTATATATATATATATGTAGTAGGTTTTTTAGGTAATTTTATTCTTAAGTGGGTCAGGTTCGAGTCGTGGTTTGGGTCTGGTTTTGCAAAAATTCAGACCCGACCCAGACCCGCTTCGGGTTTTATTTTAAAAACCCAGACCCGACCCTATTGTTTATCGAGTCGGGGTAAAACCCGACCCATTAGGGTCGGGTCGGACCAGTTACCTACGAATTGGGTAATAATTGTCATCCCTAAGCACAACAAAGCCAAAGATGTAAGATTTAGATGAGATAGACTAATAGAGAAAAAGAGCTCTAAGTAAAGAACTGAAATAACTTGAGGCCTGAGGGGTGACGCCGCAGCAGCACATCGAGGCGATAATTCGAGTGTCAAGGTGATGAGGCCAAGCCAAGCAATCTCTAATCTGATCTCCGATCTTGATGTCGTTGTTGCTCGAGTTTATGGCCTAATGTTCTTTGTTGCTTGAGTTTGAGGCTGTATAGGCGGAGGCGTCGTCGTGCCGATGTGATTGGAGCTTGGTTGTTGATGAGGTTTTTTCATTTAGGTTAGGAGTTCTGATTTCAGTTTTGTTAATTTGCTTTACCATTTAATGATTTTGATCAATCGGCAGATGTGTATTAGGTTTTGGTTGGTTTTTATTTTTTATTTTTTGAGAATCCATTTAGGTTGGTCCGGTTGGGTATTTACTTAATAAAATTTTAACTAAATTCTTTTTGAGAATCCGTTTAGGTTAGTTTTGTTTAGGATTGATGTTGGGCTTTTTTCCCCAAGGGTGGGCTTGCTATTTTTTTTTTTTTTAGATTTCCGTTAAAATTTTATTTTTTTTGGGTTTTTTCTTTATGCTTGAAAGTAAAACAAATAATGGAGCAAAATTTAATTTTATTTGCATAAAAATTTTGAGGTTGTTCCCAAATTTTTTTTAAAGGGTATTCAAATAAAAAATTTATTTTATCATATATAATTTTTTTTTTTTTTTTTTTTGTCAGGTTAGAGTGGTCCTAGGACCACCCTGCCCTTAACGTGGCGCCGCCACTACTGAGCATTCATGGACAAGCAACAAACTTCATGACTATATATTACAAGGCTTTAATCAGGTTCAAAACGATGTAATTTTGATCGAAAAAACGACATCGTTTTGAGCTTAATTCACACTTAATAGTTACTTATCATTGCGCATTGACAAAGAACTTAAATCCAAACAATGCATAACTTCAAGACTACATATTCAAATTTTAAAACTTTAGGGAAAAAAAATGAAAACCATCCAAATTATAATGGTGTAAATTACAATTTAATCTTTTAAATAAAAAAAGAAAAATATCTAAACGTAGACCCCGTTAGATTGATGAGATCGATGTCTTTGCTTCTGTTATCTGTTGGTAGGTGAAATGGGCCTTACGGACCCCACCTGTTTGGGTTCACAATAATACTAGGTGATAAGTACATAACATAACGTAAGCTATCAATTCCATGAAAATTTATAGTTTTTTCTTGGGCTCATTTGCCATAATTACCGAATAGATTTGCATGACCCACTTGAGCCTGAAAAGTATAGAATAAAAAAAGGAATGGTTAGGTAGGCTCAAACCCATTAAGTATAACATTGAGGACATAAATAAGCCACATGCCATTCACATTATCAAGGCCGAGCGAGTCAAAAGAAAAAAAAGGCTGCCTTGTGATTTTGTGCTGTGCGTATGTTGGAATAAACATATTCTTCTTATTATTCCTTCAAACTCTTTCCACTTTTCAGTATTTTAATCTTATCTAATTTGCTGGTGAGTCATACTTCCTGTCCTTTCAGTCCAAAACTTTGTGTATTTGTCCCACATTATTTCTAGAACAAACATTTTTTAAATGCACTAGTATCTTAATTCTTAAGGCTTTGTTTGGTTTGATGGAAGAGAAGGGAAAAGAAAAGAAAAAAATGACTTTCCTTTGTTTGGTTAGAATGAAAACAGAAAGTAGGAAGAAGGGGAGGGAAAAGGTTTTTGTGGAATCCATTATTTTTTCTCCTAAACTTAATCTTGTACCCTTAAAAAGTCTCGGCTATTTTTGTGAAATGACATTTATATCTTTATTAATTTATAATTTAAAAGGATGAATATGTAAAATACTTCACATTTTTCCTTTCTCTTTCTTTTTCTATCCAAATACATTTGAGGAATAACTTTCTTTCCCCTCTCTTTTTCCTTTCCCTTCTCTTTTCATTTCTCTTCTCTACCCTCCCCTTCCACTGAACCAAACATAACCTAACTAACAATTGGATTCAAAAGTGTGTATGTTTTTTCATTTTATTTTATATTTTATTTTTCAATAAATGGAGAGGAACATTCATATCAAAATTTATACCAAATTAGAAGGATTTTGGCTACAAAATTACTAGCTTTATTTAGAAAAATTATTAGGTAGTCATCGATATGTTACTTTATCCCTTAATATGAATGGTTGATTTATTAATTATTTTAATTGGTAAAACTCATTATCATGTAAATAAAAGATTAGTTTTATAATATTGTGTGTATATTTACACTCAATATTGTTTTTAATAAAAGTGGAATTTGATTACTTATTTCTAATATTTTTCGTTTTTATTTTTTATATTTTATAGAAGGTACTTATCTCTAACATGATATCAAGACAATTTATCAATGAATTTTACACTTTCAATGAGTCTTGAACTACTTTGACAAATACAACCTTTTTTTTTTTTTTTTGCCCCTTAAAATGACACTGAAAACCCCATAGGATGTAGATCAATGCGTCTGCAAAATCTTTAGTTTCTTTTTTGACATGTACGAATATACATGAGAGCCAGCATATCCTCTCACAATGCTGTTTACTTGCAAACTAAGCGTTGAATACAGCCATAGTAATTTTTTTAAACACCGCCATATAGAAAATACTTAAATGCATGATATACTTCCCTCTCTCTCTCTCTCTCCCTCTCACTTTAAAATCATGGTTTTACAATGCTATAAATTGTGAGTACTGTAAACTTGTAATATATAGTAAAAGAGAAGAAAAAAAAAATTGTGGAGAATAGATAGAGATACTTTTCGTTGGTATTGAAACTGTAGGGTCGCAATTTGTACTTAAGTCCAACAAAAGGAAGGGTATAGGCCCAAGGAGCCTAATATAATAAATTTGTAGAGGGTGGGTTAGAAATTTTGCTTCTAATGAGCTTCCATGACAAAAACAATGGTCCAAAAATTCAATATGATATGGATGGATTAGTTTGTTTGAAGAAAGTTGTTCTTCGACACAAGCTGAGGAGTAGATTCTTATATTTCTTGTTTTCTAAAGATTGATTACAAATATTCCATCTACAGTGTTTTCTCTTCCTCTTTCTCGATCCCCCTTCTATGGGACCTTTCCTTATATATCCCTCTTCTTGCACTCCACGTGTAAGTCTAGTCTGCTAATGTTGATATTTGTCCCATCAATACCTTCCCGAAATCTTTAAGTAATAGTTGTAAGGTTGAAAATCACTGTTCAGATATCACTTCTTCATTAATGCGGCCAGAGACTTAGGTACAGAACATTCAATGTAGTGATAACAGCTTTTTCTTAAATATTTCCCAACTATTCTTGCTCTCTGTACCCCCGTGAAACATATCCTCATCCACAAGTCCTCTTAGGAGATCATTCTAGACAACATGACAAACCATCCGATCCTTATTTCGCTTAGCCGAGGAGATATTTCTCCTCGGATTGCTTCCCTTAGCTTCTTCTGCCACAATTTGCTCGTGGGTCTCTAGGTCTGACATCTTTATCACTATTAATCCGTTCTCAAACAAGTAAACACCCTTGGACGAAACCCATGGTCCAAAAATGCACCTTGGGCCTTTTATCCCCACATAAACCATGGACTTACAATAAAAAAACAAACAAAGAAAACGAAAACACAGACTTTTCAATGTTTAACAACGTATTAACAGGTTACACAGCAAAACATGGAATCGAGTAAAGAGTAGATAGAGATAATGTAGCTAGTTTTGGCTATGAATTATATGATTTTTTTTTTTTAAATAACTATAAGCCAAACTATTTTATTAGTTAGCCAAGTTTGGAAACTATTTTGGTATCTAACAAATTAAGTCTTTTAGATTCGATTTTGCTCTTTAAAATTTCACCTGGAACTCGAGTGCGAGACACTCGATTTTCAAGTGCAATTTCAAAGAACAAAATCGAATCTAACAGGCTCGATTTATTAAATATTAAAATAATTTTAAATTTTAGCCAACTAATGAAATTATTCGAGAGATTTAATTATTTTTGAAAAAATTCCTGTATTATATATATATAGGGACAACACAAGGGCAAGGGCCACTTGCACTGCGTCTGGAGGCCAGGCCAGGCCGGGCCAGTCCCATCGTGATCAGTAGAGTAGACCACTACTACGAGTGTACGTATATGAAATATGAATAGCTAGCGGCCGCAATGCACTGTGTCCCATATATAATATATATAGGTCAGATTTATTCAATTCATTATTATTATTATATATTAATTGATCACCACAATTAATTAAATTCCTCCGAAAATCTTGGCTTGCTGTCAACATTTCCTCACTCACTCACTTAATTTTGTTGAACAGTTTTTAAGATAGGCAGGGCCACTCATTCACACATAAATCAATTGAATGTAGCCTACTTGCCGCGCTCTTTGTTTGTTTTTTCAACAATGTGTGTTTAATTGGGACACCATTAACTTCTTACTTCTTTTTTTTCTCTATTTTGTTTTGTGAGAAATTTTGTTTGAAAAAACATTTTTTATTATTTATTATTTAGATGAACACTAGTTTTATTACGAATCAACTCAACTTACTTTTAAGTGGAGTTGTGTACTTTTGTATTAAAATCATTTTTTCTCTCTCCTGTGTGTGTCTATTTCTCCAAAAAAAAGAAAAAAATCAAATCAAAAATCATCTATATCGTCATTTGCGCGCTATAAACACAGACCTGACAATTCTCTTTCTTTTATTAAATTTTAATGTCTTTTGTATTGAGTGTGTTGGAGGATTGTCGAAGTAACACTAAAAACTCATCTCTAAGCATTTTAAAATACTATATATTTTGAAGAAAGAAAAAGCCAAGCCAAAACTTCAAACTGAAGGTCTACCCACAATTATTATATGGTAAACTCTTCTGTTTTTTAAGCGTGAAGTATATAATGTATATCATTTATAATCTATAATTTGCTATACAATGATATGGTGATTGAAACAATTTCAGACTAGCTAGCAAAATCTTAAATTACAAATAAAAAATATTTATCCAATAGAAGAAGACAAAGAAATCAGGATTTATTTAAATAATATTTGAATAGTTTTTTGTACGAATTATAGAATTTGATTAGTTTCAAATGATTGTACCAATAATACCAATAATAAAAGTAAACATATATATAAAATAATTTTTATTAATTATTTTGTGCATTGGACGGATTAATGACTATATATATATATATATAACTGAAGTTGTTTGACTTACCTCGTAACTTATGTAATATAAGATTTTAAAGTTTCACTATTTTACACTTCATTATTCTAAAGTATTATGTAACATAGGTTTTTAAAGCTTCATAATGTTACATATCGTTATTCTAATTTTTTTTTTTTTAATATTGAGTTTTGATTTATTTTATATTAACACCATTCATTATCAGTTTGATGGGTTTGCATATTGTAGACAGCTCATCGCCAATCTTAGATATTGGCTATAGAGAATACCTTGTACTCTTGTATACTTTGAAGTTTGAACCATTAAATACTTAGGCCTTGTTTGGTTTTTTTTGTTTTTGTTTTAATCACTTATTAATCATCATTCATCACTCAAAATACCCTAATTTCTATACCCCACCCGTTTGGCAAATATTTTCAGCATTTCATCACACAATTTTTTGTACTTTATGTGAGACCCACTCTTCTTAAAACCACCAAACACCCAACAAATAAACGATATTAAACACTCTCTCTCTCTCTGTGGTTTGTGGTCCAATAGATCGAAAATGGGTCCAATCATTTTGACTTAGCTGGCAACGGGTCTGGGTGTGTTAGCTGAAGCGACCTTGGTCAAATTGGTCATGGACCAGAAGACCATGGGTGGCCCGTTTCCGAGGTGCCCAAGTTCCGTCAGCAGCAACTGATCGTTTCTGACGTTCCGCTCCTTAAAAACTCTGAAACCCACCATAGCCATAGCAACAGCAGCAACAACATCAACATCAATGGCCTGGGTAGATTTGAGTTTGCCTTTTTTTTTTAATTATGATTGAGAAATTTGGGTTTGTTCTGGAATATATTTTATGCATGTTTAATTTTGTTAGGGATTCACTTTCACTTCTATTGGGTTTTTTATTTTTTTTAAGTTGAGGTTTTTTGTGCATTTTGAAGATCTCCATTGGTCTACGAGAAAAACAGGAGAAAAACGAAGAGAAAAACAAGGGAAAAGGAAGGGGAAAAAAAAGAACGAACTGAGACGAGAAAGGCGAAAAGGAAGGAAAGGAAAAAAAAAAGGGACGAAATGAGATGAGAAAGGTGAAAAGGGAGAAAAAAAAAAAGAAAAAGAAAAAAAGAACGAACTGAAGAACAGAGAAAGAAGAAAGAAAAGTGGAAAAGAAAGAAGAAAAAAAAAAGTGAGTCAAAAGTTGTGGCTGGTGAGTCTCTAGTGTGTGTTTAATTTTGAAAATGTTATTGAGAACTGAGTTTTGGAAACTGAAAACACCTAAAATGTATTTTCAGTTTTCATAACTTATCACTCAAAAATCAGAAAATTGAGTGATGGAAACAATAATTGGAAACAAAATCCAAACACACCTTTCAGTCATGGGTCCCTCCATTTTTGAGTTACAGGTGATGGAAACAAAGTTATAAGTTAAGGCAACATGAAATCCAAACACCCCTTTAGCCTCAAGTTTTGACCCTAGATAGCGGCTTCATAAGGTGGCGTTGATATAAATTCTTATCGTAACTTTGAATTTGATAACTGATATGATGATTAGGTTGGTGTAGACTTTTAATTAGGTTCAATAGGATTTTATAGAAACATTGATAAGCCTCCAGCAATTTGATTATATTGACTTGGGATGGGAGTATCTGCAGTAATATGTAGCATGGATACAATTAGAAACAATCATAATTACACAATTCAAATTATACATTTTTTTCAAAAAGATGTTCAAATTATTCATGGTATTAACTTACATTTTTTTTAAAACTATACATTTCTAAAATATGTAATGATTTTTCATTATATATGTAAGGGCACAAATCGAGCTTTGTGTTGAATCGAGCCTCCGGATTAAGCCTATGAGCCCTAAACAATGAATTTATAGAGAGCAGGATTCTAATCCAGGGGTTTGGGCGGTAAATAACATAAAAGGTTCGGTTTGATCACAGAACATATGCTTACTTATTAAACGTGGACGAAATATTACTTCCTATGTTACTGCCGAGGACAAATGTTTGGGTTTCCTTACAAGTTCTCTCTCTTTCTCTCTCTTTCTCACTTTCTTTGATTTTTTCTCCCACTTCCTATGTCTCCTTCCTTCACCTTTTATAGGCCTCTCTCCTTTTTCCTTTCTTCCACGTGTAACCTGGACCTTCTTCCCTTTTGGATACTTGTCCCATCATCCCTTTTTACTAAGGTCTCTGGTGGTGAAGATAAGGTTCAAACCCAACGTTCAGGTGTCACTTCTTCATTAATGCAGCCAGAGAAGCAGGTGTAGAGCTTTAAATGCGGTGATAGCAACTTTTCTCTGGATATTCTCCTACCCCTCCCCTTTATTCTTTATCTCTATTTCATTAATTCCAGCATCAAAGGCTTCCGTCAGGGGCGCTGTTGGACTGCTAGATCAGTCACGTCGTCCTCGGCAACCACTGCCGAGGACTATGCTGTCCTCGGACGTCGTATTCCTTGGTATTTTGATCATGCATGACACCCCTTCTTATCACGTGTCTTTGTAGGTTGGACTGATTACGTCCTCGGACCATTTCAAGATGTGGGGTTGGGTTTCTTTCATTGTGAGAGCCTCTGGGCCGGCCCACTGTGTGTAATTCGGGCCCAATGGTACTACAATATATATATATATATATATATAATTTATAATTTAATTGGACTTAGACTCTTTAGTTTTTGCACCTAATAATTGACTTGCCAAATTTTTTTTTTTTTAAAAATAGATGGACATACGATAGAAAATTGGACTCTAACTAAAATCTAACTTAGAATCTAATTGTATTTGAAATCTTTGATTTTTGCACTAAATAATTCATTAGGAACAAAATTAAAAATTAAATGGAACACGTGACATAAAATTGAAAATCCAATCAGAATCTAATTGAATTTTCTCTGAACTTTGGCTATTAATATATAAATAAATATATATATATATATATATATATGTAAGGGCACGAATCGAGTTTGATCTTGGATTCAGTCTCTGAGCCCTAAACAATGAATTTATAGAGAGCAGGATTTAATCCTTGGATTTGGGTGATAAATAACATCCAGGTTTGGCTTGATCGTAGAACCTATGCATATACTTGTCAATCATGGACGAAGTATTACTTTTTATATTATTGCCGAGGACGAATGCTTGAATTTACTTACAAGTTCTCCCTCTTTCTCTCTCTATTTTCCAATTTCTCTTTTTTCCCCCACTTTCTATTATCTTACTTTTCCTTTTATAGGCCTCACTTTTTCCTTCTTCCTTCCTCCACGTGTGATCCAGGTGTTTCCTTTTAGATACTTGTCCCATCATTCCCCCTTACTCAAATATCTGGTGATGATCGTAGGGCTGAATTCCAATGTTCAGACATCACTTCTCCATTAATGCGGCCAGGGGGGTAGGTGTAATGCTTTCAATGCGGTGGTAGCAGCCTTTTGTCTGATATTTGCCCATCAATTTACTTTGTCCCTTGTTCTCACTTTCTGAGTTACTTGTGCATAAGGCCCTCAGTACGGGAGTCTTTGAACCATTGGGCTACGAATATTGTCCTCGGCAACAAGCTGCCGAGGACAATTTCATCCTCGGACGTCATGCCCAGTGGTGCAACGCTTATGCATGATGGCTTCCTCTGTCACGTGGCATTACAGGAAAGAATCGTTATATCCTCGGATCATTTTAAACTGTCGGGTTGGACTTTCTTCTCTATGGGGGCCTTTGGGCTGGCCCAATACGCGATTTGGGCCCAAGGGCCCCACAATAGCCCATCGAAATCCTTATTTCTACTCTGTGGAGAGGAATGAGGATTTCGATGTGCGCATACGTAAGGTGATCTGCTCCTGACGCTTCGATCTATGGGACGCGCTTCAATTAAATACTGGCGGCTTCATGTTCCCTGTTTCTAACCGCTGGATGCCCATCTGACGGATAGGCGTATTTTGAGGACGTAGGCGGGAGGTCTCCCGCTTTACGCATTTCCACGAAATAAAAACTGCCATTTCAAAGGTTCCTCATTCATTTCTGAGTCTGTACATCGAATCTAACCCTTTCTGCCATCCATACGCGTTTCTAGTCCTTTCAATTCTAAGCCGAGGTGACCTAGTTACTTAAAAGTAAGTACTCCAACTTTCTGCTTTCTTTATTACTGCTTACTCCTTTTAGTTATTCTTGTATTTTCTGTCCTCGGCATTCTAAACTCCCCACCTTAACACATTGTTCTTCCCATAGTTTTTAGGGAATGGGTAGATTCGCATCCCTAGTGAATACTCCTGAAAAAATAGAGGAGTTTAAGACTAAGTACGGAATCCCTCAGGGGGTATCCGTCAAGTATTGTGAGCAAGGAGGTTGGCTTACCGATAGGGACACCGGTGCGGTGGCGATCCCTATGATAGCGTTCTTAGAGGGGGGAATGAGGATCCCTATGATGCCCATCACTAGGGACTATCTTAGAACGTCTAGGCTATCTCCCACCCAGTGTGCCCCGAACATGTTTAGGATCTTAGGAGCCATTGATGTTTTAAACGAAAGGCTGGGATTAGGACTTACTCACCATGAGGTGAATTGGGTGTATAACCTTCACCATCTAAAAGGGCACACCTATTATTTAAAGTCTAGGCACCCAGAGGTTAGGTTGATCCAGTGTCTTCCCCATTCCAACAAGGGTTTGGATAAAGATTTCCTTATACTATCCGGGGATTGGCACAATGGTTTCCATTGTCCGACGACGGAGGGGGAGCCTGGTGAGTCCTCGTGCGGTGTCGGTTCTAACTAATGATAGATCTTCTTCTCTTTTTTTATTGGTTGTGTTTTCCTTAATTTGCGTGTGTTAATCTGTTTTTTCCTTTAAAAATATATATGCAGATCGTCGTGCACTTACCCGTCGTGCCAACCTCGTCAACTTCGACCGTTTGAACAACATCCTGAAGGCCGAGGTGTTTGTGCACTCGGACGGTCAACTTCGCGCAGCCCACCTTATCCTCGGATACACACCCATCTCTTCCGTATTCCAAGCCCCTAAGTGTGTTATCAAATACAAGGATCCGCGGCTGCCGAGAATCAGCGTAGCGGTTGAAGGCTTTTTGTTGCCTTCTGGTGCCCCGACCCCTCAAGGAGTTCTAATTACTGAGCCTGTGAGGGTCGTTCCAGGAGCCTCCCACCTCGCTACTTCCTCGGCTCGATCCAGGTTGGGTGAAGGCTCATCTTCGCAGCCAACCACAAGGGAAGAAGAAGAAGAAGAAGAAGAAGAAGAAGAAGGAATCGTTGAGCTCTCAGATTCAGACGAGGAATCAGAGACCTTCGATCAGCTCTTTCCCCCCAGACTCCCATCACCGATCGTCGGTTCTCCCTCCTTCACATCTTCGGACGAAGACGACCAACCCCTAATAAGAATGGGAGTTCAGCGTCGTCCCAAGCCAAGCCTTAAGGATGTCCTGGAAGGGCAAGTTGGAGCACAAGATCCCTTAAAAGCGCCTCCGGAGAAGGCCAAGGATAAGGGTATCGATAAGCTTCCGCCCGTGAGGGTTATTCTACCGCCTTCCCCTAGAACTCAACATCCAGGTCCGGCTGACCATAAAAGAAAGAGGGACCAGCAAAAGGGAAAAGAGATAGCCGAAGGGGGTAAGGACGTCCCTGGTAGGGAGATGGAGCAAGAGAGGGGAGGTAAACATACTCGCCATGTCCACCCGAGGACGGAGAGACGAAATGACCCTCCTGTAGCCTTCCATGCGCCTATTTGGGCCCCTCAGATGCAAGTAGATGATCAGGCGGTCACCGCCGATGCATCCATCAGGAGATCCGACGAGGGCACAGCTGCCTGCATCGCCGATGCTCTGGAGCAGGCACTGCTATTGCCTGAGGACATGGGAGAGCTGCGTAGAATGAGAGATCATAATGTCTTCATGACTCTCAAAAAGGAGTTAGCCATGGTAAGGATTCAAATTGGCCGATCCTCGGCACTTATGTTTTTCTTTACGCTTCTTCTTTCTCTACCCTCTCTTCTTTTTTATGTAGTGTGCACTTTACTAACAATGCTTGTATGTAGGCTGTTCAATCTGCCCATAGGGCAGAGGAGATCGCTGCCAGCTCCTACAGAGCACTGAGGGATGAAGTGGTTAGGCTGGACCACACTAAAAAGATAATGGAGCTTAAAGAGAAGAAGCTCCAAGAGGTGACCGCCAGCCTGAGCAGGGCGGCAAGTGAGCGGTCAGGTCTGGAGGCCGAATTGAAGAGCACCACCCGACAGGCCGAGGATCAGAGGCTAGAACTCAAACGAGCTAATGAAGACCTCGCCTCGGCCAGATCACTGGCAGAAGGCCTCGCCAAGGACCTTACAGCATCTGAGGAGGCAAGGGAGGAAGCACTCAAGGCCACGGAAGAGGCTCTTGCCAAGGCACAAGCAACCGAGGCAATGGTTGATGAGGCTGAGCAAAGCGGGTATGACATGGGCGTGGCCGAAACCACAGAAACGTTCAAAGCCCAAGTGCCGGAGGTCTGTAGGGACTACTGCCTCCAGGTGTGGAAGGAAGCTCTTTCCCAAGCCGGGGTTGATGCTTTCTCTCCTCTATGGAAGGAGGAGAACGCCTACATTCCTCCTGCGATTCGCGTGGCTGCCTCTAGCTCAGCCAAGGATGATTCCCACCCTTCCTCGGCTGGGATTCAAGTAGACGAGGATGCTGCAGAAGATACTGCCCCTACTACCCAGGCTGAAAATGCACCGGCCCCTCTTGCCCCCAAGGAGGCCATCCCCAACCTTGAGGTTAGTGGGACTGTAGAGCCCAAAGAGAAGGATGGCGAGTCCTCGTCCTTGGTGGTTTCTCCTGCTGACCCAAAAGATCAGACCCAACCCGAGCCATAATCACCCGTGGCTTGGCTGCTTGCTCTTCTTCCCTTTTCTCCTTCGTTGCTTTTGGCCTTGCATTTTTATTTCTTAGTCCCAGTTTTTACTTTATTTCCCTTGTACTTTGACAGTTTAGTTATAAATGTATTGACAAATCTTTCAGTTAATGAAAAGGGGTTCCCAATTTAAATTGCTGTTTTATATTACGTTTGGTGTTGATATCTTGTTTCCTTGCTATGCATGTAATATTGCTATACTATCGGCTTGTCTCTATAGCACGTACTTATACCTTTTTGCCCTTAGGCAAGGAAATTTTAGGCAACTTACATACGTGCAAATGCTTTAAGTAATGGATGCTACCTTTTGCTTATACTTAAGGACAAGCAACACACTAAAAAAGAAGTACACTAACGGAGAATCCGTTTGCTTGGGACTTGCTTAAAAGTTATTTCCACGATAACATGTTGAAAAGAGAACTTAACAACATATTTTGCATTTGGACTAACAGTACTTCAAGCTTTGGGCTTAGTACTTAACGTCAGTTTAAGACCCATTCACTTAATGACTCCACTGCTGTTTCCATATCAAGGGGAAAGATCCGAGGTAACCTTACTTCTCTACTCTAAATTAAGATAGAGAATCTGTTGATCCGACATAACCTTAATAAGAATCGAAGTAAGGTAGAGGATCCGAGGACCCGGCATAACCTTAATTAAATTTGGACTAAGGTAGAGGATCCGAGGACCCGGCGTAACCTTAGTTTTCTTGTTTTTAAATTAAGATAGAGGATCTGATGACCCGGCGTAACCTTAATTAAATTTGGACTAAGGTAGAGGATCCGAGGATCCGGCATAACCTTAGTTTTCTTGTTTTTAAATTAAGATAGAGGATCTGATGACCCGACGTAACCTTAATTAAATTTGGACTAAGGTAGAGGATCCGAGGACCCGGCATAACCTTAGTTTTCTTGTTTTTAAATTAAGATAGAGGATCTGATGACCCGACGTAACCTTAATTAAATTTGGACTAAGGTAGAGGATCCGAGGACCCGGCATAACCTTAGTTTTCTTGTTTTTAAATTAAGGTAGAGGATCTGATGACCCGACGTAACCTTAATTAAATTTGGACTAAGGTAGAGGATCCGAGGACCCGGCGTAACCTTAGTTTTCTTGTTTTTAAATTAAGATAGAGGATCTGATGACCCGGCGTAACCTTAATTAAATTTGGAACAAGGTAGAGGATCCGAGGACCCGGCGTAACCTTAGGCACGACGGAATTAATGGTGCAAAAATGATAAGAGTAGAATGACAAAAGCACTTTTCCTTAATAATAATATCATCTCAAATTACTTACATTCCAGAGATGGGGTACAGCTTTTTCATCTAAGTCGGTCAAGTAGTAAGCTCCTATTCCAGCTATCGCCGTGATGCGATACGGTCCTTCCCAATTAGGTCCAAGCTTTCCCCATGCTGGATTTTTGGTGTTCCCCACCACTTTCCTCAGCACCAAGTCCCCAAGAAGAAGAGGTCTCGAATTTACATTGGAATCATATCCCTGCTTCAGTTTTTGTTGGTAGTGGGCTAAATGAATCATGGCAACCTCCCTCCTTTCTTCAATTAGGTCGAGGCCTTTTTCTAGCAGTCTGTCATTGCTTTCCGGAGTGAAGGAGCTTGTCCTCATCGTTGGAAAACCAGTCTCCAAAGGAATAACAGCCTCGGCGCCATAAGTCATTGAGAATGGCGTCTCTCCCGTTGATCGGCGGGGTGTGGTCCGGTACGTCCACAGAACGTGGGGCAGCTCCTCCACCGACCTTCCTTTAGCGTCCTCCAACCTTTTCTTCAGTCCGTTCACTATAACTTTGTTAATAGCCTCGGCCTGCCCATTCCCTTGCGGATAAGCCGGAGTGGAGTATCTATTGATGATGCCGAGGCCACAACAATATCGTCTGAACGCCTTGCTGTCAAACTGCAAACCATTATCGGAGATGAGGGTATGAGGGATACCGAATCGAGTGACGATATTCTTCCATACGAATTTCTTCACATCAACATCCCTGATATTCGCCAGGGGCTCGGCCTCTACCCACTTAGTAAAATAGTCAGTGCCGACAACCAAATATCTTCGGTTCCCAGGCGCCTTTGGGAAAGGACCCATAATGTCTAGACCCCACTGTGCAAAAGGCCAGGGACTCGTCAGAGGATTGAGCACACCCCCAGGCTGGTGGATGTTTGGTGCGAATCTTTGACATTGGTCGCACTTCTGCACATAACTTTGAGCTTCTCGTTGCATGTTCGGCCACCAATACCCCTGTGTTAGGGCCCTGTGAGCCAAAGATCTTCCTCTCGTATGGCTTCCACAGATTCCTTCATGTAACTCTTCCAAAAGTAGCTCTGTCGCTTCGGGGTGCACGCATAACAGGTACGGGTCGGAGAAAGATCGTCTATAGAGCTTATGATCCCCGGCCAACCAAAATCGGGAGGCTTTTCTTCGTATCTTGTTCGCCTCGACTTTATCCTCGGGTATAACATCATCTTTTAAGAAGGACATAATGGGGTCCATCCAGCTAGGCCCCACTCTAATCTGGTGCACACGGATAACACTTCCCATTATTTTCGAGGGTTTAGGTAAGTCTTCAACCAGGACAATCCGAGGTAGTCCCTGTGCTGATGACGTCGCAAGAGTTGCTAGGGAGTCAGCATGCGTGTTGCCGCTTCTAAGGACATGGGACAAAGTAAAGGATTCGAACTTGCGTTGTGTAGTTTTGACTTGATTCAAATAATCCTGCATCCTCGGATCTCTGGCCTCTACCTTTCCATCTACTTGACCCACAACTAGCTGAGAGTCTGAGAACATTTGCACGATCTTTCCCCCCAACTTGTGGACCATATCCATTCCTTTCAGCAAGGCTTCATACTCGGCCTCATTGTTAGTAGCCGAGAATCCCAGTCTTAAGGACTTTTCCAGTGTGAGACCTTCTGGGGTCGTAATTACCACCCCCACTCCGGATCCTCTTTGATTAGCAGCCCCATCAACATACACAGTCCACATCGCGAGACCCTTACATGCAACCATGCCAACTGATTTTTCATCAATGTCCTTGTTGATCACACTATCTTCTATTATGGGTTCAGCAAATTCCGCAACGAGATCAGCCAACACCTGACCCTTTATTGCTGTGCGGGGCATGTACTTAATATCAAAAGAGCCCAAGATGGTTCCCCATTTTGCAATCCTGCTGGTATAATCCGCACTCCGGAGTATAGCCCTTAGTGGAAGCTGGGTCAAAATAACCACCGTATGGGACTGGAAGTAATGGGGGAGCTTACGTGTGCCATGCACCACGGCGAGGATTGCCTTCTCTAATGGCGGATAACGTACCTCGGCTTCATGCAGAGACTTGCTCACATAGTAAACTGGCTTTTGTATGTCCCCGTCAACCCTTCCTAGCACCAGACTAACGGCGTGGGTTGCCACCGCGATATATGCGAATAGAACCTCGTCGGCCTCGGGCCGGGACATGATAGGAGGGTGGGCAAGATATTCTTTAAGCTGCTGAAAAGCAACAGCACACTCTTCTGTCCATTCAAACCCCTTCCATTTGTTTAACAGTTGGAAGAACGGTCTACACCGATCAGCAGATCTTGAGATAAATCGGTTGAGAGCAGCCGTCATTCCAGTTAACCTCTGCACTTCCTTCGGATTCCGAGGCTGCTGTAAGTTGTTGATGGCCTTGACCTGAGCGGGGTTGACCTCAATTCCTCTATGCGTCACCATGTAACCCAAAAATTTGCCTGACCCTACACCAAAGGAACATTTGGATGCGTTGAGGCGTAACTTGTGCTTCCTCAGCGTTTGAAAGGTGTCGTCGAGGTCGGGTATGTGAGCCGAGATAGTCTTGCTTTTAACTACCATGTCATCTACGTACACCTCAATCGTTTTTCCCAGTCGCGGTTCGAACATTCGCGTCATCATTCTTTGATAGGTAGCCCCAGCATTCTTCAAGCCGAAGGGCATCACCTTATAGTGGTAGTTCCCTATGGGTGTGACAAAGGCTGTCTTTTCTTGGTCTTCTGGAGCTAAGGGTATTTGATGATAACCTTGGAAAGCATCCAGAAAGCTCATCCGAGGATGCCCTACAGTGGCATCCACCAACTGATCTATGCGGGGCATTGGGAATGAATCTTTTAGGCAAGCCTTGTTCAAGTCTGTAAAGTCCACGCATACCCTCCATTTCCCATTCTTTTTTTTTACCACCACCGTATGGGTTAACCACTCCGGATAAAACACTTCCTTAATGGCCCCTGCTTTCTTGAGTTTTGCCACCTCTTCTTTAACGGCCTCGGCGTGCTCTCTGGATGAACGCTGAGGTGGTTGCCTCCGTGGCAAAGCGGCCGGGTTAACATTGAGGTGGTGACAAATAAACTCCGGATTGACTCCTGGTGCTTCGTAGGCATCCCATGCAAACACATCGATGTTTTGCTTCAAAAATGTGACCAGATCTTCTTTCTCTTGTGGGGGTAATTGACTTCCTACTTGGAAGAATCTTTCTGCATCATCTGCGATAACCACTTTCTCCAAATCTTCACAGCCCGGTCCTTCAATCTCGGCTTCATTTGGCTCGGCCGAGGATACTAACTGCTATGAATCCCTTTCGGCCGGGATTTGAGACTCCTGTCTCGTCTGATGTGTAATGGCCGCCGTTATACATTGCCTCGCCATAGACTGGCTGCCTAGTATTTCCTCAACCCTATCCTCATACAGGAATTTCAGCTTGACGTGCAAAGTTGATGACACAGCATCTAAGGCATGCAACCATGGTCTTGCCATTATGGCTGTGTAAGGGGAATAGGCATCTACTACGACGAAATCCACGTCCACTACCACTGGTCCTGACTGTACAGGTAACCTAATTAGCCCCTTTGGAATAACAGCCTTCCCTTCAAAGCTTATTAATGGGGAGTCATAAGCAGTGAGATCTTCAGGCCTCAAATTGAGCCCCTTGAACAAATCTGGGTACATGATGTCAGCCCCACTACCCTGGTCAACCATCACTCTTTTCACATCATAACCTCCTATTCTTAAAGTGATGACCAATGCATCATCATGCGGTTGGATAGTGCCCACTTTATCCTCCTCTGAAAATCCCAACACAGGCGAGAGGCTCCTCTTGAGCCTCTTCGGCTCGGCATAGGTGTCGTCGGCAGAGGGACATAGTACTGACATTATTCTGGTAGGACATGACCCTGTTCGACCTGGCGCTGCGAATATGACATTGATCGTGCCCAGTGGTGGCCTCACATTGTTGCTTCCCTGGTTCACGGAACCTGATTGGGTGCCTGGTTCATTGGGTCGATTCATAAATTGCCTTAACCTCCCTTCCTTGACCAACTGATCCAAGTAATTCCACAGGTTCCTGCAATTCTCTGTGGTGTGGCCCTTATCTTGGTGATAATTGCAATAGAGGTTCTAATTACGTTTGGTAGGGTCTCCTATCATCCTGCTGGGCCATCTAAAGTACGGCTCTCGGCAAATTTTCTCCAACACTTGTTGTACTGGCTCACGAAATACGGCGTTCACTGTCTGGGGTGGGGCCGATCTAGTCTGGTTAGTGAAATCTCTTCGCGGCCATTTGCTGTTATACCTCTCTGCCTTGTAATCTCTACTCTCTTGAGGGATAGTTTTCATCTTCCCTTTACATTGCTGCTGATCCTCCTCAACCCTCTTATATTCATCGATACGATCCATGAGCCGACGAACTGTTTTCACTGGCTTCTTGGTCAAGGACTTCCTTAAATCATGTTCAACTGGAAGGCCGACCTTAAAGGTGTTGACTGCCACTTCATCAAAATCGCCATCGATCTCGTTAAACGCTTCCCAGTACCTGTCCGAGTAGGTTTTCAGCGTCTCGCCCTCTCTCATGGCCATGGACAGTAACGAGTCTAAAGGCCGAGGTACCCTGCTGCATGTAACAAAACGAGACCCAAACGCCATTGTAAGTTCCATGTAGGAATTGATGGAGTCTGCTTTTAAGCCGTTGAACCATCTCATCGCGACAGGCCCTAAACTTGAGGGGAAAATTTTACACATCAAGGTTTCATTCTGTGAATAGACCGCCATGCGTTGATTAAAATGGCTCACGTGCTCCACTGGGTCTGTTTTGCCATTATAGATGGTGAAGTTTGGCTGCGTGAACCGACGGGGGAGTCTTCCCCTCTCAATACGTCGTGTGAAGGGTGATTTGGAAAGTTGGAGCAGCGCTTTCCCCATGGCATGGCTGCCCGAGCCCCTGGGAAGGGATTTTTTGCTCACCATATCTTGGGGACTCCCTTCTTGGTAAGAAAACGTCTCACTAGGAGGAGTTGCCGACCTCTGCTTGTAGCTACTGCTCTGGGAATCTTCTGACGAAGGGTCAGATATGGAAGGCGTACGTTTACGTTTGACCCGACGTAATTTCCTTTTCAAATGATCAATTTCCCTCTGCATGGCCCTAGTATTTGCCTCATTAGGGCCCCTGCTCCTATCTTGAGGATTACCGGCGGTCCGCACCGAGTGCACACTGCCTTCTCGATCTTCTATATGCTCTGTCTGTTGATATGGATCCCCGTGCTGGGATCCGAGAGATTCAGCATGGTCTGGATTCAAGCCCGCCATCATGCTATCTGCACCAAAAACTCAAGGATTCCCACAGACGGCGCCAATTGTAAGGGCACGAATCGAGTTTGATCTTGGATTCAGTCTCTGAGCCCTAAACAATGAATTTATAGAGAGCAGGATTTAATCCTTGGATTTGGGTGATAAATAACATCCAGGTTTGGCTTGATCGTAGAACCTATGCATATACTTGTCAATCATGGACGAAGTATTACTTTTTATATTATTGCCGAGGACGAATGCTTGAATTTACTTACAAGTTCTCCCTCTTTCTCTCTCTATTTTTCAATTTCTCTTTTTTCCCCCACTTTCTATTATCTTACTTTTCCTTTTATAGGCCTCACTTTTTCCTTCTTCCTTCCTCCATGTGTGATCCAGGTGTTTCCTTTTAGATACTTGTCCCATCATTCCCCCTTACTCAAATATCTGGTGATGATCGTAGGGCTGAATTCCAATGTTCAGACATCACTTCTCCATTAATGCGGCCAGGGGGGTAGGTGTAATGCTTTCAATGCGGTGGTAGCAGCCTTTTGTCTGATATTTGCCCATCAATTTACTTTGTCCCTTGTTCTCACTTTCTGAGTTACTTGTGCATAAGGCCCTCAGTACGGGAGTCTTTGGACCACCGGGCTACGAATATTGTCCTCGGCAAGGACCACCGGGCTACGAATATTGTCCTCGGCAACAAGCTGCCGAGGACAATTTCATCCTCGGACGTCATGCCCAGTGGTGCAACGCTTATGCATGATGGCTTCCTCTGTCACGTGGCATTACAAGAAAGAATCGTTATATCCTCGGATCATTTTAAACTGTCGGGTTGGACTTTCTTCTCTATGGGGGCCTTTGGGCTGGCCCAATACGCGATTTGGGCCCAAGGGCCCCACAATATATATATTAAGGAGATGTTTTTTGAGGAAATTAAGAGTATAGAATTCGTTATGGAGGATTATAGCGATATTTAAAGTTGGTAAATTGCTAAATAGTAACTCTTACATCCTATGGTTATGCTATACGGCAAGGCTGATTAAATTATTTAATCGCTGGGTTGTGTGTCTTACCCCTTTATTTACAATTTCCATATTAAGGTTTAATTAATATATTCGTTTGGTTAGGTATAAAAAACAACTTTTTGGAAAAAGTTGCGTTTTGGGTTTGTGAAGAGAACGCGCAATTTCAAAAAGGAGTTGTGAGGAGCATTTTACAGAAGCTCTTGCATGTTGATGAATCTATCCGTTGGGTTATTGGTTTAGTTACCAAATTGCCCTCACTTTTACTTAAAACTCTAATTTTGTCCTTTGATAAATGAACAATCCATTATGGGATGGAAAAAGAACATAAATCAACAACCAACAATCCTTTGCCCTCAGTTACCATTAAAAAAGTACAAATTACAAAAAAAACAAAAACATAAATCAAAGCCTTGTTTATTTATTCAAGGTACTACCAAACAGAGCGTTGAGATAAATAGAAAAAAAAAATTGAAAACTTGTATTTTCCGAGACGGAAAAAGAACCAGTTGTAGCAGCAGAGAATTTTTCGTCGATGTTGACGGAGAGATCGGAGTGCGTGAGCGATGGAGGGAGGTGCCATACCACCACCTTCGTCTTCACCGATGGCTTTTTCATCATTTTGTCCCCAAATCTCTCTCTCTCTCTCTCTCTCTCTCTCTCTCTCTCTCTCTCTCTCTCTCTCTGTGTGCATTTGTGTTTTAGAGCGTTGTGTTTGTGTTTGGGTGAGGAAGAAGACCTGAAGAAGAGAAGAGACAAGATCACTAGTGGAGGAAAAGTAAAGATTTTTGATGGGAATGGTGGACGAAACAAGTGGATGAGAAAAAAGGGAAGGAAAAAAAAAATGGTAGTGAGTGGGACACGTGGAGATGATGTAGGGAAATTTATTAAATAAAAATTACAATTATGTTAAAACACAACAAATTTTCATAACAGTTGAGGTATCAAATATTTTATATGTCAAAATAAAATTAAATAAATTAATAAAATATTAGACTAGATTTGACCACAACTAAAAACAAAGAGTATTGTAAAAATATTGTAACATTTTATTATATCTCTAAACTTTTTAAATTAGTACTTTTTTGTTTTAGAAAAAAATAGTGCTATTGATAGAATATTTTTATAACAATTTCATAATAAAGTTTACATAGTAAGTTGTTATTGGTTCTCATCTAGACCTACTAGCAACATTATTTTTTTTTCCTACCATTAACAACTTGTCATATAAACTTTATTGTGAAATTTTTGTGAAAATATTGTGTCTATAGAGGTAATTAAAACAAAAAATTCTTTTTATATATATCTTGTCCTTTTTAGTAATTTACAACTCAATTTGTATTAGCCAAACACTCAGCTTTTTCAAAAAGTATTTTTTAACAGTTTTTACCAAACACTAAACTTTTTCAAAATGTCCAATTTCATACCACACTTTTTGAAAACTCAACTTTTTCAAAAAGTCTAGATTTAAAAAGTTGAACCAAACTCACCCTAAGAGTTTCTAGTTAGTTTGCTGTCGAATAAGAAATTTGAGATTCGATTTTTATCTATGCCAAAAATTAATTAGTGTCTTAGATGGTTAGACCTGTTATTAATGAGCAATTATTATGAAATAAACACTATAAGTTGAAATTTTATCATACTACAAGTTTTTTTTACCTCATAATTTTTTTTAAAATGAAGATAAAGATAAAAGTCATAACTAAACATCTGTTTTAACATCCATTATTCGACTAAATGAGATTGAAACGAACTAGCCAACGATTATGAATTGCATGATAATGATTGGTTCCAAAACATAAAATAATTAAAATCGTACGATAAAGTTTGATTGCAAATAGTTGACTCCTAAAAATTGAATGTGCTTATAGTGTTTGGATTTGAGCTGTAATTTTCAAATCCAGCAAATGACATTGAAGAAGAAATGACAGTCATGTCACAAACAATAAAAATGAGTTGTTTTCACTTTTAAGAGAGAAGTCTCCACTTTCACTTCTAACCACAACCGTGTAAAGCAAATTTCCTTGAGAAAACGTACTGCACAGTGTGAAAACTCAAAATCACATTGGATTTTACATTCAAATGCATTTTAAAATAGACTTGAGTTAAAATTAAGTGATCCATTTTCAAATGACTATATATAAACCGCTGATGTAGACGAAACAGAAACATGACCTCTCATGTTAGAAGTTATTATTTTGTCATTGTCTTAAAAAATGTAAACATCAAAGAAGACAAAGATCTAAACTGTCTTTATCAATTGAACTCCGTTAGTAATTGACGCTGCACTTTAATGAATGGGGTTGTAAGTTCATATTTTTTATTTTATATATATTTTAACTGGCTTTGAACTTTGAAGATTGAAGTGGGGTTTGATGTTTGATTTGATTTTGAACAATGGACAGGCATGCAAGTGGGTCTGATGTGAAAACCTCTTTTTCCACATTCTTACTCTTACAGGAGGACATAGTCATAGAGACCGAGAGAGAGATACATACAGATACAGATACATGTACCAGCAATAGAGACCTGCAATTGCTAATAAATAAAACACTTTTTGTAGTAAAATTTGACCAGAGAGGAAAACACATCCAGATCAGTGGACGGAGATTCAGGAAGCACGCCGGGATTTTCACCTGGAAAGGAAAGCTGGCATTGTCTCTGTCTTGGAATTTCTTAAAAAAAGAAAAGCCATGGCCCATGGGCCTAGTCTCTATTAATTGCATTGCAGTGCAGTGCATATATCACCCTCCCTTTTCCAAGAGTTTTATTTATTTATTTATTATTATTAAATTTTATGTAAAAGAAAAAGACTTTGTTAGTATATTTATTCATTTTTATTGTTTCTAGAGTCTGGGGAAGAGCAGAGAGACAAAGAGAGCAAGCTATATCACCTCACCAGACAGCCTGCAATTGGGCCTCGTCAGATACTATTTATCTTTCTTAATGGGTCAATTTGACTTGATATCTGTGGGGCCCACCATGTTTCATTTGTAGTACACAAAATCCATGCTGTGACGTGGGTTTTGCTTGCTTTCATCCGGTGGTTCTTGCTTTTTATTTATTTCATTTTTTCCAACTCTCAACACTTCAACTTGGTGCTAGGTACTATGACACCGCCGATTGAGTGATGTTTTTGCCCTCTCATCACGCGGTTGAGACTTCGGAGTATAAAATTCAAGTAATTACAAACTTCAGAAGAATATTTTACAATTTATTCTATTCATAACTAGTTTCATCCACATAAAAATATTGACAATACTCTAACAAGTTGGTATGTCATGTATCTCAATATTTGTTATGGAGTATCTCTCTCACTTTGTATGGACCCTATCCAACTCATACACAGTGTCCATTTGGTTGAAATTTTTTAGCTTTTACTTTTTTTTTACCCTTTTCTCTATGTTTTTTTATTTGTAATAAAAATAACAAAGCTAAGGCCTGTTTGGTAGATTGGTTAGAACTTACTTTTTCAATTTTTAAACAACATTACACATATTTTCACGTACTTTTTCACGCGCACACATATTTCAAAAAATTACAAACAACATTACTTAAACTCCTCTATCAAACGGATCCTAACTTCTTTGAAAGCATGCCAACTTTTAACTTTTTGTGACAAATTTAAATATAAAAATCATCAAAAATTATATCTTTCAATAAACACTAAACAAATAAGTTACCGAAAACTACGATGCCATTTGATACGGCAGTTTAAGCAGTACTTTTCAGTTTTTAAGGGGTGTTTGAGAGAGTAGTTTAAGTTATGTTGTTTGGGTGTTCTTGATAAACGTGTGAATGAAAAGCGTGTAAAGTTGTTTAAAATATGTAAAAATGTATTTAAATAAAGCTGTCAAACACCTCTAAATAACATTACATGTATTTTCATACACTTTTACACCGTTATACTCAAACATATTTCCAAAAAATACAAACAGAACAACGTTACCACACAGCCCTACAGATTCCCAAATGAACAAATAATAATTTCTCTAACAACATTGTCTTTCAGCTTTGAAGCATGGGCAAACTTTTTTATTTTTCAGTGAGGCCAAACGCATTTAAGTGTGTATTTGACCAATTTATTTGGTTCCAACTTATTTATATAAAGTGAGACAAAAAATGCATAATACAAATAAGTTAGCTAAAAACATAATAAATCACAATGTCCCAAGTGTTAGGTTTTCACCAACAAAACTTCTATAATTTATAGTGTAACTGTAATCAGTGAATGACTCAATCCCAATCGGTTTTTTTTTTTTTTTGGCTCTTGAAGTTGTTACGAGGAAGCGATAATGCAATAATCCACATTAATCGTGTTATCTTCGAAATGCTTGTGAATCAAGTTTCCTTCATTGTTACATATATATATATATATATATATATATATATATATATATATATATATTAAAGAAAGGGAGCCCTGCTTGCGTATGGGTCTCCGTACATGAATAAATCTTTGTCTTTTAGGAGTTGGTAAATTGGCGGAAACGATTTAAAAAAAAAAAACATACTCCAACATAGTATTAGGAACATGGTTTGGATATGGACGTCTGACCTCTAAAAGAGTGGCTAACAAAACGCAGAAAGAGCGTATGGTTCTCAAGTGCCTAAGCTGCCCAACCATTGAACATGCAATTGAAACTACTTTTTTAACAAGTGGGCTTTCCTTTTGAGCCCTGAGCCATTGTATCCCACATCGGAAAAATATCTCATCAACTCAAACAAGTTGAGTCATACAGAAAATAAAAGCAAAAAAAGACACAAAAGGCCATTGCCCATTTCCATTTCCATTTCCATTTCCATTGATAGCATATTTGCATAGTACTCACAATTTTTGGTTTATGGAGTTTGCACAAAGCCACAAAATGAAGCAAAAAAAGATAAAGAAAGGCCACACTAATAAAATTTACCACCGTTTTATATAATTTGAGCACTCAACAAAACTTGGTTTTCCACCCTTTAATTTACTACTAACAAGCACAAGCACAAGCAAAAGCAAAAGCACACAAACCCACAAACAATGCTCTGCTCCTTTTAATTTAGCAAGGATCTTGAAAGTAACCTTCCACATCCCATTTACAAGACCCAAAATCAGCATCTAAAACATCAACAGAAATATCACAAAAATCTTCTCCTTTAATATATGTCTCCTGTACCCTCATATCATCATCCAAAAACATCGGTGGTGGTGGTGCTTGCAGAGTTTGAGAATCGAAACAGTAATCATTCAAACACCGAAAATGCATTTCTTCAGCTACTGGTTTCCAATCACTCTCTGCCTCTGTCCCAAGTTCAACAGGTTGAAATCTGAGAACAGAGGTTGGAGAATAAACACTATGAGAATGAGACTGTGAGTCTTTCCCAGAATTATCACAATCATAACAATTCCCAACATCAATTTCTGGTTTTTGTTGGGTTTTACAACGACTACTACTACTTACCGGAGAGACACTCATTATTTGATTGCTCTCTTGCCCAGAATCATAATCACCAGACACAACCACCTGTTCTGGAGCCGGAGGTTTGAGAAAATTGGTGAGTGCGTCTGGGCCTTTGATTCGAATAGCAGCTTTGTCATAAACCAAGGCAGCCTCTTCAGCCGTATCGTATGTACCCAACCAAATTCGAACTTTTCGATGTGGGTCTCTGATCTCTGCTGCCCATCTGCCCCATGGCCTTAGCCGAACGCCTCGAAACTTCTTCACAGCCGAGGAGGCTTGTTTTGTTTTGGGCCCAGCTCTGCTTGAAACATAATGCGAGAAATCTTCGATTCTGATCTCGTTAACCAGTCTCTTCACTCTGTGTCGATGAATTGATGCTTCCTTTTCGTCTTCACTGCCCGAAGAGTCTGTGGCGTCAGCGTCTGTGACTGAGATCCGAACGATTTTGGGTTTCTCGGCATTGGGTACAGGAAACTGTGTGCCCAAAGAGTTCACCAGCTTATTAGTGATTTTCCTGTGTTCTGTGTACTTCACAGAATCATTCATGGTTGAATTGCAGAAGAGATTGGATGTGTGTTTTTGACAGTCTTTTGCATTCTAAGATGTGAAAGAGAAAGAGGGTTTTTTTTTTCCCAGGCGAGGATGACCCAATCTGAGGTTTGAGAAGGTGGAGAAGAAGTTTGGAGTTGCAGAGAAAGATATGAGTCAAAACTCAAAAGGCTAAAGAATCCCTGTTTTATAGCAGAATCCTAATTACTCTACTTTTTTTTGTTTATATATATATATATATATATTTTATGTTTTGGTTTTAAATTTTAACTTAAAAATTAAAATCACTTTTTATGTATATATATATATATATATATAAAAAAAATTAGTTGTTGTTACTTAAGTTTTCTTTTTAAATTTTAATCATGTGACTATTTAATTAAAAAATATATTTTTATTCAATACTATAAAATCCAGGTGACAAAATTTTTAAAATAAAATTTCAGAATTAACATCTAAGTAAGAATATGCTCAATTTCACATTTTGTTAAGAGATACTTTAAGGTTATTGATTAAAGTATGTTTAGAATTCCCCTCAAAAAACAAAAAAAAAAAAAATATATAGAAAAATTGTAGAAGATTTAATTTTTTGGAGTGTTTTTTTTTTATATTTTTTATAAAAGTTATGTCAAAACTTTTTTAAATGATTTATTAATAAAAGTATATTAACATTACATTAGTAAGTTATTCTAGGAATTTTTTATGAAAAAAATGAGAGTAACAAACTTTTTTTTTTGACACTTTTTTAAAATTTTTCATAAAATTGATAATTATTATATACCCTAAAGTCATTCATTAACCAAATCTTATTACTAATTTTCCTTACCCCTGGTTAACGTGACCATCAAATAATGTTATTATAAAACAAAGCGAAAATAATTTGTAGTCAGTTTGACGAGTAATATTTATTATTTTTTGAAAAAAAGACTAGTATTTATAGGAGTATTTAAAAGTACAGAATTTTGAATTTTTACACTTTTATTTTGTCGGTCAAATCAAAATAAATAATAAATAGCCGGAGATTCCAATGTCGAGTGACGACTCGCCGCATTTTGAATGTAGCGTTGTGATTCGGCCACGTGGCAATGAAAACAGTGTGGCCCTTCGATTGACCTTGTTCCCCAAGAAACAACTTTGTGTGACAATTTGATTTTTTTTTTTTTATAAATATGGTGACAAACTGAATTTCACAGGCAGGCAAGCAATTTTTTGCCTCTGAGATACGGGTCACGTGAGAGGGGACCACTTCTGTTTGTGAATGGTGATTTGATATCATACGGTGACAGACGTGTCAGTGGTTAACTTTGACTGTTGTTTAAAACTCCATTATTTTAAATTAAATTGGATTTGCGTTATACTAAATTAGTACTAATTAGCATTGATTATCGCCACACCAATTTAAAAAAAAAAAAAACAATAATAATTGCTTATACCTAAGCGTCAGCTTTTTTTTTTTTTTTTTCTTGTCAACCAAGCATTCAACCTTTTTCATTCCTTTCTTAAAAAAAAAAAAAAAACATTTTTTATTCCAAAATTTTTGGATTATTTTAAGAAATTATTTGAATTTCAGATTTCTTTAATGTGGATTTTTAGACAAAAATATAATTCATTCGCTTTCTACAAATAACAATACTACTTATAACACGTATTTTTATAATACTTAAACACGTATTTTTGCAGCACAAAAAATTGAACAATAACACTTAAATACTTATACCAAATGAGTTTTAAATAACACACTTGTTTTCGTAATTTTAGATATAAACTCAAAGGTAAGGAATCCAACTCATGGAACCCACGAGATGAGGATTTGCAAATAAGAAAAATAAACTCTTTCGCATCCTTTTAAGTGTTAATAGTATAATTTTAATTTTTTTTTAAAATTTTTTAGTGAAAAGGGTTTTTCTTTCTTGGTTAAAGGTAAAAACTTTTCAATTAATTTAATGATGGTATATAACTTATATACATAGATACATTGACCTCATATATTATTTTATTTGCAATTTAAACGATCATTGTCTGGCATTATCAAAGGAAGAAAACAATTACGATCACAATTCCTTCTAAATGGCTTAAGTTGAAAATGTGCTGTCCCTTAGATTTGTATTAATTTCATTGGTCGAAAAATACTAAAAAGTAATATATTTTTTTTGAAAATACAAATTTTATTTTATTTTTAAAAGTATAAACTGATGTAGTAATTGGTGCATCTACATTATAGTAAATTAAAGTTTTAATTTCTATTTTGTTTTAATTTAAAAAATAAACACATAAAATTTATTGTAATAATGCTGCTCTAGAATGAATTTGATAACAAAAAGGAAATAAAAGAAGTCAAAAAAAAAAAATCTAATAAAAATATTGTTAGACCAATTGTACTTTCTTGTTTTTTGAGAACTACTTTTTTTTATCATTAAAAAAATCATTTTTTTATTTGATATTATACTAATTAGAATAACTAAGGATTTGTTTGAAATCCGCTTATTTTGTTAAAATTGAAAATTTTTTATTGAAAATACTGTAAATAAAAAATTTATTGTAATAATGTAGCTCTAGAATGAATCTGATAACAAAAAGGAAATAAAAGAAGTCAAAATAAATAAAAAAATCTAATAAAATGTTGTTAGACCAATTGTATTTAGAATATTTTGTTTTTCTTGTCTGAGAACTACTTTTTTTTTTATGAGTAAAAAAAATTCATTTTTTTATTTGATATTACACTAATTACTATAATTAAGAGTTTGTTTAGGATTCGCTTATTTTATTAAAACTGAAATTTTTTTGTTGAAAGTACTGTAAATAAAAGTAAAAATTAGCTGAAATAGTATAGTAAAATTCATGAATAATACCGAAATGTACAGTAAAGTTTATAGATAGTAATAAAAATAAACTGAGTAGTAAAATAAATTAAATTTGTAATTCGGAGCCAAAAGCACACCTACCATTTGGATTATTTACGTTTGAAAATTTATGTGTATTTTTTTAAAAACAAATTAAAAATTTTAATTAGTGAAGAGTGATAATTTAGAAGCTGAAACAGAATAGAATATTTTAGCATTTTACGGGGACCAAAGTTTTAAATGCGTTGGACAACACAGAGTAGTGACTTGAGGCTGAAGCAAGAGCGAGACATTCGTTGATAAGGTAGGTAGGCAACGAAAAGACCTCTCATTGGTCATTTGTTTCTGTCACTGTTTTTCATTCTCTTCACGTGACCTTCTTTCAATTTTGTTTCCATTTCAAATCGTCCATAAATAAATTTGATTTACCCACTACTCCTACAGGTCAAGACTCAACGATCAGTCATTAAATCTAGGAATATCATGCCATGGAAACAACATATTTTTCCAAATCCAATGCTAAATAAAATTTCATTATTGTTAATTTTATTTTTCTTTAGACTTCTAGTATTTATTTCATTAAAAATATTTTTGTTAATTAATATTATAGAAACATTAAAAAGATAGAATATTTGACTTAAGTGCTATTTTTTAAATTCTTCTTTTAAAATACTGTTACATGGAATAGAAATGTATTTTTCTTAGTTAAATACTGAATCTTAAAAAGGGGAACTTAAGAACCAGCAATTAAGGTACTGTATTTAAATTTTGTCATTCATAAATATAAATAACAATTTACCATTAAAACACTTTGAAATAAATAAACCATTTTAGTTTTTTTTTTTTTTTTTTAATTTTCTTAGTCGACTATTTTAGTTATACCTAGTACCAAATAGGCAAATACCAATTCCATATTCCAAATACTAGTTACCATTTACAATAACCCTATCTTATGCCTTTTACGGTAAAAAAAATAAATAGAATTATGTAGTGATTATCTGACTGAGTTAATATTTATCGGAAATTCTTTAGCTTGGTTGGAATTAGAATTAATAAACTTGCAGTCCAAGTATACGTACCAATAAATTTTTTAGAAATTTTTTATCTAGTTTTTGAGAAGTACATCATCATCATCCAGCGGTAGTTTGAGTCTGTAAATCTCAGTGGATGGATTTAGGAGAGAGGGAAGGAATGAATCTAGATAACATTATCACTTGGAATAATGAAAGCGGTGAGTTATAATAAATTAATGATTCGATCATATCTGCAATGGTAGATTTGACGGTCATCATCTAAATAAAGCTCTGTGCTTACTACAATTATACATGCGAGTGATAGATTAGTGACGTAAAAGTTGTGTAATTGTCTCATGTGCACTTCAGTTAATAGGGTAGAGACAATTTTTTTTTTTTTTTTTTTTGGTTCCATTAATCATAATGTTCATCCATGCAAGAGCACTGTGCTATGTAAAAGAAAATTCAACAAAAAAAAAATCTTTTTTTATTTATTTTAAATATTGTTGATGTTCGATTTTACAAATTCATACTCAAAAGCTCATGAAAAAGAAAAACCTATAAAAAGCAAGGCCCTAAGGCCTGTCGACACTTGGCCTTGAGACAGATAACCGTCGTCGGGCATTCGTTCGACCACCCGCACACGGGGGCCCGCTGGAGGCTCCTCTCAAAATGATGGTGTGTGGTTTGCGCGGAGTTTCGGGTGCTCTCTCTCTCTCTCTCTCTCTCTCTCTCTCTCTCTCTCTCTCTCTCTCTCTCTCTCTCTCTCTCTCTCTCTCTCTCTCTCGGTGGAGGAGGGTAGGTGTCTACCTTTGGTAGTGTGGTGGGAATCTTGGCCAAATTTTAAGGGATTACCAAAGGTGAGTGAAGTCGCCACCAATCATTGGATTTTTCTAAGCTAAGGTGTGATTGGTCACCTGTTTCTAATTGATTTTATTACCAATCCTAGGCTAAGAAAAAGGGCATTTTTCCTAATCTAATATGGATGGCAAAAAATCTTGATTCTTGAGTCCGGAAGTTTGGTTATATGTGAAGAAGGTGTTAGGCACCGCACAATGCCTATCCAAGGATAGTCCTTTGTTTTGATAAAACCTTGATTTTCAGAAATTGGCAATAAAAACACAATTTTGGCATTGGCTTTCGGGGCTTTGCATGCATGGGGGTTTTGAGGTTTGGCTTTTGAAAGGGTGTGGTCTCAATCTATGCCTTCCTAAGGCACCTAAGAAAAGTACCAAATTTCCACGGCGAAAATTAGGCATCGTTTTGCCTTAGATGACATGGATTGTGATAATCACACCGAAAGGGGGGAGCAGGTATACATATACATACATCATGCACAATGCAAGCACACAGAGCAGGAAAGTAAATGCCTACATCCCTAAAGCATGGCCCAAAATATAGGTGCAGGAAAGTAAATAGGGGTCGCCATACTCTAGAGATGAGGACGAATGGTACACGACATGATATACCTAATACAACCCATCTAAAAGAGAAAGGAGGGAGGAAGGAAGGGGATTTAAAAGAACATAACCAAATCGGAGAGGCTAGACCCCTAAATCTACTAAACATAGCCGCTCGGCTCATATTTACATGCTTGCATCTGGGCCCTTTTTGCTTGCGCTTAGGAGACCGTACCCTAGCTCTGTGTGTCCTCGCTCCATGTGTGTACATACAAAGGTAAAGACAAGAAACCAGCTGACAAGCAATGAAAGGAAAAGATGCATAGATATATGAAAGGGGCATAAAACAGATAAGTATGATAAACATGGCAAGCAAAGAAACAAGGAAACAAGCAAATAAGCAAGAAAGAAAACAAAATGTGGTGTCCGCGAGGGACAAATGTAGGTTTGGATCGAATGTCCATAACTTCATTGTGTTGAAACATGGATGACACACTAGCAAGCAAGACTCATGCATGGACATGTAAGCAAGCGTGCAAAGATGCATAGAAAGCCAATGGGTGGCGTAAACAAGCATGGTAAGCACATTATCGGGGGGAGCGGAAAAAGGGAAGGGTACGCACGGAGCAACCCGACATCCAGAGACATATCCCAAGTGATTACACCAAACTAGGTCTCAAGGGCGTTAGATGTAACCACACAACCACAAACCCACTAAAGGTATCAAGCGTGACAAAGCCTAGAACTAGAGAGGCTAGCATGGAAGATAGAGCATAGAAGTAACCAAGTATAGACATGCAAATGGGGTGATCCAAACCCTTTGATATAGGCCGAGGTGTGCGAATGATGACCAAGACCATAAGGGTTCAAGGTCTAAATCCTACTGAACGGCCAAAATACAAGAAAGAGAGACAAAAGTGATAAAAGAGCTACAATAGCACATGGCATGACAAACAAGGCCTAGGTCTAGGCACACAAACATGGAATGAAGCGCACAAGTACATGGAAGATGGCATAAAGCATGTAGAGAACATAGATTTATGCACGTAGGAATGTGAAAACATAGATCTAGACATATAGGTAAAGAAGCATGCATGTAAACATGTAGATCTAGAACATAAACATGGAAGAACATGAATCCAAGCATATAAGCATGTGAAGACAAGGATCTAACCACATGGCATGGAAACACGTGCATAAACACATACCCAAGCAAGGCATAGCCAATAATATCATACAAGCATGTGAGCATGTAACCCTAACATCAACATAGAATGAAAAAGGCTACAAAATATGGGAAAACATGACATAAAGCATAGAGCATGTAGGAAGGACAAATAGACATGTGGACAAGCATAGAAACATGTGGATCTAGCCAAACAACACATGGGAAAGATAAATATAGGCACAAACACATGGCATAAAGCATAAAGCATGTAGATCGAGACAAATAACGTGTGAACAAGCCTAGAAGAACATAAATCTAAGCTAAGAACATGCTAGAGGCAAGATAAAGCAAGAATCATGTTAAGAAAAGCAATAAATTATGTTATTAAGGCAAACAGAGCAAAATAAATGTAAGAAAAAGATTTAGAAGGTTAGGGGTGGGGATTGTAGCTAAAAAGCTACATCCATACCCCTAAATCCCAAATCCAAAGTGTAGAACCAAGGAGAAGAAGATTGGGTATAAGAACTGTTGAGAAAAACATGGAATAACAAATTTGTATCTCATACAAATACACGCAGCGGAATATGAACGGATTTACTTCATTCATGTTTGACAACATGTAATATGTAAATTTCAGAATTCAAGAACAAGTGAGCGTACCTTGGTGTAGTGATAGTAATTTCTGCCCAACCCGCGGGTACCCGGCCCAGCTCGACCCTAATGGGCTGTGTTTTACCTGTTCCGACAAGAAATAGGGTCGGGTATGGGTTTTAGAAAAAAACCTGAAGTGGGTCCGAGTTTTATAAAAAATTCGGCCCGAAACTTGGCCCGAACTCAGACCCGGCCTGGTAATTATGAAATTACTAAAACCCCCTTATATATATATATATATATATATATAACTATAAACTAACCCTAACTCCCTCTTTTTTTAGCAGAAGGCTAGCAGCTCATGCCTCCCTCCTTAGCCTCACAAAAGCACACTCAACACATAGCCTCACACCTCACATGGCCTCACACGTCACATAGCACATGGCGTCACACCTCACTCCTCCCTACTCACACCTCACAGCCACAGCTACCGTCTCTACCTCTCACAACCACGCTCTTCATCTTATCTCATCTTGCTCTCTCTCTGTCTTGCTTCCTCTTTTGATCTGCCTCCATAGCTAGAGCTTTGCATCTCTTACTTTTCTCTCCTTAATATTACAGATCTCCATAGCCTTCATAGCTGCTACAATTTGCTATTTTATTTTGGATTGACTTTGTGATTTTGTAATTTTGGCAAATCTAAAGGGAAGCGACCTTTGCCTTCGAACTTCCTCACCGTCTGATCTGGGCTTGAATCTAGGCAAAAAATCTTAATGGGCTTCAAATTTTTTTTTTTGTTGGGCTAGATTTAGGCCCAAGAAGCTAAACGGGGGCCGGGGGGCGTGGGTCTGGGCCCAAAAAAAAAAATTCAATTATTAGTTGGGCCAGGTCTGGGTCGAGGGTAAAAGCCCGCGGGTCGGGTCTGGGTATGCAAAAACCTGGCCTGAACCTGACTTGTTGCCATTCCTACCTTGGTGTGGTGAAATTCAAAAACCAAATATTAGAAGTACTTGGGAACACTTTTAATCTTCATTTCAATTCCACTGAATTCCCAAAAAGTGTGGTCTCTCAATCAGTTTCCAAGGGAGAATAAGAAAGTGGCTTTCACTCACATACACACACTTTCAACCCACACAAAAGTGTCTTACAAAATTATGTATATTTCTCTCCTTATAACTAACTGATTATCTAATTGGGCTGGCCTTTTGGGCCATTCTAATTGGGCTTTAGTATGTGGTTTGGAGTAGGACCAAAAGGGAATAAATAAGACTTTAGTTCCAATGGGCCTTGGGCTTATCTGTCAACTATTGATAAGTCCAAAGTTACCATCAATTATATTAATACCACTATATAAATATAATTGCACTCTAGGCCTTATTAATAAATTATATCCCAAGACTTTATTATACATACAATTCCTTTATAAAATATTTGTAGTAATACAAAGTCATGAATGTAGACTGCCACTTTGAAGATTACTGCATCTTAATCCTTGAGTACCTGGTTTTATCTTTTAAGTTATTCATTAGATATTTACGAAATCCGCTTTCATAAATATATACTTTAGTAACTCCTTACTAAAATGGTTAGGCCTAACACTTTGAATAACCAAACCCATTAAACTTATCTCAAAGGAATATTTTACATCTCCATTAAGAGATTATGAATTCCATCAAGAGATTATGAATTCCATCTTGAGAATATATGTCCCATCAACATTAAAT
This sequence comes from Castanopsis chinensis, assembly GCA_032878915.1. NCBI lineage: Eukaryota > Viridiplantae > Streptophyta > Magnoliopsida > Fagales > Fagaceae > Castanopsis > Castanopsis chinensis. Next base: position 3,896,560 of record JAVQMG010000106.1, on the reverse strand, counting down.
GCGGCTACTCAACATACTGAGATTCTAATCGTAACTTTAGATCTCACTCCTGATATATCAAAGTAACCTACATCTCATGATCATGTCCATTATTCTCCCAAGATTAAGATTTCATACAAATAGAATTCGTGAGATTTATTATTAATTTGACAGTAGTTAGGAGAATAATAAATCTCATAGCGGTTCAGTTCAATATGTCTTAACTCTTAAAACATATCAACATATCAACTAGAAGCCTCCACTTCCATGATTAAGACAAATCATCTTAGTTCGTATGTTATAGTTTTTACAGATGAAATGCTCAATTTCATCACCAACTACGAACTAAAATTATAATTTTACAAAGAACTTGTGATTTATATCTTCTGTGACTAAATCACATACTATGCATCTCATGGACTATGATAATGTCCCATTGGTTTATTTATAAATAGTCTCATATAATTAAATGAATTAATTATTTCTGACATGCCAATAAATTGTATTTTAGGGCATAAACCCTAACAAGAACAATACGTTGTGTTTTTGGTGAAAATGGAAGAATCAAGAAGCTTTGATGTGTTTTTTGTGTATAGAAGAAAGGAAAATCATGTAGACAGTAGCAGGGAGCAAACTTAGAAAATCTTCCCCTTTTTTGGTTTGAGGGGTGCCTGGGGCTATTTATAGCCCCAGGCACACTTTTCAAGGTGACGACCCTTGTAGGGCTGCCACCTTGAAAGCTCTCATGATCAGGTTGATCTTGACACTCTTGAAAAGATCTTGACTTCCTAATTCTGAAAAGGTATAGAACTTGAAAATTCAACTGTTGGATCAAAAGTTATGGCTTTGGGAAGTTAGTGGTGCATCGATCGATGCGTTATCCCAGTTTTCATGATATCTCGGCCTTTCTAACTCCGAATTCGACCTGTGAATAGTTGTTGGAATGAAAATTTAATAATATTCGCAGTGGCATTGGTTTTAACCCGTTCTGACGGCTAAATCGAAATTAGGGTTTCTGGGCCTATTAGGGGTGTTTTGGTCATTTTGGCTGGAAAAGGCACTTTAAGTGCTCTAATGTCCAAACGAGTTGCGCCATGTCATTCTAGATGTTCTTGTGGCCCCATGGAGAAAAATAATATTTTTGATTTTTCGGGGTCTGGCACGCAAATCGAGGGCTAACAAAATACGGTTTCAATAGCTGCCCCTTCTTTATTTGACATCTTAAGTGCAATGAGAGGTGTCGGATAAAGAACATGATTTCGAATTTTGTCGTCCCCAAATTGTGTGTGGAGACTACTCATGGATCGAGACTAGACTTTACTTGACTGGACCGATCTGTTGCAGCTACTTCTGAAATGCTTTCTAGACATGGCTCTGAGCTTTGGGAGAGAAAAAGGGGGGGTTTTTTTTGCCATAGTTTAGCCATGCTATTTTTTGCATATATATATATATATATATATATGTATATATGTTTTTTTTGCTTTTTGTCTATGTTATATGTGTATGCAAAGATGCGGAAATTTAAATACTGCAATAAAATACGGGACATAGGTAAAGGGACTTACCTAGTGGTGGGGAATAGCGAAAATGGTGAAGCATACAATTTTGATCTTAGGCCAGGTAGAAACAGAGGAAATTTGAATAGCATTCTTAGACTTAGGCCAGGTAGAAACAGAGGATATTTGAATAACAATCCCGATGGGTGTTAGGTAGGAATGAAGGATATATGGATAGCAGTCTTAATTTTTGCCAAGTAGAAACAGAGGATATCTAAATAGCATTCTTGGACTTAGGCCAGGTAGAAATAGAGGATATCTGAATAGTAGTCCTAATGGCTATCAGGTAGGAACAGAGAATATCTGAATTACATTCTTGATTTTTGCCAAGTAGAAACAGAAGATATCTAAATAGTAGTCTTGGTCTTAGGTCGGGTGGAAATAGAGGATATCTAAATAGCAGTCCCGATGAGTGTCAGGTAGGAACAGAGGATATCTGTATAGAAGTCTTGATTTTTGCCAAGTAGAAACAGATGATATCTGAATAGCAGTCCCGATGAGTGTCAAGTAGGAACAGAGGATATTTGTATAGAAGTCTTGATTTTTGCCAGGTAGAAACAGAGGATATCTGAATAGTAGTCCTGACGGGCGTCGGGTAAGAACAAAGGATATTTGAACAACAGTTCCAATTTTTGCCAAGTAGAAATAGAGGATATCTAAATAGCAGTCCCGATGAGTGTTAGGTAAAACAAAAAATATCTAAATAGCAGTCCTAATTTTTGCCAAGTAGAAATAAATGATATTTGAATAGCAGTCTTGGACTTAGGCCTGGAAGAAACAGAGGATATCTGAATAGCAGTCTCGATGAGTGTAAAGTAGGAACAGAGGATATCTAAATAGCAGTTTTGGACTTAGGTGGGTAGAAACAGAGGATATCTGAATAGCAGTGTAGGAACGAAAGATATTTGAGTAGCAGTCTCGATGAGCGTCAAGTAGGAACAGAGGATCTCTGAACAGCAGCCTTGATTTTTGTGCGTTAGGTATAGACTCGCATGTTTAGCAAATAGTGTCAATCCACTTATGTTGCCATTTAACTTATAGGCTTACCAATTGTGCTTTGATTTTCTTGTTGTTTCGTAGATTATATTATGGAGGATGAGATCCAGAGGAGATCGAGGGTCCATGACTTTTTTGAGGGGGCTTCCCCCTTTGATGATGAGACTGCATTCGCTGGAGAGCAGGCAGCTCGAGTCTTGTAGAGCCACTTTGATCGTGGGGGTGATGATATCAGACCCATTGGCAGTATTCCTATGGAAACCTATTCCAAGAGACGTCGTTCAGGCAGGACGGCTAGTGCGTTGTCTGAGTCATGCACTATTTCTAGTGGGGTTTTCTCACGGTGTATGCCACCCACAAGGAAAGGGACCTCTGGAGGAGATACGCGAGCTGAAGGTCTCCTTATCGATTTAGATGATCTGTTTGGAGACGAGGTTCACCCGAACTTGGGCCTTCGGAGGTGCAACTTGAGGCCGAGGTTTCCACCATGCCAGGCCTATGCTGATGCTTGTACTAGATTGGTGAATGATAGCATCAGGGATACTTATCTTCAGCAGAGGCTGAAGAGGCATCCTTCCGCTTAGGCGCGGAAGGGATAGGTATGGTGTCTTCATTTTTCGTCAGTTAAATTCCTATTGCATGTATGTGCTAATGGTAGTTTTTAGTTTTGAATGCAGGCGCCTGACAAGATTCGTGGTCGGGGTGCCTGGTCTACTTTCCTATGTTTGCTATCCGCTTTTGGGACCCACTAGCGCTATGCGGATTTCTTGCGGGAGTAGGGATTCGAGGACTTTTTGAGGATCCCTCCGTACACTATGAGGCATAGCATCAGAGAGGCTTTGGTGCGGCGGTTTCATATTGAGATTGGCACCTTTCATCTGGGCTATGGGGAGTATGCAGTTCTCCCATTGGACTAGACGGCCATATTGGGCATTAGATTTAGTGGGTACCCCAATCCTGATTGTTGATATGAGCTTTGAGATGGCCTGCGAGCTCTTGGGCATCCCCTTTCCATTGACGGAAGGTACAATAGCATGTTTCAGACCCACCACATCATCGCAGGTTCGTACTGAACGGCTACAGGGTAGTATCTCTTAGGGTGTAGCATTGATTAACATCCATCTTTGCCGATTTTTCATGTACTTCCTTGATAGTTGCTTCCTTGGCAACAACCAATTGGTATTGACCTGCTAGTTGCTATGGACCTTGAGGGTAGTTTTCGATGTTGGGAGCTATGACTAGGGGTCCATCATTTATGGCTTTTTATATATCCTTTCTGAGGTGAGCTTCACAGCAGGATTTCAAGAGCTTGGAGGGATGTTGGCAGATTCTGACATGGTGGGCATATGAGTACATCCTAGCTTTGTGACCTCAGTTCTCGGGTTTGTTCGTGACCTTGTACCTTCAAGCATATGCTTGGGCTCTCTACACGATTACCATGGTTGTCCTAGTGTAGCTGGTTACTACCTTTGCGGCATTAGACTATGTCACTTAAGATGAGATGATGGTTCGCCCTTATGATGGATCACTGTTGGTAAGGCTAGAGCTCACTGTCGCCATAGGCTAATCGAGAGTACAACGCTGGCTCTAGGCCCTGACGAGTTGGGAGTTCTTTTTGGCTGAGCAGACCTTTCATCAGGTCATGTCGGTCTATGGAGTACCTTGAAATCCACCTCCACTCGACTTGTCATTTGAGTCCATTGTTATGGATGATCTGGCTTACGCGATGGGCTTTTTTTATGCGTATGTGAACTCCAACATAGACTATGCCACTTGGTTTACAGGGGCCTCTATGGGACTTATCATGGGAGATGTCCCTGTGAGTGGGGGTCGAGTGCTATGAGGAATTACTCATGCCCAGGTAGCTTCTAGAGCGGAGTGGAGAGCACGGGCAGAGGCTTTGCAGGCCAAAGTGATAGAGCTTGAGATCCCTGCTGCCACTAAAGAGGCGCACATGCATGAGGAGACTATTCGAGCATTAGCTCAAAAGTAGGAGCTTTGGCAGAGGGATAAAGAGGCCCACGCTATTGCCCCAAAAAGAGAGAGAGTGTGTGGTGCCAGGGTCTTGATAGGGAAGCTGCGGGCACTTCGGGTCCGTATCCCACTTTCACCTTCCATGCCAGGCCGGGCCAGGGGTCCATTATCCCATTGGGGGAGACAGAGTACATGCCTGCCTTGCCAGGCCCACCGAGCGGTTGAGATTCTTTAGCTCAAGCTCCGTGGCCTCCTCAGGACCTAAGGTACACTCCAGGCACTTCAAGCGAAGTAGGTCCTTCCATTAGTCCGTTTGTAGGCGATGGTGATGATGATGGTGGTACCAACCAGTATTTGAGGGATGACGATTCCCCGTAGGCTTAGCTTTTTTTATTGTTGTAGCATGATGTAGCCCCTGCGTGGGTGTGTATGTATTTTTCATGTATATTGTAGACATTGCCTATGGTGGGCTTGTTATGTATGTATTTTTCTGTATTGCCTTTTGATGGACCTGGACATGTATGTATTATATTGCCCCACAGTGGGCCTTGATGTATGATATCATCTCTTTGCTTCATGATGTATGTATAAAACAATGCTTGTTGTTAGGACTTACATGTATGATTCTGGAAACTACCTTTGAGAGGGTTGAGGTGTGACCTTTAGGAAAAGTGCCTTTGAGAGGGCTTCATAACTCTAGAAAATTGCCTTTGAAAGGGCTGTAGACATAACAATGCCTCTAGTTAGGACTTACGTGCATAGCTCTAGATAAATTGCCTTTAAGAGGGTTGTAGACATAGAAACATCGCCTTTGAGAGGGTTGCTAATGTAGGAGAAACAATGCCTCTAATTAGGACTTATATGTACAACTCTGGAAATCACCTTTGAGAGGGCTGTAAACATATGTGAGGAGCAACGCCTCTTGGGTAGGGCTTACATGCATGATTATGGAAATTGCCTTTGAGAGGGCTGATGTATGACTTTAGGAAAAGTGCCTTTGAAAGGGCTGCTGACATACGTGCAAAGCAATGCCTCTGATTAGGACTTACATGCATAGCTCTAGAAAACACCTTTGAGAGGGCTGTAGACATAGAAATATCGCCTTTAAGAGGCCTACCAAATGTAGAAGAAACAATGCCTCTAATTAGGACTATGTACAACTTTGGAAATCACCTTTGAGAGGGCTGTAAACATATGCGAGGAGCAATGCCTTTTGGGTAGGGCTTACATGCATAATTCTGGACACCGCCTTTGAGAAGGTTAATGTATAACTTTAGGAAAAGTGCCTTTGATAGGGTTGCTGATATACTTGCAAAGAAATGCCTCTGATTAGGACTTATATGCATAATTCCATATATTGCCTTTAAAAGGGCTGATGTATGACTTCAGGAAAAGTGCCTTTGAGAGGGATGCTGATATACCTGCAAAACAATGCCTCTGATTAGGACTTACATGATCAACTTTAGATGAATCGCCTTTGAGAGGGCTGTAAACATATGTGAGGAATAATGCCTTTTGGGTAGGGCTTACATGCATAGTTCTGGACACCGCCTTTGAGAGACTGATGTATAATGTTAGGAAAAGTGCCTTTGAGAGGGCTACTGATATACGTGCAAAGAAATGCCTCTGATTAGGACTTACATACGTAATTCTGGATATAGCCTTTAAAAGGGTTTTGTTTAAATACTTGAAGTGCAAAATCAGATCTCACTTTTTCATATCTTTCTCAACAGTTTTTCTTTTCTCTCCTTCCAAACACCCTCTACTCACTCAAAACCTCTTACCCACATGGTTTTTGGCCTACTCTTGTCTCATATCACTTGGTATGTTTGTTTAATCTCTCTTTTCACATGCATTTCACACATTTAGACCTAGGTTTTGGATTTTCTTGAAATTTTTGGGGTTTTTGAAAACTTTTGAGATTCTTGTGAAACTTTTGGGTTGGGTGTTGCTTATTTGATGCTATATGATCATGCATTGCATTCCATTTGCATTTTCATAATGTTTCATGCATTTAGATGTGTGCTTAAATGTTGAAAATTGTGTGCTATTAGGTTTGGATTGGGTTGAACCCATGATTTAATTTCTTTTAGCACGTCACATGTTCATGCATACATACCCTCTCTTCTCTCTTATTGGTACCCTGTTGTGATTGTGTTTCTTTTTCTTTTTCTTCTCCCTTTCTCTCTTTGGATAGACTGCGCATGGCACCTAAGCACAAATCCACTTCGTCTCGGAACCCTCTTCATTCTGGGACATCTTCTTCTGATTCTACTCCTTCTCACATTTGATTCTGTGATGAGAAGGCCTATAAGGACTTCTTGGAGAACTTTTCTAAACGTGGCATTCATCTTGAGTGCCATGTGGTTCTATCAGGTTTTTTCAATACTGCTCTACCCACTGTCATTCATAGTCGGGAATGGGAATCTCTTTGTGAGATACCCTTGAGTTGGCCTATCATGATCATACAAGAGTTTTACTCCAATATGCACGGCGTTGATACCTCCATACTTCAGTTCGCTATGCATATTAGAGCTACACATATCGTAGTCACTCTGGAGCTTGTTTCCAAGATATTACGTGTTCCGCGGGTAGTGCATCCTGACTACCCTACTCATCAACGTCTGAGGACTGTGTCCAAAGACGAACTCATATCTCACTTTTGTGAGAGACCTTCCATATGGGGTGAGCGCCAAAACACCCCATGCTCGGACTTTGCAAAAGGTCTACGATTCTTAAACATGGTGATGACATTTGTTCTTTATCCACTGTCTCATTATAACTCCATTACAGAGCCTCGTGCTTGGTTTTTGCTATCCCTCCTTGAGGACCTCTCTATAGACTTAAATAGGTTTACACAAACCTTGGGTTTTCCTAGTCCAATAAGAATTATACAAACCCATAAACAATTAGCCTTTTAGAATAAAAACGTTGCTGGCTATAATCTGAAACCTGTAAGCTCAATCGATCCAGGCATCTGTCGTGATTTAATGAATCTCGACAGATCGAGATTCTGTCGAGGAGGTATCGAGACCTGCAGATTGCACTTTTCTTGAGCAATTGTTGAGTAATCTTCATGTCTTCAATTTAACCACTTGTAATAATCATCTTGAACCTACTTAGATTTACCCAAATACAAGTAAAGTGCGTTTTGTCAAAGGATATGCCAATTACAAAATATGTCCCCAACAATCTTCTCCTTTGGCAATCCGTGACAAAACCACAAGAGTACATTGAATATCCTAGAATACATTCTACTCAAGAACAAATAAGCCTAGTCTAAAAGATTTGAACCTTGGAAGTTGCTGCAAGAAGAAGGTTCGGAATCTTGACTTGGCATTAACTTATCTTTCCTGAAAGGCACTAAACAAAACACATCAAGGTACCATGTGGAAAATAATGACAAGTTAAATAAATAAGAAACATGTGTATAAATAGAGAAAAGAAACAACACATGTGAGATAAAGAGTGAAACACATACATCATCACATATACCACTTGATAAGTATCATGTATGTAAAAAAAAAAATGGTTACAAAACTAAAAGATACACAATACAAAAAAATATATCAATATTAATGTGTATCAAACTAACTCTCCCCCTAAGTTAGTTATAACAAAAACTTTCTTCCCTTTAACATGAAGTTCTCCCCCCTAAGTCTATTACTCCCCCTGAGGAATGACATTCAATTATCAAATTTCTCCCCCTTTTTTGACACGATTGTCAAAGGGTATAAAAAGCCAAAAGACTTGACCGGAGAAAGACAGAATACAACTAAAGAGGGAATGAGGAGAACAAGGAACCATAGACCTACAAGAGAAAGAACAACAAGATGCTATGGACACAAAGGGAAAAACATGCAAAACAAAGAAGGATGAAATGCATGCAAGGGTATCTCGATGGATCGAGGGGTGTCGAGAAGCTATCGAGCATACCTCGATGGATCGAGAAGGTATCGAGGATCTATCGAGCAGACAGAAACTTCCTCAATCGATCCACCAGGTATCGAGATATGTGTCGAGACTGCGATAAGAAAAAGTCTAAGAAGCTCGACAGACAGCTAGGTGTCGAGAGGTATCGAGGAGGTGTCGAGATGCCTTTAAAAATAGTTTTTCAAAAGAGGAAAAACACAGACATGAATGCAATCATGCATGCAACTCAACCAAGGATCCAAGCAACACATTAAGCTCTCAAAATCATCTCTCAACAAGAATTTTGATGCACATGTATCTCAAAACACGCACACACACACTAAACAAGTCTAACCAATTTTATATTTCAAAAACAAGTTAAGACAGTTTAGTGAGCATACATTAACACATGTAAACCTTGTGATGGCCAAATCACATTGTACCTGCACATGTATCAAGAATAGCAAAGAATATTGCGTGTTGTGTGTGAAAACATCGCAAGATTGCATAAGTGTCTCAATGTTATGACGATTTAAGATATGAGAAAATCACTTTAACTCACACATAATCATAACTGCTTGATGGGGATTATCACCTTTGAGGTACATCCTATAACTCCCACATCTCCTAGAAAACACGCTTGCAACCATATTTTAAAGCATTTTTGATCTTTTTGCTTTTTATTTCTTTGCATATTTTCTTTTATTAAGCATATTATGCATGGGCATACAAGAGAAAGAAAAGAAATACCCAATTATGTTAAGCTTATGACATTGCACTTTTGCTATGCCGAAACATACAGATGTCATTGACATTGCACATTTGCTATGCTGAAGCATACAGATGTCATATTATGATTGGTGAGTAACAGTGGTGAGATGGTTATTTATGCCTTTCTCCTAGGATTTTCTAGTTCAACCCGTCAAAAAGAGTGATAAAAGTGTTAAGAAGAAGAGATCACTTAACCTTACTCATCACAAACAAAGAGCTACAAAGCTCACTTGCTTAGTTGTGCAGAAGAATGCTCATCTAAGCTACAGGTGATACAAAGTTTAGAAAAGTCTGTTTCAATGGCCATTTTAAAAGTTCACAAGAATCAATGTACACAAACACACACTATTTTTGTATATTTCTGATTTTTTCCTTTTTTTTTTAAAATTTTTATTTTGAAAACAAAGTAAAATAAAAACTAAACAACCAAACAAAAACAGACAAACAACATGAATGCATGAAAGAAAGATGCATATGCATGAAGGCATGATTTCAACAAAAGATAAGAAATCAAGCAAAGAGAGTCCTGCTTTAGATAGAAAGAATTAAAGCAGAGGACAACAGAAAAGACAATTAAATCTTAGGCTCCTTTCTCACCCACACAGCATGAGACTTTGGCCGTGAAGATGAAAAGGCGCATGTCCTAGTAAGACTACTAAAGGACATAGAAGAATTAAAATTCTCCTGAAATTGAGTTAAAAAGCTCAAGACTTTTAATAACTCTCCAAACAAAAGTGTAGGTCCTTGAGAGGAAACTTGTGACCGTTTGGATAATTGCTTATGAGGATACAACTTAAAGCAATTAGGACGAATGTGTCCAGAAACACCACAATGGTGACAAACATGAGGTCTAACAAAGGATTTAGAATTAGCCAAAACAGTTTTGGATTTCATACCTTTATTACCTTTCTCAAATTGAGGCACAATAACAGTCCTTAATCCAGAAGCCGTGGAAGAGGAGGGGCTGGAGGAGACAGCATATCCTAAGCCAGTCTTATCAGAACTAGGCTTTTGAGCACCCATGACCTCATCAGAAGAATCTTCACTATCACTAGCACTTTCCACAGTCACCTTATCGGTTGAGGCAGCAAAGGCCATAACATGACGACATTCATCCACGTACTCATCAGAAGAGTCATTCTCAGTGTCACTCCAAGTAGCAACCAACCCTTTGTCTTCTGACTTCTTGGCCTTTTCCCTCATAAAGTAGTTTGGGCACTCTATCCTTATATGACCAAAACCTTTGCACTCATGGCATTGGATGATGGGCTTCTCATTCTTACCCTTCCTAGAGGATTTAGATTTCCTAGGAGGTTTGCCCTTATCCTTTTTCCAAAATTGAAGAAGCTTGATAATCTCATCAGTTATGAAGGTTAGATTCTCATCCTCATCATCATCATCATCATCTTCATCTTCATCTTCATCTTCAGAGTCCTCAATCTCTTCCTCTATACCCTTAAGAGCCAAATTTTTACTCTTTCCACCTTTTCCCATTGAGCCTAATCCCATCTCATAGGTTTGAAGGTTCCCTACAAGCTCAGTCAAAGGAATTTGATCAATGTCCCTTGCTTCTTCAATGGCAATGATTTTGGCATGGAATCTTTCAAGTAAGGACCTAAGGATTTTCCTAACAATTTTGGATTCTGCTATAGACTCTCCAAGGTTGAAGGCAGAATTCACAATATCTATGAGTTAGCATAGAACTCATCAAAGGTCTCATCCTCTTCCATTCTTATTTCTTCAAAGCTACTAGTGAGTCTTTGAAGCTTCACAGTCTTCACTGCCTTGGTACCTTCATAGGTAGTTTCAAGAATGGTCCATGCTTCCTTGGCAACTTCTGTGGATGATATCTTCTTGAATTCCTCATTGGTCACCCCATAAAACAAGGCATTCAAGGCCCTACTGTTGAAATTTGCTGCTGTGATTGTTGCATCATCCCAATCCACTGGCGCTTTCTTTGGCTTAATCCAGCCAACTTCAACAGCTTGCCATACCTGTTCACCTAGAGCCTGCAAAAACACTTTCATACGAACTTTCCAGTTCGCATAATTAGTGCCATCAAATAAAGGAGGAATCAAAAGAGATTGTCCACGATCCATGACAACAGGGGTCAAGGATCACACTCAGGAAATTAATCCAATCAGAGTGTACCCGCTCTGATACCACTTGACAGGCCACAAACGCGTTGACCCCTTGTGATAACTTGGATTAATTAATTAGCCCAGTTATTAATTAATCAAATTAACATGCAATATCACGTGGTAGCACAAACAAATCACCAAAACTAAGTAATGCAGCGGAAAAAAATGATACGGTGATTTGTTTACGAATGGGGAAAACTTGATGGCAAAAACCCCACCAGGTGATTTAAGGCTACCACTCCCGAAACTCCACTATTATCACAGCAAGCGATTACAAGCAAGGAATCCCAAGTACCTTACCAACCTACAGTTGAACCCTCACCCTAATACCTAATTAGACTTGCTCTGTAGTGACAGTTTCTCCTCTTGATGCACGGCTCCTAAGTATGTGACTAACCAATTTGATACGCGGATCCCAGTACGCGACTTACTCCTTTACACGAATCCCAGTACGTGACTAACTCCACAGCAACCCTTTGATTGTTGCAGTTGATTTGCAGCAGCTTCACATAGACACACCAATAAGATCTTCAATGTTGGTGCAAGAGATTTTGCTTGGTCACAAAACCCTAAGGCGTACAAGAAACGCAGCAAGAACTCTTTCTCCTGTAGGAGTAGGCTAGGGTTTCAAAAAGAAAAACTTATGAAGCTCTCTAGGGTTCGGTTTTTCTTTTTCCACCTCCTTTAAATAGAAGCTTAATGGACTCTCCTATTCCAAATAGGTTTATGTTAGGATATGTGCCCTTAAATCCTATTGTATGATGCTATGTATGACATTATGTATGACTTAATGTTGTTTAATAAAGTTGTTTATTTTTACCTAAAATAATGGAAACATGAATATTTGGACATTATCATATAGTCCATGAGATGCATAGTATGTGATTTATGTGATTTAGTCACAGAAGATATAAATCACAAATTCTTTGTAAACTCAGAATTTATAGTTTGTAGTTGGTGATGAAATTGGGCATTTCATCTGCGAAGACTATAACGTATCAACTAAGATAATTTGTCTTGATCATGGAAGTGGTGACTTCTAGTTGATATGTTGATATGTTTTAAGAGTTAAGACATATTGAACTGGACCGCTGTGAGATTTATTATTCTCCTAACGACTGTCAATTGAATAATAAATCTCACGACTTCTATTTGCATGAACTCTTAATTCTGAGAGAATAATGGACCTGATCATGAGGTGTAGGTTGCTTTGATATATCAGGAGTGAGATCTAAAGTAACGGTCAAAACCTCAGTATGTTGGGAAACCACATTTAGTGTTGATGGAACATATATTCTCAAGATGGAATTCATAGTCTCTTAATGGAGATACAAAATATTCCCTTGAGATAAGTTTAATGAGTTTGGTTATTCAGAGAGTTAGGCCTAACCACTTTGGTAAGAAATTACTAAAGTATATATTTATGAAATTGGATTTCATAAATATATGATGAATAACTTTAAAGGATTAAACCGGGTACTCAAGGATAAGATGTAGTAATTTACAAAGTGACAGTCTATACTTATGACTTTGTATTACTACGAATATTTTATGAAGGGGTTGCGTGTAAAATAAAGTCTTGGGATATAATTTATTAATAAGGCCTAGAGTGCAATTATATTTATATAGTGGTATTAAATATAATTAATGGTAACTTTGGACTTGTCAAGAGTTGACGGAAAAGCCCAAGGCCCATTGGAGCTAGTGTCTTATTGGTCCCTTTTGGTCCCATTCCAAGCCACACATTAAAGCCCAATTGGAAAGGCCCAATAGGCCGGCCCAATAAGCCGACCCAATTAGATAATCAGTTAGTTATAAAGGGAGAAACATACAGAATTTTTTAACGTGATTTTTAGAAAAGAAAAACAAAAGAGTGTGAGACACACTTTCGTTCTCCCTTTGGAAACTGATTGAGAGACCACACATCTTGGGCGTAAAGTGGAATTGGAGTGAAGATTAAAAGTTTTCCCAAGTGCTTCTAATCTTTGTTTTGAAATTCTCCACACCAAGGTACGCTATCTTGTTCTTAAATTCTGAAATTTACAGAGTGCATGTTGTCAATCATGAATGAAATAGATCCTTATTTGTTGCTTCCGCTGTGTGTTTTGTATGAAATACAAAACCAGATTTTAACCAACAGTTTACACAAACCTTGGGTTTTCCTAGTCCAATAAGAATTATACAAACCTATAAACAATTAGTCTTTTAGAATAAAAACGTTGTTGGCTATAATCTGAAATTCGTAAGCTCGATCGATCCAGGCATCTGTCGAGCTTTAATGAATCTCGACAGATCGAGATTCTGTCGAGGAGGTATCGAGACCTGCAGATTGCACTTTTCTTGAGCAGTTCTTGAGTAATCTTCATGTCTTCAATTTAACCACTTGTAATTATCATCTTGAACCTACTTAGATTTACCCAAATACAAGTAAAGTGTGTTTTGTCAAAGGATATGCCAATTACAAAATATGTCCCTAACAGACTTTCCTTCTCACTTCATTCTTTCTTTCATTGATGTCCATAGAGAGACGGCGACCCATGATAAGCTCATTTTTTCTTCGGTTATCACGCAAATTCTTCACCATTTTTCTATCCCTTTTCCTGACTCTCCCTTCTATCCTATCATAGGAGCCATTAGCACAACATCTGTTCGACAGAGCAACGCCCAGCTTTGACCGAAGCGGCCATGGACTGAGATGACGACTCCTATAGCCCCTTCTGTTCCATCCACCTCTGCTCCTTCTTTTTCAGCGAGTGGTGTGACTCTTGAGGCCATCATGGCAAAGCATGAGTGCATGGATGCTCACCTTGACACTTTTAGTGATGAGTTGTGTCAAGTGAACACCCATGTTGGCCATATCACCCAATGACATACTCAGATGGGTGGCTTCATTGCTTCTCCCACTCTTTCACCCGAGGCTTCAGTGGATAAGGATGCTGATGATGGTACTGGTGATGATGATAATGATGAGAATGCTAGCTCTTTCGGCGATGATGAGACAACCTCTTAGTGGTGGCTTACCTTTTGTCATTCGTGATAAAGAGAGGGAGTAGTTTTGGGATGAGAGTATTCATATATTTAGGGGTAGTGTTAGCATAGGTTTTTCTTGTTAGGGGGAGTTTTTCCTTTTATGAGGGATGTAGTGAGGTTATTATGTATTTTCTTTTCTTTATTTTAGTTTGACCTCATGACTAGTCTTGTGACCTTTCATTTGACATACATTGTACTCTTATTGATATATATATATATATATATATATATATGGATGTATGTTTCTTTTTCACCTATCTCTCCATGTGTTCTTTCTTTTCTTTCTTTACACACATGTTTCTTCATACACATGTTTCTTCATGTATGCAATCTTTTTTTTTTTTTTTTTTTTTTCACACTAAGATGCCTTGATGGGTTTTGTTTAAAGTGTTTTAGAAAGATAAGTTATCAAAATCTATCATGCCATGAACTCTTTTCTTGCAAAGTTTTTCAAGAGTTTGTGTTAGGATTAGATTTTATTGTATTCAACAAGTGATTATGAGTTTAGTGATTTATGACTTCTTTCATACTTCATTTGTTCATTGTGGTTTTGTCACGGATTGCCAAAGGGGGAGATTGTTAGGACATATGTGGAACTTGTTAGAACATATGTTATGTAAATTGGCTAATCCTTTGACAAAACACACTTTACTTGTAATTGGATAGATATAGGATGAGTTTAGTACTTCAATGAGGAAGAGTTCAAGTCTAGTATTGAAACCATGTAAATCTATCCAAGAGTCAAGTGAAGAAGTATTTTTCATTAAAGCTCAGCAGATAGCTCGAAGTTTAATGCTTATTCTTGACAGCTACTCGACAGAAATAATATCTATCGAGAATTACAAAATTCAAATTTTCAAATCCGTTTTCTCACATATCCAAGTGTAGTTGTGTTAGGTTTCTTTTTTCATAACCTTAGACATATATAAGGATTATTTTAAAGGCCGTCACAGAAGGAATCAGAGCATGCCTTCATGCATTGTGTGACCAGAGACAAAAGTTGACCTAGTTCATCATATTCTTTGAAGAAGCTACTGCGTCTTTGCGCCGAGGGTTTTGTAACCAAGGAGCTTCTTGATCTTCATTATTTGGATGAACTAAAGAACTTTGCAGCCAGCATCTTTCTCAAGTTGGTGTGTTAGTCACGTACTTGGATTGGTGCAAAGAAGTAAGTCATGTATTGGGATCTATGCATCTATTGGTTAGTCACATACTGGGAGCTGTGCATTGAAAAGAGAAATTGTCACTACATTACAAGTCTAATTGTGTATTGGGGTAAGGGTTTAACTAAAGGTTGGTATAAGGTACTGAGATTCCTTTACTTTTAATTACTTGTTTTGATAATTGTGGATTCTCGAGAGTGGTGACCTTAAATTCACCTGTTGGGATTTTGCCTCAGTGGTTTTTTCCATTCGTAAACAAATCACCTGTGTCAAACTTATTTTCCACTACATTCACTTTAGTTAGTGATTTGTTTATGCTACCACGCTTATTGCATGTAATTGAATCTAATTAATTAACTTGACTAATTAATTGATTAATTGACCAAAGGGGTAAATACATTCTTGGCCTGTCAACACCAATAGTGTGGAGATGTGTAAAAGGATAGTGGACAATTCTGCTGCTGCAAGAAACCCAAGCATAGATCTTATTCAACAAATTTGAGACTTGTTCTCAAAGTAAGAGAGGTGTATACAAAGTCTTTCATGGTCACTTTTACTGAATTAATCTTTTGCTACTTCATTAGCAAATATATTAGAAGGGAGGAGAGAGATGTAATCAATTCAGTGATATCGAAGCATTCACTTTCAACCAAAGACTACATCGAAGGCCTGCAGCAAAATGGTGATGTGTCCAATCGCTCAACTCACACGTACTCACCATAAAGAAGCTTAAATCTACAAGTAGCTTGCAAACTACTCTTTGCCCATTATTGGATCTAGCAAATTGATTCAACAACCATGAAGAGTTAAGAAATTTTCTTTGAAGCACCTCAGACGATTTATGCCTAAAGTGGCATCAATAATCATGATCTTTATGATATTTTTAAGAAAAAATGTATCAGATGACTTGTACTACAAACTATGCAACTCCACCACCACTCTTTAAGTCATGAAGCTCATTGATGCCCATGTGTCATCCTAGAAGAACTCTGCAACAGTGACAGACTTATAGCTCCTTCTTTTGGCTTGTGTATAATGGGGAAATACTAGATTCAATTGCTGACTCACATTCTTCCATGAATAAAGTCGCTCAGCTTATTGCTGCAAAAACTACAACATAATTTTTATTAAAGGCATTTTGCTATGAAGGCATTTTGCCACAAGAATAAAGAAGCACAATGTCCCAATAAGATGTTTGTACGTCATGAGAAAATTATATATTGGAAGCCATTGACTCTTGGCTATTACTAGCCAACCATGAAACAAGAAATGTAGCAAGCTCCATCTAAATGTGTCCATACTCAAAGCAAGCAAAAAAGAAACCTAAAGAATAATGGATCTTAGTCGTGAAAGCCAACAAGTGGGTCATGGTAATGAGTTCTTGGCTAAAAGCCAGCAAAGGAACCATGATTACGAGTTCTTGGCAAAAGTTCACAATGGGGGCTACACTCAATCAAACCGGTAAAGGAACCATGATTGCAAGCCTTTGGAGAAAAAATCTGCAAAAGAGCTATAACCACAATCATGTGTAGCAGAAAATTCCATAGGAAGCAAGTATGCCTGGGAAGTAGCTCTTTCCCAAATTCTGTAGCAACAAAGAATTTCTATAATACAGCAGCTTGTAGATCTATGGCAACCAAAAAAAATTTAGTGAAGAATTCATGAACCACAGGGTCGAGGTAATCTTATCAAAGTAACTCATTAGAAAAATTCCTATTTTGGCAAAAGAAGATCTCTTATCATCTTGAAAAGCTTTATCGGTAGCATTAACACTAAGAGAAAGTGATATCAGGCCCATCCATTATAGGGTGCGAATCCACGGTAGAAAGCTAAGGACTCATTCTCATATACTAGGGGCCATCTCATTTTGCAGCAAATCGGAAAAGCCTTCTACAAAAAGCTAAGGACTCATCCAGTTGCCTCACACACTAAAAGGCTAAGGTTCATTCTATAGCAAATTTAGAAGCCTTCCACAAAGAGCTTAGGGTACATTATAGGGTGCGAATCCACGGTAGCAATATTACTCACCGTGAAATAAGTATTAGTTGTGGCATTTCAACAAGTATACACTTATCTGCCAGTTAATTTATAGCAACTCTAGACTTTATGATATGACATAGTGCAACACCCATGAATTTGTCATAACTTACTGTTGGGGGCGTTTTTTATTTGTTGCCAATATGAAATTTGGGAAGCCAAGACCGAGACTTGACTTTGGGTTTAGAATATGGCCTAAAGGCTATCGGTGAAGAGTGAAAGGCCCATTTTGCTCAAGGTCCGGGTTGCATCCAACAAAGATTATAATAAAGCCTAAAAAAATACCCATTGCAAAGATAAGTTAACACAAAGGATGGCCCGCCACAATAAGTGCTTAAATAATAGTCTAGTGGTAAATAAGAAAAATGTCTAGTAGTAGATGTTTAGAAAATTAATAAATGTATTTGCATAGTAAAAATTATGCATTTCCTTCATAGTCGGTTAATATAAAAGGGGGCTTGTTATAACAAGTACACAAGAGGAAAATGGTCCAATAGTGAATATAAAAAACCTCTTGCGGTAAACGTATAATTAATTAATAAACGTGTTTACATGATAATAATCATATATTTTTCTCATTATTACTAAGTCAACATAAGAGAAAACTCCCATGGTATGCAAGTCATTATGGATTTCATTATAATAGCAATAAAAAAGGATTAAATTCTTTATAATTTCAAGTAAAAGAGGAAAAAATAGGATGGAATGAAGGGAAAGAAATATCCCCCAACTTAGTGTAGCAAATATTTAACCAATGTTCTTATACCCATATGATGGAATATGTAGTAGGATGTTTGGCAAGTGATGGAAACTACTCTTATATGAGTAGGTGAGCAAATATCTGGTGATGTGGGAATAAAATGGTAAAGGAACTTAGCTATTTTTGGCCATGGTGGTGAGGGACTAATTGTAGCTAATCATGAGACCTTTATGGTGATAGGTTTTGTTAGAGGAAGGAATGTTTGTGAGTTGATGGGTATGGGCATTTATGAACTAAAAAGGAACTTATTTATGAATTAAAGGTTGAAAATAGCAAGATTGATGGAGACTTTGAAAGGATTTTGTCCCCCTTGAAGAGTAGATGGTTCTTTCCTTTTATAGTGAAGCTTAGGGTGCAATTAGTAAAAGTCTAAAATGTTGGGTTTGATCAACAAGGGAATTCTTAAAATATCCATCATGAGATTTGGCCAAAAATAGTGTGAGCTCCTTTTTGAATGTATGTCTTCTTTGGGCAATGTTAGTGTTTGAAAAATACATGTTTGTATTGCATACAAAACATACGGAGTGGAAAAT
Organism: Castanopsis chinensis; assembly: GCA_032878915.1. Classification (NCBI taxonomy): domain Eukaryota; kingdom Viridiplantae; phylum Streptophyta; class Magnoliopsida; order Fagales; family Fagaceae; genus Castanopsis; species Castanopsis chinensis. The sequence goes on along the minus strand of JAVQMG010000106.1, from coordinate 3,877,708 downwards.
TAATGGATCTACTTCATTCACAATTGATAATGTGCACTATGTAAATTTCAGAATTTAAGAACAAGAGAGTGTACCTTGGTGCGGTGAATTTCAAAAAAAGAAGATCAGAAGCACTTGGGAACACTTTTAATCTTGACTCCAATTCCACTAATGCCCAAGAAGTGTGGTCTCTCAATCAGTTTTCCAAGGGAGAATTTCCAAGTGTCTAACACTTCTTGCACCATTTCACAATAGTGTTATATTTTCACATCTACAAAATTCTGAATGTTTCTCCCTTTGTATCTAACTGTTTATCTAATTGGGCTGGCCTTTTGGGCCTTTCTAATTGGGCTTAAGTGTGTGGCTTGGAGTGGGACCAAAAGGGACTAACAAGACACTAGCTCCAATGGGCCTTGGGCTTTTCTTTTAACTCTTGACAAGCCCAAAGTTACCATTAACTATATTTAATAACACTATATAAATATAGTTGCACTCTACGCCTTATTTATAAGTTATATCTCAAGACTTTATTATACATGCAAACCCTTCATAAAATATTCGTAGTAATACAAAGTCATGAATGTAGACTGCCACTTTGTAAATTACTACATCTTATCCTTGAGTTCCCGGTTTAATTCTTTTAAAGTTATTCATCATATATTTATGAAATCCAATTTCATAAATATATACTTTAGTAACTTCTTACTGAAGTGGTTAGGCCTAACACTCTGAATAACCAAACCCATTAAACTTATCTCAAGGAAATATTTTATATCTTCGTTAAGAGATCATGAATTCCATTTTGAGAATATATGTTTCATCAACACTAAATGTGGTTGCCCAACATATTGAGATTTTGATCGTATCTTTAGACCTCACTCCTGATATATCAAAACAACCTACACTTCATGATCAAGTCCATTATCCTCTCAGGATTAAGAGTTCATGTAAATAGAAGTCGTGAGTTTATTATTCATTTGACAATCGTTATGAGAATAATAAATCTCACAGCGGTCCAGTTCAATATATTTTAACTCTTAAAACATATCAACATACCAACTAGAAATCTCCATTTTCATGATCAAGACGAATCATCTTAGTTGATATGTTATAGTCTTTACAGATGAAATGCTCAATTTCATCACTGACTACGAACTAAAATTCTGAATTTACAAAGAACTTATGATTTATATTTTCTGTGACTAAATCACATACTATGCATCTCATGGACTATATGATAATGTCCCAATATTCATGTTACCATTATTTTTAGATAATAATAAAACAACTTTATTAACCACAACATTAAGTCATACATAATGTCATACATAGTATCATACAATAGGATTTAAAGGCACACATCCTAACAGTCAGATGGAGCTGAAATTTAGAGTTTCTAACCTAAGATTTGGCCAAAAATGGTGTTATTTGTTTTCGGGCTGCCTTGCTAATATTTCTAAGGTTGTGTTAAGTCAATGGGATTAAGGCAAGTATTAAGGTAGAATCTTGGTATTGCTAGTCTACTTTAGGGAGCTCCTCTGGAGATCTTTTTATGCTCTCCAAATCACATTTCCCTATATTTCCCCTTTAGGAATTCATGGGCTTAGTTCATGAATTAGTTTTAGACATTTTTAGTACTAAGGAAACTAGTTTGTTGAAGTTTGGATGATTTGGTCATGGCTTCATCCAATGGCTTCCTCCAGTGGCTGAGACTTCATATTGGGCTTGGTGATGAGGGCTGAGTACTTTCGCGGGCCTCTGACTTGGTGGTTCTTTCCACTTGGGTTTATCCTTTTGCTTTCTCATGTGAGCCCTACAAAGTAGACAAACCTACCATATATTGCCATGGATTTTTATTCTACATGGGCTTTAGTTGTTAGTAAAAATAAAATGTATTCATGAGCTTTAATAATTATTTATGATAGGTTTTGGATATTAATTTCTATGGGCTTTAAATATCAATTTGTATAGTTTCTCATAATTTTTGCCATGGATTATTTTGTAAATGATATTTTCTTTAGGACTTCTAAATAGTAACCTCAAATATTTCTTGTGAATAATATTTACCATGAGTTTTTAAATAGAGGCAATATCCATGGGTTTCAAATAAAATATGGTAACAACCACTATAATGGAATAATGTGATATTCTCATAAGTTTTTCTATAGATAATCATAATATGCTTGTGAGGTGAATAATTATCATGAGTTTTGGAAATAGATATTATTAATATAGTGATATAAGATAAATTGTGACCATGGATTCTTATATAAATTCTACGGGTATATAATATGGTACAAATAAATAAATGTCATGGATTTAAGATAAATAATCATAACTTTCCATTGGTTTTTATAAGATGATTGTCATGAGTTGAGAATAGATAATTGCCACAAATTCCATAAGCTTGTAATATTATAGTAATAGGTTTAGGAACTTAAAGTATTGTTCATTATTGGATTTTTAAGTAACATACTTATGATATAGTATTTTGCCAAGTATAAATAACCTTGGGCTTTTGATAAAATAGTGCCAAGTAGTTAGCTTGGGCTTTTAATAATGTCAGCGTAAATTGGGCTTTTGATATCACCATTAAGAATTGGGCTTTGATATTGCCAATGAATATTGGGCTTTTGATGTTGCCAATGAGAATTGAGTTTTAAATATTTCCAATGAGAATTGGGCTTTTAATGTTGCTAATGAGAATTGGGCTTTGATCTTGCTAATGAGAGTTAGGCTTTAAATATTGTCAATGAGAACTGGGCTTTTAATATTGTCAATGAGAATTGAGCTTTTTGATATTGCTAGTGTGAACTGGGCTTTTAACAAATGATTTTCCATGAGGTTGAATCATGGGCTTTGCTTATGTGATTTGAATTCCATTGATAAAATTGCCATGAGTTTAAACCATGGGCTTTGATCATGGATAAAGTTTTGTCATGGACTTGAATCATGAGCTTTTCAAATATTATTAAGCATAAGTATTCTTGGACTTTAAATAGAATGGAATGTGTGCATTGGGCTCGTAGGACCGATTTTGGGCTTAGCTAAATAATAATAACAAAATTGGATAAAATATGAGTTTTTTGGGCTTGTTTGTGATGGTGACCCAATTTAGATAATAAGATATGAGATATTTGTTGTTAACATAATAATAGGGCAAAAAATATTTGTGAAAGCCCAATAACTTATTTATGGTGTTTGAAAATAAATAGGTGATACTTAAATAAAATTAGGTTTAAAAAAATGTACCCTAACATTTAGCGCCCCGAGTTAGAAAAGAAAAATATTAGGATCACATGTGCAAGTGTTTTTTTTTTTTTTGAAAAATAGTGTTCTATTATAGATAATGAGATAGAAAATATTTGTGGGTCAATGAGATGAGAAATATTCCTGGAGGCCCAAAATAATATATCGGTGACATTTTGGTATTTTTTGATGAATAAATAAAAGTGATTAAATAGGATTGGGGTATGTGGCATGAGTGAAAGCATTGTACCTCAACATTTAGCCCCCTGAGTATATGTGATCAACTTGCCTTTGGTCACACATGTGAGTTTGAATGAGTCCATAAGCTTGTGTTGCATGGGTTGAAAGAGAGAAAGAGAGATGGTGAGCTTGAAAGAGAGAGCTTCTTCCTCTTTTCTAAGACTAAGAGACCCCTTTTATCCTATTCTAAACTTCTTTCATCCTCCTTTTCTAATTCAACTCTTCTTGATTGAGTTTTTCTTTTGCATTTGTAGTTGATAAAGAGAATTTAGTTGTTGGTGGAATTGAAGTCGCTGGCAAAGTGATATGAGCCTTTTTTTTTTTTGGCCATTGCATGATCTATGATGCTATTATTTCCATTGCTTCAATTGTAACTGAGGTGGATAATCCAGTTAGTACTCCAAAGGAGATGTTCACAAAGCTGCATGGGTTCCAGCTATTATTGGTAGAAGCTTCTGTCAACCCCCATTCGATTTATGTGTCTTTCTGGGCTCATTAATTGCTGTGTTGATTGAATAAGCTGAGAGATTGCTAATAAAGTATTTTACGAACTCCGTCATAAAGCCAATATCTTTGGTGAGGTAATATTGTTCCGCTATCAGATTGCATACCATGATCTGATGCGCCGCTGAAATCTAGAGATGCTGAATTTAATAATTGTTTGGTTCATAGAGGAGATATCCAAATGAGTGGATTAAGAGGATTGGTGGAAGCCCCCAAGTTTGATCTAGTGAGAATTCTAGCCATGATAAATCTAGACCCTTAGATGATGGTTATTTAGATCCAACTGATATTTTTGTTAACCCAACTAGTGGTTACATAGGTCTAACTGTCATGATGAAGCAATTTAGAGGAAGACTATTGCCGGTAGGATGAAGATTTATGAACCTATGGAAGAGGTTTCTTCAAGAACTCCTTATCTTCTTACATCCTTTCTTTCTTTTTTCTTCTATTCCTTGTGTTCATTCATGGCCTTGCATTTTTCTGCTCTAATGGTTCCAGCAACTTGGTGACAATAACAATACATAGTCAAAGAAGTATGATGATGGATTTAAGGATACGGATACAGACTTTGGTTATTTTCTGCCCCTTTCCTCTTTCTCATCATGTATATTTACTGTTGATGTATTTTCACTTCAGGTTTTGGTGCTGAAGATATAATGACAATTGACAAAGGCTTTGCTAATGCTGTTGTGGCTAGAGAGATTGTTTTTGAAAAGCTCCAGCTGTGATTCTTCCATGATATTCATGATGTTCCTTAGAATAAAAAAATCTCCAGACATGAGTGGTGATCTCAAGATGTTCATTAATGGCTTGATAGTGTTCAACTGCTCTTTTATTATTACCGCTGGATACTTGGACTAGGGTCTCTTACTTCACAGCGGTGCATGGAAATATTGTTTTCATTGCTCTTGAAAATATTGATCTTCAAGGGTATTTGGAGATATTGTAAAGAAACATCATGATTTCATGGCTGGATGCAAGATCGGTGTTGCCATAAGAGGACCATTGCTCTAGCCGTAGGTTGTTATATCATATTTGTTGTGCCGCTGAATCATGTACTGTTTGTGATGATGAAGATAGTTGATCTATGGAGAATATTGCATCAATAATGGTTGAACTTTATCCTTTGATCAAAGGGATGAGATCATGCGGTGTTTGCCTTCCAGCGAAGACCTTTGGCAATGGCTTTGTTGGAGTAGATTTTTATATTTTCTTGTGTGTATTTTTCAAAAATTTTCTTTTGTGATGTAATGTAATGTAAAGTATCTTGTTAGCTTATACAACCGTAAATGTTGTATTATATGTAATGTTTTGAAAGTTAGTCTAGCCATATGGACTATGTTTTATATAATGACTTGAAACTTGTTCAATAGTTTATGTTGTGTTTTATTTAACCATAAATTTCTTTTATCAAGATATCTTGATTTTTAGAAAATTACTATTCTTAGGCTCAAAAATCAAAGTATGGTCAAGGAGGCAATATTTATTCTTGAAATCACTTGCTAAACACATGACCATTTTATTTTAAAGAGACCTAGCTATAGAGGTTGTTATCAAATTTGAATATGTAAAGGTTTGAAATATGAAATATGTTTCGAAGATTGAAAAATTGATAGCCAAATACAGTCATGGAAGTTAAACAATTTATTTTGTGAAAATAACTTGTTGGAATCATGATAGTTTCTTTTGAAAATTTCAAGTTGCAAAAGGTTTGTCATTGCAAGTAAATTTGAAATACAAATATCTATGTAAAAAATAATATTTTAAAATTATTCATAGTTTTGAAATGAACATAAGATATTCATGTTTTAGAGCCAAGACAATGCTTACTCTATATTTTCGAAGTAGTTTGTAGAAAATATGATGATTGTATTAAGTATGATATAGCTCCAGCTGTTTTCCATTGATAGGTTCCGTGAGATTTTCGCCTTCCGCCGTGGCTAGACAATTATAGCTATCGTTTTAGACTTCTTTTTCAAGATAAATGTCTCCGAATGTAGGGATGCCAAATTGATTGAGTCTTTTACATCAAAGCCCCCAAGTGTTAGATAATTGATATTGAAGATGGTTCCAATGATGTGAATATGATGATCTTAGTAATATGATGCGTGAGGTCACCATGGCTTTAGGGTGCATGGGGTTGCCATGGCCTTGAATATGTGTGGGGTTGCCATGACTTTGATGGTGATGATAAAGCTTCTTTGAGGGATGACCGCCAATTTTTTTGGTTTAGCTGTTGATTTGGAAAGAATTTCTTTTAGTGATTGGAATATGATTGATGATTCCAGCAACAAGGAGTTATGGAATTTCTTGGATGATTCGAGCTCCTATATTGGGATAGAAAATTCTCATCAGTTTTATGCCTACAAAATAGAAAAAACCTAGTGTCTAAGAATCATGATGATCAATGAATTAAATAATATGTTTTATATAATAATTTTGATTAATGATCACAATAATGATCGAGATAAAGTAATATATATTTAACATGATAGTTTTGCTTGAACGATGTATGTGATATAATATTAAAGTAATTTGTATTGAGTGATGTAAGAATAGTAGAGTGATAGGCCACAAATACGTAAACCCCTTGTGATGAATTAAATTGATTAATGAGCCAAGTTATTAAATAATCAAGTTAACATGCAAATTGCGTGGTAGCACAAACAAATCACTAATAACCTAGAGTATGCAGCGGAAATAAAATTGATACGGTGATTTGTTTACGAATGAGGAAAACCTACACGGCAAAAACCCCACCGGGTGATTTAAGGTCACCACTCCCGAAACTCCACTATTATCACAACAAGCGATTACAAGTAAAGGAATCTCAGTACCTTACCAACCTACAGTTGAACCCTTACCCCAATACCCAATTGGACTTGTTCTGTAGTGACAGTTTCTCCTTTTGATGCATGGCTCCCAGTACGTGAATAACCAATTGCATGGATCCCAGTACGCAACTTCCTCCTTTGCACGAATCCCAGTACGTGACTAACTCCACAGCAACCCTTTGATTGTTGTAGTTGATTTGCAGCAGTTTCACATAGAAACACCGATAAGATCTTCAATGTTGGTGCAAGATACTTTGCTTGGTTACAAAACCCAAAGGCGTACAAGAAACGCAGCAAGAACTCTTTCTTCTGTAGGAGGAGGTCATGGTTTCAAAAAGAAAACCTTATGAAGCTCTCTAGGGTTAGGTTTTTCATTTTTCACCTCCTTTAAATAGGAGCTTAATGGGCTATCCTATTCCAAATAGGTTTACACAAAACTTGGGCTTTCCTAGTCCAATAAGAATTATACAAACCCATAAACAATTAGCCTTTTAGAGTAAAAACGTTGCTGGCTATAATCTGACTCCTGTAAGCTCGATCGATCAAGACATCTGTCGAGCTTTAATGAATCTCGATAGATCGAGATTCTGTCGAGGAGGTATCGAGACCTGCAGTTTGCACTTTGAGCAGTTCTTCAGTAATCTTTATGTCTTCAATTTAACCACTTGTAATGATCATCTTGAACCTACTTAGATTTATCCAAATACAAGTAAAGTGCGTTTTGTCAAAGGATATGCCAATTACATAAAAATATGTCCCCAAAAAGAGTAACATTTATTCAATATAAATTTATAGATAGTGATGTAATAAATTATCTTGAAAGTTCATGGCTCCAGTTGTATATTAATGAACTGATGGCAGTCCAGCAGCATGATGACATGAGTACAACGGTGGAGAGTCGATGTACTGTGATAAGTCCTTCCATGGTTTGATACAGAGAGAATGTATCATCAAATAAGGATCTAAATTGAGTAGTATGTTGTACTTACAAGTAAATATGTCAATGGATTATGTGGAGAAGATAGATTAGGTACTACTGAAGGTTCCTTAAATGGTTTAGCCATACTGCTGGATTATAACTCTTCTGCTGCTGGATGTGCTCTTTTTTTTATACAACTGTGAGATGGAATTGAATTGGCCTCATTCAGTCTAGGACCCTTCTATTTAAGGTAGTTAGGCCTCATATATCGTCATAAGCAACAGTTTATGCTACCATCTTGGTAGCTGGATCTACTCACATTGTGGTTGTGATTTGCCGTTGGATGCTTCTTTGTATTTTCTTGTGGATCAAAAGTTATTTTTAAACTTATTTTGGGATCATCCTTGATGTCCCTTCAATTTGGAAATGGAGTTCCAATGAAGCCTATGATAGAATTTTTTTTTTTCACATAGATAAGCTTGTCATAGAGGCTAATTTCATTGTAATGAGCTTTAGATGGATCAAATAGAGTGAGATTAGTTGGGATGCATATGGGCTTACCATTGAGTCTCCCCTTTACATGTCAATGATGATACAAGCATAAATATGTGGACCCATGGTGATCCAAGCAAGACATGATAGGCTATGGTTGAATAAATCACATGGAATCTTGTAAGTGCTATAATAGGACCAACCTCAAGAACCAGTTCTATATGCTGCCAAGGGTATACTCTTGGACCCCTTCATATTGGTGCAAGTAATAGCATGCACGATCAATAGGAAAGTTTGGCCTGCATGAGCTCCAGTGGTGAGGGAGTGTGTACCAGATTCAACAATAATTGATACTGAGTCTTTTGGCACTACTCTCTTTGACTCCTGTTTGAGCTCTAGTTGTTTCAACAAAATAGGGCCTCATTGAAGAGTGGAGGCAGCTGCTAGTAGCATCATTGGGGTATTGAACATCATTCCTAATATGAATGCCTATTGTTGACATGGCATTCCCTTCATTGTGCTGTGGTAATGGGTTCTGCTAGACCTCTTACCCTTGTTTGAGGTCAATGGTTCTGGTTGCAACCTCTCTATGAAATACATTTTTGAGTGCTTTTAGATTTAGTGATGCATATATTGATTGAGGCGATAATGTAATGGATCTCGCTTGTCTTTAAGAGTGGGCTCTTGGTTAAGCTTGTATGGCTTAAGCACCCTATAGGCTATTCATCTATTAGAAATTGCATTCATCTCCTCCTCAGTGCATAGAGTAGTCAGATAACTTACTTATTCACTTTCGTTGTCTTTTTTTTTTTGGCTTGATTCCAATAATTAGTTCACTACTGGAAATATGAGGGCTTGAGGAGTGCTCTTTTCAAGCCTTTTCAACGGTGAATGATTTTACTGATGCAGTTGTCTTGTGAGCTTTTTGGAGCAGTAGAGCAAGTTGAGGGATATCAAAATTTTGCAAGCATTCATCATTATCATGTAGCATGTTGTTGATGAAGATTTGTGCTCTTTCATACTGATCATAACAACCAAGAGTGATAGTTTTGATCTTTTTCTCTTTCTTGGAAAATAATTTGAGCAGAAACTTTCAATCATATTGTCCCACCTGGCATTGGAATTGGGCTGAAGTGTTGCATATCAAGTATATGCTTGGTTGGTTAGAGACTTTGAGAACTCCCTTAAATGAAGTTCTTTGTTCCTTGCATGAGGACCCATAGAATTTGAGAGCTTGATGACATGTTCTAGGGCATCTCTTGTCCTCCCATCATAGAGGGTGAAGGTAAGAGATTCATACTTCTTTAGGAATGTGACAGGCCACAAACGCGTTGACCCCTTGTGATAAATTACGTTGATTAATTAGCTAAGTTATTAATTAATCAATTTAACATGCAATATCACGTGGCAGTACAAACAAATCACCAAAACTAAGTTATGCAGCGGAAAATAAATGATACGGTGATTTGTTCACGAATGGGGAAAACCTTACGGCAAAAACCCCACCGGGTGATTTAAGGTCACCACTCCCGAAACTCCACTATTATCACAACAAGCAGTTACAAGTAAGGAATCCCAGTACCTCACCAACCTACAGTTGAACTCTTACCCCAATACCCAATTGGACTTGTTCTGTAGTGACAATTTCTGCTTTTCAATGCACGGCTCCCAGTACGTGACTAACCAATTTGATGCGCGGATCCCAGTACGCGGCTTACTCCTTTGCACGAATCCCAGTACGTGACTCACTCACCAACTTGAGGAAGAAAGAATGTTGGCTGCAAAGTTCTTCAAATCATCAGAGATGAACTAGGGCACGAACTTTGTCTCACAGATCACAATTTGCATGAACAGAGAAGAAGCAACTTGTATCTTGTGATTTCTGCTTTGTTGCTCACTTTGACGGCCCTTAAAATAATCCTTTTATATGTCTAGGGTTAGGAGAAAAGAAGTCCCAAAGACACATTCACGGATTGGACTTGAAACAGACCTGGAAATCTGCTTTCTTTAATTCTCGACAGATAGAGGTGTCGAGAGGTGTCGAGACAGCTGTCAAGGCTCGGGCTAAACAGCTTCTTTCAATCTCGATAGATGTATCTGTCGAGGTATCTATCGAGCTTTAAAATCTTGCACTTCCTTGCTTGTATCTTGGACAGACTTTGACGGCTTCAACACTTAATCTTGAACCACTATTTCTTGAAGTGTTTAGCACATCCTAGATCTACCCAATTACAAGTAAAGTGCGTTTTGTCTAAGGATAAGCCAATTACATAAAATAGCGACATATGTTCACAAGCTTGAACAACTACATATGTCCTAACAATCTCCCCCTTTGGCAATCCGTGACAAAACCACAACATACAAATGAAGATATGAGAGAAGTCATAAATCACTCAACTCATATTCACTTGTTACATACAATAAAATCTATCCTAACACAAACTCTTGAAAAACTTTGCAAGAAGAGAGTTTATGGCAAGAAGACTTTGACAACCTGTATTTCTGAAACACTTGTAAACAAAACACATCAAGGCATCTTTGTGTGAAACAGAAATAATAGATTGCATACAAGTAAAGAAACATGTGTATAAAGACAGAAAAGAAACAACACATGTAGAGGTAGGTGAAAAAAAAAACATACATCATCATATAGAGAAAGAGAATAAGTACAATGTATGTAAGTACATGATCAATGTATCTCTAAAAGATAAGAAAAGAAAAAAACATAGATCACCTCACTACATCCCTCAATCCACACTCCCCCTAACAAAAATGTCCTATGCTAACACTCCCCCTAAGTATGACTACTCTCATACAAAACTACTCCCCCTTTTTGTCACGAGTGACAAAGGGTAGAGTGTCAAGTAGACATCTCATCCGATGAGCTAGCATCTCCATCATCATCATCGTCGGAAGCATCATCATCATCGCCATCATCATCAGCCTCGGTCTCAGTCGACACATGAGGTGGCGGAGGAGAAGCCTCTGATGCAAAGCCGCCCATGGTCGCCTGTCGCCTGGCGATGCGACCAACACGGACATTCACCTGATACAACTCTGTGGAGAGTGTATCAAGGCGAGCATCCATACGCTGTAACTGCGCCATGATGTCTCCTAACGTGACGTCGCTAGAGGAGGAAGAAGCAGACGCACGAGCTGATCTGGAGGTGGTCGGACGAGTGGAAGGAGTGGCAGCATCCGGCTGTCGCGATCGGAACTGTGCCTCGCTACGTTTTACGGTAGCGGCGTCTATGGCAGACATGACATGGTAGTGATCGGACGAAGGGAAGGGAATGGAAAAACGACTCAGAATCCTCGTGATAGCGGAAGGGAAAATGAGCTTATCACGGGTGGCCGTATCTCTATAGACATCTATGATAGAAAAGATGAAGTGAGAAGGAAAGTCTATAGAGAGATCCTCAAGGAGGGACAACAAGAACCGAGCACGAGGCTCTGTGATCGAGTTGTAGTGAGAGAGTGGGTGCAAAACAAATGTCATCACCATGTTAAGGAAACGAGGACCTTTAGCAAAAGGTCGACATGGTGGGTACATGTGATCTCCCCAAGAGGTAGGACGTTCACAGAACGCCGAGATCATCTCGTCTTTGGACACAGTCCAGAGACGCTCACAGCTAGGGTAATCGGGATGATCCACCCTAAGGACATGGAGAACCTCATAGACTAGCTCTGGGGTGACACAGAAGCGCGTACCTCTAGCGCAAGAATAGAAAGAAGGTACTGAAGAATCTATCCCGTGGATGTTGGAGTAAAACTCCTGAATCAACACGAGAGGAGATGTGACCGGGACGTCACACAGTGACTCCCAACCCCGAGTGTGAATGACATCGGGTAGGTCGGTGTCGGCAAAGTCTGCCAGGACTACGTGGCGTTCCGAATGAACACCGCATTTAGAAAAGTTCTCCGAGAAGTCCTTACGGGCTTTCTCATCACGGAACCGGACAGAGATAGGGGTAGAGTCAGAAGAAGACTGCCCCTTAGAACGCAGAGGGTTCTGGGACGGAATGGACTTACGTTTAGGAGCCATAGACGCTACTAACGCAAACATAGAAGAGGGGGAAAGAAGAGACAAACAGAAAAGTCCCAAACAAATCAATATTGGCAGAATGAAATATTGAAATGAAAAGAACGTATGCATGAAAATGCATGAGCATGTGACATGCAACTCAAAAACATCATGGGCTTAGCCCAATCCAAACCTAACAGCACACAATAGATTTGCACACATCTAAATGCATGAAAATACAATTAGAATGCTAATGTGATGCAATGCATGTGGTTTTGAAGATTAAAACTATAAAACCAACCCAAAAATTTCATGAAAACCCCAACAATTTTGAAAACTCCCAAAAATTTTTCAAAAACACAAACCTAGGGTTTTAAACAATGAAATGCATGAAAAAGAGGGATAATGTGCTTACCAAGAGATGAAGATTGCAAAGAAACTCTTGAGAAAGCCTTGGGAGAAGGTTTGGAGGGAAAAGGAAAAGTTTTTGAGAGAGAACAGAGAGTTTCGAGCGAGAGAGATCGAGAGAATGAACTGAAAAATCGCGAAAAACCCTTTTATAGAGCATCAGTAATTCTCGACAGCTGAAGGTGTCGAGAGCTGTCGAGGTAGCTGTCGAGGGAAGCTATCGAGAAAAGCACGTGGACAGATGCAGCTATCGAGGTCAGCTATCGAGGGAGAAGAAACAAGCAAGAGGGAACCTCGATCGATCCAGAAGCTATCGAGGAGCTATCGAGCAAACAGAAAGTTTCTCGATCGATCTAGCTGCTATCGAGGTATCTGTCGAGACTGCGATAAGAAAGAGTCTAAGGATCTTGACAGATAGCTATGTATCGAGAGGTATCGAGGAGGTGTCGAGATGCCTTTCAAAGCAGTTTTTCAAAAGAGGAAAAACACAGACATGAATGCAATCATGCATGCAGCTCAACCAAAGATACAATCAACACATTAAGCTCTCAAAATCATCTCTCAACAAGAAATATGTTGCACATGTATCTCAAAACACGCACACATACACTAAACAAGTCTAACCAATTTTATTTTTCAAAAACAAGTTAAGACAGTTTAGTGAACATACATTAAAGCATGTCAACCTTGTGATGGCCAAATCACATTGTACCTGCACATGTATCAAGAATAGCAAAGAGTATTGCGTGTTGTGTGTGAAAACATCGCAAGATTGCATAAGTGTCTCAATGTCATGACGATTTGAGATATGAGAAAATCACTTTAACTCACACACAATCATAACTGCTCGATGGGGACTATCACCTTTGAGGTACATCCTATAACTCCCACATCTCCTAGAAAACACGCTTGCAACCATATTTTAAAGCATTTTTAATCTTTTTGCTTTTTATATTTTTGCATATTTTCTTTTAACAAGCATATCATGCATGGGCATACAAGAGAAAGAAAAGAAATACCCAATGATGTTAAGCTTTTGACACTGCACTTTTGCTATGCCGAAGCATACAGGTGTCTTATGACATTGCACTTTTGCTATGCCGAAGCATACAGATGTCGTATTATGATTGGCGAGTAACAGTGGTGAAATGGTTATTTATGCCTTTCTCTTAGGATTTTCTAGTTCAACCCGTCAAAAAGAATGACACGAGTGTTAAGAAGAAGAGATCACTTAACCTTACTCATCACAAACAAAGAGCTACAGAGCTCACTCGCTTAGTTGTGCAGAAGAGTGCTCATCTAAGCTATAGGTGATACAAAGTTTAGAAAACTCTGTTTCAATGGCCATTACAAAAGTTTGCATGAACTAATGCACACAAACACACACTGTTTTTGTATTTTTCAATTTTTCAATTTTTTTTTTATTAGAGAAGCAAAAATAAAACACAAAACTGAAAACATACAAACAAAAACATGCTAAAGAAAGCAAAACATGCATAAAACTAGACTGACTCAAAACAGTAAAGAAACACACAAGTAATGCAGCACACGAAAACGGGGGAGAGAAGAAAAAATGACAGAAATCATTTAGATCCCTTTGGCTTCCACACCTTGGAAGAACCTTTACTTTTGGTTAACTCTTGAACCGGTGAAGAGGGAGAAGAAAATGAACCGTTCAAGTTCGAAAGGAACATAAGAGCTTTTAGAATGTCTCCAAGAGGAGCGAGAGAAGACTGAAGCTGATTCTGGCTCCTAGATGCTATTTCGCCATTGCTCTGTTAAGTGGCAAGCCACTTATAGCAATTTGGTCGAGTGTGACCGGCGAGACCACAATGATAACAGAGATGCGGCTTCTTCTGTTTGGCCTTTTGAGAGTTAGCCCTCTTATTCCTAGGGTTTCTAGATTCCCTTTTCTCAATTTTAGGGGGTGCTCCTAGGATGGACCTTTCCTTGTCTACGTTCTCACTAGCTAAATCAGTTTTAACATTATTCTCCTCAGTTTTAATGTTATAAGCGGGTGGAACAAAGACAGTAGTACTAGAAGTAGGAGTATTAGAGAGAGAGAAATCATACCCCAATCCAGTACGATCCGAAGAAGATCTCTGAGCATCTAGCATCTTGTCCAGCTTGGCGCTTGACGTCCTCTCCAGTTGTGCTCTGACTTGAAACAGCTCTGCTTCAAGCTTCTTGGTCCTCTCAGCCAAGAAATTGTTCTCGAACCTCAGTGCTCCAATGGTTTGATTCGCTTGATCAACCTTTGTGGACAGCTCCTCTCGTTCAAGTTCCACATCACTGAGCTTCTTGGTGGCCAGCCTATAGAGCTTCTCGTGTTTCTCAGAAAGCTTGTATAGCTTCTCATAGGCGGTATGGATATCATCTTGATCATCCATAATCTCAATTTTGGACTCCACCAATTCCTTCTCTTCATCCACATCTTCTGTAACCCCATCAGTAGGATTAACAGTGGCAGTGAAGGCACTCAAGATTCCGTCGTCCTCATCCTCAGAATCGTCCTCGGGCTCTGTGTCACTTAAGGTAACAGCAAGTGCTTTGCTCTTCCCTATGCTCTTTAAGTACGTAGGACACTCTTGTTTCATGTGTCCAAAGCCTTGACACCCAAAGCACTTTGGTCCTGTGGGAACAGTGTACTGACCGCCATCCTTGACATCCTTCTTCATTTTCTCCGGATTCCTGAATTGTGAAGAACTGGACTGTCTACGGTCTTTTTTGAAACCCTTTCCATTGGCATTTTTCATAAACTTCTTGAATTGCCTTGTGATGTAGGATTTCATCTTGGAATCTTCATCATCTGACGATTCATCCGTATCACTGCTTTTGGCCTTCAGTGCCAAACTCTTGCCCTTGCTCGACTTGCCTAACCTAGTTAGCCCTAACTCATAGGTTTGCAAGTTTCCAACCAGCTCAGTCAAAGGAATTCTGTCAATATCCTTCGACTCTTCGATCGCCGTGATCTTAGCATGGAATCTTTCTGGCAGCGATCTGAGCACCTTCCTTACAATCTTGGGTTCTGGGATGGTTTCCCCAAGATTGAAGGCTGAGTTCACTATGTCCTTGAGCTTGGCATAGAACTCATCAAACGACTCATCCTCCTCCATCTTTATTTCTTCAAAGCGTGTGGTGAGCCTTTGCAGCTTTGAATCTTTGACAGCCTTGGTGCCCTCATAGGTTGTCTGGAGGATGGTCCATGCTTCCTTCGCAGTTTCAGTTGAGGAAATTTTCTTGAATTCCTCATTGGTGACTGCACTGAATAGGGCATTCAATGCTCTGCTGTTGAAGTTTGCCGCCTTGATCTTAGCTTCATCCCAGTCAGCCGGCGCTTCTGTAGGCTTGGTCCAGCCTATCTCCACAGCTTGCCACACTTTCTCATCTAAAGACTGCAAGAAAGCTCTCATGCGTACTTTCCAGTATGCATAGTTAGTGCCATCAAATAAAGGAGGTATAATTAAAGATTGTCCTCTATCCATGACAGCGGGGGTCAATGGATCACACACAATAGATTAAACCCTAATCAGAGTGTGCTTGCTCTGATACCACTTGACAGGCCACAAACGCGTTGACCCCTTGTGATAAATTACGTTGATTAATTAGCCAAGTTATTAATTAATCAATTTAACATGCAATATCACGTGGTAGCACAAACAAATCACCAAAACTAAGTTATGCAGCGGAAAATAAATGATACGGTGATTTGTTCACGAATGGGGAAAACCTTACGGCAAAAACCCCACCGGGTGATTTAAGGTCACCACTCCTGAAACTCCACTATTATCACAACAAGCAGTTACAAGTAAAGAATCCCAGTACCTCACCAACCTACAGTTGAACTCTTACCCCAATACCCAATTGGACTTGTTCTGTAGTGACAATTTCTGCTTTTCAATGCACGGCTCCCAGTACGTGACTAACCAATTTGATGCGCGGATCCCAGTACGCGGCTTACTCCTTTGCACGAATCCCAGTACGTGACTCACTCACCAACTTGAGGAAGAAAGAATGTTGGCTGCAAAGTTCTTCAAATCATCAGAGATAAACTAGGGCACGAACTTTGTCTCACAGATCACAATTTGCATGAACAGAGAAGAAGCAACTTGTATCTTATGATTTCTGCTTTGTTGCTCACTTTGACGGCCCTTAAAATAATCTTTTTATATGTCTAGGGTTAGGAGAAAAGAAGTCCCAAAGACACATTCACGGATTGGACTTGAAACAGACCTGGAAATCTGCTTTCTTTAATTCTCGACAGATAGAGGTGTCGAGAGGTGTCGAGACAGCTGTCGAGGCTCGGGCTAAACAGCTTCTTTAAATCTCGATAGATGTATCTGTCGAGGTATATATCGAACTTTAAAATCTTGCACTTCCTTGCTTGTATCTTGGACAGACTTTGACGGCTTCAACACTTAATCTTGAACCACTGTTTCTTGAAGTGTTTAACACATCCTAGATCTACCCAATTACAAGTAAAGTGCGTTTTGTCTAAGGATAAGCCAATTACATAAAATAGCGACATATGTTCACAAGCTTGAACAACTACATATGTCCTAATAGAATGAATCGTTGAGCAACTTGGCTGGATGCAATGGAAGATGGAGGATCTCCAATTGGTGACCCCATATCTTGTTAAGCTTTTGGTTCATGATCAAATTGTGAAGGTTGCTTGTGTAAATTACAAGCTTCCTTTAAGGGGCTTGAATGACTAAGACTATTACGGTTGGAGTTTAGCATCAGATGCAGCTGTGTAGTGTAGACTGCTATTGCTAGAGTTCAGCATCAAGTGCAACAGTGTAGTGTAGATTGCTACTGTTGGAATTTAGTATTAGGTACAGTTGGATAGTTCAGACTGTTACTACTAGAGATTAATAGTTGGTGCAGGTGGGGTTTGTGTTGGAGATCAGCATCTAGTGCATCTAGGTAGTGTAGGTTGTTACTACTGGAGATTAGCATCTGGTATGACTGGATGGTTCCGACTATTATAGCTAGAGATCAGCATCTAGTGCAGGTGGGGTAAATTGTGCAGATTTTTACTATTGGAATTTAGCATCAACTGTAGATAGAGCAGATTGTTGCTGCTGGAATTCAATGTTAGGTACAACTGGATAGTTTAGACTGTTACTACTAGAGATCAACATCTGGTGCAGGTGGGGTAAATTGTGCAAATTGTTACTGCTGGAGATTAGCATCTGGTGCTTCTATGTAATGTAGGTTGTTACTAATAAAGATTAGCATTTGGTACGGCTGGATGGTTCAGACTGTTACAGTTGGAGATCAGCATCTAGTGTAGGTGGGGTAAATTGTGCAGATTGTTATTACTAGAATTTAGCATCAGCTGCAGCTAGAGTAGAATGTTACTGCTAGAATTCAGCATCAGGTACAACTAGATAGTGTAGATTGTCATTGCTAGAGATCAGCATCTGGCTCAAGTAGGGTAAATTGTGCAGATTGTTACTACTGAAATTTAGCATCAGTTGCAACTGAAGCGGATTGTTACTGTTGGAATTCAACATCAGGTACAGCTGGATAGTGTAGATTATCAAAGCTGGAGATCAGTATCTGGAGCAGTTGGGCAGTGGAGGCTGCTACTTCTGAAATTTGGCACCAACCGCAGTTGTGGAGTGCTAACTTTGTGTTGGGATATTTGTCCTTAAATCCTATTGTATGATGCTATGTATTTTATTATCTTAGACATTATGTATGACTTAATGTTTTGGTTAATAAAGTTGTATTATTATTTGAAAATAATGGTAACATGAATATTGGGACATTATCATATAGTCCATGAGATGCAATAGTATGTGATTTATGTGATTTAGTCACAGAAGATATAAATTACAAGTTCTTTGTAAACTCAGAATTATAGTTTGTAGTCGGTGATGAAATTGGGCATTTCATCTGCGAAGGCTATAACATATCAACTAAGATGATTTGTCTTGATCATGGAAATGGAGATTTCTAGTTGATATGTTGATATGTTTTAAGAGTTAAGACATATTGAACTGGACCGTTGTGAGATTTATTATTCTCCTAAAGACTGTCAATAGAATAATAAACTCACGACTTATATTTGCATGAACTCTTAATCTTGAGAGGATAATGGACCTGATCATGAAGTGTAGGTTGCTTTGATATATCAGGAGTGAGATCTATGGTTAAGGTCAAAATCTCAGTATGTTGGGCAGCCACATTTAGTGTTGATGGAACATATATTCTCAAGATAGAATTCATAGTCTCTTAACGGAGATATAAAATATTCCCTTGAGATAAGTTTAATGTGTTTGTTATTCAGAGAGTTGGGCCTAACCACTTTAGTAAGGAGTTACTAAAGTATATATTTATGGAATTGGATTTCATAAATATATGATGAATAACTTAAAGAATTAAACCGGGTACTCAAGGAATTAAGATGTAGTAATATACAAAGTGGCAGTCTTCTTTCATGACTTTGTATTACTATGAATATTTTATGAAGGGGTTGCATGTATAATAAAGTCTTGGGATATAATTTATTAATAAGGCCTAGAGTGCAACTATATTTATATAGTGGTATTAAATATAGTTAATGGTAACTTTGGACTTGTCAAGAGTTGACAGAAAAGCCCAAGGCCCATTGGAGCTAGTGTCTTATTGGTCCTTTTTGGTCCCACTCCAAGCCACACACTTAAGCCCAATTGGAAAGGCCCAAAAGCCCGGCCCAATTAGATAATCAGTTAGATACAAAGGGAGAAACACACAGAATTTTTCAGTAGAGAATTTGAAAAGATTTTCATAGAGAAAAAGAGAGAGTGTGAGACACACTTTCATATTCTCCCTTTGGAACTGATTGAGAGACCACACATCTTGGGCGTTAGTGGAATTGGAGTGAAGATTGAAAGTATTCCCAAGTGCTTCCGTTCTTCAAGTTTTTGAAATTCACCGCTCCAAGGTACACTCTCTTGTTCTCTAATTCTGAAACTTAAATAGCCCATGTTAACTTGTATGTATGAAGTAGATCCGTTTACATTACATTTCCTTCCGCTGCGTATCATGTATGATTCCAACACTTTGTACTGCTGGATGGCTAATATTTTGTGTTCCTTATTGCTAGATGTTTCACAACTTATGAGACATGGTAATTATTAATTTACAATGGATTCCCCAGTGGAGTTGCTAGAATGTTGGGGGCAATTTTTATTCGTTGCCAATATGATATTTAGGAAGGTAAGACCAAGACTCGACTTTGGGCTTAGAATATGGTTCAAAGGCTATCAGTGAAGTGTGAAAGACCCATTTTGCTCAAGGGCTGGGTTGCATCCAACAAAGATTATAATAAGGTCTCAAAAAATACACATCGTAAAGATAAGCTAGCACAAAGGATGGCCCACCACAATAAGTGCTTAAATAATAGTCCAACGGTAAATAAGAAAAATGTCTAACGATAGATGTTTGGAAAATTAATAAATGTATTTGCATAGTAAAAATTATATATTTCCTCCATAGTTGGTTAATATAAAAATGGGTCCATTATAACAAGCACACAAGAGGAAAATGGTCTAGCAGTGAATATAACAGACCTCTATCGGTAACATCTTATTAATGAATAAATGTGTTTACATGATAAAAATCATATAGTTTCCTCATTATTATTAACTCAACATAAGAGAAAACTCTCATAGTATCCAAGGCATTATTGCTTTCATTATAATAGCAATAAAAAAGGATTAAAGGCTTTATAATTACAAGTAAAAGAGGAAAACATAGGATGGAATGAAGGGAGAGAAAGACCCCCAACTTCATGCTGCAAATATTTAACCAAGGTTCTTATGTCCATGATGAAATATGTAGAAGGATGTTTGGAAAGTGATGGAAAGTACTCTTATATGAGTGGCAGAGCAAATATATGGTGATGTGGGAATAAAATGGTAAAGGAACTTGGCTATTTTTGGCCATGGTGGTGAGGGACTAATTATAGCTAATCATGAGACGTTTGTGGTGTTGATTTTTATTAGAAAATGGAAGGATTGTTTGTGAGTTGATGGGTATGGGCATTTATGAACTAAAAAGGAACTTATTTCTAAATTAAGGGTTGAAAATAGCAAGATTGATGGTGACTTTGAAAGGATTTCGTCCCCCTTGATGAGTAGATGGTGCTTTCCTTTTATAGTGAATCTTAGGGAGCAATTAGCAAAAGTAAAAAATGCTGGGTCTGATTAGTAAGGGAATTTTCAGAATATCCATTATGAGATTTGGCCAAAAATGGTGTAAGTTCCTTTTTGAATGTTTGTCTCCTTTGGGTAATATCAGATGGATCTGAAATTTAGAGCATCTAACCTAAGATTTCACAAAAAATATTGTGATTTGCTTTTGGGCTGCCTTGCTTCTTTGGGCAATATCACACATGGGTGAATATTTGGGTAATATTGCGTTAAATGTTGAGATTTCTAAGGTTGTGTTCGGCCAATGGGATTAAGGCAAGTATTAAGGTAGAATCTTGGTGTTGCAACTAAGATTTGAACTTCAAGGAGTAAGACCCATCACCCCAAGCTAGGTATCAAGCATTTAGCCTACTTCAGGAGCTTCACTGGAGATCTTTTTATGCCTTCCAAACCACATTTCCCTATATTTCCCCTTTAGGAATTCATGGGCTTGGTTCATGAATTAGTTTTAGACATTTTTAGTACCAAAGAAACTATTTTACTGAAGTTTGGATTATTTGGTCATGGTTTCCTCTAGCAGTAACTAAAACTTAGGAAGGAAGAATGACATTTATAGCATTTCAAATTTTTGATGTCAGCCCAGCCCCTTAGTATTGTTCACATCAGAAATGGCAGTGGCAGAGAGGTTGATGGGATAGGTGGTCAGCTCCTAATTTGGTTTGGGAGCTTAGTTGCTTATTGAGGTGATCTCTAGTGGAAGGCAAAACTAAATGGAGTTCTCCAGCTGGATCAGTTTGCACACATAGGCTGTTTTGGCTGAGACTTCATGTTGGGCTTAGCCATGAGGGCTGAGAACTTTGGTGGGCCTTTAACTTGGTAGTTTTGTCCACTTAGGTTAATCCTTTTGCTTTCTCATTGTGAGACCTACAAAATGGACAGGCTTTAGTTGTTAGTAAAAACAAAATGTATTTATGAGCTTTAATAAATATTTATGATAGGCTTTGGGTATTAATTTCTATGGGCTTTAAATATCAATTTGTATAGTTTCTCATAATTTTTGCCATGGATTATTTTGTAAAGGATATTTTCTTTAGGGCTTTTAAATAGTAACATCAAATATGTCTTGTGAATAATATTTACCATGGGTTTTAAAATAGATGCAATATCTATGGTTTTCAAATAAAATATGGTAACAACCACTATTGTGTAATATTGTGATATTCTCATGAGTTTTTTCTATAGATAATCATAATATGCTTGTAAGGTGAATAATTATCATAAATTTTGTTAATAGATATAACGAATGTTGTGATATAAGATAAATAGTGACCATGGATTCTTATATAAATTCCATGGGTTTATAATATGGTACAAATAAATAAATGTCATGGGTTTAAGATAAATAATCATTATTTTCCATGGGCTTTTATAAAATGATTGCCATGGGTTGAGAATAAATAATTGTCAGAATTCCATAAGCTTGTAATATTATAGTAATAGGTTTAAGAATTTAAATTATTGTTCATTATTGAACTATTAAGTGAAATACTTATGATATAGTATTTTGCTAAGTATTAATAACCTTGGACTTTTGATAAAATAGTGCCAAGTAGTTTGCTTTGGCATTGAATAGTGCCAACATAAATTGAGCTTTTGATATCGCCAATGAGAATTGGGCTTTGATATTGCCAATGAGAATTGGGCTTTTGATGTTGCCAATGAGAATTGGGCTTATGATGTTGCTAATGAGAATTGGGATTTGATATTACCAATAAGAATTGGGATTTTAATGTTGCCAATGAGAATTGAGTTTTTTGATGTTGCCAACGAGAACTGGGTTTTTAATGTTGCCAATGAGAATTAGGCTTTTTGATATTGCCAGTGTGAATTGGGCTTTTAACAAATAATTTTTCATGAGGTTGAATTATGGACTTCTCTTTATGGGATTTGAATTTCATTGATAAAATTGCTATGGGTTTAAACCATAGGCTTTGATCATGGATAAAAATTGCTTTGCCACGGACTTGAATCACGGGCTTTTCAAATATTGTTAAGCATAAGCATGTTGGTTAAATACATGTTTGTATTGCATACAAAACTATGCAACAGAAAACTAACGGATCTATTTCATTCGCAATTGATAACATGTACTATGTAAATTTCAGAATTCAAGAATAAGAGAGTGTACCTTGGTGTGGTGAATTTCAAAATCAAAGATCAAAAGTTCTTGAAAACACTTTTAATCTTCACCTCAATTCCACTTGTGCCTAAGAAGTGTGGTCTCTCAATCAGTTCAAGGGAGAATGAGAGAGTGTCTACAAACCATTTCATGTTCTTACCAAAATTTTGTATGTTTCTCTCCTTATAACTTATTATCTAATTAGGCTGGCTTTTTGGGCATTTCCAATTGAGCTTTAGTATGTGGCTTGGAGTGGGACTAAAAGGGAACAAATAAGACTTTAGCTCTAATGGGCCTTGGGCTTTTCTGTCAACTCTTGACAAATCTAAAATTACCATTAATTATATTTAATACCACTATATAAATATAATTGCACTTTAGGCCTTATCAATAAATTATATCACAAGACTATATTGTACATGCAACCCCTTCTAAAATATTTGTAATAATACAAAGTCATAGATGTAGACTGCCACTTTGTAGATTACTACATCTTAAATCGGTTTAATCTTTTAAGGTTATTCATCATATATTTATGAAATCCAATTTTATAAATATATACTTTAGTAACTCCTTACTAAAGTGGTTAGACTTAACTCTCTGAA
Organism: Castanopsis chinensis; assembly: GCA_032878915.1. NCBI lineage: Eukaryota > Viridiplantae > Streptophyta > Magnoliopsida > Fagales > Fagaceae > Castanopsis > Castanopsis chinensis. The sequence continues at coordinate 3,854,128 of JAVQMG010000106.1, read as the reverse complement.
TAACCGAACCCATTAAACTTATTTCAAGAGAATATTTTATATCTCCGTTAAGAGATTATGAATTCCATCTTAAGAATATATGTTCCATCAACACCAAATGTGGCTGCCCAACATACTGAGATTTTAACCGTTACTATAGATCTCACTCTTGATATATTAAAGCAACCTACACTCCATGATCAAACCCATTATTTTCTCAGGATTAAGAATTCATGTAAATAGAAGTCGTAAGATTTATCATTCAATTAACAGTCGTTAGGAGAATAATAAATCTCATAGCGGTATAGTTCAATATGTCTTAACTCTTAAAACATATCAATTAGAAGTCTCCACTTCCATAATCAAGAAAAATCATCTTAGTTGATATGTTATAGTCTTCGCAGATGAGATGCCCAATTTTATCACCTACTACGAATTAAAATTCTGAATTTACAAATAACTTATGATTTATATCTTCTGTGATTTTTCACATAAATCACATACCATGCATCTTATGGACTATATAACAATGTCCAAATATTCATGATACCATTATCTAATACTATATATAAAAGCAGAAGCCTTTAGGGAGGTGCTGCCACATTAGGAAGAAAGGCCCCTTAAAGTATTGCCACGTATACAGCTTTTAAATTAAACGAGCTGGACGTTACACCGTTTGATCATTTAAAACTCTGCCACGCTTGCAATTAAAAAAAAGGATAAATTATATTGTTTCATTAGGTTAACACACCATTTGATAGCATCTCCGTATAAAAGGAAAAATAGCTAGTTAAAAGGCTTGCAATACTCCAAAAAAAAAAAAAAAAGCGTTGGATACAAGGAGAGGAAAGTCAGGAAATTGTGTTCATAAGCCGTCAATCGCCAGACTAGAGCACCGCAACTGCAAACACATGCATAGAGAAAGAAAAATCTATGGGCATCAACACCGTTAGGCTATTTATCTGCCACCATCAGATCGTCGAACTGGCTCCAGTACATTTTTCTCCATTCTTTTGGATTTGGATATGATCACTAAAAATATTGATCTTAATTTTGTACTTCCATTTCTAATCTTAACAAAATAAAAAATTGTAAAGGTTGTGACTTTAAAACATCAAGCGTTTCAATTTCATTCTCTAAATTTTATATCATATTTTTTTTTTCTTTTCTTCCTTCTTTCTTTTATTTTCAATCCTTATATGATGGTTGCTATTGAAAGGTAGAGACAGAGTTATGTTCTTTTTTTTATCTTTGAAATTTAGGAATTAATTATGATTTACATGTGGGTGTTATGTTAGGATATGTGCCCTTAAATCCTATTGTATGATGCTATGTATGACATTATGTATGACTTAATGTTGTTTAATAAAGTTGTTTATTTTTATCTAAGATAATGGAAACATGAATATTTGGACATTATCATATAGTCCATGAGATGCATAGTATGTGATTTATGTGATTTAGTCACAGAAGATATAAATCACAAGTTTTTTGTAAACTCAAAATTTATAGTTCGTAGTCGGTGATGAAATTGGGCATTTCATCTGCGAAGACTATAACGTATCAACTAAGATGATTTGTCTTGATCATGGAAGTGGTGACTTCTAGTTGATATGTTGATATATTTTAAGAGTTAAGACATATTGAACTGGACCGTTGTGAGATTTATTATTCTCCTAACGACTGTCAAATGAATAATAAATCTCACGACTTCTATTTGTATGAACTCTTAATCCTGAGAGAATAATGGACTTGATCATGAGGTGTAGGTTGCTTTGATATATCAGGAGTGAGATCTAAAGTAACGGTCAAAACCTCAGTATGTTGGGCAACCACATTTAATGTTGATGGAACATATATTCTCAAGATGGAATTCATAGTCTCTTAACGGAGATATAAAATATTCCCTTGAGATAAGTTTAATGGGTTTGGTTATTCAGAGAGTTAGGCCTAACCACTTTGGTAAGAAATTACTAAAGTATATATTTATGAAATTAGATTTCATAAATATATGATGAATAATTTTAAAGGATTAAATTGGGTACTCAAGGATAAGATGTAGTAATTTTCAAAGTGGCAGTCTACACTCATGACTTTGTGTTACTACGAATATTTTATGAAGGGGTTGCGTGTATAATAAAGTCTTGGGATATAATTTATTAATAAGGCCTAAAGTGCAATTATATTTATATAGTGGTATTAAATATAATTAATGGTAACTTTGGACTTGTCAAGAGTTGACGGAAAAGCCCAAGGCCCATTGGAGCTAGTGTCTTATTGGTCCCTTTTGGTCCCATTCTAAGCCACATATTAAAGCCCAATTGGAAAGGCCCAATAGGCCGGCCCAATTAGATAATCAGTTAGTTATAAAGGGAGAAACATACAGAATTTTTTAAGTGATTTTATCGTAGAGAAAAGAAAAAGTGTGAGACACACTTTTATTCTCCCTTTGGAAACTGATTGAGAGACCACATATCTTGGGCTTAAAGTGGAATTGGAGTGAAGATTAAAAGTTTTCCCAAGTGCTTCTAATCTTTGTTTTGAATTTCTCCACACCAAGGTACGCTATCTTGTTCTTAAATTCTGAAATTTACAGAGTGCATGTTGTCAATCATGAATGAAATAGATCCTTGTTTGTTGCTTCCGCTATGTGTTTTGTATGAAATACAAAACCAGATTTTTATCCAACATATTATGGTTCAATCGGTTATGATTTAGGTTTTTTGGTTAGGAATAGTTTTGTTTTGGGTATTTTGGATGAGAATCAAATTTGCATATTTGGGTTGTTTTGATTTTGGATTTCACCTTCTAATTCAGAGAAAGATGAAGTTTTGCTCTCTACACATCATGCACAATCAATTATGAATGTATTTTAGCATCATTTATTATTATGTTTGTGAGTTCTGTTTTGTTAATTTGTAAAATCTGTTTATTATTAAAAAATTCTGCCTTTCTTATGTTATTTTCAGTCTATTCTATATTTAGTTATTAAGTTAATTTACCAAGAATTTTATTTCATATAATTTAATATTTTATACCTAATTTGTGAGTGCTCCATATAGTAAAAGGCTTTTACTATATCCTAGTATACTATTTTCAAAAGGGTAAAAAATGTTTTCCAAAAAGCGGTGTGAGGTATTTTCATAGGGCTTTACCACATTCCTTACATGCTTTACAGCTTTCCTCACATGCTTTACAGCTTTCCTCACATGCTTTACAACTTTCCTTCATATGCAAACATAGGGTAGCAAAATTTAATTTCGGCTACACCTTTATTAGCTTTCATATATATATATATATATATATATATATATATATATATTTGCTATGTTTGGAAAAAGTATACTCTTCATTAAGGATTGCATGGCATATACACCCTTCTTGAGCTGAACCCGAGCTCCGCACTGCTGGTGTAGTCATATCTTTTTAGGGATTTCATCACCTTATCTGCAGATGCCCAGACACAAATATCAGCAGTGTTACCCATAGTTAGATCTGGGGCTGATTTTGTAGGCACTTTTGGGTCCATGGGTGGACAGGAGTAGCTAAAAATGCCCCCTCGATCCTTCCTACCCCATAACTTCCATGAAAGGAGGGGTATGGTGGTTGAGTCCAACTAGGCTAGGAACAACCTACCAGTTAAGCCTTTGCATACAATTGGCCTAGTTATGTCAAACCCGTGAGGACTAAATTCAACCCAGAGCCCATGAGGACTAGGAAAAGCCCAAAGAGTGAACATCCAAGCCTAGGAAAGGATACCCTTGTAGGGCTAGAGGTCAGGGGAAAGTGTTTTGTAACAGGTGCACCCTTTTTGCTTGCGCTAAAGAAATTGTGCTCTACTCTAGGTTCTTTCTATCCTGCTTGCACAGCATCCAAGATTAAACCCCTAGGGAAAGCAACCCTGTTGCTTGTACATGCTAGATCATACCCCATCCCTAAGGGTTCAAAACCCTACAAGGGCACTCATGCAAACACTAAATGGTTCTGTCACCTACTTGTGCAAAGATAAAATTTGTGGCAAGTAGCCAAACCTTCATTCAGGAGGAAATGCTGCCAAAAAGTTGTCAAGAATCCCAAGACATCATGAGTTCAAGAATTCTCCCAAGAGAGATCCAAATCATCAAAGAGATCCAAACTGCCAAAAGGTCCAAATCACCAAGATGTCAAGGAGTTCAAGGGCTCCCTCAAGAGATCCAAAGGTCCAAGAGATCCATGATTTCCAAGTTACCAAGAGCTTCCCCTAGAAGTTCACATTGTCAAGAGCCAAGTTTTTCCTTGTAATCGCATCTACTTGTATTATAAAGGTCCACTGTTGGAGTGATAAACCCAGCGTTTTAAAGGCAAGTCTTGCACAAGCATGTAATCAAAAGAGGGTCCGTCTCACATTACCAAGCATATCATGAAAGTTTCGGTTACTTGTTAGTCTCGTGCATTAATCTTGCATCATAGTAGAAACTCACCATGATAAATACTCGAACAAGGGTCCAAGCCAATTTTTGAAAATCATAGGAGCATGTCCTTAAGCATTTTGTTTGCAGGGTAGCAATTCGCCAATAAAGGTACGATCTTTACCTACTTGCATAACATTGAGAAACCCTAGGAGAGACAGTTCCAGAACCACTTATGCATTAGAATCCACCTAAGTCCTAAGGGTCCCCGACCCTACAAGGGCATGCATGCATTTTCTGATATCTCTCACCTAATTGTGTAGATAATAATTTAGGTGGCAAGCAACTGAGTTGTTCCATAGAAATGTACAAGAGGCTAAGTTTTCTTCAAAATTGTCAAAAAGATCAAACTTTGTTTTCCTTGTACCAAATGTCTTTGCATCAGAATTGGTTTCTTTGTCCAAGGATCTTGGTGAATATCATTACAAAAAATGTTGCCATACAAAGTGTGCCAAATTTTTCCTAAAAGGACAAGGTGTTACACCTTAAAATCTTCATTGTGAAAAAAAGTTTGTCCCAAGACTTTTCAAAACCTATGCAAATGCTCAGTTCCTGGCCATAATTCGGTCATGTTAAGATTTGCATCACTTTAGAAACTCATTCAATGACGAGAATTCCAAAATCATGAAACATATCCCCCATAATTGCAAATAAAATAGGGGCACGCTTAAAGAATTTGGACATAAGACTAACATGTGCTTTGGTTTTTGTGTCTGCCATGAAAATATCCCATTCCATCTTGAGGTGTGAGAAGAAATGTAGGAAGTTCAAAATTCTTGTATCTCCCAGCTTATACAAAAGGATATGTGCAAGAACAAAGATTACAAACCGAAGTCTCGGTTCATGTTAGCTAAGAATCTTTAAGAGGCTATTTAGACGATCAAAGAACTAAAAAAATGCCATACTGGGGTAGAATTTTTCTCGATCCTTCTCCCATAGAAAAAGAGATGAAGCTGATGGTAGCAAAAGCATCATGAATTCCGGTGCAATTTTCATAGGGTTGTCTCTAATAGACCGAAGGGTCATCTATGCTCTTCAAATTCACCTCAGTCGAGATCATGATAGAAGCTTGTGGAACCATTTCTGAAAACACTACCCCTGAATAGCTCATTCAAGAACTCACTCCAAGGAGTCGAAGATTGCAATAAACCTACTTTGGGTTATCTTGTGGATGCAACATCTCCATCAATTAGACACCTATGTTGGACAAATCTCAGATCCATGAGAAATTAGCATTGGCTACTTTAGCAATACAATGTCAGAACTTGCTCGTAATGGGTGCCCACATGAGAACCATGGAGGAAGAGTAAAAGGATTAAATTTGGTCAAATGAGAGCCAAAATTCTTCCAATTTTATCGGGTTTGGCATAATCTTGATATGTCACTCACTCCATTCAATCAATTTCCTTTCCAGGGACATGCTTTAATCAAGTCAACGAGACATCTTTCTCATCGCATTATTTAATGAATAGTGACAACTAAACATCTGAGCGTTTGTGATAGAGCAATTCACCTGCTCAACATATGGGCGACAGCGCCACATCAAAATTTCAGGGAATTGCATTAACATCCCTTCTTGTTGATCTCATATTTCCTTTCTTAGGTTCCAAATGTGGCATGTTTGCCTTGATAGGTCATTTCAAAGATTGACATGGAAAGCGAAGTTTCCTACTTGTACTTCACAAGAATCATCACCATGGATCAAAAAATCTTGCCAAACATGGAATCAATCATCTAAGGCCTCTTTGCAAGGTGTAGACCTTCATCCCCAAAGTGGATCTTTGCAAAAGCTTCTGGGTATTGGGAATGTCATCCATCAAAAACACTAGAACCCAAGTTTAACCTTGTCACTCATCCTAGCATTATCTCAACAAAACCTTCTCCTACCTTGGTTGGCTTAGGTTTGTTGCAATCTTGTACACATTTTTCAAAAAAAAAAATTCAAAATAATATCAAAGCAAAAAGGTTCAAATCATGAAAATCTGTGTTTTGAAATGTGTGCATCTTTTAAGAGCGGCAAGTCAATGCCAAAACCCCTTTTGTGGGAAAAGAGTTATTTGAGTGAAGTGGTTGTCCCTTACCAAGGATAAGGGGCTTGTGATCCCCAAACACTCACCTCATGATATCCCATCTCAAAAACTCCATATTCCTGAAACACTCACCACTTTTGCAAAGTGCACATTCAAAACTTGACAATCAACCCTCCTAGGGAGGTCCTACCCAAGATTGGTGTGGACCCTAAATCAGTGAATGACCATATGTTCAAGTTTCATTGACCAACTGATTAGATTTGAAATGATGGAGGCATTTGTTTCAGCTATCCAAACAGTTATATCACTTGATAGCACTTTGAGCCAGGAAAAAATGTTTTCCAAAAATCACCCGAATTTATAATTTGGCGCATAAGCTCCTAAGGCTAAGAAGTAAGTGTTCAAGATGATAGAGAAAGGCATTCATTTCACTACCGTCCCACTTGCAGAGAAGTATCCCTTGTTTGCCCAGTTAAGCCTATTGAATTCTTCTTGTTTAACCCAGTCAAGGATTACCCCCCATACTGGGGCAAGTTAGATGGTTACAAGGACCTCATGCTAGGTGAATTCCAATATTTGAGTCCATCAAATGAGTCCCTAATTGAAAAAAAAAAATGAGAAAAGAACCCAAATCGACTGAAAAAAGTCATGGACAATGAAGTCAAATAAAGCCCCAAGCAAAGAATAGGAAAAAGAAAAAATTCAGCTCGAAACAATCAGAAATACGGGCCAAAGAAAGTCAAAATGAAAGCCCCAAAAATAAAATGGGCAAACTTCAAGAGATTGACTCAAATTGAGGATTTAGTCAAGCATGAGAGGCACCCCAAAAAGGTTCTTTATGAAGTGTAATCCTTGACTTTAGGAAACCCTTCAAAGAATTTCACAGCCAAAATATCCCCCTATAAGCCTAGGAAACACATTATGGTCCTGAGAAAGTCCTTCCTAATTGAGGGCGACTACTTATTCTACAAAGCTTATGCCAAATAATCACCCACATGTGAAAGTTTTAAGCCTGATATCCTTCATTTCAAGTACCCAACTAACCCCAAGGCCACGTTACAACCAAACGAAAGACCTCACTAATCATTGAGGATCAGTTGGTTGTGGGACGTTGAACATTTGGTCAATCATTGATAATAGAATCATCCTTATATGCCAAGGCGTCATGCCTCAAAAAGGGTAGGGTCCTCTCCCAACCCATCTGAAGAGTTCAAAAGGCAAAACACATCATTCCAATTCTCCCTGCATAAGCATAAAAAGGGACATCAGCTTATTTGATAAGCACAAGCACTTTGCTAAAAATCCTTGCTTGCAAGCATGTTCTCTATTCAGGGTAAATGATAGCCATCAAGCACATACACTCACAAACCACATAAGAAACAGCCTTAGCAAGCCCCTCTTGTGGTACATGCATCCAAACAGATTTTCATGATCATGAATGAATTTCCAATATTTGTGAACCTGGTTTTCAAAACCAATCTAAACAAAAGGGAAAAATGATGACCCTCAAAGATTTCAAATATCAAGGATTTCAAATCCTCCCAAACCTTTTCAAGTCCAAAAAAAATCCTTGAGGGTTATTCGTTTCTTCCCAAAGAATTTCTAGAAAAATGAGGTTTTAAGATTGCAATAGCTTATGCTAGTCTCCCTTCAAAAAAGACCTGAACTCAAAAGATTCAAATGCTTAACCCCAGGTTTTAAATACCATCTGAGCATCATTGTCCTAAACACTTTTCGAGCTTCTCAAACTCATCCCAATAGAGGATGCTTGATTCATACTCCAAAAATGACTCCCAATGCCTAATGGTTGGCCCAATCTCAATCCTAATACTGGGGCAGTTTTATTTTTGATATTTTCAAAGCATGGATGGTATTCCCTTCATCCAGTGCAATTCAAGATATCCACTAGGAGATGGAAAAATCTCTCCTCGCGGGAGCTTGAATAGGTGCCCAGTTCACACAGTACATCAAGACCACATAGAACTCAACATCCAGGTAGTTCTTTGTGTAGATATGACCAATAGTGTTAGCATTTCCAAGGGGGGATCTTGCTTGAAGCTTTGAATTCAGAATTCAGCTGATCAAGGAACCCATTGTGGTACAATCGTTTAGTATGAGCTCAAACCCATGTCAAGCCGATTTGTTGATCTAGAACCACACAAAACCCTACACTGGGGTAGTTTATTTTGCACAGTTCTGTCCACTTTGTGCTAATCAGTATGCAAGAACGGGTCCGTCCCGCTAGGAAATTTTCCTCTCATGCCAAGAATTGCACAAAACCTACACTAGGGTAGTTTTATTTTGTGCGATCTCTCCCTTTTCAGTCTCCCTCAGTGGATTGAACACTACCAGATTGAATCAATAAACCCATGAGGATACGGTGTGATGCAAGTGCTACTAATATCACACATGTAAACCTCGTTGAAAGGCGATTTTCAAAATTGTACACATAAGTCCTACCTAGAGGCATTGTTTCACACATACAGCAGCAACCCTTTGAAAGGCGATTTCTAGAATTATACATGTAAGTCCTATTGAGAGGCATTGTTTCTTACATACAGCTGCAGCCCTTTGAAAGGCGATATTCAAAATCATACATGTGAGTCCTACCTAGAGGCATTGTTTTGTACACACATCAGTAGCCTACTTAGAGGCATTGTTTCACACATACAATAGTAGCACTTTGAAAGGTGATTTTTAGAATTATACATGTAAGTCCTACCTAGAGGCATTGTTCCTTGCATATAGCAACAGCCCTTTGAAAGGCGATTTCCAGAATCATACATATAAGTCCTAATCATAGTCATTGTTTTTCACATATATCAGCAGCTCTGTTAAAGGCACTTTTCTTAAAGTCATACATCAGCAGCCCTCTCAAAGGAAATTTCCATAATCACATGTCAACAGCCCTTTTAAAGGCAATTTTTCTATGATGATACATTTGCCCTCTCAAAAGCAGTTTCCAGAATTATACATTTAAGTCCTAATTTGAGGCATTGTTTTTCACGTATTTTAGCAGCCCTCTCAAAGGCACTTTTCCTAAAGTCATACATCAGCCCTCTTAAAGGCAGTTTCCAAAATCACTATAGTGCTTGATACCCAACAATGGATCAGCACAATCTTCTATGCTTCCACAGTGCAGGACCCTTTCCATACTTCCACGGTGTAGGAACTTCTTCTCTCTTATTCTAGGAATCATTATGGTGCTTGATACCTAACAACGAATCAACACAATCTTCTATGCTTCCACAGTGTAGGAACTTCTCCTCTCTTGTTCAAGGAATCATTATGGTGCTTGATACCCAACAACAGATCAGCATAATCTTCTATTCTTCCACTGCGTAGGACCCTTTTTCACACTTCCACAGTTTAGGAACTTCTCCTCTCTCGTTCTAGGTATTATTATCGTGCTTGATACCCAATAACGGATCAACACAATATTTTATGCTTCCATGGTGTAGGACCCTTTCCACACTTCCACGGTGCAGGAACTTCTCCACGCTACCATGGCCGTTGGAATCTATTATGGTGTTTGATACCCAACAACAGATCAGCACAATCTTCTATGCTTCCATGGTGTAGGACCCTTTCCACACTTCCACGGTGTAGGAACTTTCCACGCTGCCATGGCGTAGGAATCTATTATGGTGCTTGATACCCAACAATGGATCAGCACAATCTTCTATGCTTCCACGGTGTAGGACCCTTTCCACACTTCTATTGTGCAGGAACTTCTACTCTCTTGTTCTAGGAATCATTATGGTGCTTGATACCCAACAATGGATCAGCACAATCTTCCATGCTTCCACAGTCTAGGACCATTTCCACACTTCCACAATGTAGGAACCTTTCCACACTTCCACGGTGTAGGATTCATTTATCAGTCATGCTATTTAGATATCTTCTATCTTTGCCTAATCCTATTTTGAGGCTAACTAGCGGTGGTGTCGTACATCTCACCATCCCACAATCACTAAGTTCCTAAAGAATCCTAAGTTCCTAATCGCCAGGTAAGTCCCCTTACTTTTAACTAGCATTCTATTTTATGTATCCATAGCATCCAACATTTGCATGTTTTTCTACCTAGCCCAAAAAAAAAAAGTCTAGTATGTGTTCCTAGTTGCATTGCTACTAACATATTTGCAGCAGGAAAAGAATGACATTTTTGCCCAGTATCAAGAAATAGACAAGTCCAGAAAATATTTTAGAAGTAGTTACAGCAAGTCGGTCCAGCCAGGTAAAAACCGGTCTTGATCCATGAGCAGCCTCCACACATAATTCGAGGGCGACAAAATTCGAAATCACGTTCTTTATCTGACACCTCTCATTGCACTCGAGAAGTCAAATAAAGTAGGGGCAGCTATTGATATTGTATTTTTTCCGCCCTCAATTTGCTTGTCGAACCTCGAAAATCCAAAAATATTATTTTCTCACCATGGGGCCACGAGAACATCTAGAATGACGTGGAGCAACCCATTCGGACGCCGGAGCACTCTAAGTGCCTCTTTCAGCCAAAATGACCAAAAAGCCCCAAGTCAACCCTGGGTTGACCGAACGTTAAACAAGGCCAAAATCCTCACAAAATAACATTTTTCATGGTTTTACATCAAACCCGAGCTTCTTGGAGATTTTCGGCAAGTTTGACTCGGAGTTGACCCCTAATAGGCCCAGAAACCCTAATTTCGATTTGGCAGTCAGAACAAGTTGAAACCAATACCATTGCAAAGATAATCGGATTCTTATTCCAACAAATATGGGTCGAAATCAGAGTTAGAGAGGCCAAGATATCATGAAAACTGGGTTGATGCACCACTAACTTCCCAGAGCCATAACTTTTGATCCGACTGTTGGATTTTCAAGTTCCATACTTTTTCAAAATCAAGAAGTAAGATCTTTCTAGAGATTTCAATATCAAATCCATCCAAGGAAGTTTAAGGGTGGTGGCCCTTGAAGGGCCGCCGCCCCAAAAAGGGTGTTGGGGCTATAAATAGCCTCAGGAATCCCCAGACAAAAAAAAAAAAAGGACTTCCTGGCTGCCTGCTCTCTGCCTGGACAATTTTTGAGCTTTTCTCCTATCTTCCAACACAAAAAACACATCAAATCCTCATGATTCTTCTCTTCACCAAAGAATACAAGGTAGTGTTCATACCCTCCATCTTCCTCTCGTTGGTTCCATACCTTGGATTTGAGGTTTAAGGGGAATGGATGTAGCTTTTTAGCTACTATCCATACCCCTTTTTCTTTAACAGCTTCATCTAGCTTTTATCTTGCTCTTTTTTCCTTAATAACATGATTTATTGCATTATCTAGCATGATTCTTGCTTTATTTTGCTTCTAACATGTTTTTAGCTTATCTCCATATTCTTCCATATTCGTTCATGTGCTAGTTGCCTTTTCCTCATGCTTTATGCTTTATGCTTTATGCCATGCTTTAGACGCTTAGATCTTTTCTTTCCCATGTGTTGATGTTTGGGTCTACATGCTCACATGCTTGATATCATGTCTTTGGCCATGCATTGCTTAGATCTACATGTTTACATTCATGTTTCTATGCCTATATGTCTATCTATGTTTTCACATGCTTGTATGCTTGGATTTGTTTTCTTCCATTCTTTTATGCTCATATCTACTTGCTTAGATGTATATCCACATGCTTCCGTACACTCTTCCATGCTTATATGTTTAGATCTACATGCTTTATGCCATCATCTATGTGCTTACGTGCTTCACATCATGTTTAGGTGCTTAGGACTAGACCTTGTTTTTCATGCCATGTGCTATTGTAGCCCTTTTGTTGCTTTTGTCTCTCTTTCTTGTGTTTTGACCAAATGGTTAGGACCTGATTTAGACCCTATGGTCTTTGTCATCGTCCATACACCAAGGCCCACATCAACGGGTTTGGATCATCCTATTTGCATGTCTATGCTTTCTTGTTTCCATACTTTATGCTTGTGCTAGCCTCTCTTGTTCTAGGCTTTGCCATGTTTGGTGCACTTCGTAGGCTTGATCTTGTGCGTTACATTCAACACCCATAAGGCCTTGTTCGGATGTAACCATTTAGGAGGCATCTCTAGATGCCAGGTTGCTCCGAGCGTACCCTTCCCTTTTCTGCTCCACGCGATGCTATGCTTACCATGCTTGTCTATGCCACCCGTTGGCTTTCTTTGCATCTATACATGCTTGCTTACATGTCCATGCATGAGTCTTGCTTGCTAGTGTGTCGTCATGCTTCAACACAATGAAGTTATGGACATTCAATCCAAACCTACATTTGTCCCTTGCGGACACCACCTTTTGTTTGCTTTCTTGCTTATTTGCTTGCGTTCTTTTTTCTTTGCTTGCCATGTCTATTATGCTTATCTTCCTTATGCCTCTTTCACATGCTCTTTGCATCTTTTCTTTCCATTGTTTGTCTGCTGGTTTCTTTTCTTTGCCTTTTCATGTACACATATGGAGCGAGGCCACATGGAGCTACGGCACGGTCTCCTAGGCGCAAGCAAAAAGGACGAGGACGCGAGCATGTTTCTATAAGCCAAGCGACTATGTTCAGTAGGTTTAGGGGTCTTGCCTCTCCCATTTGGTTATGTACTCTTTTAAACACCCCTCCCTTACTTCCTCCCTCCTTTCTCTCTTAGATGGTTATGGCGATCCTTATTTACTTTCCTGCTCTATATTTTGGGCCATGCTCTAAGGATGTACGTATTCACTTTCCTACTCTGTGTGCTTGCATTCTGCATGATGTATGTATATATATACCTGCTCCCCCTTTTCGGTGTGATTGTCATAGTCTATGTCATCTAAGGCAAAGCAATGCCTAATTTTTGCCGTGAAAGTAAGGTGACATGTCATTGGATTTTGGCCGTAGAAATCTGGTACTTTGCCAGAATGCCTTAGGAAAGTATAGATTGGGACCACACCTATTCGAAAGTGAAACCTCAAAGCCCTTGATGATGCAAAAAATCAACAGTTGAGCTCCTCGTTGTAGTGGATGGGCGAAGCTGTGAGTAGGGTCATCTCTATTGGAGGAAAACCTACAAAATGAACTGGGTGGAATAGTAACACGCGGTGTGGTGTTAGCCAAACTACCTCCAATGCTTAAGTCAGTAGGGGAGAAGGATTTTAGAGAGAATTAACTAGAAAGTGATTTTTGTAGAGTATTTTTGTGTGTACCTTTAACTTCTGTTGCCTTATCTTTTTATAATTGTGTGCCTCTTTGATGGGCAATGAATTGCTACATTTATTCTCAACGGCTAGTGCATTACAAAATCTCTATCTAAAGTTCACAGCTCACTTTGTGACCGTTGCACCGTCCATTACACTTTGTCATCAACGAGCGTAATAAATGTGTAACGTATTTTTTTGGTTAATGATGATCTCATCCTAATGATGATCATAAATTTCTGACTCATCAATTGCCCCCTTGTTTGAATTTTCATCTGTTAGACAAGATGAAAACATAACCATTTAACGCTTAGTATTTCATGTATGGTGCATTTATAACAAGTTGATGTTTGATTTGTTAAGTGCCATGTGTACGATCAAGATGTGTCTAATGTGTATACCCTCAATTTTCCCGCGCACATTTTGGCCGTTTATTACGGCTTTTTCCCTCCTTTTTCCTTTTCTTTGTTTTCTTTCCGTGTTTAGTTGGCATTCTAGGGTTTTTCTCTTCTTCAAGCTTTCTTTTTCAGTTCTGCGTTCCCTGGTAAGTTCTTTGTGTTCCTCTCTCTTATTCTGCTCTTCCATGGTAGATTCCTCTTTTGTTAGGTTGATTGTCCTTCAATATCTTTTCTTTTTGCTCGCTTAGGTTGTTTGCTTGAGATTGTGGGGGGAGAGTGTTTCAAGGGGGTTAGCCTTTTCATGGGGGAGGACTATCCGTATAGGTTTTTCCTTTCCTCTTTATTTCATTTGGCTTCTTGTCCTGCTAGAGTTGCTAGGTCTTTGAAAATGTCTAGGGAAGTTTGTTCTAGTGAGATGGAAATAGGGTTATCTTCGTCTGATAATCACAAGATTCCCAAGGTTACTTCCCCTTCTACTCCCTATAAATCTTGGGACATCCAATGTGCCCTCTCAGAGAAAGATGAGAAGCGAATCATGGATAGGATTCAATTTCCTAATTTGGTTAGAATTAGGATTCCGAGTGACAAGGATAGGGCCTATCACTCATATGCTGATGAAGTCTGTTTCTACGAAGCAAATTTCACTAGTGGTCTTCGTCTTCCCTTTCATCCCATTGTTAGGGAACTTTTCGTGTATCTACACCTTACCCCGGCACAATTAGTGCCTAATTCTTGGTAGATCGTCATTTGTTGTATGGTGGTGTGGATGTCTGCTAATGACGAAGACGTCATCAAGATAGATGAATTTCTCCATTTATATCATCTGAGAAAGTCCAAAAACCCGAGCTACTGGGAATTTAAGTCATGGGATAGAGCTTCTAGGTTAATACTTGACTCTCCATCGTCCCTCTGGCAATTGGAAACCAAACTTCTTCTTTATTTCGAGTAGTGGTTGGGAGTTCGTCCATGGTAAGGACTTGGACGAAGCCTCCAAGTTTTTTCATAAATGGGGAACTCTTGTGTCTTGTGCGTCCTTCTTGTCTTTTCTTTCTATTCTTTATTTATTCTTAATGAGTGAGGATGATATATGATATACTTGCTTTTTGCAGTTCCTCAATGCCCTCGTTTGAAGAAGAGATATCATGGGCGTGTTAAGAAGGTTAGAGAATATCTCGGGGACTGTTAGAGATTTTGACAACCTCATCTCTCCTTAATTGCTGTTCCTTCATTTTTTGGGTCCAGAGCCCTTAAGCAAGGTTCAGAAGAATTTATAGGTTGTGAAGAAAAGTAAGTGTGTTCTTCATCTCTTCATTTTTTTCTATGTCTCTCCTTCTCTTCTCTAAGAATGACGACCAGGTTTGGCAAACAGAAATTGGGCAACGCTCCTTTCGGAGTGCCTATGATGACTCTTCCCTTTGCTCACTCTCCTGCCAATCATCCTCTCTTTCCTACATCGTTTTTGGAGGTTATTATCTCTTTAGAGGGGGGTGCAGAAAATCCATTGGCAAGCCTTTTCCTCCAACTTTTTGGACGACGCTGACGCCGCTGTGTTAAAGGTGCATAAGGCGCTTTCAGTGGACGACCTGAATCCTTTAATGGTGAAGTCGTCTAGTGATGTGATGTCGTCTCACATTCAGAAATTGGTTGAGGTGTGTTCAGACAACGTAGGTTTCTTATTCTTTTTTGTTTTGCTTTTGCTAAGAGAGATTTTTTCATATGGCTTTGGGGAAGTCCTTGTTCATCTCTGGGAAGTTTCTAGATTTGGAGAAGAAGGTGGCCACAACTGAGCCTATGATCAAATCCCTCTCTATTGAGAATGAGACGCTTGAGAATAAGGTTGCCATCCTTACTGTTGAAGCTAAAAATGACAAAGAACATGTGGTAGCTTTGGAGAAGAGTCTTCAAGTGGAGAAGGACTTTTCTAAGCTAAAGGACAAGCAGATAGGTGATCTTTAGTTTAAACTGGAAAAAGCTAGTCCTGATGCTATACAAGAGTTCAAAGAATCTGACTTGTACTCAGACGACCTATGTGAGTACTACATAGAAGGCTTTGAACTCTTCGAAAGATGGATAGCTAAGCACCACCCAGAACTGGATCTCTTTGGTTTGGTAATGGGTGAAGTGGAGAAGGAGTTTGTAGCAGGCCATCCTTCCAAGGTCACATAGGAGAATGTAGTAGAAGAAACTATGACTGCTGCTCTTGTAGATCCATCCCCCTCTAATCCAGCTAGACAGTAATTTACTTCATATCTTATTTTATTTTCTCTCTTTTTTGTAACACGAAAACAATGTCTTGTTATAGGGCTCGTTGTTTTGAGCATATAATTTTTGTACAATTTACTTGGGCCCATGTGTTTTGGGCATGTAATTCTCTTCTGAGATCTGATTTGCTGACGAAATGTGTTAGTAACCTTTTATTTCGTTAGGTCTTAGCTGTGTTAAGCGACTTTATATGTTGGCTATATTTGTTTAATCATTGTTCTTCGTCATAACAGTTGAGCAAATCTCATTGAGATATGATGGTGATGGGAGTTATGGTTGAACAGCTTCTTATGTAGTTGTATTTGAAAAACTTTTACTAAGTCATGTTTGAATGACGATATTAGAAGTTATGCTTGAATGACTTCTCGTTTAGTTGTGTTTAAACAACTTTCATTAAGTCATGTTTGAATGACAATGATAGAAGTTGTATTTGAACAACTTTCATTAAGTCATGTGTGAATGACGATGATAGGAGTTGTGTTTGAACAACTTTCATTAAGTCATGTTTGAATGACAACAATAGAAGTTGTGTTTGAACAACTTCTCATTTAGTTATGTTTGAACAACTTTCATTAAGTCATGTTTGAATGGTGACGATAGAAGTTGTATTTGAACAACTTCTCTTTTAGTTGTGTTTGAACAACTTTCATTAAGTCATGTTTAAATGACAATTATAGAAGTTGTGTTTGAACAACTTTTATTGAGTCATGTTTGAATGACAATATTATAAGTTGTGTTTGAACAACTTCCTTTTTTTTTTTTTTTTATATGCCATGATGTTATTAGGTAAACCATTTTTTTCTTTTTTTCTTTTTTTTTTGGTCATGTTTGAATGATGATGACAATAGTTGTGTTTGAACAACTCTTGATTTAGTCGACTTTGATGGTTATGTATTAACAACCTTGATGGTTATGACGATGTCAGCTGTGTATGAGTAGCTTTTGATTTGAAATTTTAACGACGAAGATTCTTGGGGTGTCTCCCAAGAATAACTCCTAAGTGTTGCACATGTTTCTGTTGATAAATAACTCATGGATAATTATTGATAAATACGCATGGATAATGCTCTCATGTATTATTGATCTATGAATGATGAAAGTAATAACTGATGTTCATACTAAGATGAAGATTGGGCAACTTGAAATGTAAAAGATTCCTTACTAGTAGTATTTCTTCAAATGTTCTATGTTCCATGATCAAGGCAATTCCTAGCCGTCTAAAGACTTTAGGTAGTAAGAGCCTTCTCTGGAGTGACGGATTACTTCATAGGGGCCTTCCCAGGCTGGTCCCAGTTTTCCTTAGGATGGGTCCTTCGTTGCTTGTGATATCTTCCTGAGGACGAGGTCTCCTGTGTTGAACCTTCTTACCTTTACTTTTCTGTTGTAGTATGTTGAGGTCTAAAAAAAATCATGGCACAAGGCCCAAAGAAATAGCACATTGGGCCAACCCATGAGAAGTAAAAATTAAGACATAGGGGATCGGGCTTACAAAAAAAAAAAGGGATGATAGGGCCGACAGATTTGAGGCCCAAGATCCATGAAAAGGCAAGATTTACGGTCCATAAAACAAAGGGGAGGAAGAAAAGGAGTCAGCCCGCCAGAATTAGACGACCAAAGAAAGTCCAGTAGAAGGGGTTGGGCCAGGTTCTTGGAGGCTGCCATGTAGCACTCAACGATGCAGGACAGAGCCAGAGGGTTTGGAGAGCAACGACTCATAAGCAAGAGGCCGGTACCTCGGGGAACCCAGAAAGAGGAGCCATAAAAGGAAATAGCTGGGAAAACCTTTGACGTGGCAGAGAAGGACTTGGCTCACTAGGAAAAATGAAAAAAAGAAGGGGCGGCCAAAAAGGCTACATCTGAAAAGGGGAAAGATAAAGAAACCTTAGAGGAAGCGAAGTTGAAGATCAGCTCTCTCGAAGACACCTTAGAATGGAAGGTCAGCAAGGGGCTTTTGAAGGAAAGGCGCCAAAAGAAGAGAACTATGAGAAACAAGGAATGGGCTAGCCACCAAAGTTGCTGGTACACTATAGGCTCTGTTATCTAGGAAAGCAAAGAGAGAGAACCAATAGTACCTCGGAGCCCCGAGGTGACGCTATAAAAAGGAAAAGGCAGCAACAGCGAAAGGGGGGATTGAAGCGATAGTGAAATCATAATAGAACCATAAAATTCTATTAAAACTCTAACAAAATAAGGAAATATCTCCCAGTATCCCAGAAACAGCCACTATAATACATACTAAGATAGCCATCTAAGTCTGTAAGTTTTTAGCTTTTTTGGACCTTGTATCACGTTTTAAGTGAGCGCATTGTAATCAATAATTAAGAAAATTAATGGAGTATTTCTTAATGATTTGAGGATCTCTTACAATTATTTTGTGTGTTTCTTTGTTACATTTGCCTTCCTTCGTTGTTTTCTTGTTGTTCAATAAATATATATATATATATATATATATATATATATATTCCCGCTTGCTAGTGTATGCGTATTGTAGGAACCTTGCCCTATGCACCATTTGGTCTGTAAACAGCCCATTTAGCTGTGGTGAACCAAGCCCAGTCCCTTCAAACTACAGCAAGAGGGCACCGAGATCCTTGCTTAAGCTTGGGCCTGGACTCTGTTCAAAAATTGATCGTCGCATAGTATCTGGCCATTGTTGCTAAGCTTCTACTGGTTCTTCTGACCTTCATAAGTTTTGACTTGGAGACTTGTCAGTCCCACTTCCATTGGTATGATGGCTTCAGTGCCAAATGTCAATCTGAATGGCGTTTCTCCTATTGGAACTCTTTTGGTCATCCTATATGCCCAAAGAACATTTGGTAGCTCTTCAAACCATGCCCCCTTTCCCCCTTCAAGTCTAGTTTTGATAATTTTGAGCAGGCTTCTATTCGTCACTTTTGTCTGACCATTATCTTAAGGGTGTCTTGGTATGACGCATGGGACTCCAAACCTGCGAATGATGTTCTTCCACATAAAGCAAGTGATTTTAGCCTCTATTATCATTGCTACTGCTTATACGTCTACCCATTTCATGAAGTAATCAATTGTGACAATCAAAAATTTGAGTTGCTTCTTCCTTAAAGGAAATGGGTCCATAATGTCAATCTCTCATTGGGTGAAGGGTCATAGTAAGGATATGGGTGTCATCGTCTCTCCTAGTCGCGTTTAGACAATTGCAAAGTGTTGACACTTATCACATGCTCCAACGTGGTTGTGTGTGTCCTTCTATAAAGTCAGCCAGTAGTATCTTGCCCTGAGTGCTCTTCTTGCTAAAGTCCTTGCTCCAGCATGATTTCCACAAATTCTTTCATGTATCTTGCGGAGCACATAATTAAGTATGGGAATGAATAACCTTATTTATACAGTACATCGTGAATAATGACAAAGCGGGCTACTCTGATTTGTATATTCCTTACTTCTGTTTTATCCTCTAAGAGCCATCCCTCTTTCAAATAATGGACGATGGGAGTTATCCACTCGTCTTGTTCTTTTATCTTCAAAACCTGCTCACCTCCGGTACTTGGTTACCCACTTATCTCTTTACATAGTTTGAAGAGCACATTGTAGTTGTTTGACGAGACCAATCTTGCTAGGAAGTCAGCTTTTGCGTTTTTGGCTCGAGGGATTTGCACAAAGTTTAGGCTATCAAAGTGCTACTAGAGTTATTGGACGATCTTCAAATATTTCTACATCCTCTCTTCTTTGGCTTCATAGTCTCCCTTCGTCTGTCCAATTATGAGCTGAGAATCAACTTGGACGATAAGATTCTTTGCTTCGAAAGCTTTTGCTAGACTTAATCCTGTTAGCAATGCTTCATACTCAGCCTAATTATTTGTTACTGAGAATTGCAGTCTAACTTCATACTTCAATATTTCTCTTTCTGGAGATATGAGCACTACTCCTACCCCTACTCCTACCCTTCCTACTTTCCTCATGGCAAACCCATCTGTTTTGACCGTCCATGTTTCCATAGGGAGTTCTTCTTCCTTGTAGGGGTAGGTGAATTATGCGATGAAGTCTGCCAATACTTGGCCTTTGATTACTGCTCAAGGCTGTTATGCGATGTCAAATTGGCCTAGTCCAACTGCCCATTAAATGAGTCATCCAGCTGCATCTATCTTGTTCATTATTGGTTGGTCTGTTATGATGACGATGAAGTGTGCCTGGAAGTAAAGACAGGGTTTCCTGGGAGCGACCACCAATGCGAAAGCTATCTTTTCCATCCTTGGGTAATTTTCCTTTACTCCCTAGAATGCTTGGCTGGTATAGTAGACTGGCTTCTGGACATTTTCTTCTTCTCTGATCAACGCCGAACTTACTACTGTGTTAAAAACTACTAAATAAAGGTACAACTTTTCTCCCATCACCGAGGGACTTAGCAATGGTGGCTTCGTCAAGTACTCTTTTAATTTTGCAAGGGCTTCTTCACATTCGTCAGTCCACTAGCCTTTTTCAAGACCTTGAAGAATGGCATGCACTTGTCCGTTGCCCTGGAGATGAATCTGTTTAGAGCTGCGACCTTTCCTGTCAAGCTCTGAACCTCCTTCACTGTTTTTGGTAATTAGACCTCAATTATTGCCTTTACTTTGTCTAAATTTGCCTCTATGCCTCATTGGGACACCATGAATCCTAAGAATTTCCCTAAAGCAACAGAAAAAACACATTTTACAAGGTTTAATTTCATATTGTACTTATGTAGTGTGCTGAAGGTTTCTTTCAGGTCGTCCAAGTGGTTGGCTTTGTCCTTACTTTTCACCAGCATATTGTATACATCTACTTCCACATTCCTTCTAATTTGGTGAGAGAACATGCGGTACACCAATCTTTGGTATGTGGCTCCTACGTTCTTCAATCCAAAGGGCATAACTTTATAACAATACAACCCTTGGCCGGTGACGAACGAGGTCTTCTCTTGATCTTCTTCATCCATGAGGATCTGGTTGTATCTAGAAAATGTATCCATGAAACTTAAGAACATGTGTCTAGCAGTTGAGTCTACCAATTGATCAATCCTTGGAAGGGGAAACTATCCTTTGGGTAGGCTTTGTTCAAGCTGATAGGACAAAAATGGATCGACCCGTTGTGATGGATTAATTGATTAATTAGCCAAGTTTAATTAATTAATCAATTTAACATGCAATGTACATGGCAGCACAAACAAATCACCAACTAAATAAATATGCAGCGGAAAATAAATTGACACGGTGATTTGTTAAGGAATGGGAAAAACCTCCGAGGCAAAAACCTCACTAGGTAATTTTAAGGTTACTACTCCCAAGAATTCACTATTATCAAAACAAGCGGTTACAAGTAAAGGAATCTCAGTACTTTATACTAACCTACAGTTGAACCCTTACCCCAATACCCAATTGGACTTGTTCTATAATGACAATCTCTCCTTTTAATGCACGGCTCCCAATACGTGACTAACCAAAAGATGCGCAGATCCTAATACGCGACTTGATCACCAACTTGAGAAGGATTTTGACTGAAAAGTTCTTCCATTCATTACATGATGAAGATCATGAAGTCACTTGGTCACAAAACCCTACGGTGTACAAACACAGCAGCTTCTTCAAGATGAACTAGGGCAAACTAGGTCTCCAATCATAATTTGCATAAACAAGACTTTGCTCAATACTCGTGCAACTGTGCCACCCTAAACAACCCTTAAAATAATCCTTATATATGTTTAGGATTATGAGAAAAGAAAGCCCAAACATACATTCACGAATTGGATGAAAATCAGAACTGAAAATCTATTTTTTATAAATCTCGACAGATACCCTATCTGTTGAGTAGCTGTCGAGCCTCGGGCTGAAACAGCTCGTTTAAACCTCGATAGATACTAGCTATTGAGCTTTAATGAACAACACTTCTTCACTTGATTATTGGATAAACTTGTATGGTTTCAACACTTGAACTTGAAACCTTGTTTCTTGAAGTATTAAACACATCCTAAATCTACCCAAATACAAGTAAAGTGCATTTTATCAAAAGATTAGCCAATTACATAAAATGTTCACATATGTTCCTAACATGAATCACATATGTCTTAACACAGGTATGTGAAGTCAACGCACATCCTCCATTTGCCATTGCTCTTTTTTACCATTGCCACGTTTGCTAGCCAATCCAGGTAGAAGACTTCCCTGATGAAACCAACTTCTAGTAGCTTCTCTACTTCTTCAGTTACTGCTTTGTTGTGCTCTAGTGCAAATATTCTCTTCTTCTACTCTACAGGTTTGCACTCTGGGTTCAAGTTGAAACGATGCTATATGATCTTCTTATCAATTCCAGGCATATCCTTGTGTTTCCAAGCGAAAACATCTTGGTTTTCCCTCAAGAGGGAAATCATCTTATCTTTCTCCAGAGTCGGGAGTGCTAATCCTATCTTTAATACCTTTGACAAATCTCCTAGGACGATCTCAACTTCTTGTGGTGTTTTTGATGGTTCAGAGTGTTAGGATATGTGCCCTTAAATCCTATTGTATGATGCTATGTATGACATTATGTATGACTTAATGTTGTGTTTAATAAATTTGTTTATTTTTATCTAAAATAATGGCAACATGAATATTTGGACATTATCATATAGTCCATGAGATGCATAGTATGTGATTTATGTGAAAAGTCACAGAAGATATAAATCACAAGTTCTTTGTAAACTCAGAATTTGATGTTCGTAGTCGGTGATGAAATTGGGCATTTCATCTGCGACGATTATAACGTATCAACTAAGATGATTTGTCTTGATCATGAAAGTGGAGACTTCTAGTTGATATGTTGATATGTTTTAAGAGTTAAGACATATTGAACTAGACTACTGTGAGATTTATTATTCTCCTAACAACTGTTAAATGAATAATAAATCTCACGACTTTTATTTGCATGAACTTTTAATCATGAGAGAATAATGGACCTGATCATGATGTGTAGGTTGCTTTGATATATCAGGAGTGAGATCTAAAGTAACGGTCAAAACCTTAGTATGTTGAGCAGCCACATTTAGTGTTGATGGAACATATATTCTCAAGATGGAATTCATAATCTCTTAACGGAGATATAAAATATTCCCTTGAGATAAGTTTAATGGGTTTGGTTATTCAGAGAATTGGGCCCAACTACTTTGGTAATAAATTACTAAAGTATATATATATATATATATATATATATATATTTATGAAACTGGATTTCATAAATATATGATGAATAACTTTAAAGGATTAAACCGGGTAAGAAACATACAGAATTTTTCTTTGGATAAGAAAAGAAGCGTAGAGAAAAAGAAAAAGAGAGAGTGTGAGACACACTTTCATTCTCCCTTTGGAAATTAATTGAGAGACCACACATCTTAGGCGTAAAGTGGAATTGGAGTGAAGATTAAAAGTATTCCCAAGTGCTTCTAATCTTTGTTTTAAATTTCTCTATACCAAGGTACGCTATCTTGTTCTTACATTCTGAAATTTACATAGTGCATGTTGTCAATCATGAATGAAATAGATCCTTGTTTGTTACTTCTACTGTGTGTTTTGTATGAGATACAAAACTAGATTTTTATCTAACAATTGGTATCAGAGCCAGGTTTTTCATATCATGATTGTATGGCATGTGATTGAACTTTAGAATTTAAAAAAACCGCTATCTTTGTGTTTCAATTTTCTGCATCATTTGAATATAATGTAGAGAATTGCAACACTTATATATATATACCAAGACAAGCCGTGTATGGTTATGGCCTAAAGGTTACAGTTTTCTTCAATAACTGTCAAGATGTGCTTGAATTTAATACACCACTTGGGCTATATTTTCACGGATTGGACTTCAATTGCATGGTTTGCATGGTTTGGACCACGGATTGGCCATCTTGCAAGAATTGTACTGCTTGGAGAATTTAATTGCATGGTTTGGTGGATTCTTGCATGACTTATGGCTTGGTGTATTTATTGCATGGCCCACGGTTGACTTCATCTTTTGCACCTTTTGGCTTAGAATGGATATTTAGGTTGTCAACTTGCATGCAATAATATATATATATATATATATATATATATGATTATCTTTTTTTTTTTTGGTAAATAAAAAAAAGGGGTGTTTATGGTTGTATTAAACCCCCGGACAGGGCACCGTGTCATACATATTCGTAAACACGTGTGAGAGTCACCTCATTTCTGAGTACACCCCTCACTAAGGATGTCCACCAACAGAAGGCCGTTGGCAGGACTCGTATATATGTAATTATCATGGCCATGGAAAAGTTGAATCCGTATTGGATTTCAACCAACTGAAGGAGTTATATATATATATATATATAATATAATATGACCATCCGTAAGTTATATATATGTATATATATAATGTAATAATTATATATTACATATATTAAATTGTATATTATATTATATATAATATAATATGGATTTTTATATGTAATAAGGGTTTTTATTATGTTATAAATATATATATATATATATATATTAATGCTAGTTTAATGAATTTATTCCTAATGAGATTAGGATTATGTTTTTCAAGTGTCTAGCATTATTATGGTCCTTGACCTTAAAAACCTTTAATTTAAAATATCTAGTGGGAGAGAGATACAAGGGTTGGATCTCACGGCCTCCGTTGTTGGTTCATAGTAGTGTGAAATATGTACTTTGTCTTTGCCTCAAGCTTAGCATTCCATGCAGAGAGTATTTATTTCATGGTCCTACAAGATTGAATTTCCTGGTTTATAGTGGTTTGATAAACTCCTTGTCTTAGCTTCGAGCTTTGCATTCCATGCGGAGGGTGTTTTTATCATGGTACTACAAAACAAGCTTGTTAAAGGGATGAAATGTGGCTACACATTATTCTAGACAGTGGTATACACTAGACTAAGTTTTTTAGTATCCTCTATGCTAAGTTCTTACTATTATTACTTAGAGGCTAAATGTAAAACGACATATTATTAGTGTTTGATAAGAGTTATCATGATAGCACTGATAATGAGAGTAGTTCTCAATCAATCATAGTATTTAATGTTCACTCTATGCTGAGGGATATTGAATATGGGATTAGGTTGTTGCATATATTATTTTATGGTTTTATTAAGGTTCCATACTATATGCTTATATGCTAAATTGATAATGTCCAATTTACTTATTATATTCATATTTATTATTTTCAGATTTAAATCATGGCATCATTTAGCCCACTTGTTGCTATTCTTAACCAAAACAAATTGACTGGATCCAACTATGTTGACTAGAAAAAAATTTGGACATTATTCTTACTGCTGAAGAGTACAAATATGTGCTTACTCCACCATGTCCTAGCTTTCCTTCATTAAATGCTCTTCTTGAGGAAAAACAATGATATGATCTTTGGTAAAAATCTAATGAGATGGCCAAGTGCTATATCCTAGCATCTATCTCAAATGTTCTACAGCATCAAATGCAGGATGTAGAACATGCTTCAGACATAATGCTTAGTCTGAAGGAGATGTTTGGTGAGCAAGGCCGTTCTGCAAGGCAAGAAACCATGAGACAAATTTATAATACCAAAATGGCTGCAGAAAGTTCAATGAGGGAGCATTGTCTTAGGATGATTGCTAATCTGAACACATTGGAAGTTTTAGGTGCTGACATTGATGGAGAATCCTAAGTGGATATGATACTCCAGTCACTGTCAGATTCATTCAAGGAATTCAGACTCAATTATAATACGAACAAAAAGATTTATTCTTTGTCTGAATTAATGAATGAGTTAGTGGCGGCGGAAGACATCCATGGTACTTCTAGTGTTGAAGCCAATGTGGGTGAAGCTTCTACTTCTCAACCCAAGTCAAAAGGCAAGGGTAAGAAGAAGAAGAAGAAGAGGGACTTCACTAAGAAAGATGGTAAACAAATTGCCTTAGGAGTTGCTGATAAAGGAAAGAAAACCAAAGGAAAATGTTTCCATTGTGGTGAGAAAGGACATTGGAAGAAGAATTGTCCAACATTCAAAGCTGTCAAGAATAAGGGTATGAAAAGTTCCTTTCTTCCTGAAATATGTTTGGTACAGAATCCCACAGATTCTTGGTGTGTGGATTCAGGTTGTATTAATCATATTTGAAATTCTTTGTAGGGGTTCTAGGAGACCAGAAAGTTGAATGAGGGAGAACTATTTCTTACTTTGGCTGATGGGAGCAGAATTCTGGTTATAGCTGTTGGAGTGTTTAATTTATGCTTTAAGTCTAGAGTTTTAATATTGGAAGACTGTTTGTATGTACCTAATGTTCGTAGGAATTTAATTTCTGCAACTTATTTAGGTAAGCATGGATATTGTGTTATCCTGAAAGACAATGTTGTAATAAAGAAGGATAAAATATTTATCTGTTCTGGCAATATTATGGATGGTCTTTATATTTTAACTCCTGATAAGTATGAATTATATAATGTTGAATTAGATAATAATTCACATGTAAAATCATTAAAGAGAAGGTTTCCTTCTACTAGTGAAGCATATCTTTGGCACTTGCGTTTAGGTCATTTTAATTCAAGTAGGATTCAAAGACTAATCAAAGATGGACTTTTATAGCCCATGGACTTTGATGGTTTTCTAGTTTGCTAATCTTGTTTGGAAGGTAAAATGACCAAACGGCCTTTTAATGTAAAAGGTAGAAGAGCCTAAGATTTGCTAGAACTAGTACATTCAAATGTATGTGGTCCTATGTCAATCCAAGTAAGAGGTGGCTATGAGTATTTCATTACTTTTACTGATGATTACTCTAGATTTAATTATGTGTACCTAATAAAACGGAAGTCCGGAGCCTTTGAAAAGTTCAAAGAGTTTAGGGCTGAAGTTGAGAATCAATTAGGTAAACGCATAAGGGCCATTCGATCTGATCGAGGTGGCGAATACCTTCTTGGGGATTTCAAGGATTACTTAACTGAAAATGGGATTATATCCCAGTTGACTGCACCTGGAACCCCACAACAAAATGGTTTAGCAGAAAGAAGGAATAGGACTCTTTTGGATATGGTTAGATCCATGTTGAGTTATTCGACTCTACCAATTTCCCTTTGGGAATATGCCTTAAATACTGCAATTTATCTTCTGAATTTAGTACCTTCGAAGTTTGTTCCTAAAACACCTAAAAAGTTGTGGAATAGGCATAAGCCTAGTATGAGACATCTCCACATTTGGGGTTGTCCAGCACATGTGTTGAAAAGAAAGTCTGATAAGTTACAGTCTAAAACAGAAGTGGTTTTCTTTGTAGCGTATCCAAAAGAAACTATTGGAAGTTTATTCTATAGTCATAAGGATAATAAAGTGTTTGTTAGTACAAATGCCAAATTCTTGGAAAATGACTATATGAATGATTATACTCCTAGAAGTAGAGTTGTCTTGGCTGAAATGAATGAACCTGTAGTTGAATGACCAATGGATGAAATTAGGAATGATGTAACTATATTAGATACACCACAAGATATTACTCATGAAATGTGTAGTACACAGGTGCCTCGTCGTAGTGGGAGAATTGTTCAGCCTCCTATAAGATTTATAGGTTTGGGAGAAACCTATGAAGCTATCTCAGAAGATGTTCAATCGGATCCTTACACTTATGATGAAGCCATGAATGATATAGATGCACATCATTGGATCCAAGCTATGAAATCTGAATTGGATTCTATGTATTCCAATCATGTATAGGATCTTATAAAGGCGCCTAACGGCATTAAACCTGTTGGTTGCAAATGAGTTTACAAGAGAAAGAGAGGGATATATGGAAAGGTTGAAACCTTTAAAGCAAGACTAGTGGCGAAAGGGTATACACAAAAAGAAGGCATTGATTATGATGAAACTTTTTCGCCAGAAGCCATGCTTAAGAGTATCAGAATTCTCTTATCCATTGCTGCTCATTATGATTATGAGATTTGACAAATGGATGTCAAGTCTGCATTTCTTAATGTCAATCTTGAAGAAGAAATATACATGATGCAACTAGAAGGTTTCATAGCAAAGAACTAAGAGCATATGGTATGCAAGTTGAATAGGTCCATTTATGGACTTAAGCAAGTATCTAGGTCATGGAACATCAGATTTGATCAAGTAATCAAGTCATTTGGTTTTGAACAAAATCTTGATGAACCATGTGTGTACAAAAGACATCGAGATAAAGTAGTAATGTTCCTAGTGCTTTATGTTGATGATATTCTACTCGTTGAAAATGATGTAGGGGTAATGTCATCAGTTAAAGTTTGGTTGTCTAGCCAATTTGATATGAAGGACTTGGGTGAGGCTAACTTTATTCTAGAGATTAAGCTTTGGCGAGATCACAAGAATAAGATGTTAGGCTTATCACAAGCTGGATATATAAATAAGGTTCTAGAACAGTTTAACATGCAAAACTCCAAGAAAGGATTGTTTCCTTTTAGACATGGAGTTCCTCTGTTTGATGACCAAAGGCCTAAGACTCAAGAGGAAGAAAATATGATAAGACAAGTTTCTTATGCTTCTGTAGTGGGAAGTCTCATGTATGCCATGCTTTGTACTAGACCAGATATTTGTTATTCAGTTGGCATGGTCAGCCGATATCAATCAAATCTAGGATCAAAACATTGGCAAGCGGTAAAGCATATTCTCAAGTATCTACGGAAAATGAGGAATTATATGCTTATTTACCATAGTGAGGATTTGATTTCCATTGGCTATACAGATTCAGCTTTTTAATCAGATCTAGATTTCAGAAAATCTACTTCAGGATGTATTTTCACCTTAGGAGGTGGAGCCATAAGTTGGAGGAGTGTTAAGCAATATTGTATTGTGGACTCCACTATGGAAGCTGAGTACATTGCTGCTTGTGAAGCAGCAAAGGAAGTTGTTTGGCTCAAACAATTCCTTTCTGATCTTAGTGCTGTAAGAATGGAGCAAGTTCCCATCACATTGTTTTGTGATAATAGTGGAGCGGTTGCACAATCCAAAGATCTAAGAAATCACAAGAAAGGAAAGCACATTGAGAGGAAGTACCATATCATTCGAGACATTGTTACTTGTGGAGATATTGTGGTAGCAAAGATTGAAAGTGCAAATAATTTAACAGATTCTTTTACCAAAACCTTGCCTCAAAGGACCTTCAAGTCACATTTGGAGGGAATGGGAGTTAGATTAGTGCACAATAGTCTTTAGGGCAAGTGGGAGATTGTTAGGATATGTGTCCTTAAATCCTATTGTATGATGCTATGTATGACATTATGTATGACTTAATGTTGTGTTTAATAAATTTGTTTATTTTTATCTAAAATAATGGCAACATGAATATTTGAACATTATTATATAGTTCATGAGATGCATAGTATGTGATTTATGTGAAAAGTCACAGAAGATATAAATCACAAGTTCTTTATAAATTCAGAATTTGTAGTTCGTAGTCAGTGATGAAATTGAGCATTTCATCTGCGAAGACTATAACGTATCAACTAAAATGATTTGTATTGTATGATGCTATATATGACATTATGTATGACTTAATGTTGTGTTTAATAAATTTGTTTATTTTTATCTAAAATAATGGCAACATGAATATTTGGACATTATCATATAGTCCATGAGATGCATAGTATGTGATTTATGTGAAAAGTCACAGAAGATATAAATCACAAGTTCTTTGTAAACTCAGAATTTATAGTTCGTAGTCAGTGATGAAATTGGGCATTTCATCTGCGAAGACTATAACATATCAACTAAGATGATTTGTCTTGATCATGGAAGTGGAGACTTCTAGTTGATATGTTGATATGTTTTAAGAGTTAAGACATATTGAACTGGACCACTGTGAGATTTATTATTCTCTTAACGACTGTCAAATAAATAATAAATCTCACGACTTTTATTTGCATGAACTCTTAATCTTGAAAGAATAATGGACCTGATCATGATGTGTAGGTTGCTTTGATATATCAAGAGTGAGATCTAAAGTAACGGTCAAAACCTCAGTATGTTAGACAGCCACATTTAGTGTTGATGGAACATATATTCTCAAGATGGAATTCATAATCTCTTAACGGAGATATAAAATATTTCCTTGAGATAAGTTTAATAGGTTTGGTTATTCAGAGAATTGGGCCCAACCACTTTGGTAAAAAATTACTAAAGTATATATATATATATATATATATATATATATTTATTTATGAAACTGGATTTCATAAATATATGATGAATAACTTTAAAGGATTAAACTGAGTACTCAAAGATTAAGATGTAGTAATTTTCAAAGTGGCAGTCCATATTCATGACTTTGTATTACTACGAATATTTTATGAAAGGGTTGCGTGTATAATAAAGTCTTGGGATATAATATATTAAGAAGGCCTAGAGTGTAATTATATTTATATAGTGGTATTAAATATAATTAATGGTAACTTTGGACTTTTCAAGAGTTGACGGAAAAAGCCCAAGGCCCGTTAGAGCTAGTGTCTTATTGGTCCATTTTGGTCCCACTCCAAGCCACACACTAAAGCCTAATTGGAAAGGCCCAATAGGCCGGCCCAATTAGATAATCAGTTAGTTATAAAGGGAGAAACATACATAATTTTTCTTTGGATAAGTAAAGAAGCGTAAAGAAAAAGAAAAAGAGAGAGTGTGAGACACACTTTCATTCTCCCTTTGGAAACTAATTGAGAGACCACACATCTTTGGCATAAAGTGGAATTGGAGTGAAGATTAAAAGTATTCCCAAGTGCTTCTAATCTTTGTTTTGAATTTCTCCATACCAAGGTATGCTATCTTGTTCTTAAATTCTGAAATTTACATAGTGCATGTTGTCAATCATAAATGAAATAGATCCTTGTTTGTTGCTTCCGCTGTGTGTTTTGTATGAGATACAAAACCAGATTTTTATCCAACATAGAGATGGACTCGGGTTCATTGACCACCCATGTGTGGTTCTCCCTAGATGCTAAGCAGCTTGGTAGCACTCTCTTGCCAGAACTTGATCTCCCTTGATTTCTCCTACCCCATAGGCTGTTGGAAATTACACCTTCAAGTAATATGTTGACATCACTGCTCTTAGCTTGTTGATTGTAGGTCTTCCCAAGATGATGTTGTATGTTGAAGGGCAGCCAACTATAAAGAAATCAATTTCCTTGGTGATCTGTGCTAGGTAAGTGCCTGCAATCACGGTTAGTGTAACGATGCCCCTAGGGATGATTCTATTCGCAGTGAAGCTCATGAAAGGAGAGGTGAAAGGTCTGATCCTTCTCTGGTCCTGTTTCATCTGCTGAAACATAGGTAAGTAGATGATATCTACTGAGCTTCTGTTGTCAATAAGTACCCAGTGGATGTTGAATTCTTCTACTCTGAGCATGATTATCAGTGGATCGTTATGGGATTGTCTAATGTCGCAACCGTCTCTCTCTGAGAAGGCGATATCAGCTTTGTCATTTCTTGGCATCTTCACTGGAAGGAGCCATGAACGAACACTATTTATTTCTTTCTCATGGGCTTTTTTCAAGGACTTCAGCATTCCCCCTATCGCCAATCCTCTTAAGATTGTCTTTATCTCTCCTGCAGGAGGTTTGCTATCTCTTGCTTCTCGATCTTTGTCTTTATTGTCCTTTCATTGGTATTTGTAGGGCTCCGTTTTCCTGACATACTTCTGTAACTTCCCTTGTTGGATTAAAGTCTCCACTTGGTCTTTCAAATATTTACACTTGTAGGTGCGATGCCCATAGACCTGGTGGAATCTACAGTACTTGTTCTTGTCTCTTCTTTCTTTAAAGCACTAATTGGCGTCGGCCATTGCAGGGAGGGATTGTCCCTTATCTACATCAAGACTTGCTCAATTGGAATTATTAGAGGAGTGAAGTTAGTGAACTTTGTCCTCCTATCAGAAAGTTCCATCTTTGTTCCTGTAGTCTACTTAACACTTCGTGTATCCTTCTTCTTATCACGATTGCTGCTTGTTCCTTCGTCTCTCTTCCTTTTTCCTTTCATTTATTTTACAAGCACCGCGTCTTCTGCATTCAAGTACTTCTGAGCTTTCCAAAGCAATTTCGCAATCGTTTTTGGTGGGCGTTTGTTGATTGAGAAGAAAAAATCCCCAGGTAGCAACCCTGCTTGGAAAGTTGTTAGGATGACTTGGTCTTTAGCTTCGTTTACCTAAAGTAGCTCCTTATTGAATCGGGTCATGTACTGTTTTAGTGATTCTCCTTCTGCCTGTTGAATGTTGAGAAGATGACCGGTTGGCTTCTTATGTCTTTGCCCTCTAATGAAATGATGAACAAAACCCTTGCTGAGTTGTTCAAAATTAGCAATAGTTCCTAGGGGTGTCTTGCTAAACCATACTTTAGCTGCTCCTTTCGGTGTCGTTAGCAATGCCTTGCAAATCACCTCATCTAGGGTTATCTGCAACAACATCAGTGTCTTGAATGATTCAATGTGATCCAAGGGATCCTTGGAGCCATCATATGATTCTAGCTGTGGGAGACGGAATTTCGATGGAAGGGGATAGTTCAGTACTTCAGTGGTGAATGGTGAGTCCATCTTTCGAATCATCCTATCCAAATTTTCCTCGCCTTTGACCTTCATGTCATTTCTTAATTCATCCATCTCCTTCCTCATGTTGCGAAGCTCATTCTCTATCCTAGAGGTATCTTCTCCTAAGGCCCTGTCTCGCCTGTTGGCTTAGGAGTTTGACTCTTCTTTATTGTTGTGCCCTTCAAGTCTTCTGAGCTGTTCTTCTTCATTTTAGTTTTCAACTGTTCATTGACGTTCTACGTTTTAGGATTCCATTGTCTTTTGCAGCTCTTCATTCCAGGGAGTCAGCTCTTCCACATTAGCCAGAAGGGCCTGGATTTGTTGCTATTGCACAGCTTCTAGCTGTTGTGCAGCTTCTGGCTCCATCTCATACTTCGAGGAACTCTTTTGTCACTAGAAAAGATGGCTTGAATGATTAGTGCTTCCCACAGACGGCGCCAAACTGATGATGTAAAAAATCAGCAATTAAGCACCTCGTCGTAGTGGATGGACGAAGTTGTGAGTAGGGTCGTCTTTGTTGGAGGAAAACCTACAAAATAAGCTGAGTGGAAGAACAACGCGCCAATGTGGCGTTGGCCAAACCGCCTCCGATGCTTAAGTCAGTAAGGTTGAAGGATTTTAGAGAGAATTGACTATAGAGTGATTTTCATAGAGTATTTTTTTACGTACCTTTAACTTCTGTTGCCTTCTCTTTTTGTAGTTGCGTGCCTCATTAATGGGCAATGAATTGTTGTATTTATGCTTAACAGCTAGTGTGTCACAGCTCACTCTGTGACCATTGCTTCGTCTGTTACACTTTGTCATCAATGAGTGTAATAAATGCAAAACATCTTCTCTTGTTTAATGACTATCTCATCTTAGTGACGATCATAAATTTTTGACTCATCAGCCCCCATGCACGCAAAGCCCAGAAAGCCAATGCCAAAATCATTTTTTTTTTTAGTACAAATCTCCAAAAATTAAGGTTTTATCCAAATAAAGGACTGTCCTTGGACAGGCGTTGTGGAGGTGCCTAACACCTTCCCCACATGTAATCAAACTTCTGGACTCAAGAATCAAGATTTTTTGCCAGCCATATTAGATTAGGAAAATGACCTTTTTCTTGGCCTAGGATTGGTAATAAAATCAACTAGAAATAGGTGACCAATCACACCTTAGAAAAAATCCAATGATTGGTGGTGATTTCATTTACCTTTGGTAATTCACTTAAAATTTAGCCAAGATTCTTGCCACACCTCCAAAGGTAGACCTACCTACCTCCACCGAGAGAGAGATAGCACCTGAAGCTTCTCGCAACCACATGATCATTGAGAGGGGCCTCCAATGGGCCCCGAACGCGCGGGAGTGTTGCCATGGCGGGTGTTCAAACAAATGCCCGACAACAGGTTTTCCAACCGTTCTAGGCCCAAGCGTCGACAGCATCCAAAAATAGTATTTAAGGACATAAACATGGCAAAGATAGCACAAACAAGAAATTTAGGGATATCCTAGCCTAAGAAGGCTAGGCCAACATCAATAAGCAATAAAAACAAACTAGGGAGGAAGAAAAAGAAATAAAATGTGCTAAGAATTAAAAAGGAAAGTCATAAAAAGCTAGAAATTAAACGATTGTAGATTATAGCTAAAAAGCTACATCACACTCTCTAAACCTCAAAACTAAGGTAGAAGGACCAAGGAGGAGGGAATGGTAGCAAGAACACTGCCTCTTGATATATGGAGGAAGAGAAAATTGAAATTCTTGTGTGTGTGTGTGTGTGTGTGTGTGTGTGTGTGTGTGTGTGTGTGTGTGTGTGTGTGTGTGTGTGTGTGTGTTAGGAGAGAAATATATAGAAAAGAGAGAGAAAAAACAACCCTGAAAAGATGCCCTAAGACCCCAAATTTTGTTCCCACTGAAATCTGGAAGGGGAGGGGACATTTTGGGCTTTTATAGGCAAAACATTGCATGGAATGCAAGATCAATTTCCAATGTTATTGGAAAGATACAGATGTCTAGTTTCCAGATTAGTTTAGTTTTTCAAAAGCAAACAGCTAGAAAGTTATAGCCTCGGAAAGCTAACTAACGTGCTTGACATAGGTTTCATGATATCTCAATCATCTTAACTCCTATTTTGACCCATGTGTAGTCGTTTGAAAGGGATTCAATATTATTCGTTATGATGTTAGTTTTACCCTGATCGAAAGGTCGGGTTAAAATTCAACTTTCAGTTGCTGCCAAGAGTCAACTTTAAGCCAGGTTTGGTCAAAGTTGATAAAAATCTCTGATAGCCTTGGGTTTGTTGTAAAAACATGGAAAATGTTATTTTGTTATGGTTTTGACCAATTTTGACATTCGATCGGCCTTGGGTTGACTTGGGGTATTTTGGTAATTTTGACCTGAAGTGACACTTTAAGTGCTCTGATGTCCAAATGGGTTGAACCATGGTGATCTAGATGTTCCCACGGTCTTTTAGTGAGCAAAATGATTTTTTTGGGACTTCCGGGGTTCGGCATGCAAATCGAAGGCAGAAAAAAAATATTATATCGGCACTATGCAATGCACAAGAAAATTTAACATAATACCATGTTCTTTCTCTTTGTTTTTGTCTAAATAAGAATTTTGATAATTATAGTTGCTTTTAATAAACATTTATTTATTATGGTTGTGTATGTTTTTGAAATTATATATCAAAGCATTAGTCATTTATTATGATTGTGTTTGTATATGAAATTGTAAGCTATTGAAAGTTTATGTGATAATATTATGACCTCAACTAGAGGTCATACAACTTTGATTTTATATATATTAGTAGATGGTAACTCATTCAATTCATAGGAAAGTTTAAAATAATATGATTTTTGTAAGCATTTATTATGATTGTGTTTGCATATGGAATTAGGAGATTCTAGCATTTTACCCTTATTTTTTAAAATATTTGGCAATATGCCCCTGTTTCCAAACTATTTAGGTCCATGTCTCTGTTTTGAAACTCGATTTCCTCAAAATCGAGTTTCAATGAAGAACTCGATTGGTTTAAAATCGAGTTATTCCTAATCAAACTTAAAAAAAATAAAAAATTGCATAGAACTCAAGTTCCATTGAAAATGCCGCTATAGGTGTTACTGAACGCTGCTATAGGTTTTGGGCTGATCAAATTAAAAAAAAAAAAAAAAATGCATGAAAACGCCGCTATAGGTGTTACCAAACGCCGCTATAGGTTTTGGGCTGATCAAACTTAAAAAAAAAAAAATTGCATGGAACTCGAGTTCGTGGTACTCAAGTGCCATTGAAAACGCCGCTATAGATGTTACCGAACGCCGCTATAGGTTTTGGGTTGATCAAACTTTAAAAAAAATTACATGGAAATGCCGCTCTAGGTATGGAACTCGAGCTCCATAAACTCGAGTCCCATGCAATTTTTTTTCTTTTTTTTAAGTTTGATTGTACCATACTCGATTTTCTACCGATCGAGTTCTTCATTGAAACTCGATTTTAATAAAATCAAGTTTCAAAATAGGGGCATAAACCTAAATAGTTTGGAAACAGGGGCATATTGGCAAATATTTTGAAAAATAGGGGTAAAATGCTAGAATCTCCTATGGAACTTTGTATTCTATTATTTTTTTAAAAAAAAATATGTTAGGATTCTAATGGAGGATTTAAATATAAAATTAAATTAAAAAATATATTTTAATAAAGACATATAAAATTGTGAGGTCTCAAAGACTTATGAGTTAATGGTCATTTTCACTTCAAATTTTATGTTTCTACGAGACAGTTATGCCCAATCGCTTAACGGGCTCAATCCATGTATCTTATTTGTTTTTTTTTTTTGTCACATGGCCTAAGTCCATGCAAACAGTTGGGAAGTTGAGTAAGAATAGTTTTGACAATTTGGGTTGGTTTCTATTGAACCTTTTACACGAGCCAGTCCATAAGTGTCATCAAACAGGCTGGGGACGTTAAAGGCACCTAGGGCCCATGGAGAAGGTTTAGTACCCGAAATTTCTACCCTAAAAATGGCTACATGCTTTGGCCGATTGTGCCCATAATTTTCGACCCAGCTCCATTCTCTAGTTAAAAGCATAGCCTACCCCACTCAGCCATTCAAATGTAGTTTCCAAGGCCTGCAAAGACCAGAAGTAGTAGTCACCTAAAGCAAACAACTTTGTTTCCAAAATTATGTAAAAGGAAAACAAACCATTTCCTAAGCATAAAGCAAAATACACCAAATCATAGAAATAGCATCTGAAAGGGTTCTCCTAACTAAAAAAACCAGTCACAATCATCTCCCAAACTTAGTATAAATATTTTTCATTAACCCACAAAAGAGAACCTTGTTTTTCCCATAGACCTGAAACTTTGACACAAAAGTCAATTCAGAAGTATTCTTATGATTCCGAAACTTGTGGGTGGAGGTATTGATGCAAGGGAACTTTATTTCTTTTTCTCAAGACCTCTCTGAATTTTCTTCTCTAGTTGATGTGTA
The DNA here is from genome assembly GCA_032878915.1 of Castanopsis chinensis. Lineage (NCBI taxonomy): Eukaryota > Viridiplantae > Streptophyta > Magnoliopsida > Fagales > Fagaceae > Castanopsis > Castanopsis chinensis. The sequence continues at coordinate 3,816,884 of JAVQMG010000106.1, read as the reverse complement.
TATTTTTTCTGCACACTCTTGTGTTTTAGTTTGTTTTGATTTCTCGTTCCACAAAGCAACCATTAGCCTTTGATTACTACACATTATGAATTTTAGGCTTGACTCTCCGTTAATAACCAAATCTACCAGACCTAAGGGGTATTTTGGGCTTATTCTACCATTTCGGTCTTTGTCGCAAAATCTTCCTTGAGAATGTGTAATTCAAATAAATAAATAAATTATGTGACAAAATATTATAAGGTTAACTAATTTTTTTATAGAAATAATTACAATATGCTGCTAACTTTGTTACTCAAACCCTTTCCTCTTAAATCTCCAAGCACTCTAGGTGTGAGGAGATGTCAATTCAGCTCTAGGCCCTTGGCAAGTCGGCTAAAAGTCTAATGTTTTCGGTTATATGTTATGAATTTTCAACATATGATGTCCACAGTTATATATATAAAATTTTAATATATGGTGTTTGCTCCAAGATTATTATTCTTTATCATCAATCTAAAGCGCCACAAAAAATTTTCAAATTTAGCTAACTAGATCCCACGTTATGGATAGCTAACTGTATAAAAATATAGAATGTGAAAACATTATTATTATTATTAATTTTTTTTAGTGAGTGAGTTCGATTGCAATAGCTTCAGTTGACAAAATTTTAAAATCAATGATTTTCCTTTCATGATTCCATTTCTGACCAATTGTTATCTCTTGAAATTAACTTGTCCAAATTTATTCTTAAGCAAACTGCACTTTCCATCATAATTTATTTTTGCACAATGCGTTGCATACCAAATACTACCACCACATGAAAAATGAATTCTTCTATAAAAATAAAGCTAAAAAAAAAAAAAAAAAAACAAGAATAATTGAAGTTACGGACAACACAAACTGTTTCAACCATAAAAAGCCATATGACATTCTCACCTTCGCGCTGATGTGCTGAGGTAGGGGTGTGCAAACAACGTACGAACCAGATCAACCCAAACTAATCGAAAGGCTTTAGGTTTGGATTTGACTGGTTTGCTTGGTTGCATATTTTAATTTTTAAGAATTCTGTTAAATTGGTTGCTTGAATTTTTCCTAAACTCATGAATCATGAACCTGAATCAATCCAACATATATTATATAATATCATCAAATATTAAATAGGTTTTTAGCTTTACTAGTTGCATCACATTTTAACCAAAGCATTTAATTTTGTACATCACATCTCTTAACCATGGATTTGGGATATTGAAGACTTATTATTCAAGTATGACTTTTTTAAATGTTGACCCGAATGTATATATAACAACAGTCCAACTCCAATCCTTGAAAACTTCATTGAAAATGAATAGTCCGGTGGGCCTGACAATAATGCCCGAACTGATAATCCAACCCTGTCTAACTTGATTATATTTAGGAGTTCAGATAGTAATGGATGAATAAAATGGATAATTTGCGCTAAGGAATTAAATGGCTTGGAAGCTTATTAAAGAAATAAATATGTTTATAATGGGTCCATTAATAATAAAGTGACTAGAAATAACTCAAAATTTTAACGTGAACCGCAAATCATTATTCACGTGGAACAAATCTGACCAATCATTCCATTTTAACCGCCAAAAAATTCTACTTGGTGTCACAGACCACATGTCATTGGATGTAATTTCATCCAAAAGTATATTACCAAGTACATTAGCACAATAACACACTGTAAACAAGTGCTCTTGGTAATTTTTATATTTTGGATAAATAAAAAAAATAAAAAAATAAAACTTAGAACAGCCATGACAATACTTATAGTAGCCAAAAATAAATAAACATCTTAAAACAGAGTCGGACATGATTGTCAAGCAAATGAAAAGATGAAACAGCAAAGCACACTTGCACGCTTTCATGTTTTATGTATGTATAATATATAGATTAGTCGGTTAGAACCTCATTTTTACATAGCAAGGACTTGAAAGACAAGGTCCTTAATGCAACAAAGCACACTAGCCCATCGCATACTTCTGTGTCCAGCTCCTAGCAGTTGTCTCATACTTGGCCCTGTCTGTCTTGTACATATGCGCAATTTCTGGCACCAAAGGATCATCCGGGTTTGGGTCCGTCAAGAGGGAACAGATGGAGAGTAACACCTGAAAAAAGAGAACAAGAACCCTTCCCACCAACTTAAAAAACAGCAATGATGAGAGAGTGAAGAAGGGTGAAAAGCATCCATGATTTACACAAAAAGCCACTCATCCCTCCATCCCCACTTTCTAAAACCATTTCCAGGATATATAAGTGAGCCCATGGGATATTTTCCTCAAAGGAAATCCAAATCATAAATACATGGTGATGAATTCTTTTTTTGGGTGCATTTGATTTTAGACTTAAGATACTGATAATGGGTAAACTTCCTTTCTTTTTGGTAATCTTTGATTTTTTTTTATTAAATTTAAATGAGAATCTGAACAATATGTTAAATTAGTTGCACATCCATTATCCTGATTTTAATTATGGAACAACTCATTGTGAGGGCCATGAATTAAGGGGCTTTGAGCTATATCTCACATGTATGCTTGTGATTTGAAGTCTACAATCACCAACCTACTAATGAGGTCAGAAATGATTCTCAAGGCAATGGATTTCCAATTCTCAAGAATATATTTCTATGATTCCCAGGGCAAGACCATAATTATTTTAGTTAAGAAAAATTCAAAACCTATGAGTTAAGTGGTATGAGATCAGAACCTTGGATATAGTCAGTGCAGGGCTCCACTGTTCTTTTAAAATGTCGAGGCATATGCTGCCATTGCTGTTTATGTTTGGATGAAAAACCTTGGTCCTAAATGCAACCTGCAAGAAACATACAGAGGGGGAGGGAAAAAGGTAAAAAAGTAACTAACAATTGCAAACTTTATTCCTAAACTATCAACTTAAACAAAACTGAGAGAGAAGAAGAAGAAGAAGAAAACTTGCACTGATAAATCTAAGTTATAGAATGTTCACATTCAGATGCATATGACTAATTAATTTCTTGCAGATGCCAAACATTGAAATTCATAAACGTCCAATTTCACATTACCAAGCTTTGATTTATAAACAAGATCTCAATTAGCACGTTAATTACCATATATATATTTTGTATAAGACAGGAGATTATTACTATGAACATTCAAAAGACAGTTCATTTAAAAACTTAAAAACAAAAAACTTAATTTTTTTAAAAACAACGCTCCTACAGATCTCCCACCCCCTCACCCCTAGTAATAAGTAAAAACCTTGTTGCAGGCCATATTACATAGCCAATAACATGAATATGTAAATATCACTTAACACCTTATTCCACTAAACTAGAAGAGGCAAAGTCTGGGGACGGAAATTCTTGCCCACTCCAACTCACCCTGTCAAGGGCATGCGCAAGGACAATTTCATTTTCAAACCCCACTTGGTTGTGGAGCAGGTATAAGAATTGACAACCCTTGCCCCAACTAGACTAGTATATTAACAAAAACACTCATGTATGTATGTATATGCGTGTATCTTTACTTTTAAGGTTCTTCAACCTCCCTCTCTCTCTCTCTCTCTCTCTCTCTCTCTCTCTCTCTCATCCCTTATCCACCAAAATAGACAAAGCCCGATCTCTCTAAATTCTATCTCTCTCCATTGCCCTACAGTTTCCCAATGAAATTTGTCAGATTCAGGGTGAATCTCATGGAGAAAAATGATCCTTGTTAATTGGTTCTGTGGAATATTGGCATGCTTTTGGGTCTCTGGCAAGAAGACTAAAGATCTCTTTTCTTGATCTAGATAATGTTAAAAAGACTACCTTGATTCACATGCTTTAACATCTAGCAGGTTGTATTTTATTGTAAAATTTATTCATTTTTTTCTTTTGCCGCTAGCATTTGGCAAATCCATGGTGCCATCCCTAAGGCACACAATTACGCTTAAAAGATACAGATGATAGCACGGCCACCAATTAGTATTGGATACGATCAAACAAACAATTTAACTGCTGCAAAACATAAAACACACTCACAAAGACAACTAAAACTAGTGGAATGTAAACTTTTGCAACCAAAGGCCCAAGTTTAGATAGTCAAAAGAATTAAGTGCAAAATCAAATGAAATATAAAAATATTTGGTGAACTAAACATCAAAAGGAAAAACTACACACACACACATACACAAACCCCTAAAGGAAATAGGAAAGCTTGCAACTCCAGGAATCCTAAAATAGGTTTCTTCATTTTGAATTAAATGTATTTAATAACATATGGGGATTCCCTAAGAAAAAATATCAACTACATTTACGTAAACATTTAGAAATGAGGCCATACCTTAGGAGGTTTAAAAGGATAATCAGGAGGGAAATGAATAGTAACTAAAAAGACTCCCCCTGCATAAGGGCTATCTGTGGGACCCATTATTGTTGCTTGCCAATGAAACATGTCTTCAGCTACAGGGCCTGGCAAAGTAACATACAGAAAGCAAAACTTTTTATGCTAAAATATTTCATAATTAAAGACATTGTATTGAACATAAAACATGTATAAAAGCCCTTTTTAATAGATCAAATCACAATTTTTTTTTTCCAATAAAATTGTCATAAATTTTTAAAAAAGAAAAGGACAAAATTATCTTTTTGATAATTCAAAATGGGCACCTTCAAATCATCATTGTTTTGTTTGGATGCATAACCCTGTTTGCCTGGACTCTATATTTTATGATTGGTAAGTAAGAAATTTTACCGATTATTTAAACAAGCGCACAGCACAGGTAGATAGGAGATATGCATGAGAAGCAACACAAAAGTCATCTAAAATTACAAAGATCACAAAACTCAAGAAAATTAGAAAAGAATGACTACATTCAGCAGCCATCCAATCATACATAGGACGTAAAAAGATCATCTTTAGTTTTCGCATAGCTCATTGAACTCCTTTAAATGTGCAGCTATCACATTCTCTCCAAATAGTTCACACTATACACAAAGGGATTCTAGTCCAAACGTATTCTCTTTGATGTCTTCCAAAACACCCCTTCCAACATGCCAACAAATCTTCTTTTCTCTTAGGCATAACCCAACATATCTCAAAAAAAACAGAGCATTCTTGAGCATTATCCTAGAGTTGAAGCAAGTGATCAATTGATCCACCACCTTTTTTACACATACAACTCCAACCCACAACAATTTTTTTTGACAAATAAATACAATTCATTGATGAAAAAAGACAGTACTGAACAAAAAAGCCAAACCACACAAGGTGTGTACTAAGGAACTCAAGAGAACAAACAGAACTAAAAAGTACAAAAGCAACAGCTTTCAATCAGATCAGCAAGGAAGAAAAAAAGAAAACCCCAAAGCATTTTTCTGCCCCAACAAAGTCTGGAAAAAAGACATCTTCAACTCATGAATCACTCTTTCAGCTCCTTCAAAAATCTGGGCATTCCTCTCCCTCCAAATGCCCCACATCAAACAGTGAGGGATCATGTTCCAAATCACCCCATCTCTATGTTTTCTGAACTTGCCTGGCCAGCTTGCAAAATGCTCCACTACATCCTTAGGCATAACCCAAGATATCCCAAAAAGAGTAAACACCATACAATCCACAACAATTATATTCCTCCTTCATAAGTTATCCAACATGAGAATCTTCCCTAATGCTGTTGTCCATGTGAAGAATGTAACTTTGGTAGGGAACTTAACCCTCCAAATACTCTATTCCTAGGGAATGCATATTTCCAGCCTCATTGGAGCCCAGCAGATCCTGTCTTCTTCTTCTCATTTTTAATTCTTTATGGAGTATGTGCAATATAAAATTAAGAAAGGTGATAGAACTCCCAAGTTCCAGTCATGTACATCTCTAATAAAGGCTATGCCCCAATGAATAATGTGCCTATGGTCCGTGATAAAAGCCTCCTTAGATTGTCCAACTCTATGCAAATCCACTAATGCCACCTTAAGGATCACATACCCACACCACAAATCATGCCAAAAGCAGATATTAGTAACACTACCAACCTTGAAGGTTATAAATCTGGAAAAATTTTCCCACCCACTTCTAACGTGCTTCCAAAGGCTCACACCATATGGTCCACCCACTATCCCCAGGCATCATCCACCCCATTCACTTCCGTATTTTCTCTCCACTATTTTCCCCCGTAAAGTATTGTTCTCTGTGGCATAAAGCCAAAGCCATTTTCTAAATAAAGCATAATTGAATAACAAGAAGTTCCTTATGCCCAAAAAGAATGTTACATTCTATAGCAGGTTTTTAAATTTGAAAGAGTTGGACTAATGTTATCCAGAACACAGATGGGAACTATTTAGAGAACTGAAGAAGTTCAAAACTATTTTCTTGTTAATTACATCTGGTGGGTCTTGAACTCATGACCTCACCCTCCAGGCCTCCACCTTGCTCTTACAAGGAGAGGAGGTTCATTTATGAGGTTCTAAACTATATAATATGCACAAAATTTAATTAACACAAGATACTCTTAGGAGTAACATCTAGCACATTTATTCCTAAAAGAGGGAGCCACTAATAGTGACTCACATAAAAAAAAATTATATAAAGAATGTCAAATTGTCAATTAAAATGAAAATAAAGTATTGATGAAGTACCTACAACATTATATCTTTTTAAGTAGAGGCATTAGAGAACATTTGCTTTGCATGATAAGAGAAAGAAGCAAGTATGGAAAAGAAAAAGAAAAGAATAAAAGTAAAAATAATGATGACAATAATCAAAACTTCAGAGATACGAGATGCAACTTTCTGGATCAATATTCTACTTTGCATTTTCCACCAATCAAACTATGTTTATCCAAAGAACTCCTTGCACAAACATCTCAGATCAATCAGTATTTGATCACCAAACACTTACAATGTGAGTGCAATAGATGAAATTCACAGTTTACACCCTTAAACCCTAAGAAGCATGATGAAAACAAATTAAGCTATGAACATTACATATTGAAGCTTGAACTTATCAGATTTGCATTCATCATACAAGACTATGTTTAACCATACAAAATTATCACAATAATAAATACATGGCATGTGGCATGCTAAGATATGACTAGATGAAACACAGTTCACTCAATGGTACTAAACAAAGAGCTCTCAAAACCCATCAAACAATTAACAATAAATACTCTTCCTGTTGTTTATGTAATACCATACGGCTACTCTCTCTGCCTCTCTTTTTGGTGGCTGGGATGAGCAAATTTTTACAGATGCATAATGCAAAACTTCTATCAACAGTTCCAGCTTCAAGACAATGAAAAAGCCCCTAGAACCTTTTCTAAACATTTTTATATATCAGCATGCACATAGGTAGATCATGTCATGGGCCAATCATGATTATGTAGCTTGTTGATTTTTTGGAATTTTCTACATCAAATCCACTTTTAAGAGTATTGAACATGACCAGTCCAGTAAAATAAAGAATAATTATTTTCCAAGAAGCCAAAGAGCTACTCCAATGAATAAGGACTGAGAAACTATATGTCAAGCACTAAGAAGCATATTTGATAACAAAGGTGACAATTTTGTTCCAAGTTTGCACAAGGAGGAAAAAATTATTCATGCATTTGATTACTTGGCGTAAGTGTTACTCAACAAAGTATCGTTTCTTGTTAACAACATGCAGTGCAAAGTCCGTTTAAAATTCAGAAAGGTACTTCAGTTCAAGAATCAAACAACAAGTTATAACATCCAACTTTCCGAAAATGTACATCACAGGGATAATTAAGCTGTAAAATCTTTAATAATAGTCATATAATCAAAGCCAATTACATCTTAATGAAAAATTTCCAATCTAAGAGACATTCTCATATTTGCTATTATATCTACTGCATTTATTAATCAAAGCCATTAAATACGCTCAGCCAAACTTGCACAAGTATTCCGCATCCATTTAATCCTGTAAAATTAATAATTCCCACAACTTGCAAAACAAACTCCCAACTTTAAATGTACTTAAAACAATCACAAAGCACCATCCAATAGTTTTAACAAAAAAATTATCTATTCACATAGCTCACAGATCAAACGGAATTATGGATTATCTAAAACATCAACCAATTAAAAAAATTTATTCTTTTCATCCGTAGCAAAAGCTCAAGTAACTTCACGACCAAGCTCATTCAATCAGATCACGCTTTCATTTTATGTATAAGCTTCCAAAGTACACATAAGACCCACATGCATATCCCTCAGAATTTTCCACCAAAAAAAAAAAAAAACATATTTGACTCAAAAAAATGACAACCCAGATCCCAAAAAACTAGAGAGATTGTGGATCGAGCCTCGAAACATGTTTATGACATTAAAAATAAAAAAAAATAAAAAAATAAAAAGGAAGAAAAGGGGGTTTGGTGAAGAATATGGTACCAGCACTGCAAGAGGTAGGGGGGTCTTTCTGGAGGTCCTTGAGCTCCTTCAAGATCCGCTTCGAAGCCATTGATGAAGCTCGAAGATCGCCTCCGATCTAAACGCGAGCGAGAGAGCTTTTCTAGAGAGAGAGAGAGAGAGAAATGAACAAACTTGACGAAACGTATAAAAGATACTGGTAAAAGTAAGAAAAGATTCAAAGTCCATTTCCTTTTTCATGAGAATCTGGTTCTCGTTTGTTGTGATTGATTTTCGACCGTTTGTTGTGTTGACCACTTTTTTCTAAATAGATGAACGGTTACGGTTGGATAATCTCTTCCACTGTGGGCAAAAACAAAAGAGACAGGAAATAAATAAATGTTGTGTCCTAGCGTTAGAATTTTGCCAGCTTCGTAGGTTTTAGCTTCACTCATCATTATACAATTGTTTTTTTGTATCTATTCAATTTTTTTATTAAGTGAGACCTTATTATTATTAACATTTGCTATAAATAAAAACTTGGATAACCCTAATATAATTAAAAACAACCATAATTATACGCATATGTCATATATGAGTTCACATTTCAAATTACAATTGGCACAAGAGTTACACCATTTTTAACTCATATATGAGTTACAAATGGTATAACTCTTGTGTCAATTGTAATTTGAAGTTTGAACTCATATATGTGTGTGTAAAAGATCTAATGGTTAAAAAATCACGCAATTTTATGGTTAAAAGATCTACAGTCCTTTAATCTAGCAATGTTATCGAAGCAAGCTTGGCGTATCCTTACAAACCCCTGCTCTCTGATCGCAAGAATATACAAAGCCAAATACTTCCCTTATAGTGATATCTTAAGAGCAAAGCTTGGCTGCAATCCTTCCTATGCTTGGAGGAGCATATACAACAGTTTGGAAGTCATTAGGAGGGGTACGAGATGGCGAGTTGGAAATGGAAAGAAATGGAAAGATGATCCACATATGGGAAGATAGGTGGCTGCTTACCCCAACTACCCATAAAATCTGCTCCCCCCAACAAGACATTAGGGACTTCCTAATTGTTTCATCCGTAATTGACACAGACACAAGGTGTTGGAAGGTAGACAAAGTAAGGAGACACTTTCTTCCCTTTGAAGCTGAAACCATCCTAAACATCCCCCTTAGCTATAGTCTACCTGAAGACAGCATATTCTGAATGCGAAATAAGCATGGTGTTTTCACTGTGAAGAGTGCATACTATGTTACACTCCCTCTTGTGGAAAATACTGTGGATGGCGAGTGCTCAACTAGTGATAGAAGGACCCGTTTGTGGAAGAAAATGTGGCAACTAAAACTCCCTGCAAAGATCAGAATTTTCTCTTGGAAGGCTTGCATGGATGGGCTGCCTACAAGGCTCAATCTGGTAAAGCGTGGTTTGAACATTCAAGCTAAATGTCTAATCTGTGAGAAAGCAGTTGAAAGCACCAGTCATGCTCTATTATATTGTGACAAGCTTTATGATGTTTGGTGGAGCTGGCACACTAGTCCGGCAAATCTGTTAGCGAGGACCCTTAATTTTGTGGAAGTAGCATTGGCAATCCTTGATCCAGGTACCACGCAGGACCTTGAAACTTTTTTTGCAACTGCCTGGTCCATTTGGTATAACCGGAATAAGGTGCTCCATGAATCTTGTAGCTCTTCCCCCTCCCATATTTGGAACTTGGCTAGGCTCACTCGTTAGGACTATGTGGATGATGTAGTGTATAGCATTCTCAAACAGTAGCCCCTTGATGTGGGGTGGGTGGCACCCCCACCTGATACCTATAAACTAAATGTTAATGGTGTTACTTCTAAGGTTGGGGGTGCTTCTTGCACGGGTGTGGTTATTTGGGATTGCAAAGGTATGGTTGTTGCTGCATAAAGTAGAGTGTTTAATGGGGCTTATGATGTAGTGGTCACGGAAGCTCTTGCAGTGGAAGAAGGAATTCTCTTGGCCAAAGGGATTGAGCTATGCCAGATTGTCATTGATTCGGACTCTGTCGTGATTGTTGAAGCCATCAATACAAACAATTCCAATGGAGAAATTGGACCGGTCATTCAAGGCATCTTGGAACTACTGCGGTATTTTAGGAGCTGGACAATGAGACACCTGAAAAGGACCTACAACAGAGCAGCACATGATCTTGCACAAGTCACTAAGGCCACTAGAACAACTCAACAATGGAACGGCGTGGAGCCCCCAATGATTCAACGAGTGCTTCTTATAGATGGGGCTAAATGCTAAGATGAACTTTAGCTTCATGTATCTGCCTCTATTTGTTCCTCCGTTGTAGGCCAATCTCAGCTCTTAATAGAGTATCCAGTTTCCAAAAAAAAAAAAGCACGCAATTATCCATATCATCATTAAACACTTATCTAATTAATAGTATCCTCATTTTTTCCTTAAATTGATAATGACATTTACAAGTTACAACTATCCTAACTTTTAATGGGAGAGAGACAATGTTGAAGGTTGATTTTTTGTCATTTGTCATGCTCATGCTCTAGTTGTAAGATTTGGGCTCTTCAAGGCCATAATAGAATTATGGTGAGCAAGGTTTGGTTCCACCATGGAAGATGATCCGTTTCTCAAAATTAACATGCATGCAAATACCAATCTAAAAAGCAAGACGAAAAAATAAATATATGCATATGAAGGAACTAAGAGACTTAAAGAGAAAATGAGTAATTCAATGGATTTTATTATTTTATTTGTGAAACCTAAAATACTAGTTCCTAGAGCCACAAGGCCTTCAAATCCCAAGTTCCACAAACTTTAATAAACCCTTTATTGTCCACGAGACTTGGAATCGTAGATCAACATGATTTTCCAAAAAACAAGTTCTATAAGTATGAATTTTCCCTTCTACTGTGCTTTTCTTTCTTAGAGAGTCTTCAAGAACTATATTAGCTAGCCATGGAACTCAAACATATTCTACTCTAGGAGAAAAAGCCATAAAGCCTATAAATTCCAAACTTCACAGACTTAAATAAGTCATTGAGACTCTACAAGAATTGTGAGATCTAGGACTTTAGATCAGAGTGGAGCCTCAAATATTTCTACATGTTAAGATTTCTATTTATACAATATTTTCTTCCTAAGGTCCTTGACCTAGTCTAGTGTTGCTTGCTTTTTTTTTTTTTTTTTTTCCTGATATCATGCAAATCTTAGATGCTAAGTATTTCTCCTCCTCCTCTATTCTGCTTTGATGTTCTTCTTATAGTTGCTATGGTCTGGTTCCTCAAGATAAGGATGCCTTGGGTCTGCTGAGTACGGTCTGGTTCCTTGGGATGGAGCTACCTTTAGTTTGCTGGATCAACCATGGCTTTCTGCCATGAATCTGAAGGAGTTTTGTGGGTCTTCTTTCCTCTTTCTACTCTTATTTCGTTTTCCTAGGAACCCACATTTGAAAGTATTTTAATGGCTTTCCCTTTATGGATGATGATTTTCTCAAGTAACCCAAGTGTTAGCCGAGGTCCTCCTCTCAAGGTTGGGAAATGGACAGCTCAAAGGCTCTTTTGGCTTGATAATGACTCCACATATTGAATCCCTTTTTTTTTTTTCTCTCTGAAAATGGCATAGATGCTCCTTTGAAATCAGTGAACTCCTAAAGTCTCCAAGGCCCTATTTGGATTTTTTTTTGTCATCACTCATTACTCATTACTCATCACTTATCACTTATCACTTATCACTTAAAATACCCAAATTTCTCCAAACCCACCCAAACGGCACTCATCACTCAGTTATGCCATTATTTTTTGTTTCAAAAAAAAAAAAAAAAGGGAAAAGTCAAGATATGCGGCTGAACAGTGAGAGATATGCGGCTGGGATTTGTTTCCAAAAAAAAAAATCCAAAGGTCAAACATTGCGGCTGAATAGTGAGTGAGATGTGAGTTTATTTACGGAAATGCCATTGAAAACTGAGTTTTGGAAACTAAAAACACCCAAAATGTGTTTTCAGTTTCCATAACGCATAACTCAAAAATCAGAGAATTGAGTGATGGAAACAAAAACAGGAAACAAATCCAAACAAACATTTTTTTTCGTGAGTCTCACTTATTTTGAGTTATGAGTGATGGAAACAGAATTATGGGTGATGGAAAATACAAAACCAAACAGCCTATTATCTCTCTTTACTTGTTTATTTTTTTTCTAGTCGTGGTTCCTCAAAACGTCATAAGTGCCTTTCATGCTCTCCTACCCATGGAACTTGGTCCTTAGTGGCTATTTTCCTTGGTGGATCCATTAGGCTTGCCCCTTTTTTGCTAGGTTTTCCAGGGATCCCTTTCAAGGACCACATTGAGGACCATTTTCTTAGGTCATTTTCACCTTATTCAAGGCCATTTTCTCTCTGTCTTTACTGATAGACTTTTTTCCCATTCTTCATGGCTCTTAAACCTCTTTTACAAAACTGTCTTTATAGAACCATGGGTCCTTTGTATTCACATAAGGCCCATGGTCTGATTCCTTAAGATGGGCTTCTTGTTGTATTATTTTGGGTATCAACATACAACAATTCAACAAACAAGAAAATCTACACCTAGCAACTTGATAGTCAATTCCCATCCTCTTCTGATGACAAGGATGGATTCGAAGTGTTAGAGCAAGTTTGACAATTTTAAACTATCAAGTTGTAGAAACCATCATGTTTCACTACCCACCCCTTAGCAATGATCTCATCACCCTATATATATATATATATGTCGTCCATGTTGCTTCCAAATGAAGCAAACCTTTCATTCTTAACATGGTTCTTCTTTGCATATCCACATGTGTGTATCAATTAGGAGACCCAAATTATTTGAAGTGACCATGTATCATAAACCAACATTTCGAAAACATAAGAGCCACTCTATGTTTGCCAATCCACAATCTAACTTTTCAAAAATAGAATCCTCACTGACTCACCGTCTTTCATATTAGACTACATGAAGTAGAGTCCTCAAAACCCAATATCAATGAACTTGCATGAATTTTTCTCTACACCTAACATGGCTATTATTAATTAGTGCTGATGGAGAACGAAAAATCAAACTATCTCCAATTCGTCCATAAGAGTCGTCTAGAACCAAGGATCAGCCCAGCATAAGAAGATTGCCCATGAATAGATCGTCCATGAACGTAAGGGTCGTTCGTTAAAAGAGTACATGGACGACCCCTCGACACTTGGGAAATTTCTAGAAAATAGATTTATTTGCAAGAGTTTGTAATTTGGACCACGTGCTACCAAATCCTTGCTTATCGCTGCTAAGTGCTTAACTTCCAATAGCAGCTATAGAAGACGAGATTGAACATTCTAACTTCTATAGTAGTTGTGGAAGTTAAGTCTGAACCCTATAACTTCCACAAATATTGGAGAAGTTACCAAGACAAGTAACCACCCCAAAACCCACTATATAAGGACTCATCCACATTAAATGAAGGTAAGTTTTTCACTATTCCTAAAAAATTGGAATTCTTGAGTCCCAAAGAGAAAACTAACTTAGGCATCAGATGATTCTTGGCCGGTTCAACCCAGTCTCCTTTGATCTTGTGTCTTTTTTCTTTCAGGCCTTCATCACTAGTTCATTGAAACCTGGAACATTCAGCCTACTGGTTTTCTATGCATCATCAAGTGTTAAGAATCAGTTGAAGATGAAGGTTTTGTTTCAATTAGAAGCAACATAGAAGAAATGTTGTTCCAAATTTGTATTAATATATACATGAGTTTACTCTTCCCAATTTACTCTTCCCCCCCCCCCCCCACTCTTTTGGGTTTTTGATAGATAATTTATATTAGACTTATTGTCTTTTGCACTAGATTAACTCATCTTACAAAAAAATTAAAAAACTTAAACGGAACATGTGGCATAAAATTAGACAACAATCAAAATTCAATTTATAATCTAATTGGATTTTCTCTCAGTTTTAACTGTATATATATATATATATATATATATATATTTATATGGATTAGGTTCAAGTTATACCTAATGTAACTCTCAACAATGTTACACCACCCAATAACTTGTTAATGAATTTATATTTTGAAAATTCCACTATTGGATTACATGTTCTATATGTTCTAAACATGCATGCCAATTTTCATACCAATCAGATGTTATTTATCATTCAATCCATAAACTCATTTTTGATGTATTATTTTAAATTACAAAAACTTGAATTTATACAATTGATAGATGACATGACTATTAATCTTTGATTACTTTGAAATTTTGTAAGCATGGAAAATATACAATGATAATATAATCCAACATTCGATTTGTCAAAATTCACATCCAATTAAAAAATATTAATTGATGTAGCATTACTTAGAGTTACATCAGGTATAACTTGAAACTAACCTTATATATATTAGGTTGCAACCCGTTCTTATGCACGAAAACATTTAGTAAATTAAGAGAAATAAATTGAATACATTATACAAAATTAGAGAATAATAAAAAATTCATTTAGTTTCAATTTAGACGTTGGTTGTTGTTCAACTTAAATATAACTCATGGAATGCTCTGGAAAGTTTGATAAAAATATATTTATATATAATGCATATTTATAAGTATTAATAAGAGAAATATTAGGCCTACAACACTTTCACATTATTTTTACAACAAAGTTTAGGTGGTAGACTATTAGAGGTAGGTAAGAGAGTGATATTAGTGGTAGGTTTAGATCATAATCAGTAACAAACTACCACTTAAAATTTATTATGAAAATATTATAGATGTAACATTAGTCTATTAATAAATAAAAATTAAATTAGAAATTTGTAGAATTTCAACTTATCTAATTTAATCACAATTTATACAGATAAGATGAAATTATTTAGCAAATTTATAAGAAATCTATAAAAAGTGAAAGACTCATTTTATATAGAATCAATACACACACACACACACACACACACACACACACACATATATATTTATATATATAAGTAGAGACCTCATATGAGAGCGCATGAGGTCTTGTCATGTGGCACTCCTCATGTGAAAGTGCATAAGGTCCTGTCACGTGGCACTCTAATGTTGTATTTAGCATTTTTTTTATCTCTTTTTATTAAGTTTTTTTTACTGTTACCCAATTGATCATAGTAACTTATTTTTACTATTATATAAATTTAACATTTTCACCTCTTTTTATTAAGTTTTTTATATTGTTACCCAATATATCATAGTAACTTCTTTTTACTATTATATAAAATATGAGTTGTTCTTGACAATTAAACCAATTAGACCAAAAGTTATGTACTACAAAATGGACTACCTTTTAAAAGTAGATCAAACCTTATGAAAAACTCAAAAACAATTATTATCTTACATATCATGACCTAAGTTTGACCATTCCCACGTGTAAATCAAAACAAAAACTCTTATCTTTTTACAAATTCTCTTCTTCCTTCCCCACGTATAGATGATACTTCTAGAAAATCTCATTCTCATGAAATCATGTCTCCACTTTTTCCTAATTTCAATTCAATATACTTTTGTTTATTAATAATGTTCTATGCAATTTATGCAAACAAATTCTCTATCATTGACCAGTGCAACAAAAATATATATAAATCTTGAGATCCCTGAAATTGCTGAAATTATTGATAAGTGCATATTTCTAAAATTTATAATAACAAAAAGTGTAATAAATAGCATATACTATCTCACTAAATGCCATTAACTTAATATTTTCTTTTAAAAAATTCAATGATAGGAATGGTAAAAAAAATGATCCTATACAAGAAATACCAAAAGTACATGCAAAAAAATTTTTATAGGAGGATTTATCGTTAAATAATATGAAGACAATAGTAACGATAAAATGCATTAAATGAGATCTCACAAAATAAGTTCGTTAATCATTTAAGATTATACTCATCATTTACGTAAAAAATAATGATACATCATATTATTTACATTAGAAAAAAAATGCATATCAATTTCAAAGTTCATTGCAAGATGTGAACTAGTTGGGTATTGCAACAATAAGTAACATTGATACAATAATGGGTTGATATTATATTTTGTACGTACTTTGTGAAAGGGATGTCAAACCACAAGCAGGATCATTTTGGTGTGCAAAATATGAAATAAAAACAAATTTTCCTATCCCAAAGTTAAAGGCACTCACATTAACTATATTCTCTCCATATATTTATAATATATTTATCTCACTATAACTATTAAAATATATACAACCCAATATGCTATATTAATTCTTTTTGCTGCACTATTCCAAAAATAACAAAAATAAAAAATAAAAAAAAATTTACAAAAAACTGTCACGTCATTGAAATTTAACATAAATGAAAATACCTATGAAAAATCTTAGTGACAAAGTCCAAACTTTGTAAAATCCAATTAGGAATCTCCTGGTGTCAATTCATTAGTGATTAATACAAATAACGCAACAAAATGAAAAAGTGATGAAAGCTCAAAAATTGAACAAATATGGATGGACTAAACTTCAAACGTTGAAGATGGAGAAACTGATGATGATAACAAACGTCACCATACTGCAATAACAAAGCATTGAAGAAACAATATATACATATATATATATATATATATATATATTGTAATGAAGCTTTTTATTACATCACATAATAAAAATTAATAATATAGAATGAATTAATATGCTTTTATCAACTTTTATTATACAATATTACTCCAAAGTTGTTTTAACTATTGCTTATTACTTGAACAAAATAATTATAATAGATATATGTGTGCAATTTAACTCATTACTAACAAAGTTTTATAATAAATATGCTATAATATATGTGTAATATTTTTCAAAAACAAATTTACATAAAACATTATGACAACTATGTATCTTACAATTAACTTACTAGTATTGATTAAAATCCGCACTTTTCATTATTATTCATCTTTAAATATGTTCGCGGAGAAGTAACAATAATGAAGAAGAAATAAATGGAAGAAAAGAAAACTATACAAATATAAAATGTTGATAATGTTTAAAATAATAAAGGCTCATTTCATATCTCCTAAGAATTTCAATCTCCACGGTCCATGCTATATTTGACACTAAGAATCCAAAATGCTTAAAAGTTCCTCGTTTTTCTTTTAACTTATATCTTTTAACTTACAACGATATAATAGTACAAATAAACAAAATACAATCTGTCAAATTTTTAATAACAGTACTTGTAGAAAACTAAAGTAACAAATATAAAATTTCATAGAGCAGTAGATCACAAAAGTAATACTAATAAAATTTCATAAATTTAGAACGATAGTCAATAGGTGTTATCAATTGCATCGATGCATAAAGCTTGAAATAAAGTTGCCTCACGTTCCAATCAAAAAAAAAAAAGTTGCCTCACATTTTTAACTCCTGTAAAACAAAGATTAGCAAATCGTTTAGAAATTTTTGAGATATATTAATTGGCTTTGGGACAACAAATAAATAAAGATAAGATGACCTTGTTCTTTAGTAAATTAGTGACTAAGGAAACAAAAAACTAAACCTAGGACTTACTTAAGGTGCCGAAAATTAAGGAGTATGAAAGATATCTTGACTTGCTAGCAGTTGTGGGGAGGAACAAAATAGTCAGCTTGAACTATATTAAAGAGAGGGTTTGAAAAAGCTATAGGGTGGAAGGAAAAATTACCATCCCAAGGTTGCAAGAAAGTCTTATTGAAAGCTATAGTACAAGAAATTCCTACTTTTGCAATAAGTTGTTTCAAACTACCAATCGGTCTATGCAATGATATTGAAAAATTGATCCGGAAATTTGGTGGTTACAAAGAGGAGATCGACAAAAAATTCGGCCAAAATGGGCTTTTGCCCTTTTCACGAAAAAAAAATCAGCATGTTGCCTCATTTTCCAAACTAATTAGGGAAATGCTCATATTTTGAAACTCGATTTTCTCAAAATCGAATTAAGCCCTATAACGACGTTTTAAAAAGCCTATAGTGACGTTTTTAAGGACCTATAATGGTGTTTTTGTTGCGATATGTGTCCTTAAATCCTATTATATAATGCTATGTATTTTATTATGTAAGACATTATGTGTGACTTAATGTTTTGGTTAATAAAGTTGTATTATTATTTGAAAATATTGGTAACATGAATATTGAGACATTATTATATAGTCCATGAGATGCATAGTATGTGATTTATGTGATTTAGTCACAGAAGATATAAAAATCACAAGTTTTTTGTAAACTCAGAAATATAGTTCGTAGTCGGTGATGAAATTGGGCATTTCATCTGTGAAGATTATAACATATCAACTAAGATGATTTGTCTTGATCATGGAAATGGAGATTTCTAGTTGATATGTTTTAAGAGTTAAGACATATTGAACTGGACTGGCGTGAAATTTATTATTCTCCTAACGACTGTCAATTGAATAATAAACTCACAACTTATATTTGCATGAACTCTTAATCCTGAGAGGATAATGAACCTAATCATGAAGTGTAGGTTGCTTTGATATATCAGGAGTGAGATCTATAGTAACGGTCAAAATCTCAGTATGTTGGGCAGCCACATTTAGGGTTGATGGAACATATATTCTCAAGATGGAATTCATAGTCTCTTAACGGAGATACAAAATATTCCCTTGAGATAAGTTTAATGGGTTTGTTATTCAGAGAGTTGGGCCTAACCACTTTAGTAAGGAGTTACTAAAGTATATATTTATGGAATTGGATTTCATAAATATATGATGAATAATTTAAAGAATTAAACCGGGTACTCAAGGAATTAAGATGTAGTAATAAACAAAGTGGCAGTCTGTTTTCATGACTTTGTGTTACTATGAATATTTTATGAAGGGGTTGCATGTATAATAGAGTTTTGGGATATAATTTATTAATAAGGCCTAGAGTGCAACTATATTTATATAGTGGTATTAAATATAGTTAATGGTAACTTTGGACTTGTCAAGAGTTGACAAAAAAGCCTAAGGCCCATTGGAGCTAGTGTCTTATTGGTTCCTTTTGGTCCCACTCCAAGCCACACACTTAACCCTAATTGGAAAGGCCCAAAAGACCGGCCCAATTAGATAATCAGTTAGATACAAAGGGAGAAACATACAGAATTTTGTGTTAAAGAATCGGTAGAGATTTCATAAGAAATAGTATGAACACTCTTGTGAAGTGGTGTAAAAAAAGTGTTAGACACTTTTTGACATTCTCCTTTTGGAACTGATTGAGAGACCACACATCTTGGGCATTAGTGGAATTGGAGTGAAGATTGAAAGTATTCCCAAGTGATTCTCATCTTCAAGTTTTGAAATTCACCGCTCCAAGGTACACTCTCTTGTTCTTATATTCTGAAACTTAAACAATGCATGTTAACTTTTATGTATGAAGTAGATCCGTTACGTTATTTTTCCTTCCGCTGCGCTGTATGATTCCATCAGTTTTGTAACTCGAGCTCTATGAAGTCGAGTTATAGGTAAAAAAAAAAAAAAAAAAACTTGCATGTAACTCAATTTGAAGGAGATCAAGTTACAAAACGCCGCTATAGGTTCTTAAAACGTCATTATAGGCTCCTTAAAACGTTGCAATAGGGCTCCAAATTTTTTTTTTTGAAACTTGATTTTGAAAAAATCGAGTTTCAAAAGAGAGGCATTTCTCTAATTAGTTTGGGAAAATGAGCATTTTCCCTTCTTTTTTTTTTTTGCGCAAAATAGGCATTTGCCCATTTTCGCCCAAAAAATTCATTGGAAAAATTGGGAGACTCAATGTAAACCAAAGGCTCAAGGTGGTTTGGGGTTTCAAGACCTATGCAAATTCAATGATGCAATGTAGGCTAAGCAATTTTATCAATTGGTGACCAATACAGACTCCCTCTTGTACAAGCCATTTAAATCTAAGTATTTTCCCAATGGTAATATTTTTTATGCCAAGCCAAACTCAGGTTCCTTTGCATGGAGAAGTATCCTTCGAGCAAGGAAAGTCATTTCAATAGGTGCCCGATGCAGGATTGGTGATGGGACTCAAATTCGGATTTTTAATGATAATTGGTTGCCTCATGAATGTGATGGGAAGATTATATCCCCTCCTTCAATTATCCCTAGAAATGCAACTGTTTTTGCTCTTATTGACATTTGCTCGGGCTGGTGGAATAGCCAATTAATTGATGAGTCTTTCCTACCTTTAGAAACTCAAAAGATCAAAGATATACCATTGTTTGCTACTGCCTAGAAATCATTTGTTTTGGTTGTGGGATAGAAATGGAACTAATGTTGTCAAGTCGGGCTACTAGCTCTTATGTGTTGAAGGAAATAGAGCGTTAGCTACTGTCTCAAATCAGGATGCTGCAAGATCTTTTTGGACAGGTTATGGAAGCTGAAAACCCTAGGTAAAATTAAGAATTTTCTTTGGAGAGCTTGTAATGGTGCCTTGCCAACAAAATGCAACTTGTTGAAGCGGAAAGTGACTCCAGACTCCATATGTGCTCTCTATTCTAACAGTGCCGAGGCTAGCACACATGCATTATGGGGTTGCGAGAATGCGCAAGTAGTTTGGAAAAAATATTTCGTTTGGATTGGTAAAAGAACAACTGATCTGGGAACCTTTTTGAACCTGTTTAATTTGGTTAGACATCAGTCACGCCTACTGGATTTATTTGTCGTCACAGTTTGGTAATTTGGAATAGTAGAAACAAGACTTGGTTGGGGGAAAGTGTGCAGCCTTTGGAAAAAATAGTTGAGACAACCAAGCTTTCCATCTCTGATTTCCAAAGGTTCGTGCTATAAGAACGAAGAAATCTCAGCCTCCAAATAAAATAAGATAAATGAGACTGATAAGGATAATTTTGTAGACAAGATTAAGGTGTCGAAACCAATGGTGCCGATTAATTTGATTACAGCAAGGGGGGGGGAGGCTGCATCTCAAAGCTGACGACCATAAAGGTTGACGATCCTAGAGTTGATGACCCTAAAAAAGCCGACGATCCTGAAGTTGACGACCTCGACTTACAAGCTGACGACTTTAGAAACAAACGATGCATCAGGCTGACAGGATAAGCTGAAGAGGCCAGTAGAAACTCTCGTCTGTAGCATTACTTGACCTCCAAGCATGCGTAAGTAAGGAGAATTCTTGCGCTACATGCTTAACCTTAAGAAGACTCCTATAAGGAAAAGAATTCAAGGAGATACGCAAAATCCACGAGTTAGTCTCCCAAAAGGAAAAAACTTCTTGACCAAGGCATGAATTTCGGCCTTACACTACTATAAATACCCCAAGACTCTCAAAGGCAAGGGATGTATTCATCCCAGTTCTGGCATTCTAGAGTTATGAATAAGAGATTTCTCTAACTTGACCGTCGGAGGATATTTGGCTGGTACCACACCGATACTCCTCTTAAGGTTTTCAGCTTTTGTATTATGCAGGTACTTCATTGGGAGCACGTAAGGATTGTGTGGCTTACTGACGATTTTCAGCATCATTAGTTGGCACCGTCTGTGGGAAACGTTCAGTGACTTATCATACTATCGCTTCCCGGACTAAAAGTTGCATGGTACTCACCTGCTCGATGGCAACCGCCAACAACGTTCAGGGGGACGAACCACACATGATGGCACTCGAAAGGTAAGTCCAAACCTTGGCCACCGCCGTGGAACGCCTCACCAAACAAAATTAGGATCTGGAAGAACAACTACACCAAAAGAATGCAGGAGCTAACACCCAGGAGGAAGGCCAAGAGGGAACTAGCACGGAGAGAAGAAACCAAGAAAGGCCAGAAGGAAGCAACGCTCCAAGCAGGCCGGAACAACAGGACACAAATTGGCCGTCTATTACCGATACCATCCTACCTCAAATAGCCGTTGAGATGCAGATGATGAAGGAGCAGATGGACTGCATGATGAACGCCCTCAAGGGGCGGGTATCTAGTGACTTTGATGACTTGGTCTAACGAACTGACACGCCATCCACAGCTTTCGTCAGTACGTTCCCCCTTCCACAAAAATTTCGCATGTCGCAAGTAGAAAGCTACGACGGGTCCAAGGACCTCTTAGATCATTTGGAGTCCTTCAAGACCCTAATGCACCTTCAGGGAGTGCCAGATGCGATCATGTGCAGAGCCTTCCCCTCAACGCTGAGGGGACCCGTAAGGATCTGGTTCAGTAGGCTGACACCCAACTCCATTGGTACTTTCAAGGAGTTAAGCACCCAATTCGCCTCACACTTCATTGGAGGGCACAGGTATAAGAAATCCACTGCGTACGTTATGAGCATCAAGTAGCGTGAAGACAAGACACTGAGGTCGTACATAGCTCATTTTAACAGGAAGGCCCTATCGATTAACGAAGCATACAACAAAATACTCGTAGCAGCATTTACCAATGGGCTACAGAAGGGTAAGTTCTTATTTTCCCTATATAAGAATGACCCGAAGACCATGTCAGATGTGCTCTACAGGGAAACCAAGTACATGAACGCGGAAGGCGCACTGTTGGCTTGGGAAGAGAAGCCCAAAAAAAGGGAAATGCAGGAAGACGCACGATTGGATAGGGGGCGAAAAAAGGCTAGAACTGAAAAACGAAGGGATGATCGACGCCCCAGACCATTCGTGGGGAGATTCATGAGCTTCACCCCGCTGACCACCCCTATCGACCAAGTACTGATGGAGATCAAAGTTGAAGGAGCCCTGACTTTTCTCGACAAGCTAAAGGGAGATCGCAACAAAAGGTCGAGGGACAAATATTGTTACTTTCACCGAGATCACGGCCACAACACAGCTAATTGTTATGACTTGAAGCAGCAAATAGAAGCTCTTATTAGACAAGGAAGGCTGTGGAGGTTCATCAGCAAGGAAAAAATAGACCCGCCGCAAGGTCAGGCTCATCGATTGGAGAACGAGCGCCCCAGGCAACCCCTAGGAGATATAAGGATGATTGTGAGGGGCACGGCGACTGTTGGGTCAACAAAGAAAGCCCGGAAGACATACCTCAGGATGGTTCAGAACATCCAGCTGACAGGTTCCACACCTAAAATGACTCGGGTTGACAATCCCTTTATTGGATTTTCAAAAAAAGATGCACGACGTCTTCATCACCCCCATGATGACGCGCTCGTCATCAACATACAGGCAGGAGACTACAACCTACACTGAGTTCTTATCGACAACAGCAGCTGGGCAGACATCCTCTACTGCCCCGCATTCCAACAGATGGGGATTGATAAGGAGCAGCTAGTTCCGACTAACGCCCCGCTTGTCGGCTTAGTAGGAGCGAGGGTACTCCCTTTTGGCATCGTCACTTTGGCGGTAACCATTGGAGACTACCCTCAGCAGATCACCAAGAATTTAGCATTCCTCGTAGTCGATTGCTCATCGACCTACAATGCCATCATAGGACGCCCCACCCTCAACTCATGGAAGGCTGTAACCTCAACCTACCATTTGATGATAAAATTCCCTATTGATTATGGAGTAGGGGAATTGAGAGGAAATCAGGTGGTCGCACACGAATGCTACGTAGCTATGATGGAGATAGATGACCACCTCCAGGCCATGAGCATAGAAGAATGTCAGGTAATAACGGAGCCCGAAGAGAGACTCGAAGTCATACCTCTTGACGACTCACGACCGGAGCAGACAACCAAGATTGGTACCCTCGCAGACCCGACGATGCGTCAAGCGCTCGCAACCTTCCTTAAAGAAAATCAGGACGTGTTCGCTTGGAGCCATGAAGACATGCCAGGAATTGACCCGTTGGTCATGGTACACAAGTTGAATGTGTCGCCATCTTTTCCGCCCGTGCGTCAAAAGAAAAGAGTCTTCGCCCAAGAAAGGGATCGGGCAGTGGCAGAAGAAGTTTGTAAGCTACAAGAAGTAGGATTTATCAGGGAGGTCTACTACCCTGATTGGTTGGCAAACGTCATGATGGTCAAAAAGAGCAACGAAAAATGGAGGATGTGCGTCAACTTCACGGACCTAAACAAAGCATGCCCTAAAGATAGCTATCCTCTCCCACAGGTCGTCCTCTTGGTGGACTCTACAGCTTAGCACTAGCTATTGAGTTTCATGGATGCATTTTTTGGATACAACCAGATCCAAATGGACGAAGCTAATCAAGAGAAGATTTCGTTTGTAACGAGCCGGGACCTTTTTTGTTACAAAGTCATGCCCTTCGGCTTAAAAAATGCAGGTGCACCATATCCAAGGCTTATGAACAAAATGTTTAAACAACAGATCGGGAGAAACGTCCAAGTATACGTTGATGACATGCTAGTAAAAAGCCGAAGGGAAGAAGATCACTTGGGGGATCTTAAAGAAACCTTCGATACTCTTCGTTCTTACAGCATGAAGCTTAATCTAGGCAAATGTGCCTTCGGAGTGACAACGAGAAAATTCTTAGGATACATGGTGTCCCAAAGAGGAATTGAAGCCAACCAGGACAAGATCCGGGCTATAATGGAAATGACGCCTCCAAAAAATGTGAAGGAAGTGCAAAGCCTTAATGGCAAGGTCACTGCACTTAACAA
Source organism: Castanopsis chinensis (assembly GCA_032878915.1). NCBI lineage: Eukaryota > Viridiplantae > Streptophyta > Magnoliopsida > Fagales > Fagaceae > Castanopsis > Castanopsis chinensis. The sequence continues at coordinate 3,792,055 of JAVQMG010000106.1, read as the reverse complement.
ATTTGTATCCAGGGCCATGGATAAATGTCTACCATTCTTCCGCTCACTGAAGAAGTCCTTTGAGTGGACGGCCAAATGTCAACAAGCGTTTGAGGACATGAAGGCCTACCTATCTTTACCACTGTTGTTAATCCCCCCAACCAAGAAAAGAGTTTTTCCTCTATCTAGCCGTTTCTTCTGCGGCCATTAGTGCGGCCTTAGTCAAGGAAGACGACAAGGTACAACGGCTCGTATACTACGCCAACCGAGCACTACATGGCGCAGAAGGAAGGTATCCACTGATAGAAAAGCTAGCCTTCACTCTAGTCACGGCAGCTCGCAAGCTCAAGCCGTACTTCCAAGCCCATACCGTGGTGGTACTGACCGACAAGCCTTTACGACGAGCGATGAGCAGCCCAGAAGCCATAGTACGCATGGCTTTATGGGCAATAGAGTTAAGCAAGTTTAACATAAAATATCTCCCACGCACCGCCATCAAGGAACAAGTGCTCGCTGACTTCATTGCGTAGTTCACCAACAGAGAGGGCCAGGGGGCAGAGAATCCTCAATGGAGTGTGTTCACCGATAGATTGTCAAAAAAAAGGCTGGTGTAGCAGGGGTTGTACTTCAGTCTCCGGAGGGCGACAAGATCGAATGCATGGTTCAACTTGATTTTCCTACGACTAACAACGAAGCAGGATATGAAGCCCTCATAGCAGGTTTAGATCTAGCCAAAGCCGTAGGAGCCGTAGACATGGTGATTCATTGCAACTCTCAAGTCGTCATTAATTAGATAAACAGTGACTATGAATGTAAGGGAGAAAAGATGAAAATGTACTTGGAGCAAGCAAGAAGGAGGGTAAACGAGTTGCAGGCAAAAGTCGTTCAAATTCCAAGAGGAGAAAATGAACAAGCCGGCCGCCAGCTGCATCGGCGGAATACATGACCACCCCCGGTAAGGTACTATCCTTTATTTCAACTCGTACCACTGATAGACATCATTAGTGTGCAGGAGGTAAGATCCGAGAGTAACCAGACCACCCCTTTAGTTTCTTATCTAAAAGACGACATCCTACCTGAAGAAAAGGAAGCCGCACGGAAGCTAAAGGTTCAGGCGGCTCGATTTATCTTGATAAGGGACGTCTTGTACAAAAGGAGTTTCTCCCGACCATACCTGAGATGCTTAGGACCCAAAGAAGCGGATTATGTCATGAGAGAAGTGCACGAAGGGATCTGTGGCAATCATTCAGGGTCACAATCATTGGTCCATAAATTAATTCGGTCTGGATATTACTGGCCGACCATGCAGAAGGATGCCCAGACGTATGTCAAAACCAACTACAAGTGCCAAAGGTTCAGCAGCATTAGCAGGCAACCAACGAAAGAACTGACCCCAATAACAACTTCGTGGCCTTTCGCCCAATGGGGACTGGACATTATGGGCCCATTCCCACTAGCAGCAAGGTAGCTGAAGTTCCTAATAGTCGGCATCTACTACTTTACCAAATGGGTAGAACTTGAAACCTTGGCCACAATCACTGAGAAGAACGTATGGAACTTTGTTTGGAGGAACATCATTTGCAAATACAGAATTCCAAGGGTTTTGATCTCGGACAATGGTAAGCAATTTGACAATGACTCCTTCCAAGAATTCTACTCACAGCTAGGAATCAAGAACCACTACTCCTCGCTTGCCCATCCCCAAGGCAACAGACAAGTTAAAGTCACGAATTAGTCCTTGCTTCGGATAATTAAGACTCGGCTCGAGGGACCAAAAGGTATATGGCTAGAAGAACTACCCAACATGCTATGGGCATACAGGATGACAGTTAGGACCCCTATAGGAGAAACTCCATTTCGGCTAACATACGGGAGCGAAGCAGTCATCCTAGCCGAAATTGGGCTCACAAGCTACAGGGTGGACAATCACGACAAGAAAAGGAATGACGAAGCCATGCGTCTATAACTTGATCTATCTGACGAGGTTAGGACGACAGCCGAACAAAGGCTTGCACGATACCAAAACCTCATGGCCAAACATTACAACCCCCAAGTCAAATACCGAGACTTCAAAGTTGAAGACCTCGTCTTGAGGAAAGTGATGAGCGCCACCAAAGACCCCACACAAGGAAAGCTCGGCCCAAACTGGGAAAGGCCCTGCAAAATAACATCATGGGTAAGGAAGGGAACCTGCCACTTAGAGACGCTAGACGAGCAGAAGCTAAGCCATCCGTGGAACGCCGAGCATCTTAGGAAGTACTACCTGTAGAAGATAGCATGAAGAACATTACTCCTCATTTCCAGTTTATTTCTTTTAATCATTTGTTTTTGTTTATTTTTGCCTACAAAACATTTTAAAGCCCAAAGGCCTGAGGTTTATTCTTTTTAGGAACAGTTTACTACTTATGCATGCATTCATGATAATAAGAGGAGTTAATTCAAAAACAACTGGAAAATTTGCTGTGAAGACGGATTTACTGTCAAGTGGACGACTTTATTACTTAGTCCACAAAGTGGACGACCTTATTACTTAGTCCACAAAGTGGACGAGCCTACTGCTAAGTCCATAAAGTGGACGACCTTATTACTTAGTCCACAAAGTGGACGAGCTTACTACTAAGTCCACAAAGTGGACGACCTCATTACTTAGACCTTATTACTTAGTCCACAAAGTGGACTAGTCTACTACTAAGTCCACAAAGTGGACGACCTTATTACTTAGTCTACAAAGTGGACAAGTCTACTACTAAGTCCACAAAGTGGACGACCTTATTACTTAGTCCATAAAGTTTTGTGGACGAGTCTACTACTAAGTCCACAAAGTGGACGACCTTATTACTTAGTTCACAAAGTGGACAAGTCTATTACAAAGTCCACAAAGTGGACGACCTTATTACTTAGTCCACAAAGTGGACGAGTCTACTACTAAGTCCACAAAGTGGACGACCTTATTACCTAGTCCACAAAGTGGACGAGTTTACTACTAAAGTCCACTATGTGCACGAATTTGACACCACCAACAAAGTGAGTGAGTTTGCTAAAACCATAAAGTTGATGGGTTCAGTAAATGGACGAATCGTTTACAAAGCCCACCAAAAAAAAAAAAAAATGTAAAGAGGACGGGTACTCAACTATACAAAAGCTGACACTATAAAAACACATCAAAATATAAAGCAACACATTGGGATTAATGAATATAGATACTACAAAATAAAATTGTTTTTACAAAGGCCCAAAACAACGGGCGTCAGCATTAAAATTCATTTCAATAGACGGAAGGAAAAGGCTTAAGTTCATAAAGTTGGAGGGGTGGTTGAAGGAGCTAAAGTAACAATTGGTGTAGAGGCATCTTCATCATTGGGATCTTCTGCACTGAGATTCACTGATGGAGCTAAGGTGACGGACTTGTCTACGGTAGGCTGAGCAAGGACGAAGCTGCCATCCCTTGAGTCCACCTTAAGCTGGGTAGTCTCGTCGGTTTCCTCGAAAATAGAACCACCACTGGAGTTGACGGTACAAGCTCATCCATATTGATCCTGGACAAATCCAAGTCGGGGTAAGCATATTTGACCTGCTTTAGACAATCCTCGAATTCGTCAGCGTAGTAAATGGTACATGCATCTATAAAGGACTGAGAGTCCTTAAACTCCGTCACAGCGTCACCCCTGGCCGTTTCCACTTGACTTAAAAGACACTTTAACTCCTTTTCTGCTGTCAGCTTAGCCTCTTCTTCCAATTTCTGCTGACAACTTTCCTCCAATTTTTCCTTCAGCTCTGTCACCTCTTGACCAAGAATTTTGCTAGCCTACTTATATTGCTGCCGCGCATATATCTGGTTCTTGATACGTGTATGCAAACGGGTAACCACCCCCTCCTTTGCAACGCATCTATCTTGCAAGGTCTTCATTCGAACCATGGCCTGCAAGGCACAAAAATGGCATCAGTTCACTAAAAATTCGTCTAAATGTCAAGACATGAGGAAGGAAGTATAACCGAGCAAGATCAAACAACCCTGACGACCCTATTTCATCTGTCGCCTGCTTATTTCATAGATCTATCTCCTCATCTTTCAAAATGGATTCTGCCACCTCTACAGCATAATCCTTATGAGTAAGAAGGCGACGAACGGGATCATGGCTGAAGGTGCCGGATGCCGTCATTAGGCCCTTGCCTGCTTCATGAGAGGATTTTGGAGGCGATTGCTTTTTAGGGGGTTTACCCCCAGGGATAGTGGCCACCTTTTTCCTAGAACGGGCTTCCTTCTCATCAGCTTTTCTCTTAGTTCTTGCCGTCCCGATGGCCTTAGGGGCTGACGAAGGTGTCAATTCCCCTTTTCCTTTCTTCTCCTCCTCCTTCTTCTTGGCAACAGCAGCAACACGAACTCTTAGTTTAGCTGCCTCCATTTCTACAAGAGATGGAGAGTGAAATTCTTAAAAAAAAAAAAATGCAAGAGAGATTACGAAAAATTTAGAAATACTCATGACGACGGGAATAAGCGTTTAGTTTGCAAGCCTTTAGCGTTACCTCCAGACCACCACAGTATAAGTGTAAGGCATCAAGTGTGATCAGTCTTGACACTTGCGATCGTCCAACGAGATGGCCGTCACCGGACGAATGAAATCCTCTTACTTCGCAGTAATACGTGGACGAACCTTTGCTGAAAAGGAAAACAGACGAAGTTAGAAATCAAAAATAAGAATGAGTCAAGTAAAGAAGCAGACGAGATCAACCTGAGTCCCTGACATATGCCCAAGTATTGTCAAAACCATGAGGCATCGACTTCCACTCATCCTGACGGCATACCTAGTTCGTCCCCTCTACAAAAAAATATCTGCCCTTCCACTTCCTATTCGAGTCGGGCATATCAAACACCAGCTTTAATTCCTTCTTCCTTACTGTGAAATGATATATCCCTTAGGATGAGGAGATGTGCTGGGGACAATAGCACCAGAAGAATTCGTCTAAGGTTAACTGATGGTTCCTACCACTTAGACGACCCCACAATATCTCGACACCAATGAATGTCCGCCAAGCATTGGGAGCAATCTGGTTGACAGATATTCCCAAGAAATTAGCTAGCCGACGATGCAATGCTATCAGTGACAGCCTCAACCCTGCCACGGACGTAGCATCGTACATGCCAACATCCGCGGTCCACCGTGAATAACATCTTTCACCTTCCTTAGGTAGACGGATTGGGATGTTGTTCGAAATTTGATAACAGGCGTGTAGGCTGTTAAAGACATTGACCGAAAGTGATGGCAAAAATTCATTGACGGTCCAGTTTGGGGGTAAAATAAAGGGACGATCGTCCTCGGGGGCTCCCAAGGTGCTTTCTAAAATTTCCTCATTACCCTCATCCTTATCCCCGTCACTCAATCTCTCTCAGTGTTCTTCACCAGACTTGTTGCCACCACTCGCCTCACCTTCCTCGTAGCTCTCTACTTCCTTGTCAGAAGAATGGGCTGACGTTTCCCTTTCTGATGACCAGGAGAAGCCCTCCTAGGGCTCACGACCTGATGGGAAAACCTCGTCGTAACCCACTCCCTTGCGGACCGATGATTGTTCACTCGTCGCTTCTCTAGACATCTGACTACCTAGAAGTGACGGATTCATTCTAAGAACCTAAGACAATGACCTCACTATAGAGACTACAAGGTAGAGAGATGAAATTAAAAAGGAAGAACAAAAGGAAAAAGAGCTTACTGATGGATAATTTCTCGAGTGAAGTGACGATCTTGCGAAGTTAACAGCAATAAGGGTGACGAGGATGACAGGTAGATGAACAAGAGTTTGAGAAGTGATGATCTCTTTCTCAAAATCAACAAATGCTGGAAAGTTCAAAATGAGAGATGGGAGGAGATATATATAGGCAAAAAGGGCACGGGAGACGAAGTGACACGCTTGTCCAGAACCAAGGCCAATTAGCTCAGACCACGTGTCCATGAATTTAATAGGGGCAGCTTGTGTTGCCACGATTTTCTTGACAATATGTACTCCATAACCCGTCAGGAAAGGCTGACAAGGCTATGGAGTAGGGGACAGCTGATAAGGATAATTTTGTAGACAAGATAAAGGTGTCGAAACCAATGGTACTGATTATTTTGATTACAACAAGGGGGGGAGGCTGCATCTCAAAGATGAAGACCATAAAGGTTGACGATCCTAGAGCTGACGACCCTAAAAAAGCTGATGATCCTGAAGCTGACAACCTCGACTTACAAGCTGACAACTTTAGAAACAAACGAAGCATCAGGCTGACGGGATAAGCTGAAGAGGCCAGTAGAAACTCCCGTTTGCAGCATTACTTGACCTCCAAGCATGCGTAAGTAAGGAGAATTCTTGCCCTACATGCTTAACCTTAAGAAGACTCCTATAAGGAAAAGAATTCAAGGAGATACACAAAATCCATGAGTTAGTCTCCTAGAAGGAAAGAACTTTTTGACCAAGGCACGAATTTCAGCCCTACACTATTATAAATACCCCAAGACTCTCACAAGGCAAGGGACGCATTCATCCTAGCTTTGGCATTCTAGAGTTGTGAATAAGAGATTTCTCTAACTTGACCGTCGGGGGGTATTTGGCTGGTACCACACCGGTACTCTTCTTAAGGTCTTCAGCTTTTGTATTGTGCAGGTACTTCATTGGGAGCACGTGAGGATCGTGTAGCTTACTGACGATTTTCAGCATTATCAGAGACAAAAAGTGAACTCTTAAAAACCAAAAATGAAAAAAGAGTGGTGCGAGGCATGAGAGCAGTACCAAATACTAGATATGACCTCAAAATAATAGGGGTCAAGTTCACGTAAAGTGGACACCACCTGATACTCTAGCTAGCCTTCAAAACTAACTTTGATGGGGTCATTTTTTAGGACATTGACAAGCCAATATTAGGGTGGTGGTTGAAATTCCTTGGGTTAAGTGATGACATCCGTTTTATAAAAATACAAAAACAGGTTATCCTGGTACTTTTAGCCGTTAGACATGTTGCACAGTTTGTTTAGGAAATTGGTAGTTGCCAATCCATCTTTGGAGGTGACTTTGAAATAACTGTAAACTCACTACAAAAAACTGGTTCAATAGTTGCGTTTTTTTCCTAGCTTTTATGAAAATCGCTACTATAGGAGACCTACTACAGCGCTTTTAGAAACTGCCACAATATGTTGATTTGTTACAATAGTTTAAAGCTGATGCTTTTTAAACTGCTACTATAGATACCCTCTTGTGGCGCTTTAAGAAACTGATACAACAGGTAGAGCTATTATGATGGTTTCCAACCGCCACTATAGGGTTGAAATTTTTTTTTTTTTGTATTTTAAATAATCTATTGTAAACACTCGATTTTGCACCCATAATTTAATCAAGGAAGATAACTAGAATGACCATTCACGTACCCAAAATTCATGATGGCATTACATGCATTAATTCATTCATTGCATATCATAAAAATGATCCTGAGGTTCTAACGGTCACGATGGTATGCTCGATTTCCAAATTGGACTATCGGATTGAAAGATATCGCATGATCAAGTTTGCACGGTCTGCATGCATTTTATTTAGGTAGAACCAACCACACATGATTAATTTAAATTAATTCTGATTAGCTAGATAATTAAAATTAATTAAGTAATTTTGTGTTTGGTTGTTAGTTAGTGTCAAAAATAGACTTGATTGCATGGGAATAAAGAGGATAATTAGATAACAACAAAATTGTGAATAATCAAACTTTTTGGAGTATTTATCTACAAGATAATCATTGTTGTAAAGACCTAAATCATCAAAAAATGAGTTTAATTTTTAGAATATGAATTAAAACGAGTCTAAGTTCAAGTCTTGGCTCAAAAAACCTCAAAAAATGAGTCCAAAATGGACTAAAACTCAAACGCGGGTCTAGCACCCAAGAGGGCCATTCGGCACTCTTGGAGTGTCATTCGGCACTTTTCAAGTGTCGATTGGCAAAAATGTGGGGCACGGCACGAGGGCTCCTGGATTGAGATAAATTTTATCCTTTTCAATTTTTTAGAGGTAATGACGTGTTCCAGTTCGTATTCTGATCATTCAGATAATTTTTAAACATCTCAGCCTTTATAAATGAAGGATCCCTCTCAAAATTTAGCATACTTTTTCATGCTTTCTAAACCCCTTTTTTTTACTCTTCTCTCCTTTTCTTTTCCCTTTTACGTGAGAGAAATTCTGGAGGCTCTTGCCTTAAGAATTTTTTTTTTTTTTTTTCTGTAAACAAAATATTTTAGGCTTCAAAGAGTTAAATAAATTTCTTTGAATCCTAAAACATCCTTTCACATAGAAGAGCATGCTCATGCAAGAGGTAGCCTATTTCTTTTCTTTTTATTTTCTAGTCTTTTCTATTAATTTTGTTTGGTGATGCATGAATAGGTTTAAGATGTTTTATTATTTCTGATTCTTAGTATAATTGCCATGTTTTGTTTGATTTTAAAAAAAAAAAATGTTCTTAAATGATTTGTTGTTGCAATTTCTCTCTTGAATCTCAAAATTTGCAAATTATCAAAGATCTCTTTAAGCTAAAAACTGATCTAAAATTTTCAAATCTAATTTTTTAAACTAAAAACTTATTTGTATTTTCATTAATTACAAATCTGATTTTTTTTTATACATAAAAACTTATTTATATTTTCATTAAATGCAAATTTGATTTTTTTTACACATAAAAACCGATCTGTATTTTCATTAAATGCAAATCTAATTTTTTTTAACATACAAAACTAATTTGTATTTTTATTAAATACAGATTTGATTCTTTTTTTTTTAGAGAAAGTTTTCTCTGATACAATTGCAAGATTTTGAAATTTAAAAGAAGAAACTTAAAAGTTTGTTGAAGTTTTGTATATGTGATGCATGTAAAATAAATTCATCTAATGAGCATGAATCCTCTTCCAAAAAGTCTTTTTTTTTTTATTATTTCATGTCCAACAAGAGATCTAATTTTTTTTTTTTTGGTTTTACATATAAACCAAAAAATCATTATTTTATTGTTCAAAACATATCTAATTTCTCTTGATAAAATCACTTTTTTAACTTCACACAAAAACAGATCTGACATTTTTTTACAAAAATCTTGTTCCTTTCTTTACATAAAAACAGATTTGATTTTCCTTACAAATCTAATTTTTTATTTACACAAAAACAGATTTGACATTTTTTACACATAAAAACATATCTGATTTCCCTTACAAATCTAATTTTTTATTTACATAATAGATATGATTTTTCTTTACAAATCTCTCTTTTTTTTTTTTTTAATAAAACAGATCAAAATTTTTCTAAAAAAAGAGGATACATTCATAAGATAGATTTATTTGAGTTAGTGTTGGTCAAGTGTCTGTCATGTATATTCAACATATCATTCGCATCATGCAAAAATGGTATATAGGTCATTAAAGTCTAGAAGACTAGACTTTGCCTGGGCAGAATGGGCTTAACACCTTCTCATTCCATAACCTAGCCGTTGAACTTAGGATTTTTGGATAGGTAGATCTATGCTTTATCTTTCTTTTTATTTTGGGGTAGATTGTAACTAGGATAAAAAGCTTTGTATTCTTTTGCATAGAATGTAACTAGGACTTAAAGCCTTATAAGATTTAATTTACCAAGATTGTACTTATTTTTATTCAATTAATGACGATGAAGTATTTTGATCATGTAATTTGTATCTATTTTATCTTATTTTTTTGTACAAAAATTAAGTGGCTACTCCACACCACTTACCCAAAAAGAGAGGTGCCTTTAAAAGCACCCAAATCTCTTTTTTGAGAGCACCCCAAAATTTCCGCGGTCTCTCACACCTATTATGGCAGTTTTAAAACTACTGCTATATATTTGCTCATATTGAAAACCTATTACAATGGTTTTAAAACCACCGTTATTCGTTTTACATTAATTAAGAGCTTTTTTCTTTATTTAAATGGTCTACGATGGCAGTTTAAAAACCGCTGCTATAGGATTTAAATTAAGATTTTTTTTATTAAAAAAAACTATATGGTGGTTTTCAAATTGCCACTATAGGTTTTGCAATGTTAAGACCTATTGCGGCAATTTGAAAACCACCGTAATACGTAATCCAGGTGAAAATTTGCTCGGTTCTAAAAGACCTATTACGGCGGTTTCAAAACTGCTACAATAAGTCTTTGACCTACTACTTCCTTATTATGGTGGTTTTAAAACCGCAACAATAAGTCCCAATTTTGCCATAATAGGTCTCTACACTATTTTAAAAAATTCAGACTTCCCACCTCATTTTCACTTTACCAAAATCCTTCTCTCTCTCTCTCTCTCGAATCTCCTTACCCATTCTGCTGCCGATAAGACTATGCAAAACCTTACCGGCACTGACTCAACCGATCAACACTGATCATTTCGTAACGCAGCTACAACTGACTGATAGTACCAATGCCTTCAAGTGGAGCATAAATGGATTTCGAATGCCGATGTGGCAGTGGCGGTGCCACATAGTGTTCAGGGGGTTCAAATGAACCCCCTGACTTTTGTATTTTTATTTTTTTTTTACATATAATAATATTTTTAAAGTTTTTGTTTTGACCACCCTAAATTGAAATTTTGAACCCCCTTAAATAAACCAAATAACAAATCAATTTAATACCAACATGTATCTTGGCTTTTCTATTTTTTTTTTTTTTAAACCAATAACAAACCAATTTGATCTAAAATCTAATAAAAAAAAATAGCAAGCCTAACAACAAATACTAGTAATTTGTTGATCTTAAATCTCAAGGGAAAAAATAATTAAGTGGACAGTAAAGTGTAAACAATGGAATCTGGGAGCTGGGAACTAGGAAGTGAAGCCAATTTTTTTAATGATTGTATTATTGCATTGAAATCTTGATAGATTAATGCAAACGACACAAAAAAAAAAAAAAAAATTGTTCTTAATAAATTATAAAGACTAATAAGTTGTCAAAGTTGAGTTGAATTTTTGAATGAAATAATTGAAAAGAGTAAAGACAAAAACTAATAAATAATAAATCAAAATATTCTAAGCATTAACAATTAAAGTTCACTTAACAATATTAATAATTAATGACTTTGTTATAATAGTAAGAGACAATTGATGATTTCCAAGATTTAATTTTAGCAACACTAATCTTCAATATACTAACAAACAATATGCTCAATGAACTTATAGTTTATCTTTTATTCTCTTGCTATATTATGGATAAATGTTTTATCAAGAAATCACGTATACCCTAAGATTCATCTCCCACCTAAGATTTATTATTTAAAAGAACTCATGTTGACTTGAAAAATATTCATTCGAATCATAGATTGAGAAAAATCTCATCTTATCATCCTAATATTCAAGATGAAATAAGAAAATATTATTTACAAAAAGGTCATTATCAACTTCACAAATTTGAATGAACCCCCCTAAAAAATATTACTGGAGGCGCCACTGCTATGAGGTGAAGATGCTAGAGAAGAATGTCCAATCTGCTGCTAGCCACTCTGTCCAATCTGCTGCAAACCATCGGTAACCCCCTCTCCTCTCTCACCTCTAGCTCCATATATCAATCTCTCTATAAATGTGTGTGTGTGTGTTTTTTTTTAAGGTTCAATTAAGTTTTCAGTACCAAATTATTATAAGAACATTCATTGCTAAATGAAATGGGGTTGTTGCAACACAATCAGTGTCAAGTTAAATTTTTTGAACCATTACTTCAGTTAATATATGTTGTTTGAACCAAAAGAAAACTACCAAATTTTTTTTTTCTCAATATAGAGTTTCATTTGTTTTTATAGATTGACTATTCACATTTTTTTTGTTCTTGTTTATAGATGCAGTTGGCCATCTTATAATGGTCTGGGAAACTTCTATAGTTAATTTTTCATCTATTTGTGAGGCAAAGACTCTTGAGTATAGCTCAATGTATACCTTAGCTAGTTATGTTGAACATCTAAAGCTTCATGTGTATTCTCTTTTACCATCACATCATATTAGATTTTGACTATTAATTAACTATAAAATATCATTAAGATAATAAGTTTGATTGGAGTAAATTTGTACATGAGCTAGCTTCAGTTAGTGACTCTACACTCTGCGGTCAATGACAGTATGTCACAATCTACTAGCATTTTTTTTTCAGCATTTTGATTTTCGAGGGAGACTAAGATTGAGAGAGTTCTCACTTTCAATCTTTCACCAAGAGGTAATTACTCACTATATTCAGCCATTTGATTTTAATATTCAGTAACAACTTCTTTAAGTTTATATATATATATATATACACATATATAAAATTATAATTAGCTTTTGTTTTATATTTATATTGAGAATAATATAATGAATTCCTTGTTATTCTATGTTATTATCTTTATATGGAAAAGGAAATTGTACAAGGATGCTTATATTCAGTTTTACTCTACTTTTGATTTTTTTTTAAATTAATTTTATTTAATTATTAAATTTGGGATGTTACATTGGTTGGCTGGTTAAAAAAAAAATGATCTTAAGAAGAAAATGATTGACTAAATGAGTAATTACTTTCATTGTTTTTAGTGACATTATGAATTGTTGAGTAATGAGCATGAATTGTTGAGTAATGACTAATGACTGTTAGTATGTTATTGTTGCCTTATTGTACCTAAATGGACTAATTATTACTATTATTGGATCTGGTTATGACATTAATTGATTGAGAGTGAGCTATTTGACATTGTATTTGATAGAAAATTTTTTACTTGACATTGTTGTGGAAACTTTGTTTTTTTGTTGGTTGGAAATTTTTTTTATTAGATGGATGTCGATGCTCCACTTGGATTTGGTGCACGTGGGCACCCCGCTCCTCCTAACCCACCTGAACTTGCAGCACCTATTGGACTTGGTGCATCACTTCCCCCACTGCCACCTAAACAAGGTGGTAATGACTCATCTATAGTATGGAAGCACTTCATTAAGCTGGCCGGTGGTGATCCCAATAAGCCAAAGTCTCAATGCAAGTATTGTAAAAATGTATAATTGTCATGCTAGGATAAATGGTACTTCGAGCATGTTGCACCACATAAAGGTGTGTAAGAAGTGACATTTTCCATGTTATGATAAGCAAAAACCTATCTTTCCAAGCTAAAATGGAAGGGGAAAGTGATTCAAATGTGCTAGTGGTTGCAAACCATAGTGAAGAGAGGATAATCTTGATGTTGGCAAGGATGATCATTATTGATGAATTACCTTTTAAATTTGTGGAACGTCCAGGCTTTCAAAATTTATGAAAATAATTGAGCTTAGGTTTTTTATTTCTCATCTTACTTCTATTGTAGGGCTTGTATGAAAATTTATTCTAGTGAGGTGGATATTTTGAAAAGGGATTTTGTTGGGCAACTAGTTTGTGTAATAACGAATACTTGGACCTCCAAACAAAACATGAACTACGTGGTAGTCACCGCACACTTCATTGATATTGATTAGACTTACAAAAATAAAATCTTGAACTTTTGCCCTATAGCTAATCACAAAGCGAAAATCATTGGTAAGGCGGTTGAGTCATATTTGTTGAAGTGAAGTATCGACCGGTTGTTTACAATTACCACAGACAATGCTAGTTCTAATGATGTGGCTATTGATTATGTGAAGAAGAAAACAAAAGAAAGAGGTAGTACCATATTGGGTGATGAGTTCATGCATATGTGTTTTTGTGCGCATATCTTGAATTTGATAGTGCAAAGTGGGTTGAAATCCATTCATGAATCAATTTTCAAGGTTCATAATGTGATGCGATATGTGAGAGCTTCCCCCGCAAGGTTTGAGAAGCTTCAAGAATGCGTTGATAAGGAGAAAATTAAAGCAAAATGTTTGTTGTCCTTTGATGTACTAACAAGGTGGAATTCGACTTATCTCATGTCAAATTATGCTTTGAAATTTGAGAGAGCATTTGATAGGTTGGAAGAGGAGGATGAGCATTACAAACTTTATTTTTATGAAGTGGATGGAAATGGGAAAATGCCCATTAGTCCTCCTAACTATCTAGATTGGGAAAATGTCGGGACATATGTGAAATTTCTCTGCATATTCTATGAGGCTACACTTGGATTCTCAGGGTCTTTGTTTGTCACTTCCAATACATTCTTCCATGAGCTAATTAGCATTGAAAATCAATTGCAGCAGTTGTGTAATGTTGATGAGGATCCTCTTTTGAAGAGTATGGCAAAAGAGATGAAAAAATATATATGATTTGTATTGGGAAAGCATAGATAATATCAATTTGGTGCTTTTTGTTGTTGTTGTCCTTGACCCTAGGTATAAATTGAAGTATGTCAAGTTTTGGTTCATGGAATGGTATGGAAAGGACAAGGGGGATGTGATGAGCTCTAAAATTTGGGATGCATTGAAGAGGTTGTATATGGAGAAAGTGGGTCAAAATGGAGCATCAAGCTATAATGGTAGTGGTAGTAGTACTTCACTATCTAGGGACTTCGAGCCAAGTGTTGGTAATGCTTCTGATTGCTTTAAAAGCTATAGTACTAGGTTTAAGCAACACTTGGTAGATGAGGATAGTGTGAAATGCAAATCTGAGTTGGATATGTATTTGTTAGAATCAATGTTATGGATGCCGTTTCGGACCCCATTTCGATTTGCCTAGTAGAATGGAATATTTCAGTACTAGCCTATTTCAGTGTACCATTTCAAGGTGTTTCAAGTTCCTAAAATGAATTTAAAATAATATATATATATATATATATATATACAGAGAGAGAGAGAGAGAGAGAGAGAGAGAGAGAGAATGAAAAACTATAACCAAATATTACGCTGGGGAGATTCAATAAATAAGTTTGAATTTTTCAAACTCTCTTGTCAGCTTTTTGAGTTTTGTCCTTTCCAATGCTTTTTCACGCGGGTGGTGTCAACAAACTAAAAGGCAAACATATAGAAGAAACGCAAAAACTTAAACAGAAGGCATAGTCTAAAGACAAAAAAATGAAAGAAGAGGCATAGGGTCTGAGACGAAGCAAAGAAAAAGAAAAGAAGGGGCGACCTCTCAGTTGTCTGTGATGGCTGGGTTTGTTCTTCAAGAGATTGGCGGTGGAAACACACTTTCCAAATGAGTTTGTTAGTTTAGGATTTTTTTTCTTTTCTCTTTTTTCTTCTAAAAACTGGTATCAGCCGAAATTTATATTTCAGTCAAAATTGACCAGAATCGGCTAGAATGGCCAAAATGACCTGAAATTGGCTAGAATTAAGCTCAAGGTGGAACAGGTGGTATTACAATTCAGGATTGCGTCCCAGTATGAGATATTCTGGCCATTCTGGCTGGAACGGAACAGATTTAATAACATCGGTTGGAATCATCTGAGAATCCTAATGTGGAAGATTTTTACATTTTGATGTGGTAGAAAATGAATTCTTCTAGATATTGAGTCATTTCCTAAATTTCCCATGATGTGTTGGCTATTCCTGTCTCTACAGTTGCATCCGAGTTTGCTTTTAGTATGGGGGGCGTGTTTTCGATTCATTCCGAAGAATTCAAAGAAAAAAAAGACCAATAAAGCTTCGGGAGTGTATGGATAATGTGGAGGATATGGAGAGTTTTGAGATTGACATTGGTAAAAAAATATATATGTTCATTTTGTTTATTGTATGCATCAATTGTTTATTTATTTGCTCAATGCTTAAGAATCATTTTGTTTTGAATAGGATTGTAGAAATTACATCATTTTACCCAATGCCTATGGAGGAGGATTTAAGCACCATTGTGGTGGATGATGATATGTAATATGCTGCTTTTTACTTTGAGTTAGTTAGTAGTTAGTAATATGTAAGTATACTTGCTATTATCATTTGTTTGCGCTAATTATAAATATTTTATTGTTTAAAAATGTTTTATTGTTATCAATGTGTGTTTATTTTGTTTTGTTTAGTAGTTTGTAGGAGTTCTAGAATGATGCATAGTGCACAGACTTACTAGACAAATGGTGGAATTAGTATTCTTTTGCCTATATGCTAATTATATTTGTACATGTTATTGGTGGTAGACTTTTCACTAATAGTAGTCACTAGTTAGTCATGGGTGGGATGATATTGGGATACAAGCAATTAGCATTCTTTTGACTAAATGCTAATTTAATTTTTATATTTTGTTTTGGCATTTGTGGACAACGAAAAATGGTTCTGTAATACGTTATTAAGTGGATACATTAACACTTATTGCTATTGTTATTGACATTGACACACACAGTGACACTAACGATATTATATGCTATATGATAGTGTTTTGGGAGTTAAACTCTTGTTAAGGCAATTTCAAAACTTTTTTACATGGTGAATGAAATGATGAAATTGGATAGGTTATTTAGGTTTGAACAGGTTTGACAATTTTGTGAAGAAATTTGGGCAGATTTTTAATGTGTGAACATAATTTTTATGAAGTTTATGTGTGAACAGATTTTTTTATGATGAAATTTCGATAGTTTTTTTGGACAAGTTTTTAAAAAAAAAAAAAAATTATTGGTGAGAGGGCAGAAACTGCACTTGGATAGTTATATATATTTTTTATTATGTGTCAACAAGTTGATGTATTGCACAGGTTGATGCGTGAATTGTGAATAGGTATTTGTGAAAGATCTAAGTGGACATTTTGCTTGATGTGTGAATAGTTTGTCAAGTGAACATTTTGCTTGAAATCTTGAAAGTGTTGTGTATTGGGCTTGAAAGCCCTTTTTTTTTTTTTTTTTTAATAAAAAGAACAAACAAAATTTTTTTTAATGTTTCAAATTGACCAAACTGATTAAACGGCCACAAAAAACTGCATTGTTATAGTTCAAAAAACCGACCCTAAGCGACATGCATCAATTCTAATTATGAGAATACCGATCCCTATCAATTCGGTGATAAATTTGGGAAAAAACCAAGCCGACCAAACCATATACAACACTGGCCCACCAACGCCTCCATCCATTGCGCTGCTGACCTCCCTTCCTCCTTTTCCCATCCACATCCGTCCTCTTCCCCTTCGCCCATCTCTGCCCCACCCTTTTGGGTACCCCTTTCCCTACCACCATGGCCATGACCACTTGTCCTTAACCCACTTCCCCTCCTCCTCTCTTCTTATTTACTCAAATTCCATCCTTTCCCCTCCAAAATTTCTAACCCAAAAATCCTACCTAAAACCCCATCCCCTACCCAAATCAAGGCAAGTCTCTCTAGCTCTCATTTCTAGTTTGTAGTTATTTTTTTATATATTTGTAGTTAAATTTCTGGTTTCTTAGTTTTGATTTTGGTTAAAGTTTGATTTTGGTTGAAGTGCATAAGACCCAAGGTAAAAATCTAAGTTTTCTCTCAATATCTTTTATGAAATCCTTTGGGTTTTGTTATTTTATGATGTTTATGGTATATTCTGATGGGTTTGATGAGTAATGGAAGATTAGAGGGTTATGAGGTTTTGGGTAGCAAGTTTTTTGTATGAATTTGAAAATTTCAGTTCATTGGGGGGGGGGGGGGGGGTTGCTTTGATTGGATTTTTTTTTTTTTTTTAACTAATGGGTATTTGAGGGTTTCTTTCCTAGAGCAAACATATGGGTTTTATTGTTGCATGAGTTGATTTTAAAGTGTTCCCTTTGCATTAGAAGGACTTTGAAATATATGAATGTGGACATGTGCTTGCTGCATGCCAAGTGTTTGGTGAATTGCCTATATGAGTTATCAGATTGAATTTCTTGGCTTGTGTTGTGATGATTGTTATATGAGGTATGAGTTGCATTCCTAGTTGTTAATATGTGCCAACGCATGTAGCTTTAAGTTTAATCAAGTATTAAAGCTTTTGGCATACTATTAAAATTATAGTAATTTTCTTTTGGGACTCTAAATCTACCCCTAGCAGATTTGAGTCAGCTGCACTATGTGATTTTTAATAAATTATAGAAAAATATTTTGAGCCGAATTTTTGGTGGTGTATACTAGACATATAAGGGCCTCTCCCTATTTAATTACAATCTATTTGGGTCACTTTAAGTGGACCAAACGAATTTTATAAAAAGGGTTGACTTGCTAGAAATTTAATTTGGGCTTTTCTCTATTTTGTTGATTATGTGTGTATTTGTTTCACATTTTTTTAATTTTGTGGTGTTTAGTTTTGATTTTGGTTAAAGTTGGGTTTGGATTTTTTGAAATGGAATAGGTTGTTGTGTGGGGTTTTATTGGTTATTATGGTTTTATGAAACCATTTCCTTTAAAACTGGACAGTTTGAAAGTATATAAAACACATGACATTAGAGAAGTAAGCCAAGTATTCCTTTACATGGTTTATATAAACATGTCCAATGAAATACATAGTCTCAAGTCTAGCTAATTGTTCATGTACATGTCCTATGGCAACATATCTTATACAATTAATGGGCTCAAAACTGCTTAACCAAATATTCATATACATGTTCTTATGGAG
This sequence comes from Castanopsis chinensis, assembly GCA_032878915.1. Classification (NCBI taxonomy): domain Eukaryota; kingdom Viridiplantae; phylum Streptophyta; class Magnoliopsida; order Fagales; family Fagaceae; genus Castanopsis; species Castanopsis chinensis. The sequence goes on along the minus strand of JAVQMG010000106.1, from coordinate 3,773,654 downwards.
GCATTTTCTTAAATGCATAGGCTAAAAGAGACTCGAATCGATTCCCCTTCATTCATTGCTATAATCACAAGGGCTTTAGTTCTAAACATCTCAACACAGTTGATTCTTCAGTTCAAAGGTATATTCTCGGTCCGAAAATTTGTTTACACAAATGTTCTTGTTGTTTTCATTATCTTAATTTTCAGGTTTTCTTACTAAGTAACTTAATAAGAAGAAGGATTACATAAAAAATGTTTCATACTTCACCAGCGAAGTTTCTTTTATTTCTTCTAAAATTATATTCTAAAGTTTTAATTATTACTATATTGATACATGGGCTTAAAGTGCTTGAATCTGTCAAAATAAATGCAAGCCTTAGAAATTCCTTCTATTTGAATAAAGAATGCCTATTATGAGGCATGCAATTTCTAAGAAATTCCTTAGAAATTGTTTGAGCAAGTGGGTGGCTTGCATGATGATATAAGGTGGTCTATATTGATATTGAGAGTTTTGATAGTTTTGTGTATTTTTGGATGATTATTGTTAATGATGTGATCAAAATTATTTCCTCCTAGGGACTTCTATTTCTTGATTCGTGAAAATTATTGGATGAAATATATTAGTGTTTTGGTAAATTCTTAAACTCCTCTATGAAATCCTTTGGATTTTGTTGTTTTATGGTGATTATGTGGTCAATTCTTGATGGGTTTTAGTGAATAATGGAAGATTAGATGGTTAGGAAGATTTAAGAAGCAATGGTATGATAAAATCCGAAATTTTCAATTTATTTGGGGGGGGGGGGGGGTTTCCTTTGGTGAAAGGATTTGGTTGTCTAATTTACTAACGAGTATTTGAGGGTTGGTTTCCTAGAGCAACTATAAGATTCTTGTTTTCTCATATATTGAGATAAATTTATTTTAAGGTGTTCATTTGCATATGAGATGGTTTTGACACGTGAATGTGATAATGCTTGTTGCATGCCAAGTGTTTGGAAAATTACCTCTATGAGTTATGAGATTGGGTTACTTGACTTTTGGCTGTGATAATTGTAATAAAAGGTTATGGGTTGCATTACTAGCTGGTAATGTATACTAACACATGTAGCTTTAAGGTTTATCTATACACTATCTTATATTGAGTATTCTTTTTTCTAAAACACTTAAACAACTATAGTTGGAGGTATGTTTGTTTTCCTCTGCAAGTCTAAATTTATTCTTACATCTGGTATTAGAGTCATCTTTAATGTGATATTGTTATTAGAATATGTATTTAATGTATTCAATTGGCAATGGAGTCTTATTTGGTTATTTAGTAACATTGTTATTAAATATTTAGGATGGTGATGATGCGAGTGACCATTCTCCTACTAGGCAAAATCAATTATCAGAGGAATCTCATTAGGAAATAGCTGCTTATGGTATTTTTTTTTCCCCCGATTTGAGGACTATTTAATTTATCTTGTTGCACTATCTATATTAAATAGTTTTCAACTTTGATATGACATTCTACACATTTGAAATGTCTGTGTTGGGCAAAATAATTAATATAGGCAGAAATTTTATTGTTATAATATATTAATTTGATAGTTTGAATATGTTTCATTATTGTGGTGTTTATATGGCATGTGTAAACTAGATCTAGTCCAACATTTAATTTTGATTTTTGTTTAGCTAGCAATAGGTCATTAAAGCAAAATAAGGGGAAATTTATGTGCTTGGGAAAAAAGGTCCTATAGTGGCAGTTTTGAAACTGCTAGTATAGGCTGTATTGGAAAATTATAAGAATTCTTACAGTGGCAGTTTTAAAACCACATGAATAGGCCACTCCTATTACAGTGGTTTTAAGTTTCGAAAAAGAGCCAGTATAGTGTTCCGAAATCGTCGTTAAATGTCATATGAGAAAAATGTAAAAAGTCCTATAGTGACAGTTTAAAATTGCTATTATAGGTTCACCTACTATGGTAGTTTTCACTTTTTAAAAAAGTGCCGATATAGAGTTCCAAACTGCTAATATAGGGTATCCCAACAGTTCTAAAAAAGCGTTGGTAGAGGGTTACAAAACTACTAGGACCTATTCTAAAGCCGCAAGTGTAAGTCAGCCGGCCTATTTGTCACACTTGTTGGGCAACACCGGGATAGCCCAATAAGACCTATACCCGTGGTTTTTAGGCCTATAGACACGTTTTAAAAACGCGGCTATGGCCCTAGTTCTTTGTAGTGACTTCCTCAAGCATTTTTTGGTGGGTGCGACAAATTGCAATCTGCTTATTATCACTTGATCAAAGATATTTTTTCTTATGTGTACTCTTTACAGTGTTATTATTTCTCTCATGTTTGGCAAGATAATGCAGTAACACATGTTTTAGTTAAGAGAACAAAACTTTCTTCACCTTTAGTTCCTTCCAACTTGTTTCCACTCATTATGACTAATTTATCATGCAGTTAAACAAAATCCATGCTAATCATTTAAAAAGACAAAAAAGGATAAGAAAAGTTAAGATGAACACGAGGTTCAATCTTGCGGGTTCTGATTAGCTCAATTGGTAAAATATCTGATGGTTGAATAAGAGTCATGAGGTTCAATCCCTGTCTATACCAAAAACCAATTAGTGTCTTGGCCTATTCTAGAAGCGGACACCAGAGGTTGAAACTCTCTTTTAAAAAGAAAATGACCTTTGTTACCTAAATATATTAATAAATCCCATAATATGTACCACTTCCAAATTCACAAACCTTATGACAACGCATTTCCTCTTTGATAAGTGCATTCCCAATTCTGTTCATCAAAAAAAAGTACACACCCAATTCCAACCAAAAGGGAGATTGATCATATCGAAGGATTTGTAACAATATGTGTGATTTGATCCTTTTTTTTTTCTTTTTTTTTTTCTTGTTGAGAAGTGTGATTTGATCTTTGTGTGTCGAACTAAAATTAAGGGAGTCAATCTCATATTGGAAGCTGTACCGGTTTGACTAGTGAAACGATATATTTCGATATCGATCAATACCGGTGCACCGTTTCGGGTTTACCGTTATTTTTTATATTTATATATATATATATATATATATATGTCTGTGTGTGTGTGTGTGTGTGCGCGCGCGCGCGTGCGCGCGTGTTATAATAATATAAAAATTTACCATAAAACATTACCTTAATTTAGAACAAATTATTCATGATATTAGATTTTGGCATCAATTAAATGAAAAAAAAAACACACAATATAAAAAATAGATAGATTAATTGTTCATTGTATACTAAGAAAATAAATAATATTAATAAGTCATGCAAGTAAGTTATCATTATGTCCTTACAAAAATTAAAAAATTACAAAACTAACATAAATAAAAGCTTTTTTTTTTTTTTTTTGGTACCGGCTAATATTGTCTGAAAATGGCCGGTGTGGCTGATGCATGGCCGGAATGTTGGCATTTAAACTAGTATGAAACGTTGGTGTTTCGATACTGGTATATGTACCAATACGGTACCGTTGGATAAATATATGTTTGTATCGTATACAAAACTTACGCAACAAAAAATTAACGGATCTACTTTATTCACAATTGATAACATGTACTATGTAAATTTCAGAATTCAAGGACAAAAGCGTACTTTAGAGTGGTGAAATTCAAAACCAAAGATCAGAAGTACTTGGGAACACTTTTAATCTTCACTCCAATTCCACTTTATGTCCAAGAAGTGTGGTCTCTCAATCAGTTTCAAAGGAGAATAAGAGAGTGATTTACACTCACATACACACCATTTCACAAAAATAGTGTCTATTACTTAAAATTTTGTGCATTTCTCCCTTTGTATCTAACTGATTATCTAATTGGGCTAACTTTTTGGGCCTTTCCAATTGGGCTTAAGTGTGTTGCTTAGAGTGGGACTAAAATGGAACAAATAAGACACTAGCTTCAATGGGCCTTAGGCTTTTTTGTTAACTCTTGACAAGTTCAAAGTTACCATTAATTATATTTAACATTACTATATAAATATAATTGCACTCTAGGCCTTATTAAAAAATTATATCCCAAGATTTTATTGTACATCCAACCCTTTCATAAAATATTCGTAATAATACAAAGTCATGAATGTAGAGTGCCACTTTGAAGATTATTACATCTTAATCCTTGAGTACCTAATTTAATCTTTTATGTTATTCATCATATATTTATAAAATCCAATTTTATAAATATATACTTTAGTAACTCCTTACTAAAGTGGTTAGATCTAACACTTTGAATAACCAAACCCATTAAACTTATCTCAAGGGAATATTTTATATCTCCGTTAAGAGATTATGAATTCCATCTTGAAAATATATGTTCCATCAACACTAAATGTGGCTGCCCAACATACTAAAGTTTTGATTGTGACTTTAGATCTCACTCCTAATATATCAAAGTAACCTACACTTCATGATCAAGTCCATTATTCTCTTAAAATTAAGAGTTCATATAAATAGAAGTCGTGAGATTTATTATTCATTTGACAGTCATTAGGAGAATAATAAATCTCACAGCGGTCCAGTTCAATATGTCTTAACTCTTAAAATATGTCTAAACTCTTAAAACATATCAACACATCAACTAGAAGTCTCTACTTCCATGATCAAGACAAATCATCTTAGTTGATATGTTATACTCTTCATAGATGAAATGCCCAATTTTATCACCGATTACAAACTATAATTCTGAGTTTACAAAGAACTTGTGATTTATATCTTCTGTGACTAAATTACATAAATCACATACTATGCATCTCATGGACTATATGATAATGTTCAAATATTCATGTTACATTATTTCAGATAATAATAAAACAACTTTATTTATCACAATATTAAGTCATACATAGCATCATAAAATAAGATTTAAGGGCACTAATCCTAACAATCTTCCACTTGCCCTAAAGATTATTGTGCACTAATCTAACTCTCATTCCCTTTAAATGTGACCAAAAGTCCTTTGAGGAAAGACTTTGGTAAAGAGATCCGCTAGATTATTTGCAATATCAATCTTTGCTACTACTACATCTCCTCGAGCAACAATGTCACAAATGATGTGGTACTTTCTTTCTATGTGCTTTCGTTTCTTGTGATTTATTGAATTGTGCAACTGCTCTACTATTGTCACAAAGCAATATGATAGGAACTTGCTCCATTCTCACAACACCAAGATCAGAAAGGAATTTCTTGAGCCAAACAGCTTCCTTTGCCACTCACAAGTAGCAACATATTCAGCTTCCATGGTAGAGTCGGCAATACAAGATTGCTCAATACTCCTCCAACTTATGGCTCCACCTCCCATGGTGGAGTCGGTAATACAAGATTGCTTAACACTCCTCTAACTTATGGCTCCACCTCCCAAGGTAAACACACAACCTGAAGTGGACTTTTTGAAATCAAGGTCTGACTGAAAATATGAATCTGTATAGCCAATAGGTATCAAATTCTCACTATGGTAAACAAGCATATAATTTATTATTCTCCTTAGATACTTGAAAATATGTTTTATAGCTTGCTAATATTTTAGTCCTAGATTTGATTGATATCGGCTGATCATGCCAACTGAATAACAGATATCTGACCTAGTACATAGTATGGCATACATGAGACTTCCACTGCAGAAGCATAGGGAACTTGTCTCATCATATTTTTTTTCTCAAGAGTCTTAGGCCTTTAATCATCAGACAGAGGAACTCCATGTCTAAAAGGAAGTAATCATTTCTTGGAGTTTTACATGTTAAATCGTTCTAGAACCTTATCTATATATCCAACTTGTGACAAATCTAATATCTTAATCTTACGATCTTACCAAAGCTTTATCCCTAGAATAAAGTTAGCTTTACCCAAATCCTTCATATCAAATTAGCTTGACAACTAAACCTTTACTGATGACATTACCCTTACATCATTTTCAATGAGTAGAATATCATCAACATAAAGCACTAGGAATATTACTACTTTGTCTCGATGTCTTTTGTACATACATGGTTCATCAAGATTTTGTTGATTGGTTAATCAAATTTGATGTTCCATGACCTAGATGCTTGCTTAAATCCATTAATGGACCTTTTCAACTTGCATACCATATGTTATTGGTTCTTTGCTATGAAACCTTTCGGTTGCATCATATAGATTTCTTATTCAAGATTGCCATTGAGAAATGCAGCCTTCACATTCATTTTCCAAATCTCATAATCATAATGAGCAGTAATGGATAAGAGAATTCTGATAGATTTAAGCATGGCAACTAGCAAAAAAGTTTCCTCATAATCAATACCTTTGTAGCGAAAAAGTTTCTTCATAATCAATACCTTCTTTTTTTGTATACCATTTCGCCACTAGTCTTGCTTTAAATCCTTTCCATCTACCCCTCTCTTCCTTTTGTAAACCCATTTGCAACCAATAGGTTTAATGTCGTTAGGCGCCTTGACAAGATCCCATACTTGATTGGAAAACATTGAATCTGATTCAAATTTCATAGCTTGGACCTAATAATTTGCATCTATATCATTCATTGCCTCTTCATAAGTATAGGGATCCGATTCAGCCTCTTCTGGGATAACTTCATAAGTTTCTCCTAAACTTATAAGTTTTATAGGAGGCCGAGCAATTCTCCCACTACAACAAGGCACCTGTGTACTACACATCTCGTGAGTAATATCTTGTGGTGTATCTAATACAGCCACATCATCCCTAATTTCATCCATTGATTGTTCAATTATAGGTTTATCTATTTTAGTCAAGACAATTTTACTTCTAGGATTAAAATTATTCATATAATCATCTTCCAAAAATTTGGCATGTGTACTAACAAACACTTTGTTATTTTTATAATTATAAAATAAATAACCCTTAGTCTCCTTTGAATATCCTAAAAACATGCATACTTCTATTTTTGCTGTCAACTTATCAAACTTCCCTTTCAACACATGTGCCAGACATCCACAAATGTGGAGGTATCTCATATTGGGCTTACACCCCACTCCATAATTCCTTAGGTGTGTTGGGAATAGATTTTGATGGAACAAAATTCAAAATATGCATTGCAATTTTTAGTGCATATCCCAAAAAAAAAAAAAAATTAGTAAAGTTGAATAACTCATCATGGATTTAACAATTTCCAAAAGAGTCCTATTCTTTCTCTTTGCTACATTATTTTGTTAGGGAGTTCCAAGTGCAGTCAATTGGGATACAATCCCATTTTGTATTAACCATCTCGATAAGATCAAATGGACTTTATGTGTTTACTCAATTGATTATTAACTTTAGCCCTAAACTCTTTGAACTTTTCAAAGGTTTCAGACTTCCATCTCATTAGGTACACATAACCATATCTTGAGTAATCATCCATAAAAGTGATGAAATACTCATAACCTTCTTTTGCCTGGGTTGACATAGAACCACATACATCTGTATGAACTAAGTCAAGCAACTCTTGGGTTATTCTACCTTTTGCATTAAAATGTCGTTTGATCATTTTACCCTCCAAACAAGATTCACAAACTGGAAATTCATCAAAGTCCAATGACTTTAAAAGTCCATCTTTGATCAGCCTTTGAATTTTGTTTGAATTAATATGACCTAAACGCAAGTGCCAAAAATATGTCAAAGATATGCATCAATAGTAAAATAAAACTTTCTCTTTAATGATATTACATGAGAGTTATTATCTAATTCAGAATTGTATAATTCATGCTTATCAGAAGTTAAAATATAAACATCATCAACAATATTGCTAGAGTAGATAAACACTTTACCCTTCTTTATTACAACATTGTCTTTCAGGATAACACAATACCCATTTTTACCTAAATAAGTTGCATAAATTAAATTCTTATGAACATTAGGTACATACAGATAGTCTTCCAATATTAAAACTCTAAATTCAAAATATAAATTAAGCACTCCAACAGCTACAACTGGAATTCTGTTCCCATCAGCCAAGGTAAGAAACATCTCCCCTTCATTCAATTTTCTAGTCTCTTGGACCCCTGCAAAGAATTGCAGATATGATTAGTACAACATGAATTCACACATTAGGAATTCGTGGGATTCTATACTAAACATGTTTCAAGAAGGAATGTACTTTTTATACCCTTATTCTTGGTAGCTCTAAATATAAGACAATTCCTCTTCTAATGACCTTTCTCACCACAATAGAAATATTTTCCTTTAGCGTAGTCATTTTTCTTTCTCTTGTTAACAACTCCTAAGACAATTTGTTTACCATCTTGCTTGGTGAAGTCATTCTTCTTCTTCTTCTTCTTCTTCTTCTTCTTCTTACCCTTGCCTTTCGACTTAGATTGAGAAGTAGAAGTTTCAACCATATTGGCATTGACACTAGATGTACCAAGAATGCCTTCCGCCACCACCAACTCATTCATTAATTCAGATAATGAATAAATCTTTTTGTTCATATTATAATTAAGTCTGAATTCCTTGAATGATTCTGGTAGTGACTGGAGTATCATACCCACTTGAGATTCTCCATTAATATTAGCACCTAAAACTTCTTGTGTGTTCAGATTAGAGATCATCCTAAGACAATGCTCCCTCACTGAAGTACCTTTAGCCATTTTGGTGTTATTAATTTGCCTCATGGTTTCTTGCCTAGCAGAATGACCTTGCTCACCAAACATCTCCTTCAGACTTAGCATTATATCCGAAGTTAGTTCTATATCTTACATTTGATGTTATAGAACATTTGAAATAGATGCTAGGATATAGCATTTGGCCATCTCATTAGATTTCTGCCAATGATCATATCGCTTTTTTTCCTCAAGATGAGCATCTAATGATGGAAGGTTAGGACAAGGTTCACTAAACACATATTTGTGTTCTTCAGTAGTAAGAACAATGTCCAAATTTCTTTTCCAGTCAACATAGTTGGATCCAGTCAGATTGTTGTGATTAAGAATAGCAACAAGTGAACTAAAAGATGCCATGATTCAAATCTAAAAATAATAAACATGAATATAATAAGTAAAACTGGGCATTATCAATTTAGCATATAAACATATAATATGAAACCTTAAAAAAAACCATAATATAAAATATGCAATGACAACCCAATCCCATGTTTATAATTCCTTAGTAGCAAGTATATTATAAACACTATGATTGATTGAGAACTATTCTCATTATTAGTGCTATCATGATAACTCTTATCAGACACTAATTATATGTCGTATAAATTTTGGCCTCTAAGTAAATAATGACATAGCTCATTTGGGAGGTTAACATTACGCTTAGTCTAGTGTACACCAATATCTAGAATCATATGTAGTCACATTTCATCTCCCTTCTAGTGTTTAAACTTGTAGTACCATGAAACAAAACACCCTTCTTTAAGATCGCGAGACATATACTCCAAGACCAGGTGCTTACCCCACACTACTATGAACCAATAATGGAGGCCATGAGATCCAACCCTTGTATTTCTCTCCCACTAGACATTTGAAAATAAAGGTTTTTATTTAGAAACATGTGTTATCTCATTACACATAGCCTGGCACTTTTAAAAGTTTGAAAACACTTAGAAAAATTCAAAATTCACAGATTTCAATTGGTCGAATGTATCTCTCGATCGATTGAAAAATTTAAGAAATTCATACCAAACTTTCTACCTAGCTCGATCGGTACTCGATCGCTCCTCGATCGACCGAAAAAGAATATTCGATTGATCAACTAGCAATCGAGAGTCAATCGAATTGGACAGAAGGTTCACTATTTCACTCAATCGATCAAAACTCGTGAAACTCGAATTTCCAAAAATTTTTTGAAGCAGTTTTCAACAGTTTTTCATGAACAAACAACTATCATATGAACATAATAGATAGAATTTGATATCAAAACTGAATTCCATTGATGCTATAGCCTTAAAGTTCAAATTAACATACTTTACATCAAACTTAAACAACATCATAACATCAATATCAGATTTCATCAAACAACAATTTCAATGACCATGAAGAAAATTAATTACATAATCTTCTAACATCATGAAATTACTATCTTTGGTTCCAAAACTCACAAACATGTTATACAAATTCAAAATTGAAGACCGCTCTGATATCAATTGTTGGATAAATACATGTTCGTATTGCATACAAAACACACACGGCGAAAAATTAATGGATCTACTTCATTCACAATTGATAACATGTACTATGTAAATTTCAAAATTCAAGAACAAGAGAGCGTACCTTAGTGCAATAAAACTCAAAACTAAAAATCAAAAGTACTTGGGAACATTTTTAATCTTCAGTCCAATTCCACTTTACGTCCAAGAAGTGTGATCTCTCAATTAGTTCCAAGGAAGAATAAGAGAGTGGCTTACTCTCACATACACACCATTTCATAAAAATAGTATCTCTTACTTAAAATTATGTATGTTTCTCCCTTTGTATCTAACTGATTATCTAATTGGGCTGGTCTTTTGGGCTTTTCCAATTGCGTTTAAGTGTGTGGCTTGGAGTATGACCAAAAGGGAACAAATAAAACACTAACTCCAATGGGACTTGGGCTTTTTTGTCAACTTTTGACAAGTCAAAAGTTACCATTAATTATATTTAATACCACTATATAAATATAATTGCACTCTAGGACTTATTAAAAAATTATATCCCAAGACATTATTGTACATGCAACCCCTTCATAAAATATTCGTAGTAATACAAAGTCATAAATGAAGATTGCCACTTTAAAGATTACTATATCTTAATCCTTGAGTATTCGGTTTAATCCTTTATGTTATTCATCATATATTTATGAAATCCAATTTCATAAATATATACTTTAGTATACCTTACTGAAGTGGTTAGGCCTTACACTTTGAATAACTAAATCCATTAAACTTATCTCAGAGGAATATTTTATATCTCCGTTAAGAGATTATGAATTCTATCTTGAGAATATATGTTCCATCAACACTAAATGTGGCTACTCAACATACTGAAGTTTTGATCGTGATTTTAGATATCACTCCTGATATATTAAAATAGCCTACAGTTCATGATCAGATTCATTATTCTCTCATGATTAAGAGTTCGTATAAATAGAAGTCATGAGATTTATTATTCATTTGACAGTCATTAGGAGAATAATAAATTTCACAGCGGTCCAGTTCAATATGTCTTAACTCTTAAAACATATCAACACATAGAAGTCGTCACTTCTATGATCAAGACAAATCATCTTAGTTGATTTGTTATAGTCTTCGCAAATGAAATGTCTAATTTCATCACCGACTACGAAGTATAATTCTGAGTTTACAAAAAACTTGTGATCTATCTTCTATGACTAAATCACATACTATTCATCTCATAGACTATATGATATTGTCCAAATATTTAAGTTAACATTATTTCAAATAATAATAAAACAACTTTATTAATCACAACTTTAAGTCATACATAGCATCATACAATAAGATTTAAGGGCACTAATCCTAATAGATACATATCGGCCGGTACGGTTAGTACTAGTACGATATCAACCACCTTGACTAAAATACCCACCAAACCTAAAAAATTACCGAAATACCCCTCCCCCCCCAAAACATAAAAATAAAATGACCAAAATATCACTAGAACCTAAAAATTATCCAAAATACCACCTAAACCTAAAAATTAACCGAAATACCCCCAAAACCTAAAAAAATGACCAAAATAACCCCGAAACCTAAAAATTGACCAAAATAACCTCGAAACCTTAAAATGACTAAAATATCCCTGAAACCTAAAAATGACCAAAATTCCCCCTAAACATTAAAAAATGACTAAAAAAAACCCTATAACCTAAAAATGACCAAAATATCCTCAAACCTATAAAATGACGAAAATACCCCTAAACCTTTATAATGACCCAAATAAATCTAAAACCTCTAAAATGACAACAAATAATCTGAAAACCTCTAAAATCACCAAAAATACCCTGAAACCTCTAAAACGAACAAAATAGCTCTAAAACTATAAAACGACCAAAATACCCCTCAAAATATCCAAAATTACCAAAATACCACTAATCCTATAAGATGAACAAAATATACACCTGAAGCTTCTAAAATTACCAAAATAGGGATTTGGAGTATTTTGGATGTTTAGAGGGTGTATTCATCAAATTAAAGGTTCTAAGAGTATTTAAGTCATTTTATAGGTTTCAAGGGAATGTCACTAATTTTTTAGGTTTTAGGAGTGTTTTGTTAATTTTTAGATTTTGTGGCTATTTCGGTAATTTTCTAGGTTTTGGAGGTCTCTTAGTCATTTTTTAGGTTTTTGGGATATTTCAATTATTCTTTAGGTTTTGGGAGTATTTTAATCATTTTTTAGGTTCAGGGGGTATTTTGGTAATTTTATTATGTTTAGGGAGTATTTTTGTCATTTTTTTTTTTTAGTTTTAGGGGGGATTTTGGTAGTGTTTTAGTTTTAGGGTGTATTTATATTGTCTTATAGGTTTAACTGGCATTTTTGTCATTTTATAAGTTTCAGGGTGTTTTGGTCATTTTTAGGTTTTGGGATATTTTGGTCATTTTTAGGTTTCGGGGTATTTTGGTCTTTTTTTAGGGTTAGGGGTTATTTTGGTCATATTTAGGTTTCAAGGGTATTTTAGTCATTTTTTAGGTTTAGGGGTATTTTGGTCATTTCTTAGGTTTTGGGACTATTTCGGTCATTTTTTAAGTTTTGGGAGTATTTTGATAGTTTTTAGATTTAGAGGGTAATTTGGTCTTTTTTAGGTTTAGAGTATATTTTAGTCATTTTTTATGTTTAGGGGGTATTTTGGTAATTACCAGTGGTTTTGGGGTATTTTAGAATTGGGTGATTTGTAGAAATGATACTTGGGTCTAATTGGGTCTAATTGGGTTTAATTAGGTTAATACCCATTTAACCCAATTAATAATTGGGTGGGTTTGGGTTTATTTTGCCACCCCTAGTGTGTCCTTTATCTTCTTGTTTGTATTCCTTTTTAATCTTCACATTTCTCCATATGTCGCACATAGAAGTTATGTTGACTTGACTTTTAAATCTTGAGTACAAACACTACCAACCTGATTAATATTAGGGTTTAAACATTTAGTAATGCTAAAAATACTACAAATTTAATGTAACTCTTACAAATTAATGTGCCATATTTTAAATACTATGCAAAAAAGTTTAAAATTTTATTTGATCTTGTTGATGTAATACCATCACACTTATTATTGTGTTAATTTATAATTTTTTATAGTAAATGTAGTAACAATTTATCATTGTTCTATAAGGTTTAGAGCCTTGGTTAAGAAACAAAAATTAGTGGGTCTTGTTGTTTTGTTTTGCAACTTATTTTCACAACAATGTTTTTAGAGATTTGGGGTTCCAGTTAGCTTAACTGGTAAAATTTATAATAGTTGAATAAAGTACTTAAGGTTCAATCCACACATATACCAAAAACCAACTAGTATATTGGTTTGATAATAAAGACATTAATCGATTATAGGTTGAAACTCTCTCAATTTCTTTTTATTTTTTTTAAAGCCCATGGATTAGTAGATTTTATTTTTACACACCACTGGTACTTTCTACAAAATTAGGTGATAAGCTTTGGAGCTGTCATGAGTCATAAAGTGAAGATTTTTCCTAATGACACTACTTTATTCTTCCGATAGTTTATTTATTGATAAGATTTAGATCTCAAAGATCTACCTAACCTCACCACCCCATTCTTTTATCACCTCAGAGCCCAAAAGGATGATCCGATTCATAAAACGACAATAATAATAACATGGACAATCTCATACTATCCAATTAAGTCAAGTTGGAGATACTTACACTAGTCTAGGAGTTGAGCACTTGAATATTTCATTGAAATCAAAACCCTTGTACAATAACAAAACCCTCCAAAAAAAACCTGTGAGGAGAGCATTGTTTTCATAAAAATTCTTCCATCTATATTCATGTCTAACACAGCAGATTATCATATCATATCCCTCTCTGGCTATCCTTCCTTTGCGATGCAGCCACTCTATTCGTGTAACCCACAAGTTGTCTCTTTTTTCCCATTTTAGCTTTTCCAAAAGGGATGATACGTTACACCTTATTCTCCGAAAAAGAAAGAAGATTATGAGGAAAAAAAAATTAAAACGATATTACAGTTTATATCTCATTCATATATAATTTTGATTTATTTGTTTTCTTACAAAGAAATGGCAGCCTGGCAATCCCATCAAGAATCCAAGACCCCAACTTCCTACCCCACAACTGGCCACACCCACTAAAAGAATCTCAATTTATTTAACAAAAAACAAAATGAAGAACGAGATCTATATAGATGATGTGCCAATCTACCATCCAAAATTAAACAAATAAATAAATTCAATCCCATAAATAATTCAACTTTTGTGCATCCCATTATACATAAGAAGAATCCAAAGCATAGACATGGACGCTAGTCAGACTGTTATAGATGCTCTCCAATCCCTCTTTTTTTTTTTTTAAATTACCAAGTAAAGAATATTGCATGTGATTATTTTTAGTATATAAACGATAAAACTAGTAAGAATCCTGAGTATAGGTACAAATGTATGCCAGAAAAAAATTGCCTCGTAAAAATGACAATCACTCTTCCACCATTACTCATCTTCAAGCATGGCAACCCCATTAATGTATGTTTATCCTGCATCAAAACAACGATCTCAATCATTATCGTCAAATGTCAACCAATCAATACTCAAGATATATACAAACCACCCACCATAACAGTGACTCAATCAAAATTCATTAATGTAAATAAAACGCTGTCATAGATAGAATTCCATGTTGATATGAACAGGAGGTGGTTTTTACTATAAGGAGGGTCCCCCTTCCTTATGGAAAGTAATTCAAAGACCCAAATGAGAAATAAGTCCAGTTGAGCTCCAGTCCACAACTATATTTTATATGGAGTATCATAAGCATTATTTTATGATGTAGTGTTGATAGGTATTATCAAAATATTAGTTTTGAGAAACCCCAAATACAATTTGAACTAATAAGACATTTTTGTGTGTTATAGATAATTCAATGTGTAAAGCTTCTTATATATTGTTGAATAGGAAACCTAGATTTGAATACTACCTACACTAAAAGAAACTAATTAATCTTTTGGCCTATAAAAAAAGAACAATTATAATCGAGCGAAATGCTAGTTGTATGTCTATGCACATTCAATAGAGAAGAAATTTGGCACAACTATAAACTACATATATTTTCATTTCACTCAAATCAAACAATATATTCAGCTTCAAATTTTCAAAATCTTTGTAATTCAACTGATACATCTTGGTGTTTCAAACAAAGATGTTCAAAACTTAAATCTGCCCTTATTGAACAATCAAATTATCAAAAAAAATCTCCTAATTGAAAAACCAATAATCCCTTAATCGCATTTCACTTATTATAATTCAAAGTCTAATAAGTTCAAATAATCAAACTACATTAGAAAATAAAACATTGTAAAAAGAAAAACACGTAAATCACATAAGATTATATGAAAATGACATATCATAAATCCCAAGTGCATGATTACTAAGCTTGAGGAGAAATTTCAGAATTATAATTGTCAAGTACTTGTACCATTGCAATATAAGATTTGAAAGAAAGTAAAAAAGAAAACATACCATTTGAGCGTATTGATGGTACACTTGGGAATTTTACCATCTTCAAGACCCTTCAAGCTCACACCGCCACACAACAGCTTCACACCAAGTGGCCCTATTTTGAGACCATGCACAATGTATCCCAACCCAGTCCGAGCCTCCACGCTCACCACCAACCCTTTGCTTTTAAAGCTTGCCTTAAGCTTAGCTCCCTCCCCATCATCGACCAGCTGGTTCTTCACATTAGTCTCCACCTTCAAGCTCGTCGTATTACTCTTCCTCTGAGTGAACCCGGCCACCATCCCCGATCCCAATTCAGTCGGGTCCGGCTTGGGCCCGACCTTGACGTTAACATGAATATGTTTATAAAACAGTGACAGTTTGCCGTTCGGGTTTTTGGCTTCAACCCTAATCAACGTTTGTGCGTCTAAATAAGTACCGTCCGGTTTGACAGTCACGTTGAAACGTGGGATCCGAAAGGATTGGAGGTGGAAAACGGGGATTTTCGGCAAAAACCAAAGGTAGAAAATGGCGGAGGCAACGGCGACGAGGACGATCAGGATTATGATTAGGACACAGAAAAAGCAGCAGCATGATCGACAACAGCCCCTGCTGCTGCGTCGTTTCTTGGGGTGGTAGGATTGTGGAAGGAGAGGTGTTCGCATAACTGGCTTCGGCTTCGGCTTCGGCTTCGGAGCAGGTTGAGCCGGGATGTTCTGATCTCGGAATCCCGGAGGTTTTTGCAGCACTGGCTTCAACGGTGGTTCGGCCATTTCCGATCGAAAGGAATGTGATTTTTTGTATTGGAAGGAAATGGAGGAGGAATGAATGAATATTATTCAAGTTTCACATAAAGAAATAATTAAATATAAAAGCAGATCTAGAGAGAGAGAGAGATGAAGAGGATGTTTTCTTATATACAATATATGAGAGAGTTTTGGAGAGGAAAGAGAAGGCCAAGTTGTTGCGAAAGGCCTTTTTGAAGGGGAGAAATTTTGATGAGAGAGAGAGAGAGAGAGAGAGAGAGAGTTTTGTCAGGAATGGATTTGTTACACTTTCCACAGTGAGGAGGGGAGGATAGGACAAGGTGTTTTTTTGTTGCTAATAGGCGGTTCTCGTTACTTCTCTTGTTTCTTTTCTGCTCTTTTTTCGTTTCTTTTGTTACGTCTTTCGAATTTTATCCTTGTCTCCTTACCCAACTCATTTTTTAACTAAAATTGTAATTTGGAGTTATGATTTATTCGAAAATTGTAATTTTAAGTCACAGTTTCAATTTGAATTTTTTTTTTTTTTTTTTTTTTTGGTGATATGAAAAAATAAGTTGTATGTAAAACTGTGTAATAACTCATTTGTAACAAGTACTATTATCCTACATAATTTATTTTAAGGAATTGTTAGTTTCGTAAATTTGGTATATGTCTACTCAACTACTCCGTATTAAACTCAAGATAAATACGTCATTTTTCTCAAGAAAAAAGAAAAAAGAGAGAGTATTTTCACCCTGTAGAAAGTTCTGGGTACATATTTTCGTAGCTATTAGAATCACAACATTGAATTCATTTGGAACCATGAACAAAATCTTTTTGTCAAGTCGTTCTAATTTTCTTTGTAAGGAAAATCACAACATATTTTCCTGGTGTTTCTTTTTGCACCAAAATTTTCTTTGTAATAGTAAGGGCATTAGGTTTGTGAGGCGTTCTAATTGCATGTGTTTTAATTATTACTGTAGTGAGATTCTTGCTTATTTTCTTACTCAATTAATATTTTTGTAATATTTGGATTATTACACCTTAAATGTTGAAGTACACACATATATTTAATTAAACGAAAATTAAACTTTAAATTATAAATAATATGAGTAAATAAGTACCATTTTTTTTTGTTAATTTCTTTACTTAAGTATGGCCAAATATCCTAAATTAGTTTGTTTTTGGTAATGAATTATGAAATTAAGGTAATGTATCATAACTATATGATTAAATTCAAATATTCAGAGACAAAAATATATAACTCAATTGGCATATTTTGGTTTTTCTAATGAAAAGACATCTATGATTCAAATTAACTCACCCTCAACTAACAATGTATCAAAAAAAAAAAAAAAAAAATCAAATATCCAATTTATTGTTACCTAGAGTTACTCATAAGTGACGTGAATGTTGTGCCAAATGTCACTTTTGTCTTCTTATGGAAATATCGTGGAGGATTTTTTTTTTTTTTTTTGTTGGGTGAAATCGTGGAGGATATTTGTTGTTTAGGTTCATCTTTTCTTTTTTTTTGATTTCATTCGCGTGCACCGTAGTGGTAATTTGGTTGCTGATGTTTTAGCTATAAAAACTAAGATCATGGTAGGGTGCCAGGTTTGGTTAAGGGCCATGCCTGAAGACATTGTCCCTCTTGTTGGTTTTGATGTTCATTCATTTTTGTTCTTTAATATATGCCCAGACTCTTGGTCTGGTTTCTCAAAAAAAAAGAATTTATTTTTCTTATAATGTTAAATATATTTCAATTCAAGAGCAATCACTCTCTCACACACACACACACACACACACACACACACACACACAAAACTAAGAGAAAATTCAAATATAATTTCAATATAGAATCTAATTTTTCATCATTTGTCATTTCCAATTTTTTTTTTTTTTTTAAAATTGTGATAAGTGAGTTAATTCTGTGCAAAATACAAGAAGTCTCACATAAAATTTCAATGAAAAATTTAATAAGGATCTCAAAAATTGATTGTTCATATCTTATTTGAATAATATAAATATGAAATAAATTTATTGCATAACAATAAAAAAAAAATTAGGTTGAAAAGCTATATATATATATATATATATATATGAGGCTTTCTTTTTTTTGGTCTAGTGTCATAACTTTTATTTTTTTAGTATTAATTAATACTACTTATGATAATTTTTTATCCCTACATTTTGGGCCTATTCCCATTTTGGTTTCTACTTTTCTATTTTATCACTTTTAGTTCTTATAATGAAAAATATGTTCCATTTTGGTCCCTACGGTCATCTCACTAACAAAAATTGTTTACATGTCGTACATAGTGCACTGTTGGCATACTAAATACTAACGTAACCATTAAAATAATATTTTAAAATTTGTATTTGAAATTTAAAATATGCCAAATCAACATTTTAATTTTTTTTTAAAAAGCCACATCATATAAAATAATTAAAAAAACATTTCTAAACTTCTTGTTTTTTTTTTTAATAAAATAATTTATAAATTTTGTGTGTGTGTGTGTGTGTGTGTGGAAGAATACAAATAACTTAGAACATGATTGTTCTTATCAATCAGTCATGTTTTTATTTTCTTCCCCAACTAACATGTTTGGTTGCCCAGATAATTAAAAAAACCAAGATTTATTTTTTCTTGCCATTTCTTTTACTCAAATTTACCAAACACAAAGACATGCCCACAATTAGACAAACATAATTTTGGCCCCAAACACAAAACTCAACCCATATTTTCAACAATTATATAAAGACAAAACTTAAAGACATTAAACAATTACGCAAAGACAAAACTCAAACCCAGATTTTTAGTCCCCAAACAAAAACTCAACCCAAATTTTCTTATGCTTTCTGAGAAATCAAACACAAAACTCAAATCCCAAATTGATGAACAAAACCCTAGATCCGAACCACAAACAGCAACGGATTTAGAGAGATACAGAGAGAGTTGGATTTTCGGCCATGGATTTAGAGAGAGAGAGAGAGAGAGAGAGAGAGAGAGGGCTGGGTTTTCGTTCATGGGTTTAGAGAGAGGGAACTGAGTTTTCGATCATGGATTTAGAGACTGAGAGAGACAAAGAAAGAGATCACCTTCAGCCACCTTCAGTCAGCCTATGCACCTTTATCCAAACCCACCTTCAACCACCTCCACCTTCACCCTGAGCTTGGAGACTTTCGTAGAGAGAGATAGCTTGTAGAGA
The DNA here is from genome assembly GCA_032878915.1 of Castanopsis chinensis. Classification (NCBI taxonomy): domain Eukaryota; kingdom Viridiplantae; phylum Streptophyta; class Magnoliopsida; order Fagales; family Fagaceae; genus Castanopsis; species Castanopsis chinensis. The sequence goes on along the minus strand of JAVQMG010000106.1, from coordinate 3,754,103 downwards.
GAGCTTGAGATTTTTGGAGAGAGAGAGAGAGGGAGAGAGAGAGAGAGAGAGAGAGAGAGAGCTTGGAGATTTCTGTTTGAATTTTTACATTATAGAGAGATATAAATTTTATGTTGTGTTTAGTTGCCAAGAAAGTTTTTAAAAAGATTGAGAATGTTACTACAAAAATTCTCAATCTTTAAAATTCAAAAAGTTTATTTTATTTTATTTTATTTTTTCAAGTTAAATTAAAATTGATAAATTAGAAATTCTTTGTTTTTAATTTTTAAAATTAAAATGCTATAGCGGTATATTTTAAATAGCAAATATTTTTTTAATATTATTTTAATGGTTACGTCAGCATTTAGTATGCCAACAGTACATTCCATTTGCCACGTAAGCAATTTCTGTTAGGAAGATGATGGTAAGAGCTAAAATAGAACGCGTTTTTTGTTTTAGGGACTAGAAAAGTATGGATCAAAATGAAAATGGACCCAAAATGTAGGAACCAAAAATGTATTTCTGCCAGATTTTAATGTGCATCCAATTACATTTATTTTTTTAATAATTTGATTAATTATGTATATTTTTTATGATAAAAAAATTGAATTTATTTTTAAATGCTTCTATGTGTATACATAAGTTACAAGTTAGTAATGGATATAATAAATTAAATTCATGATTATTAAAGGATGTTTAGAAATTAAAATGGGTAAATTGTAAAGTACATCCTAAAATTTGAATTTGCTTAGATTTTAAATCATGAAGTTTGATTCTGTTAGCAAAACTCCACCTTCTATTAGTTTAAGGTGTTAAAGGCTCATTTGGTAGCAGTGTTTAAATATTGTTGTTCAGTTTTTAGTATTGTGGAAATGCACATTTGAGTGTTATAAAAATACATGTCAAAAAAACTATTGTTCTTTAAACACTAAAACCTTTTATTTAAACAACAGTGCCAAACAACCCGTAAGTGACACGTAAGTGGCAAACGTTTTTATATTTGCCACATTAGCCATTCAAAACGACCCCATTATTAAGAGTGTGTTTGTTTGGAGGTGAAATAGGGTGGATGAAAAACTTTGGAGAGAAAATGAGAAGGAAAACTTTTTTAAATGTGTTTAGTCAGGTGGAGAGGAAAAAAAATAAATAGTGAGACCCAGGTGTTTTCTTTTTGACCCTACCAAAAAGTTCTCTCTAAAAAAACTAAAAAGAGATCATGTATTATTTTTAGATGAAAATGCCCCTGTGCAGTAAATTCATTCACGTTGCTGCCTCTTTTTTTTGTCCTCTTTTTTTTCCTTTCTTTTTTTCCACCGGACGTTGCTGCCTCTTTCTTTTCTTTTCTTTTTTCGTTTTTTTTTTCTTCTGACGTTGCCTGCCTCTACTTCTTTTTTTTTTTTTTTTTTTTTTTTTTCTTTTTATTTACTGGGCAGGCTTATCTAGTAATTTTTTTTTTTTTTTGGGTTTAGATGTGATTTTTTGTATGGACATGATTTTTATTTTTCAATAAATTTAGGAGATTGATTTTTATTGGTTGTTTATCACTTTTTTTTAGTTTTAATTGGACATATTTTTTTTAATAAAAATATATACATAAATTTATACGAACTTACCTCCTCCTCCTTCTTTTTTTATTTTTTTTATTTATTTATTTTCTGCACCCAACCAAATAAAGAGAGAAAAATTAGAATTTTTTCTATCCTACGGGTTTCCAACCCATCCAACCAACCGGACCTAAAGAAGGGACAAGGCACTGCTGCCAACTCTCTAAACAGCAAGCACACCGGATCTGCAAACATATGATAGCAACGAACAGCCTATTCCCAAAATCAAAAAACCCCGTAGCCGTAGGCCATAGGACTTAGGAGTTAGGAGGAGGATGATATGCAGTATAGTCAATAGTCAATGGTTATGGTGGCATTCGCCATAGAGCTTGTCTAAGTTCCTGTCTCAAACAACTACACCAGCAGACCCAATGTAGCTTGGAAGACTTATAGTTAGCAAAGCCGTCCAGTCAACAGGAACAAGGTTAGAGCTATTCTCTCCAATTTAGCTTAGCTGGGCTTTTGGGAATAGGCCGCCGTCAATGCCTTCGATTCCTACTTCCAGTTGCCATCGTAGGTTTACCTTCTTTCTTTTTGCTTATTTTCTTTAAGAGCTCTTATAATTTCACCAATGGTTCTTGCTTGTTTGCAATTACAATTTCCAAGTTGTTGATTGGTTGCAGTTAATTAAGCTGGTAAAGCCTCTTTTCGCTGAATAACCACTTCCCGCCTACATCAAAAAAAAAAAAAAAAAAAAAAATCAATTGATGTATTAGTATGTTGATGGAGAGCAATCATCATGGAGTGGATGAATTGAATTTTATTGTATTTATTAAAAAATTTTAAAAAAAATGGAAATGGCATACTTGATTGACATCTTTGTTTTCAGGTTATAGGCTGGGCTTACCTCCTTGATTTTTAGTGTGGAAAACCAATATATATATATATATATATATATATATCAATAGTACCTAGCTGTGTAGCACTATGATTTATTGTAATTACTTTGAGGTTGGGCTAAGCTTTTGGTTGAGCTAAAATGTTGTTGAAATGGTTTTGTATAAATTTGAGAATGCCAGAATGGGTTAGGACTTTGGAAAAACTGATATTTTTGCTTAAATGCCTTGTTCCTGCACTCATATTAGTGTTTATGTCCAAACTATGTAACATTATTTTGATAGCAAAAATTGATATTATGCTTAAATTTTGTTGGTTTGTTAGTTGGATTTGAATGTTTGATGGGTTGCCAGTTGTGCTTTCAGTGTTTCCAAAAGGAAGGTATAATTATTTTTGATAAGCTCAAGTGCTTAACCCTAGTTTTTAATCATGTGGAGTATAAGAATTACACTATAATGAGTTTTAACTAATTTTTTATTCTACTTATCAAAAAAAAAAACTACTTTTTTATTCTAGTGATTATTCAACCTACGTACTCACTGCCAATGTTCTTTTTTTCTTTTTCTTTTTTTCAATGAAAAGTAGGATCTTACAATCCTCAATCCAATCTATCATGCCTTCCCATTGATATCTTGTATAATTCCGATCCTAATAACCTTAGTTGGTAGAGATGGAGTTCGTAAGCCCCGAAGGTCTTCGATTAGACGGTCGTTGTCCCATGGAAGTATATTATCTCTCACTTATTCTCATATTTTCAAATTATATTATTTTCCCTAGCAATCCCATCAAATTTCATTATCTTCTCTAGCTTGTTTTATTTTATTTGTTTGCTCTTTTCCTCAAAAAAAAAAAAAAAAAAAAATTATGACAGATGAGACAAATCCGAGCTGAGACTGGTGCTGTGGCCAAAGCTGACGGGTACTAAGACCTTGCTTTGAATTTCTCTTTTCAAACCATAGTTTTGTTCTTTAAAATGAATTCTTCAAATATATATATTGTTAAGAATTCACTTTGCTTCTCCATTTCAGCTCTGCTGTGTTTGAGATGGGTAAAACCAAAGTGATTGCTGCAGTATATGGCCCTATAGAGGTACCCTTCATCATTTTCCTCCATAATTCTTGTACTTCTTATATCTGGTGAATATTTACTTTTTAAGAAAAGCAGTCTTTGTTTGAAATGTTTTATTCTGCAAGATTAAAGTACTGTTCAATCTATTGCTGTACAATCTGATTATTAATAATATATGCTCATTTTGCAGGTCCAAAATAGGAGTCAACAAATTAGTGACCAGGCACTGATGGTAACTCTCTTCCATTTCTTTTCTTTTCTTTTCCTTCTTCTTCTTTTGCTTTTTTTTTTTAAAGAAGTTTTAAATGCATTCATAACTTTTTGATTGTATTATTTGCGTTTGTTCATGTTTCAGGTGCGCTGTGAGTATAGCATGGCTAATTTTAGTACCAGGGATCGCATGAGAAAAACAAAGGGTGACAGGTAATCCTCTTTTTAATTGTATTAGGTCACCCACCTTGTAAATTTTATTTACATTGCCACAAATTCAATTGGTAGTATTCCTTATGAAGAAAGTTGTGTGTTTGCTAGTATCATGTATACTTAAAAAGTTCTGTTATGTAGTTATAAGTGCATCAAAAATGTGTCTAAAGAGAAATTTTGTAATTTAGAAATTACAGTTTTTAGACTGTGATTCTCAGGGAATTGTGTTTGTCTAATTATAGACAGGCTGGGGTAATTTGTGGAAGTCTAATAATATTGTCTGTCGGTAGTTGATGAACCGAAATTGTATCAATATCTCATTTATGTTGTTTGTGATTTTGAGTAAGTTAATACTCCTTTGACTTGTCTCTAGAAGTGGGTTCTTAAACTATGTGATCTATTCATTATAAAAAGAGGAGAAATACCTACTTATGCATCCCCTTCACTTGCATTACCTACTTATGTAGCTGACAAGCATCAATACTTGTCTTGATTTTGATCTTCCAAGAGGAGGGATGGAGATTTTCTATACTGCCTTTGCATCTACTATGGGTTGTAAGGTCAATATGCTTTAGCTTGGTGGCACCCTGCACGCATCCTATATAGGTCAGGGGTGGAGATGCCATTTGAGGTAGAGTTCATGGGCTTACTGGAATTAAAGCATTTTGTGAAGTATTTCTTTTTTTGCATGCATGCTCTTACAATTTGCAAGAAGGATGAACTCCCAGTGGCCAAAGAGAAAATAAAAAGGTGTGGTGGGGGTTAATTGACAATCCATGATTCTCACTAACTTCTTTATTTACTTTTGAGTATGAATTTCATTGTTCCAGTTAATAAATTCCAGATTCATGATGCTAGGTGTTCAGTTATCTGGTTTCACTGTGGCACCTGTTTGTATTTAACAAGATGTTCAAATTGAAGAATGATACCTTGAAACTTATATAACAGTAACGATGGTATTTATTGTTCTGAATGGCTAATAAGGCTACCTATTAGATTTATAATATTTGTTCATTTTTTGATTGGTTGAATGGATTCAAAGAAAGCATTTATTGGCCATTGTTGAATCTCCATTATGAAAACAGATGCATCAGCAAAATCAAAATATGACATGCATTTGTACGATCTTTCGCTTTGTTATTGATGGAAGTTTTCTTGAATTCAGACGATCCACAGAGATATGTCTGGTTGTTCGCCAGTCCATTGAAGCTTGCATATTGACACACTTGATGCCTCGGTCTCAGGTTCTATTCCAGCATCTTGGGAATATTCCTACATGAATACGTAATTTTGAGATCTTTTTCTAAAGCCTTGTTTAGTAATCTTTCAAATAGATATTTTTGTCCAAGTACTCCAAGCAGATGGTGGTCAGTTGAGACTCAACTGAATCCCTGTGCAGTTATTACTCCTGACTGATCACCGAGCTCTTTTTTTTTTTATTAATTCATGAGTTCATGCCCTTTCTGTGTCCCTCGTTTTGTGTGTTTGTGTGTATGCTTGCATTTATCTTTGTCATATGGAAGGTTTTATTTATTTTTTTCTTTTTTCTTTTTCTTTTTTTAAGTAACAAAGGACTTCTAGGGAATTTACTACGTATGATCATAGATAGAAAATTTGTCACACTTTCTTGTTGTAAGATACATGCTAGTATGTGGAAAACAGTCGAAGTGTCTCTGTACAGAATACCGGTAGAATATGTAATCAAATTGACCTGAGTGTTGTGTCGAATTCTACTCATGAAATGGAATTTTTTCTGTTGATAACCTGATTTCATTAACGGGCAAAAACAGATGCATCCTTCCTCAATTACTCAGAAACAACAGGAGGAGGAGAGTGCTTATAACAAGAACTAAAAATCCTTGAAATAGTAGCAAATTTAGAAAGGGCACGAGAAACACAATTAGCATCTCCTAATCCAGCTAAAAACACATTGAACAAAACCATAGCTAAGTTCTCATGAACTGGGAATTTGTTTTCTGCAGGAACTAGATCTGCATGTATCAATTCAGCAACTTTAGCCCTTGCAAATGCTGGGATCCCAATGCGTGATCTTGTTACTTTATGTAGTTCTGGATACCTTCATAGCACTCCTCTGCCTGGTAAATTTACATGCCTTTTATTTTTCCAGGTTCCTTGGTACATCTACATTGTTGCTTCTCCAAATGAATTCTTATTTTGTCATGTGAACAGATTTGAACTATGTGGAAGATAGTCCCGGTGGTCCTGATCTCACTGAGTCACTGTAGGGTTTCTACCTAAGTTGGACAAATTTACTCTTCTTCAGGTTACATCTGAAAATTTGCTTTTATTTATTTCTCTCAGTACCTCTTACAGGTTTAAAATTTCATGATGTTTGATATAATGGCCCATTCAGTGTTTTTGTGCTTTTGAATGTTTCTAAATTTATATTTCAAAACAGCTATGAGCCTCACATATAAAGAAATTGAAACTCTGTCTCTCCACTTTCACTTTTTTGCATGCACTTCAATCACTATTGACCTATTGCTGAACTGCTTTGGGCAAGGTTCATGCAAGATGCTTCTCCGGTGTCCTGTTGGCCTTACAGGGATTTGGAATGTTCAGAACTTGTTATAATATACCTTGATTGATTACACTGATCCATGTGCTCAACCTGAGTATTTGGGATTAGGATTTTGATTACTTGCTTTATTGATATGTTTTGATACAACTTTTGCAATGTTTTTGAAGAGTAAATTTATTTCCCCTTGAAGTTTGGGTGATATTTTGCAAATTTTTGCGGTGCATTAGGCTCAGTGGTTCAATTTATATCAATCATTTTGTGCATCCCAATTACCTTGCCATTAAGGGTTTTCCTTGCTTGATTTAACAGCATCGCCCAAGATAGGTAAAGTTTTTTGTTGTTGTTGTTGTTGTTGTTGTTGTTGTTGTTGTTGTTGTTGTTGTGTGGAGCACTCATGTGTTGTGTTCTCTGCAGATGGATTCTAAGTTACCCATTGACATATTTGAAAATTTCATCCAACTTGCAATAGAAGGATGCAAATCAGTTGCCAATTACATTCGGGAAGTAAATACATTTTTTTTTAGCCATTGATAATGCTGGTCTTCACACTGTTTGTGATTTAGTTAGAACATATTGAGTGACCTCTGTGCTTGATCAATGCTCAATGACATCTCCTATAGAAAAAAACAAAGCTCAATGACATCTATATAGAGGTACTTGCTTCATTTGTTCTTTTATCAATCATGATGGATTTATTGGAATTCTTTATTGGTTTTGTTGGCAGATAATGCTAGAGAATACCAAACAACTAGTTTATTGTCGGGGCGTTTAGTTTATAAACATGGTAAGAAACTCAAATTCCTTGATTTTCAACAGAAGACATTTGATTATGTCTTGCAGTTCTTTAATTCCTACCTGCAAGTATTTCCTTTCTGACATTCTTCCTTGGAACCTGTAGCTTGGCTTGATCATCATTAGACTTCAAGTCTGGATATGGGAGTTCACTGCACTTGTTTCAACTTTTAATTAATCCCTGCTTGTGGGGATTTTGGCAAAAGCGTGCACACACACACATACACATATATTTATATATATAATTTTTTTTTTTTTGGGGGGGTGGGGGATACCTTGAGCTTGTTCTAGTTATGCCCTGCTAGTATTTAAACCATAAATTTAATTTGTATCATATAGAATAGAATTTTGATCAAAAGTTGTGAACTTGTTGATGTTGAACCTTTTTGGTGCATGTATTGCAGTTTATTCTGTTTCATTCTCTTCCCTTAATGAATGGTTTTTATAATTGTTTAGCATTTCTCTCTCCGTCTTTGAATGATAGCAGGACCTGAACTGACTTAAACAAAATCTCTTGTAGCCAATTGGTCCGTATCTTGGATGAAAATACTAGTGTACACATGATGACATGAATCATCCATTATGAATAAGCATTTCATTTTGTTAGAGTTTTTTGTTTTCAACTTATGCAAAAGTCTGTAAATATAAGAATTATATGGAGTCTACAAATAAATTTTAATTTGCATATCAAGGTCTGCTTGGTTTATGAGAATTTTAAATTGAGTTGTAGGTTCTTGAGGGTTTAATCCATAAGAATTCAAATGCCCAAGAGTCAAAATTTATGTTGTTTAGGTAGATGTAAAACTTAAATTTGTATTGCATTTTTTTTTTCTATTTTTTATTTTTTTAAAATAATCTTATACAAATGGGAAGGAGAGGAGACTATAAGACATCATATAAACTTCCAATATTTTTTTCCTGCCTAAAGGACACTATTTGGTAGAAAAGAAAAAACGGCGTCACTTAGTGGTTATATGTTGTTGCGAGAAACTAAAAGAGTAATGCTACTTCTGCAATATTTTCACAATAAAGTCTAGTGATAAGTTGTTACTGGTTCTAATCTAGGCCCATGATTGACATCATTTTTTTTACCCTACGTGGATGCCCTTTTTTTCCTTACATCTTAGCCTAGTAAGAGAAACCAAAATACCCAACGGAATGCAAAGCCCAAGGGCCCAACAAGAAGATTAAGAGCAAGAAGAATCAGTGAGCCAAGCCTAAAACCCCAGAACAAAAGGAAATGAAAGCCTAAACTTATGTTTGGGCTGGGAGAGAAATACAAGGAAAGTAACTCGCAACAAAATACCTTAGGATAGGGTAATAAGTGGGACTCGAGGATGACCCACCATCTCTTGAGTAGGAAATGTAAGTATGAAGGATGACCACCATAAAGGGCATCTTTCGAGAAGAGTAAACATAGGATGAGCATGACCCAAATACCATGAGAAGAAGAGAACTTAAAATAGGTTTATGCAAAATGACATGGGCAAGGTAGAGAACATTAGGGCCTAAGGCCCTTTTAATCTAATAAAGAACAACATGCCCATGAAGGACTAGCTCCATTTGTATAAAGGGATAACAGCCAAACCCTTGTCTTGGGGTGAAGACATGGTGAAAGAAAGGAAGAGAGAAGCAAGAAACGCATGATGAAGGGATGGAGCCAAAATACCAAGACGGACAAGCAAGGTAAGGACTGGGCTCTACTTTCTTGTGTCCCAACCACGAAATAGAAGTAAGGCCCACAGCTAGCAAAGCTTAAAGGGAATAGTTTGGTGGAGGAGGAAAGACCTTAGTTTTGGCATCATTTCGAGACCTTTTTTGGGAGATGCTCTACTAATAAAACATCTTTACCATAAATGGAAGAGGCTGGTAAGGGTCATGTAAGGCATGTTTGAGACTGTAACCAAATAACATTAATGAATCCTTATATCGTTTTGGGGAAGGAATGGGTAGATGGCTCTTTAGCAGACTGATATTTACACAAGCATGGGATTGTAGTCTATCGTAAGGTCAAAATCAAGGCTTCTGAGTAGGATGCCTAGTACTCAGAGTAGGTAGTAGCTAATGGTAGGCCTGTCCAAACATATCCGGTGACCTGACCCACTCGGAGACCTGACCAGAACCGATCCAAAACTGGCTGACCTGACCTACTCCAACGGTCGGCTATGGATTTTCTCCACCAGAAACTGACTCTGACAGGTTGATTTCGGTTTCTCTTCCCCAAAAACCCGAACCGACTAGCGAAAAACCCATAATCCGGCTAAAAACCCAAATTCTAGCAAGAAACCTAGATTTCGGCAAGAAAATTTCAAATTCCGGCAATAAAAAACCTAGATCTCGACGAAAAAACCTTGATTCAAGCTCTATTTCACGTAGATTCGACGAGATTTGACCAAATCTAACAAAATTTCATCGAATCTGGTGAGATTACCGCCGGATCTAGCAAAATCTCATAGATTCTAATGAGATTTTTCTCACCTTTTCTTGCAGTTTCCTCATCGTTTTCTCGCCGTTTTCTCAGATCTTTGACGCCGACCGACCCGTCCGCCACCCGTTAAAGTCTAATTCACCCGACCTATTTACTCCGGCGATTGGCGATGGGTGAGTTTTTCCAAAACCTGATTCTGTAGGGTCCATTACAGGTTGGGCACAAACTCGACCCGGACCAACCCATGGACAGCCCTAGCTAGTGGGTAATGCAATAGGAAGTTGAGTGTCCACGGCAAACAAAAAAGAGTGAGCAAGAATGAGGGTAAATGAGAAAAAAAAAATACTCATTCTAATTTGAGTATAAAAAGATGAGTAGTACCCATGAACAAGCAGTACAAAAACCGAGGTGAACTTAAGTGGAAATTGATAGAGAAATGAAAGAGGAAAAAAAAGGTAGAGAGTGACATCGAAGAAACAAAAGACTATTTATGGAAAGAATATAGAGAGTTAGCATACATCATTAAGGCATCTTTCCTTTCCTCATAAAGGGCCATACCTTCTACAGGCCTTCCAATCATTAGAATGACTATCTTGACTTATGTTCCAAACTCCACAATTTTATTGTCCTCTGTTGGTATTAAGGTTACATGAGTTGGGGCTGAGACCTCCTTAGTCCATTTTCAGTAGCTTGCATTTTATTGTCCTCTTTATTTTTTCGAAACTATATTCTCTCTCTCTCTCTCTCTCTCTCTTTCTCTTTCTCTCTCTCTCTCTCCAACCCAACCATCTTCTTTCTATCTCTAAAATTCTCTGTCTCTCACGATCCTTTATAGCCAGAGCTTTATCCAAAGGCAAGAGCCCCCCACTATAAAACACACACATTCTCTCTCTTTATTTTTTTTGAACAATATTCTCTCTCTCTCTCTCTCTCCAACCCAACCATCTTCTCTCTATCTCTAAAATTCTCTGTCTCTCGCAATCCTCCATAGCCAGCACTCTATCCAAAGACGAGAGCCCCAAAGCCTTCGCCAACCATCAGTGGCAACAAAACTCAATAGCACCACCACAAACAATGGCTGCTGCCCTCTCCTTCTCTCTCATCTATTCTATTTTATTTCCGATTCCATGTGGATTTGGGGATTGGGGTTTCAGGAAAACAAGAAACAAGCAACAAGAACTCACTCTCAGAGAACCATTGTGATTCTATTTTTCTTTTTCATTTGCTCACAGGTTCAAAAAGCATTCGCTTCTCTTTCATCAATCCTCTCACATACATACAATCACCCATTACCATGTTGAATGAGAAATCTCAGAAAACTATTCTAGCACTCTGTTCAATTTTGACTTGCTTTCCTGCCTTCTTACAAGTTGTTTAGAATCTCTCTCTCTCTCTCTCTCTCTCTCTCTCTCTCTCTCTCTCTCTACATGCATCCATTATTTATTTATTTTTCCAAGTGCATATTGAACCATGCGGTATATTTCAATTTAATATTATTATAATGAACTATAAAAGTAATAGATTTTCTGTTGTAATTTTTACTTCTTCTTTTTTGTTCACTTTTCATGTTCTTTATGTGTTCAATGTTCATGCATGAGCTAATCTGAAAAAGGTTCACTTCAGATTGTTGTTTCATCGATTTAAAAATTCTAACGAAATATTTCCCAATAGTATTTGAGTGGGGTTCGTTTTGTATTTTGCTTTTTCGTTTTTCATGTTCTATTAGTGGAGGACACATTTTTAGCTCTTAGTAATTTCAGTTATATGATTGGATTGCCATTAAAAATATGAGTTTGCCATTAAAAATATATTTCGGTACCAGCCTATTTCGACGTACTATTTTGAGTTGTTTCCGGGTTGAAATATATATGTGTGTGTGTGTGTGTGTGTGCGCGCGCGCGTGTATCTCAACAAATTTTCCAAAAAATAATAAGTAATTAATTACCAAAGTAACCACAAATAAGCAAATAATAGGGTGATTATTCCTTTAAAAAAAATGTTATTTATATACTATTAATTGGGTGTCTTTTTTTAACAATGTGTTTTTTTTAAACAAGTGGTACTACTATTTTTAACTGTTAGCTCATGTTAGATTTTTTCCCAAAGGGCACTTTTTAGAGAGAGAGAGCTGGGTTTTCGGCCATGGGTTTAGAGAGAGAAAGAGAGAGCTGGGTTTCAAGTCATGGGTTTAGAGAGAGGGAGCTGGTTTTTTGGCCATATATTTAGGGAGAGAGAGAGAGAGAGAGAGAGAGAGAGAGAGAGAGAGAGAGAGAGAGAGAGAGAGAGAGAGAGAGAGAAAGCTCACCTTCAGCCACCTTTAGTCAGCCCATGCACCTTTAGCCAAAACCCACCTTCAGTCACTTCCACCTTCACACTTTCATAGAGAGAGATAGCTTGAGAGAGAGCTTGAGATTTTCATAGAGAGAGAGAGAGAGAGAGAGAGAGAGAGAGAGAGAGAGAGAGAGCGAGAGCTCGGAGATTTCTGTTTGAGTTTATACATTATAGAGAGATATATATTTGATGTTGGGTTTGGTTGCCAATAAAGTTAAAAAAAAAAAATTTTGAGAATGTTACTACAAAAATTCTCAATCTTTAAAATTTTTAAAAAAAAAAATTGAGAATGTTACTACAAAAATTCTCAATCTTTAAAATTTTAAAAAAAAAATTGTTTTATTTTTTCAAGTTAAATTAAAATTGATAAATTAGAAATTCTTTGTTTTTAATTTTTTAAATTAAAATGCTAAAGCGGTATATTTTAAATACCAAATATTCTTTTAATGGTTACGTCAGTATTTAGTGTGCCAACAGTGCAATCTGTCTATCATGTAAGCAATTTCCGTTAGTAAGATGATGGTAGAAACCAAAATAGAATGCGTTTTTTGTTTTAGGGACTAAAAGCGATAAAATAGAAAAGTATAGATCAAAATAGAAATGGATCCAAAATGTAGGAACCAAAAATTTATTTCTGCGAGATTTTAATGTGCATCCGATTACATTTATTTATTTTTTAACAATTTGATTAATTATGAATATTTTTTATGATAAAAAAATTGAATTTATTTTTAAATGCTTCTGTATATGCATAAGTTACAAGTTAGTAATGGATATAATAAATTGAATTCATGATTATTAAAGGATGTTTTAGAAATTAAAATGGATAAATTGCAAAGTACACCCTATAATTTGAATTTGCTTAGATTTTATATCATGAAGTTAAGTTTGATTCTGTTAGCAAAACCCCCCCATTCATTAGTTTAAGGTGTTAAAAGCCTATTTGGTAGCAGTGTTTAAATATTGTTGTTCAGTTTTTAGTGTTGTAGAAATGCGTGTCTAAGTGTTATAAAATAAAAATGTTATTCTTATTTAAACACTAAAAACTATTGTTTAAACAACAATGTCAAACAGCCTCTAAGTAACACGAAAGTGGCTAATGTTTTTATTTTTGCCACATTAGCCATTCAAGAAGGGAAAAGGCACTGTTGCCAACTCTCTAAATGGCAACGTTTTGCCCAAACTATAAACACAAATGACAAAACACAGGATTTCCAAACATATCATAGCCACAAATTAAGATCCCGTGCAATACCTAGGGTATTGCATGGTGTGCAATTGCACAAATCTTAGCCATTCATTTAATCCAACGATTCCTTATTTCGACACCTAACCAAAATTGAAAAGACCCATTTACCCTTAAAATTTTTGGAGTCCCACCGTTGATGCGTGTGAGCTATTTTCACATTTGATAAAATCAAATTTCTCTCTCCCTGAGCTCCTCTGCCTCTCCCTCAACATGCCATTTTTTCTGCCTCTCCCTCAACCTGCCGTTACCCATCACCCAATGAAGACCCATCAGCCAAACACTCACACTCACACACTCCCTCTTTCTCTGTCTCCAAGTGTCGTTCCTTCTACCTCTCCCTCAACCCGCCGTCACCACTGCCAACATCACCCAACGAAGACCCATCAGCCAAAACAAAGCTTCTTCCCATCTGAAATGTCTTAACCCCAAACACTCAAGCTTACACTCACACTCTCCCTCTCTTTGTCTCCAAGCGCCTCTCCCTCAACCCGCCGCCACCGTTGCCAGCATCAACCAATGAAGACCCATCAGCCTCCACAAAGAAAATAATGCATCTTCCTAGGTTGCTTCCAACATCAAACGACTCAAGGAGGTGAGTTCTCTCTTTTGGGGTTTGATTTTAGTTCTATTAGTGATATATATTTCATCATGGAATCATTATTTTGTTTATGTTTTGAGGAATATTTTTGGGTAGTTTTTTTGCAACAACTGGAATATTGTACATTTTCAAATGGATATGTGAAATATGGTCTAGCAAAATTATAGAAATGGATGGTCAGTGGTACAGGGGATATAGCTAAAATCCATATTTAACTTAGATGTTACATTGGTTGAATTCTATGCTTTTAGATCCTGGATGTGTTTAAACTGTAGTGTTTTAGGTATGATACGCTTAAACATTTTCTTATGAAATTTTAGCTTGAAACTGTCCTTTATCAATTGGGTCATCATCTCTCATGATCATATATTGGTCTGTTGTAATTCTTATATATGATAAGCACAATGTTGGTACAAAAAATTTCAGCTTTTATTTACAATGAAATCCTTTCAATCTTCTATATTTATAATAGTAGATAATTTTGTACATTTGTTAATTACAAAAGTATTCTTTAATTTATTGCATAGTGTGGTGAGAGAATTCTCTCAAAACATGGATGCCAATGTAGATTTGGATCCTAGAGTTGGTATGGAATTTGATACACTAGAAGATGCATGGGAATTTTGGGTAAAATATGGAATGCAAGTGGGCTTTAATGTTAGAAAACATTACATAAATAAAAGTGTAATAGCCGGGAAAAAAAAATATAATAAAAAGGAATTAAAAGGGGGGTATTTAAGTAAATTTATTATGGGGTCAATTGTTATAATTAAAATTACTAAGGCGTTTTTAGAAAATAAGGTTGAAACCCTAATTTTATATAGTCTAATTTAAGTCAGCGTATACTGACAGATGTTTTGAAGGAGGAGACTATCCAAAATACTCAAGTAAAGAAGGTTTGACTGCACAATTGAGGTAAGAGCCTGAGAATCTCTCTCTTGTTAAATCTAAGCTTATTTGGAATTAGAGTTTTTTTTTTTTTTTTTTTTTTTTTTTTATGTGGATATTGTAACCGGTAGTGAAGCTATTTAATTATTTAAGAGTTTTAATGATGCAACGAAGAAAAGTTTAGATTTATATTTCGGTCAGTTGGATGCTACTGTCTACAGATTTTTCATTACTCAGTATTTTTATATATGGGTTGGGTTCAAGTTACACCTAGTGTAACTCTAAGCAATATTACACCATCCAATAACTTGTTATTGAATTAATATTTTGAAAATCCAACCGTTAAATTACATGTTCTATATGTTCTTAACATGCATGCAAATTTTCATATCAATTGGATGTTACTTACCATTTGATCCATAAACTCATTTTTTGTGCATTATTTTAAACTACAAAAATTTAAACTTTAACAATTGATTGATGATATGGCTATTAATATTTGATTACCTTAAAATTTTGCAAGCACGAAGAATATACAAAGATAATGTAATCTAATGGTGGATTTGTCAATATTCGCATCCAATTAAAAAATATTGGATGGTATAACATTGCTTAAAGTTACACCAGGTGTAACTTAAACCCAACCCTTTATATATATACACACGGTCTGTTGTGATAAGCATGGTTAGAAATGGTAGATTTTAGGCGTGCTAGGCTCAACTTGCTGCACAGTTGGGTTTTTAAGAGACTATGCTGAATCGATGGAATTGGAAAAAACAAAAAGGTCTAATAAGCATGGGTTTTGAGGTCTAATAGGTTATAGAAAAAAAAATGAAGAAGAAGAAAGCTGCACTTAGTGTAGTACATGTCCTTGTCTAGAATGACATAATAGTGCTAGCCTTATCTTTAAGGCATTGATGGTGGCAGCATATATATATA
Organism: Castanopsis chinensis; assembly: GCA_032878915.1. Classification (NCBI taxonomy): domain Eukaryota; kingdom Viridiplantae; phylum Streptophyta; class Magnoliopsida; order Fagales; family Fagaceae; genus Castanopsis; species Castanopsis chinensis. The sequence goes on along the minus strand of JAVQMG010000106.1, from coordinate 3,738,425 downwards.
TATATATATATATATATATATATTATGATTAGGTGGAATTTCGGTGTAGGTAAAGCAGACAATTATGAGATATTTTAATAGTTTTTCTTCTGGTCAGGTACCATTATAAGTTTTTTTGAATTATATGATTATTGAGTAAATGATGCTTGTAAATTATTAGGTGAGATCTAAGGATTTTAGAGAAGTGTTAGGGAGAAGTTCTTGTGATGAGCTAGCTGAGGTAAGTAACCTTATCCTAATTGGGTTTTATTTTGCTTATATTAATCTATTTTTAATTACTGAAAATTTGTTTATAATTGTTACAATTTTATTTCTATTGTAGCACTAATTTCAAGTAAAGAATTATCACAAATATATCTGATTACTGAATATATGATGTGTTTTGTTTAATTATTTTTAGCTATACTAATTCAAAGTAAAGAATAAAGAATTTCCGCAAATATATATATATATATATATATATATATAGAACATTGAATATAAGATTTATTTTATTTAATTGTTTTTTTTAGCTATATTGATTTAAAGTAAGGAATATAGAAATATCACAAATGTATTGAAATATTGAATATATGATTATATGTATATGCATTTGAATAAGATACATTTTTGTTAGAAATTATGATTTCATATATATGATTATAGACAGTTTGACTATGATTTGATTCTGATACCCAAACCAATGAGGGTTATTCATTAGTACTTTGATACCCAGCCAATGGGGGTTATTCATTGGTATTCTGATACCCAAACCAATGAGGGTTATTCATTGGTACTCTGATACCCAGCCAATGAGGATTATTCATTGGTACTCTAATGTCCAGTCATGGGGATATAGCGTGACCATAGTCATAAGATTGTTAAGTGACCATAGTCATAAGATTGTTAAGTATATGAGTTACGTTGAATATTTAACTATTTTGAGTCATTAAAACTGCTTATGTATTTTTGGAACTTATTGTAAGTTATAGATTTTGATAAATGGAAAACTAACTACCTTCTAAACCATCTATGATATAACTGTAAGATTAAAGTAGGTGATCTATTTGCAACGTATATTTTAAGATTATGAAACTTCTTTAGTTAATTTTGAAAACCCATAGCATATTATAACTTTTGAAGATTCCTATTACATCTTATTATTTTACAGATCTATTGCTAGATAAAACTTATTAGGATTTTGGTTATTTATTGAGTTGTCAACTCACCCCCCCTCTTTCTCCTTTCAGATTTTGATCAGGAAGAGTAGCATATGTTTGGGCTTCCGTTCGGATGTGCGCATGAGTGAAGTTTAGGAAATCAATTGAATAAGATTTGAACTTTTATGTTTAGGATTACGATTTGTGTGGACCTTTAGATTTAAAGGGTTTAGTTATTTTTATTTTGATGTTGGAAGATTATTATTTGGAGATCTTTTGAGAATTGCATTATTGAGGATATTTTCAAATTTATTAATGAAATTTTTTTTAAGGATAATTCTTTAATTGTTAAGAGGGCCTTACACACTTGTAGGGTATAAACTTTATAAGTGTGTGGCTGTTGTCACATGCCTAACTCTTACATGGGTTTGGGGCGTGACAAAAAGTAAGAATAATAGTAAGGTAGCATCAAGGGAATTTGTATGTGCAAAGCAGGGCATTCGAGATAAAGAAAAAGAAGATATGATTCACACACGTAACCGAGATGTACAAGGACTAATTGTCCTGTAAGGTTTTATGTTTCATTAGTGCGAGAAAATGGAAAGTTTAAAGTGTTTGATTTTGTTAGAGAACATAATCACACTCTTCATTTATCAGAAACAGTTTAAATGATGAGATCTCAATGAAAAATTTGAAAAGTTCATGCGGGATTGATTTTAGCATCCTCTTCTGGAATCAAGCCAAAAGTAGCCCATGAGTTGATGAGTAGAAAGGTTGGTGGGAGAGCTAATCTTGGATTCATTGAGCTTGATCAGAAAAATTACCTTAGAACAAGGTGGCAAAAAAACTTGGTATATGGTCAAGCTGCATGTTTATTAGGGTACTTTCAGGAACAATTGACTAAAAATCCATCCTTTCAATATGGCGTACAATTAGATAACATTGAGTAGATAACTGACATTTTTTGGGCTGATGCTAGAATGGTTAGTGATTATGCTAATTTTGGTGATGTGGTGAAATTTGACACTACATATGGTACTAATAAAGAGATAAGACCATTAGGGGTGTTTACCGGTTTCAATCACCATAGAGTGTTAACGGTTTTTGTGGCTGCTCTTTTATATGATGAAACGACATTTAAGTGACTGTTTGAAAGCTTATTAGTTGCACATGCAGATAAAAGAACTAAAACATTTTTACGGATCAAGATCCTGCAATGGCAAAGGCATTGAGTAAGGTGATGCCTAACACTTACCATAGATTATGTACTTAGCACATAATGCAAAATGGAATAAAACATTTGGGGAATTTGGTGAAGGATGATCCTTCTTTTCTTCAAGTTTTTAAAACTTGTATGTTTGAGTTTAATGATGAAAATGAATTTGAAAAAACTTGGGAGGACATGATTAACACATATGCTATACATGATCGTAGTTGGTTGGATACTATCTACAAATTGAAAGGAAAATGGGCAAAGTGTTACATGAAGAATGAATTTACATTGGGAATACGAAGTACCCAACTTAGTGCAAGCTTGAATGGAGATTTAAAAGATTACTTGAAATCTGATTTGGATATGGCTGAATTTTTTGAACATTTTGATTGGGTGATTGAGCAAAAATGAGAAAGAGAGTTACAAGCTGAATTTAATGCTAGGCAAAAGTTTCCTCAATTGGGCTTGAAAAATTTTCCATTGTTGAAGAAAGCAGTACAAGTGTACACACCTGTAATATTTCGAATGCTTCATGATCAATATGACCTTGCATCAGGAGCAAGGATAAAAAATCGCCAAGAAGACTTGTTAGTGCATACATACACTATTGAGTTTATGCATCAACCTAATGAGTTCATAGTCACTTATGACACTGTAAATAAGACATTTTCATGTAGTTGTAGAAAGTGAAATTGTTGGGATTTTATGTTGTCATGTTTTGAAAGTTTTTGACTTTCTTGATATAAAGACAATTCCTGATATGTACATTTTGAAAAGATGGACAAGAGAGTCAAAAAGTGGATGTGTCTTGGATAATAGGAGAACAAATGTGGAAGAAGATGTCAACTTGAGTATTACACAGCAATATAGAAAATTATGTCCCAAGTTGGTACGATTAGCTTCTCGAGCGGCAAATAATGAAGAGGCATTTGCTTTAATAGAGAAGATGACAGATGAATATGAAAAGAAGGTTGAAGACATTGTAGCAATAAATGTGGGTGGTCATCAATTGCCCCATCAAATGCCATTATGTAGTGGTGCAAAAAATCTCGATCCTAACCAACATTTGGAAGATTTGGTTGAAAGAGCAAAAGGTCTTAAGAAAAAAGAAGGTTGCAAGGGTGGAAAACGAAAGAAAAGTTAGGTTGAGAAGCAAACCAAAAAAAGGGGTAGAGTTGAATTAAATGATGAGGTTAGTTAATAGTTTTCTCAAGTAAATTTTATTTATTTATTTTTATCCCTTACTAAGTTTTCAGTGTTTGTAAACTTTTATATTGTTATGGCTAATAATATATATATATATATATATATATTTTTTTTTTTTTTTTTCTCATATAGGAACCTGGTTTTGCTCCTAACATGCAATACATTAATTATGGCTCACATGGAGAACATTATTCGCATCAAGTAAGAGATTTTTTTTTTTATTTGCAATGGAATAACTTAATAATTTGTGAAGTTGGAGGTTGTACTACACTTGCCTTTCTATTTGTGAATTTATTAATAAGATTTTCTTTTTTGTGATATAGCGAACTTATCCTGTCACTTTTTCCATGCCAATGATGACATCTGAATTGGGACCAATCCATAGTTACCAAACTAGTTTCACGTCATTCTTAAGGGTAAACATACTTGTTTACATGTTTTGCATTTATAAGTAATTAGATGATTTCTTAAACTCTCTCTTATAATCATTGTGATTACATAGGCACCATTTGTTAGGATATATGCCCTTAAATCCTATTGTATGATGCTATGTATGACATTATGTATGACTTAATGTTGTGTTTAATAAAGTTATTTATTTCTTATCTAAAATAATGGTAACATGAATATTTGGACATTATCATATAGTCCATGAGATGCATAGTATGTGATTTATGTGAAAAGTCACAGAAGATATAAATCACAAGTTCTTTGTAAACTCAAAATTTATAGTTCGTAGTCGGTGATGAAATTTGGCATTTCATCTGTGAAGACTATAACGTATCAATTAAGATGATTTGTCTTGATCATGGAAGTGGTGACTTCTAGTTGATATGTTGATATGTTTTAAAAGTTAAGACATATTGAACTGGACCGCTGTGAGATTTATTATTCTCCTAACGACTGTCAAATGAATAATAAATCTCACGACTTCTATTTGCATGAACTCTTAATTCTGAGAGAATAATGGACTTGATCATGAGGTGTAGGTTGCTTTGATATATCAGGAGTGAGATCTAAAATAACGGTCAAAACCTCAGTATGTTGGGCAGCCACATTTAGTGTTGATGGAACATATATTCTCAAGATGGAATTCATAGTCTCTTAACGGAGATACAAAATATTCCCTTGAGATAAGTTTAATGGGTTTGGTTATTCAGAGAGTTAGGCCTAACCACTTTGGTAAGAAATTACTAAAGTATATATTTATGAAATTGGATTTCATAAATATATGATGAATAACTTTAAAGGATTAAACCGGGTACTCAAGGATAAGATGTAGTAATTTACAAAGTGACAGTCTATACTTATGACTTTGTATTACTACGAAATATTTTATGAAGGGGTTAAAAAAATAAAGTCTTGGGATATAATTTATTAATAAGGCCTAGAGTGCAATTATATTTATATAGTGGTATTAAATATAATTAATGGTAACTTTGGACTTGTCAAGAGTTGACGGAAAAGCCCAAGGCCCATTGGAGCTAGTGTCTTATTGGTCCTTTTTGGTCCCATTCCAAGCCACACACTAAAGCCCAATTGGAAAGGCCCAATAGGCTGGCCCAATTAGATAATCAGTTAGTTATAAAGGGAGAAACATACAGAATTTTTTTTAAGCGATTTTCGTAAAGAAAAGAAAGAGTGTGAGACACACTTTTATTCTCCCTTTGGAAACTGATTGAGAGACCACACATCTTGGGCGTAAAGTGGAATTGGAGTGAAGATTAAAAGTTTTCCCAAGTGCTTCTAATCTTTGTTTTGAAATTCTCCACACCAAGGTACGCTATCTTGTTCTTAAATTCTGAAATTCATAGAGTGCATGTTGTCAATCATGAATGAAATAGATCCTTGTTTGTTACTTCCGCTGTGTGTTTTGTATGAGATACAAAACCAGATTTTATCCAACACCATTAACTCCATTGTTGTCTCAAGTATCAAATCTTTCAAATGTTAATCAGGTAAAATGTAAATGTTTTCATATATGAAATTTTGAAAAACTTACATGTTTACTTGTTTTGCAATTATAAGTAATTAGATGATTTCGTAAATTATTTCTCTTATAATCATTGTGTTTACATAGGCACCATTAACTCTATCATTGTCTCAAGCATCAAATGATGCAACTGTTTGTCAAGTAAAATGTAAACGTTGCTTTAAGTGACTATCTTCCCTACTTTTTTTTTCATGAACTTGTTAGATTTGAAGTCTGTTTTTCTGATTGGTTTGTATTATGAAGTTTCTGTTGAAGTGGTTTCTATTGAAGTGGCTTTATGTGTTTAAGTGGGTCTTGGCTGCCAGTGAGGTAGTTGATGGGTTTGGATATTGTTATGACTTGGCTGTGTGTTGTCTTGATGACTAGTGATATGTGTTGGCTCTTTGATGGTTAATAGTGATGGATGATTTGGGTGTGGCTGGCTATTGATCGTCTCTCGGCTATGCATACCTAGCAATGGGTGATTTGGGTTTTGGCTTGGCCTGTGGTGAGTGACTTACCTTTTGTGTGAGTGGCTTGGCCTATGGTGAGTAACTCATCATTCCTAACTAGCCTTTTGTGTGAGTGCCTTGGCCTATGGTGAGTAACTCCATCATTCCTGATTGACCTTTTGTGTGAGTTCCACCTATAACAATTCTGTGAGTGACTTATATTTTTGGTTGACGCAAGTTTGGTTTTAATCCCTTAAATTTAAAATATTTAGTTTTAATTCTTACTCACCAAATGAATATGGGTCAAGTAAAAAATAAATCCATGTGTTTATATCCTCTCTACTTACCAAATGAATAAACTTATTTGTTTTTATATATACATAGGGAAATGAAATTAGGTTTATTTATGGACTAACTCCATCTATTGAAAATACAAATGCTTGCCTGGAAACACAACACTTTTTTGGTAGGTAAAAAACTAATAAATGGTAAGTTCAATTATAGTGAAATTTTCTTATGTTTGTTTAATTTTCAAATGTAACTTGATTTTTTTGACATTTTTTCTGGCTAATATTGATTTTGCAGTATGATGGATAACATTTTTTGGACAGTTTGTTTGATAGTATATTGCATAGTGGACATAATAGCATATTGCATAGTGGACAACATTGCCCTGGACAGTTTTTTGGACAGCAAATCTAACTTTTTTAGACAATTGATTGCACATGTAGCAAATTTTTTGAATAATTTTTGTAACTAAAGAAGTTAGTCAAACATGTTAAATATGTTAGATTGTACAAGTGCATGTTTGAGTAACTTCTAGTTAAACATTAATTATATATGCAAGTGATTAATATTTTTAAATGCAATGTCTCTTCATACCCTAACTTTTGTTCCCTAAATTTGTTAGTACATGCTAGAATGAATGAGAGATTTCCAATTTCATATTAAATTTGGTGCTATTGAGTGTCTAATTCTGTCGTATGTTAAAGAAAAAAAAAATGAAAGAGATAAAGACAAAGAGGAAAAGCATAGGAAGAGAATAAGAAATTGTGGAGCTTGGCGCACATTCAGGTGGTCTAAATACTTCTTGGAATTGTGGAATTGTGGAGAATGGTTTATCATCCCAACTCCTTGTTAGCTAAATACTTCCTTGAAAATCCTCTCCATGACTGCAAACCCAACCCTAACCAATCTTGGACTTGGAAGAATATCATTTACAATAATCCATTAATACATCAAGATAGGTGGATGATAGGAACATGTTTGAACATTACCTTACCACCTAGCTTGGTTCCTAGCACTTCTAAATATCAAGGAGTTGTTGGCTCAAATTTGAAAACTATGGCTGACTTTGTTGAATCGTTCACTAACAACTGGAATCCCAGCATTGTTAGAAATCTATACCACTCCTCCTTGTTTTTTAAGGAGGACAAGATGTTTTGGAGACATTCAAGTACTGGTATGTACCAAATTAAGGTCTGTAAGGAACAAATGGTGGAACAAATGGAAAGTATAATACATGTTTATATCACCTTTATGGGGAAATTATTACACAATTGTTTGTCTGTTAATCTTAACTTGACAGAGCAAAAAACAAAATCAGCCAGCTAAGTGTTTTCCCCATACAATAAAAATATGAAAAATAAAAATAAAAATCATGAACAAAGTAACTTGTTCAACTCAGCAGCTCTGGTCACACTCGGTAAGTAACTTGTTTAGCACAGCAGCTCTGGTCACATTCTTGACAAAAATGACAACCTGATTGAAGTCCAATGCGTCAAGGTCATTCAATTTGCGGTTTTTCTCTACCTCCTTCAATAAAATGTAGTGCTGCATAGAGAGACAATGAAAATGTACATTAGTTGAATGAGCAAGAGACAGTCAACTGATGAAACAAAAATATTGCAAAAAATAAATAAATAAAAAAATCATCGAAGATAGCTATACAAGACTGTGAAGAGTCAACTTGGTCTCATCATCAACATAAATTTCCATTGGCTGAAAAAAACGAGTGTCAATATAAAGTGCATCAAAATACCATCTTCTACAGCAACCAAAACTCAACAACAATAGATAAACAAATAACTGGCAATCCAAAAAGTCAATCCTTCTAAACTACGATGTATTGATTGAACTTACTCATCTCTCAAATAGTAGAAACATCCAGCTACTACCCAAGAAATAAGAAGTTGAACCAATATTCTCACTAAGGCCCCACAAACACAATAACTCAACCACATATAACCAAAAGGATCAAGAGAAGTGGTTACACCCAAAGAAAAGTTCAGACTAGAAGTAGGAAAAACTAAAAATATTGCGAGTACTACAGCTACAAACTCATTCCCTTGCCAATGACAAGGCAAATTGAAACCTAAGCCACAAAACCGCACAATTGACACAACCAACAAGGCAATGACATGACATTTATAAATAAAAAGAATATCATAACTTTATGATGCCTTGTCACACCTCTTGCATAAATGTTTTGCAAACAGGGCGGATCTCTTTCCTGAGAGTTGCTGAAAACATCATAACTTGCTTGTCATGAGGAGTCATCTTGAAGATCTCCTGCACATCTCTCCTCTTGTCTGTAAAACATACAAGAACATGGATAACAAAAGGCTTAAAATAAGAAAATTATTATCGCAAACAATGCAATACACTGTAAAGAGAATAAGAGAATTGCAAAGTATCAGATTTCAGAACTAATTCACATAAACAAGGGGATAAAAGGAAGAAGAATAAGAAGACCATACCCAGTGATTCTAGCATCTTATCACACTCATCAAGAATAAAATGCCTCACATTCTTCAATCCAAGATCTTTATCCCTTGCCAGAGCCAATATTCTTCCAGGTGTTCCAACAACAACAACCGCAATAACATAATTAAGACCTAATTTCAATTCCTAAGCTAAAACCCCAAAGAAGAGAAAACATAATTAAAAGTCAGCCCCAATGAGAAAAAGAGTTTGACCATTGAATATTTTCAATATCCATGGTAGTTTTCATCAAGCATAATAAAGCTACGTAAAATCTACACTAAATTCCTCCAGAGTCCTTAAGTTAAGCAGTCACAATCACTATTTTTGGAAGATGTACAGTTCTAATATACTGTTTTTGTATCACGTTGGTAACTTTTTAATGCCATAGAAAGCATTTTTAATTCCACAATCACTATTTTTGTATCAAGCACTTTTAAACAAATGACAAAAATGCAAGCAATATCAGGCTTGATTTCAATTCCTAAGCTAAAAACCCAAGAAATAGAAGACAGAGTTAAAAAATAGAGATAAATGAAAACAAAGTTTATTAAAAAAAATAGAGATAAAAGAAAACCCTACCGAGCGGTGGTCTTTCTTTGAAACAAGCCCAAATCGGTAGGATAATTTTCATCACAAACCCCACCTCCGATGGTGGCTTCTTCTCTCCTTCGACCAAACTCTCTTTCTTTCTCTCTCAATCTCACATCCCTCCATAGATCAAACTTGAAAAAGCATCAAACCCAAACCCGATTCTCTTCAAACTCTAACCCTTACTTTCTCTGATCTGGGTCTGAAAAACATCAATTTCTCACTTAAACACCCGATTCTCTCCAAACCCCAACCCTTACTCTCTCTCTGATCTGGGTCAAAAAGGGTGCGAGTGTTTGGGGGTCGGGATCTCAAATGGCGCCGTTTTTTCTTTGTTTTTGGTTATCCATCTGAGTTGGGTATGCGGGAAACGGTGACGACAGGGTTGAGGGAGAGGCAGAGAGGAAACGTGGATGTTGAGAGAGTGGTGGATGCGCAGTCGGGATTGAGAGAGTGGAGCGTTAGGGAGAGTGACGGAGAGAGCTAGGTTGAAGTGAGAGAGAGGAGAGAGTTTTAGTGAAATTCAAAAATGGGAAGTTGAAATGAAATCCTAAGTTAGCACACAAATTCCAGCATGTCCTGGTGAGGTGTCAAAATAAGGAGTCGTTGGATTAAATGCATAGCTGAGATTTGTGCAATTGCACAGTGCAATACCCTAAATATTGCACGGGAGTATTGCACGGGATCTAATAAATGCTTCTGTATATACATAAGTTACAAGTTAGTAATGGATAAAATAAATTGAATTCATGATTATTAAAGGATGCTTAGAAATTAAAATAGATAAATTGCAAAATACACTCTAAAATTTAAATTTGCTTAGATTTTACAATATGAAGTTAAGTTTGATTCCGTTAGCAAAACCCCACCATCCATTAATTTAAGGTGTTAAAAGCCTATTTGGTAGTAGTGTTTAAATATTGTTGTTCAGTTTTTAGTATTGTAGAAATGCGTGTCTAAGTGTTATAAAAATAAAAATGTTATTCTCATTTAAACACTAAAAACTATTCTTTAAACAACAATGCCAAACAGCCTCTTAACACGAAAGTGGTTAATGTTTATATTTTTGCCACATTAGCCATTCAAAAAGGGAAAAGGAACTGCTACCAACTCTTTAAACGGCAACGTTTCGCCCAAACTATAAACACAAATGACGAAACACAAAATCTACAAACATATCATAGCCACGAACGGCCTATTCCCAAAATCAGTCTTAGGGTGCTTCCTAGATCATGTGGTAATATTTATTTCCCCCACCTCTCCCAAGCGTACCCGCCTCTCATCATGAACCCAGAACATCCTGATCTCACCGTAATAGCAAACCCACCCCCACCTGTCTCAAACCACTACACAAGCCGACCCATTTCTCTCTCTCTATCAACCAAACCCAATATAGCTTGTGAGCTCTCTTCCTTTCGCCTTATTGGAAGACTTATAGTTAGCAAAGTTGTCCCGTTAACATAGGGATGGACACAGGTGGGGCCCGGGGCCACCCTGGCCCAATTTTTTTTTTTTTAAGCAAGTTAATTTTCAAAAAAAAAAAAAAAAAAAGACTGGACCCCTCTGAATTTGTAAACCATTGGCATTAACCCAGCCGGCTAGCCCACATGTAAAACTCAGCAATCCAAAACTCAGCCGGCCAGCTCACATGTAAAAGAAAAAAGAAAAAGAAAAAAAGAGGGTAAGTTCAAAAATGTAAACACAGCACCGAAGAGTCGAAGACTCCAGTCTCCAAACGGAAAAACAAAAGAAGAAAACCTAAGGGCTAAGAGGCAAGACAGAGAGTGAGAGGCGAAAGACTCTGCCGCTGCCCACGCCGTGATGCCGCCACCATGCGAGACCCATCTGCAGACCCACACGACACCCATCTTGCCGCGACACCGCTGCTGGTTTTAATCTGCTCCAGCCTTCACAATTCACATTCACACTCAAGTATTTAATCTATCCTTCAAAATTTCACAACTTGTGCTTGTGGTGTTTGTGTTTTAGTGAGTCTGTGCTTGTGTTATTTTTATTTATTTTTTACTTGTTGGCTTTATGACCGTGTGTTTGTGTCTATCTCTCTAATATTATATAGATCAGTCATAAGAGAGAGAGAGAGTAGATTTTCTAGAGATTAGAGAAAATATCGGCGTTTTACAACACTGTTTGTTGCATTGTAGTTGGGCACTAAAATAGGGACAACTCACGTCACTAGGAAAAGTGATTCAACTTTAAGAAATAAAAATAAAGTGTTTGTGGTAATGGACAATAAAATCATATTGTCGGTAGTGGGATTGGGTGAGTGGGGGGAAAAAAAAGATAAACAAAAAGAGATAAAGACAAAGCTGGGCGAGTGACCCAAAAAAAAAAAAAAGGCTAAAGGCAAAGATACAAAAACAAAAGACAAAGATAAATCATATAATACAATAAATTGTTACACAAATTTACTAAAATAACAATGATTCATTTGCACTTATTATTAACTTATAATGCTACAACTAGTAATTTGAAATTAGATTAATTTATAAATTGAAAAGCAGTGAGAAATACTAAATTTATATTTAAATGAATGATGCATATTACTTAGATTCTAATATTTTTCTTTACCTGAATTTTTTTTTCTTCTCTCCGACCCTAGCTTGAATTCCTGGGTCCATCCTTGATGAAAACCCATGTGACAGGTTCATTCTAATTTTCAAATTGGTGGAAACATGTAAGTTTTATGCATCAAATTGATCTTGCAATTTGCTGATCTAATAGGTGAGATAAGTTTGTAGCTAGCTTAAAAGGAGAGAAAACAAGATATTATGCTCTGCACCACGTTGATTAAATTGGGTCCATGAGTAAATTGTTTTATTATTTAGAAAATCTCAAAATGAAGTGAGTGAATACTAAATTAAGCGTGGTTTTGTGCCTTTATCTCTCTCTCATGTCATGATTATTTGAACCTGACAAGTATCAATACTTTAATATCTTTTCATAGAAGTTTTAATGTTTGAATTTTTGTTACATGAGATCTAGCGTAGGTTGTGTTTTGAACGTGAAAGTCAATGCTATTCCTCTGCCTAGCTTAGGTACCCAAATATATTTTACACACAATTACTAGGGGCTTTGAAAATATGATAAAATTTTGGGTTAACGGTTTGAGTTTTTCCTAAAAAATGTATTAATTCAGCATGGGGATGGGATCTGCTTACTCCACTTCACTTGGATTGACTGTTATTAGACCTAGAGCAAGGATTTTCAAAACTAGGGAATCAGATTTATTGCAATAATATTTAGCTTTGCCCCCTTTCTTAAATCTATTAAATTATGACAGCCCATTTGGTCTAACCATCCCTTTTGCTGTGAAGTTGATAACAAAAGGGTCAGTTCTAACAAATCCACTAGTGCATGTGCTATGTGTCAGGTGATAGGAATGCCACTGTGTTTTTATCTTCCCTAGTTTTTTTTTTTTTTAGAAAAACAGATATTATACTTTGCACCATATTAATTAAATTGGGTCCATGAGTAAATTGTTTTATTATTTAGAAATTTTCAAAATGAAGTGAGTGAATAATAAATTAAGCATGGTTTTGTGCCTTTTTCTCTCCCTCATGTCATGATTATCTGAACCTGACAACTATTAATAATTTAATATCTTTTCAAACAAGTTTTAACGTTTGACTTTTTGTTACATGATATCTAGAGTAGGTTGTGTTTTGAAAGTGAAAGTCAATGCTATTCCTCTGCCTAGCTTAGCTACCCAAATATATTTTACACCTAATTACTAGGGGCTTTGAAAATATGATAACATTACTGGTTAACGGTTTGAGTTTTTCCTAAAAAATTTATTAATTGGGCATGGGGAAGGGATCTGCTTATTCCATTTCACTTGGAATGGCTGTCATTAGATCTAGAGCAAGGATTTTCAAAACTAGTGGAATCAGATTTTATTGCTATAATATTCAGCATTGCCCTCTTTCTTAAATCTACAAAATTATGACAGCCCATTTGGTCTAACCATCCCTTTTGTTGTGAAGTTGATAAAAAAAGGGTAAGTTCTAACAAATCCACTACTGCATGTGCTATGTGTTAGGTGATAGGAATGCCATTTTGTTTTTATCTTGCCTAATTTTTTTTTTTTTTTTTGATAAAAACAGATATTATACTCTGCACCTCATTGATTAAATTGGGTCCATGAGTAAATTGTTTAATTATTTAGAAAAGGTCAAAATGAAGTGAGTGAATACTAAATTAAGCTTGGTTTTATGCCTTTATCTCTCTCTCATGTCATGCTTATCTGAATCTGACAAGTGTCAATAATTTAATATCTTTTCATACAAGTTTTAACATTTGACTTTTTGTTACATGAGATATAGCGTAGGTTGTATTTTGAATGTGAAAGTCAATGCTATTCCTCAGCCTAGCTTAGCTACCAAAACATATTTTACACCCAATTACTAGGGGCTTTGAAAATATGATAAAATTTCTGATTAACAGTTTGAGTTTTTCCTAAAAAATTTATTAATTGGGCATGGGGATAGGATTTGCTTATTCCACTTCACTTAGAATGACTGTCATTAGATCTAGAGCAAGGATTTTCAAAACTAGAGGAATCAGATTTTATTGCTATAATATTCAGCTTTTCCCTCTTTCTTAAATCTATAAAACTATGATAGCCCATTTGGTCTAACCATCCCTTTTGTTGTGAAACTGATAAAAAAAGGGTCAGTTCTAACAAATCCACTAGTGCATGTGCCATGCGTCAGGTGATAGGAATGCCATTACGTTTTTATCTTCCCTAGTTTTTTTTTTTTTTTTTTTTTGAGAAAAACAGATATTATCCTCTGCACCACATTTATTAAATTGGATCCATGAGTAAATTGTTTTATTATTTAGAAAATGTCAAAATGAAGTGAGATTAAACTTGGCTTTGTGCCTTTATCTCTCTCTCATGTCCTGATTATCTGAACTTGACAAGTATCAATAATTTTGATATCTTTTCATACAAGTTTTAATGTTTGACTTTTTGTTACATGAGATCTAGCGTTGGTTGTGTTTTGAACGTGAAAATCGATGCTATTCCTTTGCCTAGCTTAGCTACCCAAATATATTTTACACCCAATTACTAGGGGCTTTGAAAATATGATAAAATTTCTTGCTAACAGTTTGAGTTTTTCCTAAAAAATTTATTAATTGGGCATGGGGATGGGATCTGCTTATTCCACTTCACTTGGAATGACAGTCATGAGAACTAGAGCAAGGATTTTCAAAACTAGTGGAATCAGATTTTATTGCTATAATATTCAGCTTTTCCCTCTTTCTTAAATCTATAAAATTATGACAGCTCATTTGGTCTAACCATCCCTATTGTTGTGAAGCTAATAAAAAAAGGGTCAATCCTAACAAATCCACTAGCGCATGTGCTATGTGTCAGGTGATAGAAATCATGGTTTTCAAACCCAGACCGTTTAATGAATCGTAAATGAAAGAGGTTCAAGGTTTTTAAGGTCAGACCGAGGTCGAACCGTGATGACGTCATAATTACTTTAATAATTATTTAAATATAAATAAATACATTAAATTAGTATAAATAAAAAATTTAACTAAAATAATCCAATTAAATATAAATATCTATATTTCAAATATATATTTTCATATCATAACTTTTACAAGACAAATAAGAAATATCAAATCTTAAGCAAATTTAAATATAATATCTATTTATTTATTTATATATTGATTACCTAAACTTGTAATAATAATAATAATAATAATAATAATAATAATAATAATTGGAAAGACACTCAAATAAAATAAATTAAATTATTTAATAATTTTAAATTGAAATAATTATTTAATAATTATTATATACTTAACTATGAATATTAATTATAATTAGAGCAATAATAACACCATAACATTTTATTCAAATTTTGTCATAATTTGCCACGTAACGAAATGTGAGTGGTGGATTTGTAGACCCATAAATTTTTTTTTCATTACTCAAACTTTGCCATGTGTCCAATTATTGTAATAAATTGTATAAAATATAGTGATACTAGTACTCCTTTACTCTTTAAAAGTATTTAAAATATTTAAAGCAATTATGAAGGCACGTCACATCATGTTTAGGCAGGTGAGAAAAGATCTAAACCTATGGCTGAAGATTTTTTGCTTTTATTAAAAAATTAAAACTTTCCTCATTTCCCATGTTAGCCTCGTTAGTGAGGGACTTAGGAATTCAAAATCAGTAAAAAAGTAGCAAAAGTCTAAAGAAAGAAAGAGAAACAGACAGCTCCATCAACGGAAAAAAGAAAGAGAAGAAGAAAAAAAAAAAAAAAAAAAGAAAGAAGAAGAAGAAGAAGCAACTGCATAAGACAAAGGCGTGATTGGCAACCTGCAAGTTGCTGCTTCAAGTCTTCAACTAGGCGCAGATCCTGCTCCTGCTTCGTTGTATTCTTCTCTCTTTCTTTTTTTTTTTCTTTTTTTTTTTTGAGGATCTTGTTTTCTTATCTCTTGTTCTTTTTTTTTTTTTTTTTTCCTTACAAATCCGTTTGTTCAAGATCTAAAATTATTAGATCTCCTTCCCATCTTTGTTCTTCTTCATGTTTGTTCATTTCTTTTTCATTTCTTCTAGATCTGACCATAACTTTGTATCGGTGTACTAGCCAAAAGTCACCGGAAAAGCTGAAACAAAAAGAAACCGTCTGAACCTCAAAAACCGGTCACGGTTCTCAGAACCGTACGGTTCGACCACGGTTCACACGGGTCCCTGCTTTTTTCCCATTGAATGGTTCTTGATGCTAAAAAAACCGCAAAACTGAGAGGTTCGCTGTTTTTTCGGTTGGACCGTACGGTCCGGTCTGGATTTCAAAACTATGATAGGAATGCCATTTTTGTTTATATCTTCCCCAGGATTTTTTTTTTTTTTTGAGAAAAACAGATATTATCCTCAGCACCACATTTATTAAATTGGGTCCATGAGTAAATTGTTTAATTAATTAGAAAATGTCAAAATGAAGTGAGATTAAGCTTGGTTTTGTGCCTTTATCTCTCTCTCATGTCACAATTATCTGAACTTGACAAGCATCAATAATTTAATATCTTTTCATACAGGTTTTAATGTTTGACTTTTTGTTACATGAGATCTAGCGTAGGTTCTGTTTTGAATGTGAAAGTCAATGTTATTCCTCTGCCTAGCTTAGCTATCCAAATATATTTTACACCCAATTACTAGAGGCTTTGAAAATATGATAAAATTACTGGTTAACGGTTTGAGTTTTTCCTAAAAAATCTATTAATTTGGCATGGGGATGGGATTTACTTATTCCATTTCACTTGGAATGACTGTCATTAGATCTAGAGCAAGAATTTTCAAAACTAGTGGAATCAGATTTTATTGCTATAATATTCAGCATTGCCCTCTTTCTTAAATCTATAAAATTATGACAGTCCATTTGGTACAACCATCCTTTTGCTGTGAAGCTGATAAAAAAAGGGTAAGTTATAACAAATCCACTAGTGCATGTGCTATGCGTTAGGTTATGGGACTGCCATTTTGTTTTTACCTTCCCTAGTTTTATTTATTTATTTATTTATTTATTTTGGTTGTTGAGGGAAATAGATATTATACTTGAACCACGTTGATTAAATTGGGTCCATGAGTAAATTGTTTTATTTTTTTAGAAAATGTCAAAATGAAGTGAGTGAATACTAAATTAAGCTTGGTTTTGTGTCTTTATCTCTCTCTCATGTCATGATTATCTGAACCTGACAACTGCCAATAATTTAATATCTTTTCATACATGTTTCATGTTTGACTTTTTGTTACATGAGATCTAGCGTAGGTTGTATTTTGAACGTGAAAGTCAATGCTATTCCTCTGCCTACCTTAGCTACCCAAATATATTTTACACCCAATTACTAGGGGCTTTGAAAATATGATCACATTTCTGGTTAACGGTTTGAGTTTTTCCAAAAAAATTTATTAATTGGGCATGGGGATGGGATCTGCTTATTCCATTTCACTTGGAATGATTGTCATTAGATCTAGAGCAAGGATTTTCAAAACTAGTGGAATCAGATTTTCTTGCTATAATATTCAGCATTGCCCTCTTTCTTAAATCTATAAAATTATGACAGCTCATTTGGTCTAACCATCCCTTTTGTTGTGAAGCTGATAAAAAAAGGGTAAGTTCTAACAAATCCACTAGTGCATGTGCTATGTGTTAGGTGATAGGAATGCCATTTTGTTTTTATCATCTCTAGTTTTTTTTTTTTTTTTTTTTTTGAGAAAAACAGATATTATACTCTGCACCACATTGATTACATTGGGTCCATGAGTAAATTGTTTAATTATTTAGAAAAGTTCAAAATGAAGTGAGTGAATATTAAATTAAGCTTGGCTTTGTGCCTTTATCTCTCTCTCATGTCATGATTATCTGGACCTGACAAGTGTCAATAATTTAATATCTTTTCATACAAGTTTTAATTTTTGACCTTTTGTTACATGAGATCTAGCGTGGGTTGTCTTTCGAATGTGAAAGTCATTGCTATTCCTCAGCCTAGCTTAGCTACCAAAACATATTTTACACCCAATTACTAGGGGCTTTGAAATTATGATAAAATTTCTGATTGACGGTTTGAGTTTTTCCTAAAAAATTTATTAATTGGGCATGGGGATATATTCCACTTCACTTGGAATGACTGTCATTAGATCAAGAGCAAGGATTTTCAAAACTAGTGGAATCAGATTTTATTGCAATAATATTCACCTTTTCCCTCTTTCTTAAATCTATAAAATTATGATAGCCCATTTGGTCTAACCATCCCTTTTGTTGTGAAGCTAATAAAAAAATGGCCTGTTCTAACAAATCCATTGGTGCATGTGCTATGTGTCAGGTGATAGGAATGCCATTTTGTTTATATCTTCCCTAGTTTTTTTTTTTTTTTTTTTTTTGAGAAAAATAGATATTATCCTCTTCACCACATTTATTAAATTGGGTCCAAGAGTAAATTGTTTTATCAATTAGAAAATGTCAAAATGAAGTGAGATTAAGCTTGGTTTTGTGCCTTTATCTCTCTCTCTCATGTCATGATTATCTGAACCTGACAAGTGTCCATAATTTAATATCTTTTCATACAAGTTTCAATGTTTGACTTTTTGTTACATGAGATCTAGCATAGGTTGTGTTTTGAACGTGAAAGTCAATGCTATTCCTCAACCTAGCTTAGCTACCCAAATATATTTTCCACCCAATTACTAGGGACTTTGAAAATATGATAAAATTTCTGGTTAACGGTTTGAGTTTTCCCTAAAAAATTTATTAATTAGGCATGGGGATGGGATCTGCTTATTCCACTTCATTTGGAATGACTGTCATTAGATCTAGAGCAAGGATTTTCAAAACTAGTGGAATCAGATTTTATTGCTATAATATTCATCTTTTCCCTCTTTCTTAAATCTATAAAATTGTGACAGCCCATTTCGTCTAACCATCCCTTTTGTTGTGAAGCTGATAAAAAAAGGGCCAATTCTAATGAATCCACTAGTGCATCTGCTATGTGTCTGGTGATAGGAATGACATTTTGTTTATATCTTCCCAAGTTTTTTTTTTTTTTTTTGAGAAAAACAGATATTATCCTCTGCACAACATTTCTTAAATTGTGTCCATGAGCAAATTGTTTTATTATTTAGAAAATGTGAAAATGAAGTGAGATTAAGCTTGGTTTTGTGCCTTTATCTCTCTCTCATGTCGTGATTATCTGAACCTGACAAGTATCAATAATTTAATATCTTTTCGTACAAGTTTTAATGTTTGACTTTTTGTTATGTGAGATCTAGCGTTGGTTGTGTTTTGAACGTGAAAGTCAATGCTATTCCTCTGCCTAGCTTAGCTACCCAAATATATTTTACACCCAATTACTAGGGGCTTTGAAAATATGATAAAATTTTATGGTCAACGGTTTGAGTTTTTCCTAAAAAATTTATTAATTGGGCATGGGGATGGGATCTGCTTATTCCACTTCACTTGGAATGACTGTCATTAGATCTAGAGTAAGGATTTTCAAAACTAGTGGAACCAAATTTTATTGCTATAATATTCAGCTTTTCCCTCTTTCTTAAATCAATAAAATTATGACAGCCCATTTGGTCTAACCATCCCTTTTGTTGTGAAGCTGATAAAAAAAGGGTAAGTTCTAACAAATCTACTAGTGCATGTGTTGTGCGTCAGGTGATAGGAATGCCATTTTGTTTTTATCTTCCCTAGTTTTTTTGTTTTTTGAGAAAAACAGATGTTATACTTTGCACCACATTGATTAAATTGGGTCCATGAGTAAAATTTTTTATTATTTAGAAAATGTCAAAATGAAGGGAGTGAATACTTAAGCTTGGTCTTGTGCCTTTATCTCTCTCTCATGTCATGATTATCTGAACCTGACAAGTATCAATAATTTAATATCTTTTCATACAGGTTTTAATGTTTGACTTTTTGTTACATGAGATCTAGTGTAGGTTGAGTTTTGAACATGAAAGTCAATGCTATTCCTCTGCCTAGCTTAGCTACCCAAATATATTTTACACCCAATTACTAGGGGCTTTGAAAACATGACACAATTTCTGGTTAATGGTTTGAATTTTTCCTAAAAAAATTATTAATTGGGCATGGGGATGGGATCTGCTTATTCCATTTCACTTGGAATGACTGTCATTAGATCTAGAGCAAGGATTTTCAAAACTAGTGGAATCAAATTTTATTGCTATAATATTCAGCTTTGCCCTCTTTCTTAAATGTATAAAATTATGACAGCCCATTTGGTCTAACCATCCCTTTTGTTGTGAAGCTAATAAAAAAAAGGGTAAGTTCTAACAAATCAACTAGTGCATGTGCTACGTGTCAGGTGATAGGAATGCCATTTTGTTTTTATCTTTCCTAGTTTTTTTTTTTTTTTTGGTGAAAAATTGATATTATACTCTGCACCACCTTGATTAAATTGGGTCCATGAGTAAATTGTTTTATTATTTTGAAAATGTCAGAATCAAGTGATTGAATACTAAATTAAGCTTGGTTTTGTGCCTTTATCTCTCTCTCATGTCATAATTATCTGAACCTGACAAGTATCAATAATTTAATATCTTTTCATACAAGTTTTAATGTTTGACTTTTTGTTACATGAGATCTAGCGTAGGTTGTGTTTTGAACGTGAAAGTCAATGCTATTCCTCTGCCTAGCTTAGCTACCCAAATATGTTTTACACCCAATTACTAGGGGCTTTGAAAATATGATAAAATTTTTGGTTAACGGTTTGAGTTTTTCCTAAAAATTTTATTAATTGGGCATGGGGATGGGATCTGCTTATTCCACTTCACTTGGAATGACTGTCATTAGATCTAGAGTAAGGATTTTCAAAACTAGTGGAACCAAATTTTATTGCTATAATATTCAGCTTTTCCCTCTTTCTTAAATCAATAAAATTATGACAGCCCATTTGGTCTAACCATCCCTTTTGTTGTGAAGCTGATAAAAAAAGGGTAAGTTCTAACAAATCCACTAGTGCATGTGCTGTGCGTCAGGTGATAGGAATGCCATTTTGTTTTTATCTTCCCTAGTTTTTTTTTTTTTTGAGAAAAACAGATGTTATACTCTGCACCACATTGATTAAATTGGGTCCATGAGTAAATTTTTTTATTATTTAGAAAATGTCAAAATGAAGTGAGTGAATACTAAATTAAGCTTGGTCTTTTGCCTTTATCTCTCTCTCATGTCATGATTATCTGAACTTGACAAGTATCAATAATTTAATATCTTTTCACACAGGTTTTAATGTTTGACTTTTTGTTACATGAGATCTAGTGTAGGTTGAGTTTTGAACCTGAAAGTCAATGCTATTCCTTTGCCTAGCTTAGCTACCCAAATATATTTTACACCCAATTGCTAGGGGCTTTGAAAATATGACACAATTTCTGGTTAATGGTTTGAGTTTTTCCTAAAAGATTTGTTAATTGGGCATGGAGATGGGATCTGCTTATTCCATTTCACTTGGAATAACTGTCATTAGAACTGGAGCAAGGACTTTCAAAACTAGTGGAATCAGATTTTATTGCTATAATATTCAGCTTTTCCTTCTTTCTTAAATCTATAAAATTATGATAGCCCATTTGGTCTAACCATCCCTTTTGTTGTGAAGCTGATAAAAAAATGGTAAGTTCTAACAAATCCACTAGTGCATGTGCTATGTGTCTGGTGATAGGAATGCCATTTTGTTTTTATCTTCCCTAATTTTTTTTTTTTTTTTTTGAGAAAAACAAAAGTTTTTATCTAATTTATCTGTTGTTTAAATGGAATTTGTACATAGAAAATAAAAATATTCTTTGTTCTTGGTGAACTTTAGATCTAAGGTGGAGGTACTACTGAGAAAGTTGTGTGAACTGTCATTTATTTTGTGGTTAAGAAGTTTTTCTAATCATGTTTCAGTGCTTTTAAGTGAGAATCTCAAGTTCTCCTTGGCAATGTAGAAACTTTTAACTTTTATTTGCCTATAATGTGAGAGTTTTGGTTTTTTTTTTTTTTTTTTTTTTTTTTTTTTTTTAATGGGTTCGAAGACGAAAAAAAACTTAATTATGACCATGCTAGAAATTTTTTTCTTACATTATGGCAATCTTGGAGATGGAGCAGACAATATCGATGTTCCGAATTGTTTTAAATTGAATTCAAAGACATCATTCATTAATTCCATGATCTTATCGGCAAAGTATTTTGATTTTTTTCTGAGTGGTTGTTTGAGGAAGAAGATCGATGTACCAATACCAATCAAAATTGAAATGTTTGGACTATCATATGTTATTACTTTTGTGTCTTTATCTCTCTGATGTCATGACTCACAGAACTTAGATGCCAACACATATTAGTGAGCTTATATTTCTCAAGACTGTCCTTTAATTAATATGAATTAGAATGGGTGTCTTCACTTGTGCCTTTGTGCACATAATTAGTTTTTTCAAAAGTGTAGTAGTTGAGAATTGTTTACAGGAATTAAAAGTACTAACATTATCATCATTGTCAATAGTAGCTGGATTATTATTATTATTATTATTATTATTATTATTATTATTATTATTATTATTATTATTATTATTATTATTATTATTATTATTATTATTATTATTATATTCATATAGATTTGGCCTATAAATGAACCTCCTAATTTATTTCAGTAACTATTGAAGTTATTCCAAGAGGAATCAAGCCTTAAGGTTCTGGTGGGAAGTCATGGATATTAGGACTGTTGACTCTGCACCTAGACGAAGTGGATCATTTAGTTGCACAAGTAGTGCTAATTCTTCATTGAGAAGGTGTCCTATAAGTTTGTCAGCAGCTGCACCTATTCATATGGATGATGACATTGAAAGTGAGATTGTCTCAGAGGCAGGAGATATTGGGGATCGGGCTCTTTATAGCAACAAACATAGTGAGAGTAGCGACCACCGCTTTTCTATTGATCATGCATTGGAGAATGGAGTATCTGCCCCCACTTTTGAGGATACTCTGTTGCACCTAAATAGGTATTGGTCTCGTGATCCACCAACAAAGACTACGATCTCAGTGGTGACACCATTGCTTGAGGAAATCATATCTCCCCTTTCCATAGATGCAATTGTGTGCTCTAAAGACAAAAAGCAAGTGAGCTCTCATTAACAATTTCTCATTTCTTTATCTTTGTTAAATGAAACTCCTGAACTTTTTTGGTAGTTGTTAATTTTTTAATGACTACTTTAAATATGTCTTGTTTCCCTCTGATTTGATTGTTCAAGTAATTCACATGTTTCATGTTTCTATATGCAGGACGATAAGGAAAGGTTGCCAAAGTTATTGGATTATGCTTTCTGCCTCATTCATTTAGCTGTCTTTGGGATTCTTGGGGTAATATGCACTATATATATGCACACTTCTTTTAGTTTAGTTTAGTTTAGTTTAGTTTAGTTTATTTATTTATTTTTAAGTTCTAAAATGCAATATGCTCATTACTTATAATGCCATTGTGCTTGTTTCTTTTTACAAGTGTGTGGTGTTTGGTTTTTTTTGGGAAGAATTTTAATGCACATGTATTTTTGTGTTGTCTGATAATATATGTTTAAAAACTTACTTCTTTAAACCAAAGGTATACAGTCCAAAGGATATAATATCCAAAAACAAAAAGGAAGTTCTCTAAGAGCGTCATTGTAATTATTATTGTTAATTATCCATATTTGACATAACTAGATATGAACCATAGTGCTGGAGTTCTGAACAATCCAACCTTTTGGAAGTAGCTGAATAGTTTTTTTGACAAAAGTTAGAGAGGCTCAAATTAGTGTCTTAATCATTTGGACACACTACCTCCATTTTGTCATGAGAATTTGGAAATAAAAAAAATTATTAATTTATCATATGTATGAATTGTAGATTTGTGATTGGGCTGGTTGGAATTTCAGTCTTCTCTGGATCAGACAGAATTTCCACTTTTGCATTTGATTAATTGTAAATTTCATGTTGGTAAGCATACTCAACAATATTATGATATTTAACACGCCACAATGTGCAGGTTTTGACAAGATATGTGCTACAAAAGTTATTTGGTCCCGGAGTTGCTAGCTTGACAAACAATGAAAACATTCTATACCTTGACTTTCCTTCCAATATGGTCTCTCTCTCTCTCTCTCTCTCTCTCTCTCTCTCTCTCTCTCTCTCTCTCTCTCTCTCCTAATGCATGCACACACATTTAGAGCATTTTAAAGGATTCACTTAGAAAAAAATGCATCTGAACTACTTTACATTTGACATTAAGATGTGTCTTATTTCAATGTTATTTTGAGGGTTTGATTTCCATTGGAAGAATCATTGTGAATCACTAATTTGGTCTTTTTTTTTTAATGTGTATATCATGCATATGCTTGGGTTTGTGAGAAAATTATAGTGGCAGGTGATGTGGTTGAGGAATCACTCATTCTTGAACTATGTGGTGATAGTTCAATGTTTAATTTGTTAAAAATCAAATCAAGTTATGAGTACTTGGAGGATATGATTAAAGAATCAAGATAAGTTAATTTATGATAAAAGAATTAAATATGCTGAACATGCACTGATGATAAATATAGTCAATTTTAGCTAATTCTTTATGGTCATGCAAAGTAAAATTGTTTGAGAGGTATTTTACATTTACTCTAAAGATACAATTGTTTTGGACAACATTTGCTTCTAGAGTTGGGACTTTTGTGGTAGTCACTCTCCATATTCAATTACAATAGTGGATGAGCCTATGCGAGTGTTTAAGCCTACATTTTTCCTAGCTTTGAAGAATCGCTTATATGATTATATGCTTCTAATTACAACTTATGTCTGGCATAAATTATGAAGGTCCGTCATAGTACAGGATAGCTAGGATTGGGAAATTAAAAATTCATCTTGATTTTTTGTTTTGGTAAAGTCTTTGTGATAGAAATTTTGTGTTGTGCTTGGTGTTGGGCTTAAGAGTGCCCCAGGACTAACATTCTTATATGCAGTTTCTTGCTTTTAACCCTTCATATGTGTGTATAAAGGTCACAAAAGATATTAATTGGAAGATATAAGATATTCTGCTTCAAATTATGATAATAATAATAATAATAATTTTTTTTTTTCATTTTTTAGGTTGGTTCTTTCTTGATGGGGTGGTGGGGTATTGTTTTCAAAACAGACATATCCAGCATGTCAAACTACCTAGCAATAGGATTGACAACTGGTTATTTGGGAAGTCTTACAACTTTCAACGGTTGGAACCAGAAAATGCTTGATCTTATTGTTGATGGCCACTGGGTGCTTGCTGTGCTTGGTTTTCTTATAGGTAAGAATCCATATTGTAAGAACTATGTTGATGTAGTAGTGTAGGTAATCTGGTCCATTAGAATTAGAAATATTAGATTTGAATTATATATCCCACTTTAGTCTATTCAAAACTTAAGAACAGTCTATAGCCTGCTCTGGCACTTAAGAGTGAGATGGTCCTTTAACCTGTATGATTACATGCAGGTTTGTTTCTTGTGGCCTATTCCGTTATTTTTGGGATTGAGACAGCCAAGGGTTTCAGGTGGCTTCTAACAAGGCGAAATGCGTGTACAGGAAGTGGCACTCCAAGCTCAAGCAGCAACTGGAGGGTGGACAGCTTCAAGCGTCACTTACCAGTCATGGTGGTGTTGATTTTGATGCTAGGCTTGTTATGGGGTGTATGTGGAGCACTGTTGAGGGAGGAGTTTAGCAGTGGTGCTCAGGTATGGTTGGCTTGTTTTGTTGGACCTCTAGGTGTGTGGATCAGGTGGTTCTTAGCTAGACTTAATGGACGTGGGTTAGGCAGGGCTGCTTTGTTTAAATGGGTGCCATTTGGGACTCTAGCGGCCAATGTGTTTGCATCTTGCATCATGGCAACACTCTCTACTGTGAAGAAAGCTGTAAGTGTTGGCAAATTCAATCTGGGGAATTTCCCAAATCATGTAAAAATTAACATGTCTCCATGAGCGTTTGTTACATGCATAGCACATGACCACAATCTTGAATCATCTGGTTGCAGGTGAATAGCCAGACTTGTGATATTGTGGCATCGGGCATACAACTTGGATTCTTGGGCTGTCTAAGTACTGTCTCTGCCTTCATTGCCGAGTTCAATGCAATGAGAGAAAGCAAACACCCTTGGAGGGCATATGCATATGCATTGATTACTGTTTGCATCTCATTCGGGTTGGGGATATTAATATACTTTGTACCTGTTTGGACAAAGGGGTATGGGTAATATATATATATATATATATATATTTTTTTTTTTTTTTGGTGGAGGTAGAGCATCTTGATGGTAGCCTTATTGTTTACATCATATATGCCTTGATATCAAGTTGACATTTAGTTGACCAAAATGCTAAGGAGATAGTTATAATCAACATGTATGCCTTGATATCAAGTTGGCATCTAGTTGACTAGAAAGCTGAGGGATCCTAAAAATTCATATAGGCACTACTGAATTATCAACAGATGAGTATTTTGTGTATAAGTTCAGTGTAAAGTGGTGGTTGTGCCATCATGTCTTTGCAAGTGCCAGCCATTTTGAAGCACGTTTTGCTTTGTTAACATTTGTGCAGGAGGGTTGAATAGGGTGATGTGGTACATGCCAGCGCATATGCGCACATCACTTGCTACATATGGGGTACTTGATCTTGAAATCTGTGTTGATGATTAATTTACTATTTTTTTTTTTTTTTAATAATTTAACAGTTGGGGGAGGGGGTTTCTAATCCCAAATATCTCCTTTGGAAATATCAGGAAAGCCAATTGAGCCAAATAGTTGTTAATGCATTTTATTCTATTTCTACTTTCTAACCAAAAATGAATTTCTTGAAAGCAAACTCTAAAATTCTTTTTTTGGGGTTCTCGTGTTGAAATTTTGACCACAAAATGATTTAACGTAACCGATATAATGTTGATAAATCCCAATTTTACAAATATAGACATAAATTTTTATTAAAAAAAATGATTATCAATTCAAATAGTCACAACCACCAATTTTTTAATTTGAAGATCTCATGCACAATATTTTGATTTGAAGATAAAGAAAGTAATCGGGAAAAAATCAAGCTCAATTTATCAACTCACATTCTAGTTACACCAAAAAAAAAAAAAAAAAGAAGATAACAGTCTGTTAAACTTTATTGAGGAATTGAACCTACAACCCAAATTTTTAGTTTATTTTATTTATTGTTAATGTTAGCAGTAGTGGTACTATAGTAGGACAAAAAATGTTCACATGTGAACAACAGACAGAAAAACCCAACAATATCTATCTAACCTTAAAAAACGTTATGCTCTGTCGAATCTAATCTCAAACAAAGCGTACACACACAAACGCACTTTAGACAAGTTACAGACTAACAGCACAAAGGCACTTTACACAAGTTATAGAAAACACAAAATCTCATTATACATGCATCCATTATTTATTTATTTATTTTTCTAAGTGTATATTGAACCACGTGGTATATTTCAATTTAATATTATTATAATGAACCATAAAAGTAGTAGCTTTTTTGTTGTAATTTTTACTTTTTTTTTTGTTCAATTTTCATGTTCTTCATGTTCTTTATTTGTTCAATGTTCATGCATGAGCTAATCTGAAAAATGTTCACTACAAATTGTTGTTTCATCGATTTAAAAACTCGTTTTGTATTTTGCTTTTTCATTTTTCATGTTCTGTTAGTGGAGGACACATCTTTTAGCTCTTAGTAATTTCAGTTATATGATTGGATTGGCATTAAAAATATGAGTTTGCTGTTGAAGATTCTGCTTGTGTTTTAGTGAATCTGTGCTTGTGTTATTTTTTTTTTGGCTTTGTGGCTGTGTGTTTGTGAATTGTGGCTCTATGTTTGAAAGGCAACGGGTGTCTTTTAAGCAAAGGGTTTTAGATTTCAGAACTTGCCTTCGATTCCTACTTCCAGTTGCCGTCATAGGTATGTATTTCGAAACCTTATTCCATTTCTTTCTTTTTGCTTATTTTCTTTTTAAGAGCTATTATAATTTTAGCAACGGTTCTTTCTTGTTTGAATTACAATTTCCAAGTTGTTGATTGGTTGCAGTTAGTTAAACCTGTAAAGTTTCTTTTCGTTGAATAACCACTTCCCACCTACGTCCAAAAAAAAAATCAATTGATGTATTAGTATGTTGATAGAGAGAAATCATCATGAAGAGGATGAATTGAATTTTATTGTACTCACTGCCAACGTTCTTTTTTTTTTTTTTTTTTTAACAAAGAAAAGTAGGATCTTACAATCCCCAATCCAATCTATCATGCCTTCCCATTGATATATTGTATGATTCCGATCCTAATAACCTTAGTTGGCAAAGATGGAGTTCGTAAGCCCCGAAGATCTTCAATTAAATGGTCGGTGTCCCATGGAAGTATATTATCTCTCGCTCATTCTCATTTAAGTATAAGAATTCTTATAGTTCTTATATCTAGTGCATACTTACTCTTTATGAAAGGCAATCTTTGTTTGAAATGTTTTATTTTGCAAGATTAAAGTACTGTTCAATCTATTGCTGTACAATCTGATTATTAATAATATATGCTCATTTGCAGGTCCAAAGTAAGAGTCAACAAATTAGTGACCAGGCACTGGTGGTAAAGAAGTTTTAAATGCATTCATAACTTTCTGATTGTGTTATTTGCGTTTGTTCATGTTTCAGGTGCGCTGTGAATATAGTATGGCTTATTTTAGTACTAGGGATCGCATGAGAAAAACAAAGGGTGACAGGTAATCCTCTTTTTAATTGTATTAGGTCACCTACCCTGTAAATTTTTTTTTTTTTTTTTTTTTTTGATAAGTAAAAAAGATGTATATTCAAAAAGCTACCTCATGAGAAAGAAAATGAGGCAGAACAAAGAGTACAGAAAAAGAAACAAACAGACGGAAAAAGCTAAGTACAAAGAAGAGAACTAAGGAATAAAGTGAGAGAATCACTAGAGGTGAGTCTCCAAGCCCTAGACCAATCAAAATGAGAACCACTAAAAGAAGCAAGCAACTAGTCATCGAATTTGTCCATGTAATCAAAAATTCGCCGATTTCGCTCCCTCTAAATACAGCACATTAGGTACAACGGAGCTAAATTCCAAATGCTAGAAGAGTGCTTTCCAAACTAATTCCGCCAACCAAAAAGAGTATCTGCCACCGATCTTGGCAAGATCCATGAAATCCCAAAAGATCTAAAAACCAAGCTCCACAACTGATATGCTTTTTCATAATGGAGTAGCAAATGATTTACCGTCTCCCCATTACAACGACACATAATGCACCACCAGTGAACAAAATCAAGGCCTCTACCCCGCAAATTGTCTCTTAAAAGAATCTTATCCCAAGTTGCATTCCAAACAAAGAAAGAAATGCTCTGAGAAGCCTTAATCTTCTAAATACCTTTCCAAGGAATGATAATAAGCAAGAGACCTTGTAGCCTTTTATAGAACGAGCGGATGTCAAAATTTCCATTCTTCGTCAACTTCCATCTCATACAGTTTCCATGCTTAGTTTGAGGTAAATTAGATCCCAAGGTACAAAGGAATTCATCCACAGCACCCATCTCCCAATGTTTGGTTCCCTAATTAAACGAACATTCCAACTTCTCCATATCTTTATCCCCAACCATTCAAGAGATGAGGCCACAGATGCCTCTTTATTAGTAGCAATCCCATACACTACCGAGAAGGACAATTGGAGTGGTAAATCCCCACACCACCGATTTGTCCAAAACTTCACTCTATCCCCCACCCCTACCTCAAACCGAATATTATTGCTAAAAACCTCCCAACCTCTCCGGATACTTCTCCATAAACCACACCCATGTACGCCCCTACCCAGCTTGGAATACCATCCTCCCCACTCTTCCCCAAACTTCAAAGCTACAACCCTTCTCCAAAGTCGTGTCTCCTCAACCCTAAACTGCCATAACCATTTTGCTACTAAGACTTTATTAAAAGTAGTTAACTTCCAAACCACCATTCGCCATAGGGGTACACACCTTATCCCACCCCACCAAATGTGCCTTCGAATCCCCCCATAAGAAATCCCTTTGCAATTTCTCAATCTTATTAGCCACATGCGAAGGGATGGTAAAAAGAGATAAAAAGTAAGTAGGAAGTCTAGACAACATACTCTTAAGCAACGTTAGTCTTCCACCTTTTAACAAATACAGCTTCTTCCACCGAGCCAACTTCCGCTCAATTTTCTCCAATATTGGATTCCAAATAGTAAGGGACTTATGGAAAGCCCCCAACGGCATTCCAAGATAGGTCATAGGCAAAGTCCCAATCCTACAACCCAAAATCTCTGCCAAGGCATGCACGTTATTAACCTCCCCTATTGGAACCATCTCATTCTTCAAGATATTAACCTTCAATCCTGTCACAGCCTGAAAGCAAAGTGGAAGCATCTGAACATGAAGGATTTGCTCCACATCCGCATCACAAAACAGAATAGTATCATCCGCAAAAAAAAGATGTGAGACACATTCCCCTTCACCCCATCTACCCTCAGCCTTAAAACCACTAATCAAGCCAACACCTTCAACTCTTTTCAGCATCCTGCTAAAAGCCTCCATCATAACCAAAAACAACATAGGAGAACTGAACTGTTGATATACAAGTGCGAATCCATCTACACCACTTCTTCCCAAAGCACATTCTCTTTAGTAGATCTAGTAAAGCCTCCTAATTCACATGATCATAAGCTTTCAATGTCTAGCTTACAAATAATCCCCGAACTCTTACTCTTCACTCTACTATCAACACACTCATTGGTAATAAGAACTAAGTCAAGTATCTATCTGCCACCCACAAAATTATTCTGAGACTCAGATATTAGCTGATCTAAAACCACTTTCAAACGATTTGTCAAAACCTTAGACAAGATCTTTTATAAGCTCCCCACCAGGCTAATAGGCCTGAAGTCTTGAATATTGGAAGCATCATTCTTCTTAGGAATTAATGCTATGAAAGTAGCATTTAAAGATTTCTCAAACTTACTGTGTTGATAAAACTCCTCAAATACTGCTAAATCATCTCTTTCCACAACTCTCCAACAATAGTGAAAAAAAGCCATAGAGAAACCGTTTGCACCTAGATCTTTATCTCCTTCCAACTCTTTAACAGATAGAAGAATCTCCTCCTTTTCAAACCTCCTTTCAAGCCAGCCCCTCTCCAACCCATCTATCTGGTCAAACTCCAAACCTTCCACAAAAGGCCTCCACTCCTCTGTCTCCTGATAAAAATTTTTATAAAATTGTACTACCTGAGCAGCCACCTCGAATTCCTCCTCATACATTCAATTGGTAGTATTCCTTATGAAGAAAGTTGCGTGTTTGCTAGTATCAAGTATACTTAAAAAGTTTTGTAATGTAGTTATAAATGCATCAAAAACATGTCTAAAGAGAAATTTTTGTAATTTAGAAATTACAGTTTTTAAACTGTGATTCTCAGGGAATCGTGTTTGTCTAAATGTAGACAGGCTGGGGTAATTTGTGGAAGTCTAATACTATTGTCTGTTGGTAGCTGATGAACCGAAATTGTATCAATGTCTCATTTATGTTGTTTGTGATTTTGAATAAGTTAATACTCCATTGACTTGTCTCTAGAAGTGGGTTCTTAGACTATGTGATCTATTCATTATAAAAAGAGGAGAAATACCTACTTATGCATCCCCTTCACTTGCATTACCTACTTATGTAGTTGACAAGCATCAATACTTGTCTTGATTTTGATCTTCCAAGAGGAGGGATGGAGATTTTCTATACTGCCTTTGCATCTAATATGGGTTGTAAGATCAATATGCTTTAGCTTGGTGGCACCCTGCACGCATCCTATATAGCTCAGGGGTGGAGATGCCATTTGAGGTAGAGTTCATGGGCTTACTGGAATTAAAGCATTTTGTGAAGTATTTCTTTTTTTGCATGCATGCTCTTACAATTTGCTAGAAGGATGAACTCCCGGTGGCCAAAGAGAAAATAAAAAGGTGGGGTGGGGATTAATTGACAATCCATGATTCTCACTAGCTTCTTTATTTACTTTTGAGTATGAATTTCATTGTTCCAGTTAATAAATTCCAGATTCATGATGCTAGGTGTTCAGATTATCTGGTTTCACTGTGGTAACTATTTGTATTTAACAAGATGTTCAAATTGAAGAATGACACCTTGAAACTTATATAACAGTAATGATGGTATTTACTGTTCTGAATGGCTAATAAGGCTACCTATTAGATTTATAATATTTGTTCATTTTTTGATTGGTTGAATGGATTCAAAGAAAGCATTGTATTGGCCATTGTTGAATCTCCATCATGAAAGCTGATGCATCACCAAAATCAAAATATGACATGCATTTGTATGATTTTTTGCTTTGTTATTGATGGAAGTTTTCTTGCATTCAGACAATCCACAGAGATATATCTGGTTATCCACCAGACCATGGAAGCTTTGCATTCATGCCCTTTCTGTGTCCCTCATTTTGTGTGTGTTTGTGTTTGTGGGTACGCTTGCATTTATCTTCTGTCATATGGAAGGTCTTATTTATTTATTTCTTTTTACTTTTTCATTTTTTAAGTAACAAGAGCTTCTAGGGAATTTACTATGTAAGATCATAGATAGAAATTTTGTCACACTTTCGTGTTGTAAGATACATGCTAGTATGTGGAAAATAGTTGAAATGTCTCTGTACAGAATACCAGTAGAATACGTAATCAAATTGACCTAAAGTGTTGTGTTGAATTCTACTCATGAAATGGGATTTTTTTCTGTTGATAACCTGATTTCATTAACCGGCAAAAACAGCAGCATCCTTCCTCAATTGCTCAGAAACAACAGAAGGATGAGAGTGCTTATAACAAGAACTAAAACACCTAGAAATAGTAGCAAATTTAGAAAGGGCACGAGAGACACAATTAGCATCTCTCCTAACCCAGCTAAAAACACATTGAACAAAACCATAGCTAAGTTCTCATGAACTGAGAATTTGTTTTCTGCAGGAACTAGATCTGCATGTATCAATGCAGCAACTTTAGCCCTTGCAGACGCTGGGTTTCCAATGCGTGATCTTGTTACTTCATGTAGTTCTGGATACCTTAATAGCACACCTCTGCCTGGTAAATTTACATGCCTTTTATTTTTCCTGGTTCCCTGGTACATCTACATTGTCGCTTTTCCAAATGAATTCTTATTTTGTCATGCGAACAGATTTGAACTATGTGGAAGATAGTGCTGGAGGTCCTGATCTCACTGAGTCACTATAGGGTTTCTACCTAAGTTGGACAAATTTACTCTTCTTCAGGTTACATCTGAAAATCTGCTTTTATTTATTTTTCTCAGTACCTCTTACAGGTTTAAAATTTCATGATGTTTGATATAATGGCTCGTTCAGTGCTTTCGTGCTTTTGAATATTTCTAAATTTGGATTTCAAAACAGCTATGAGCCATTGAGCCTTACATATAAAGAAATTGAAACTCTCTCTCTTTCCACTTTCACTTTTTTGCATGCACTTCAATCACTATTGACCTATTGCTGAACTGCTTTGGGCAAGGTTCATGCAAGATGCTTCTCCTGTGTCCTGTTGGCCTTACAGGGATTTGGAATGTTCAGAACTTGTTATATTATACCTTGATTGATTACACTGATCCATGTACTCAACCTGAGTATTTGGGGTTAGGATTTTGATTACTTGCATTATTGATAAGTTTGATACAACTTTTGCAGTGTTTTTGAAGAGTAAATTTATTTCCCCTTGAAGTTTGGGTGATTTTTTGCAACTTTTTGCGGTGCATTAGGCTCAGTGGTTCAATTTATACCAATCATTTTGTGCATCCCAATTACTTTGCCATTAAGGGTTTTCCTTTCTTGATTTAACAGCATCGCCCAAGAAAGGTGAAGTGTTTTTTTTTTTTTTTTTTTTTTTGTGTGTGGAGCACTCGTGTTGTGTTCTCTGCGGATGGATTTTAAGTTACCCATTGACATTTTTGAAAATATCATACAACTTGCAATAGAAGGATGCAAAGATTACATTCGGGAAATAAGTACATTTTTTTTAGCTATTGATAATGCTGGCCTTCACACTGTTTGTGATTTAGTTAGAAAATATTGAGTGACCTCTGTACTTGATCAATGCTCCATGCTCAATGACATCTCCTAAAAAATAAATAAAAAAATTAGCTCAATGACATCTATATAGAGCTACTTGCTTCATTTGTTCTTTTATCAGTCATGATGGATTTATTGGAATTCTTTTTGGGTTTTGTTAGCAGATAAGGCTAGAGAATACCAAACAACTAGAATATTGTCGGGGTGTATAGTTTATAGACATGGAAAGAAACTCAAATTCCTTGATTTTCAACGGAAGACATTTGATTATGTCTTGCAGTTCTCTAATTCCTACCTGCAAGTATCTCCATTCTAACATTCTTCCTTGGAACCTGCTGCTTGGCTTGATCGTCTTTAGACTTCAAGTCTGGATTTGGGAGTTCACTGCACTTGTTTCAACTTTTAATTAATCCCTGCTTGTGGGGAGTTTGGCAAAAGCATATACATATAAATATATATATATATATATATATATAAATTGAGGGGGGGAGGGGGGGTTCCTTGAGCTTGTTCTAGTTATCCCTTGCTAGTATTTAAACAATAAATTTAATTTGTATCATATAGAATTTTGATCAGAAGTCTTTTTGGTGCATGCATCGCAATTTATTTTGTTTCATTCTCTTCCCTTAATGAATGGTTTTTATAATTGTTTAGCATTTCTCTCTCTGTGTCTGAATGATGGTAGGACTTGAACGGACTTAAACAAAATCTCTTGTAACCAATTCGTCTATATCTTGGATGAAAATACTAGTGTACTCATGATGACATGAATCATCCATTATGAATAAACATTTCATTTTGCTAGAGTTTTTTGTTTCAACTTATGCAAAAGCCTGTAAATATAAGAATTATATGGAGTCTACAAATAATTTTTAATTTGCATATCAAGGTCTATTTGGTTTATGAGAATTTTAAATCGAGTTGTAGGTTCTTGAGGGTTTAATTTATAAGAATTTAAATGCCCAAGAGTCAAAATTTATGTTGTTTAGGTATATGTAAAATTTGAATTTGTATTGCATTTTTTTTCTATATTTTATTTCTAAAAAATACTTTATTTGTTTAAAATAATCTCATACAAATGGGAAGGAGAGGAGACTATAAGACATCAGATAAACTTCCAATTATACTCCTCTTCCTGAAACACTACAAAGGATGTCATTACCAATTGGCTACCACTTGAACACCTTTTTTGTTTAATTTAAATAAATAGATATAAATTAAAATCATAAGTGCAAATTTGATCATTTAAAATATTTTAATATAATTGGTACTTTTCCCGTTCAATTTTCCCAATTTGGGGCTCTTTAAAATGAGGGGATTTAGTGCAAGGAAAGTGATGAGCTGTGATATGATTTAGAATTATATGAAAAATGAGTTGCTTATAATACATTACTAGGTAAGAGTTCTGGTTAGTTCAACTTGTAAAATCTACTACTGTATAATCAGTTTAAAAACAAATGAATCCTTGAATGCCACATGACTTTGATGCTATGGCAACTTCTACTATTGCATCAAGATGCACAATCAGTTTAAACATAAATGAATGCTCCAATGTAGCCACAACTGCATCAAGATTGGAAAGGTATCCCTTCAAACCTTCTCTCCTCTCACTTTAAAAACATCCAAACAATGTCATTTAAACCTCTTTCATCCCTTCCATCTCCTCCTCCATCCAAAACCATTGTTAATGACTGGACTTTTTAAATTTGAACATTGATTAACAATTTTATTTTCTAAATTTAAATCTAAGGAAAGTTACATTTTAGCTCTAAAATTTGAAGGTGTAACAAATCAAATCATGTAATTTAAAAAGTGAGATAAATTATAGATAAGAATCTATTTTTTTTTATAGAAAAAAGTATCTAAAAATTTAAACCTCATAACTACACCACTTCTTTATAAAATTGACGAAATAAACTTCCTCTTCTTCAAGTTCCAAACACGACCTAGGAATCTAGGATCACAAAGTGGAAAAAAACATATCAAATCTTGAAATTGCTTAGAAAAATGTGCTCAAAAATAAATATATAAATATAGTTTCAAGATTTCAAAACTTAATTTTAGAATTTGTCAAAAAGAATTGATAATCCAAAAATCAAAAGAGAATATCTAACGAAATTAAGATAATTAATTGGTGATTATGAAAGAACTCCTCATATTCTATCACATGTAGGACTGTAAATGAGCCGAGTTTTGTCGAGTAGTGAATGTTTAAGCTCGGCTCGGCAACAAAAATAGAATGTTCAAGGTTGACATGAGCTTGATACAAGTCTACAAATAATGTTTAAGCTTGAGCTCGTTATAAAGTATAAAAACTTAAACTTGGCTTGGCTTGACTTGGCTTGATTTATTAGTCAAGCCAAGCTTGAGCTTAATATCAAGCCCAAACTCAAGCTCAATATCATGCTTTTGAGCTTGAGATCCAACATAAGTATATTATCAAGCCTATATCAAGTTTATTATTTAGCCTATTTGGTTTGGATAAGTGATCTCAACTTATAATTAATTAAAGTTTTAGAAAGATATGAGTTTACTTGTCAAGTTCATATCAATTTTATTACCAAACTCATAAATAAGCTTAGGCTCAACTTATTTTATTACTTTTGTATTGAGCCTTAGTGTTAACAAGCTTGTTCATGAACAATATTTTTTACTTGGGCTCAGCTTTTTTATTAAACAAGCCTAAAACTAAAGCTTAAACTTGGCTTGTTTATAAACAAACAAACATAAATGAGTGTTTTTTCGAGCCAAGTCCGAGTTGTTTATGTATAGCTTGGTTCATTTATAGCCCCACATGAATTTAAAAAAAAAATGAAATCACTATGCAAGATTTACAAAAGAAATAAACCAAGTAAAGAAAATAAAAAGACCTAAAAAATCAACAAACATGGACATATGATTTTTTTTTTTTTTTTTTTTTGGGCTGAATATGGACATATGAATTCAAAGAGCACAATTAATGGTGTGGGATTTTTTCCTCAAGAAAAAAAAAAAAAAAATTGATGTGGGATGTAAGTGAACAAACTTTTGAGGAATACCAATAAGACACTCCTACTAACTCTGAAATATTCAAACAACAATATATTTTTAAGACAAAAAAAAAATTAAGAAGATCAACAAGATGAACTCCAAAATACAATTGACATTCAATTATTTACAGAAGTCACTAAAAATATCATATCAATATTATATAGTCATAAACAAAGAATATCCAATCAACACGGTAGCACGAATAGAAACTGGCACAAATCTTAATTGTAGGCGAGAAGGATTAATTTCCACTAAATATTTTGCAAAAAACAAAAGAACAAAAATGGTGTTCAAAATTAAACATACAATACAAACTTTCGAACGCTCTCATTTATAACCAAAGGAATATGAAGTACTTTCATATTAGTCAAGCACTTTTTGGTTGATAACAAAGGAATTAAGTCTTTTTTATTAGAATTATTTTTTGGCACAATTTTGAATGGTTTACTTGCATATATTTATGTTGTTTGAACTTTGAATATAAATATGTATGGTAAACCAAAGGAGTTTGAAGAGAAACCCTTCAAACTCCTCATATATCTTTTTATTAGATATGAATTTTGAAAATATAACATTTAGATTGCATGTTATATATGTTCTTAACATACATGTCAAATTTCTTTCAAATCAGATTAGGGGTGTGCAAAAAACCGACGAACCGAAAAAATCGCTTCAAACCAACCGAACCAATGCAAAATTTCAATTCAGTTTCAGTTTTATTATATAAAAAATAGAAAATTTCGTTTCGATTTTCTACACTGAACCGACCAAACCGAACCGAAATATATTAAATAATAATTTGTACAAATTATTTCAACAAAGTTCCTGGTATCCTAGCAGCAAGGACACGCGCTTGTCTCCAGTCAGCCCAGGTTTCGACCCTTAGTAATATCCTTTTTATTTTTCCTCTCCTTATTACCAAAACTACATCGTTTTGGGGTTTGCTCTATAACCCTATTAATCCTATTTTCAACCTGTCTCTCTCAAGCTTCAACAGTAGCCGCTCTCTTCTCCCCTTTCCCTCTCCAGTCATTCTCTTCCTCCCCATCTCTCTCTTTCTGTCATAGTGTCATGCCTCCATTTCTCTCTTTCTCCATCACGCCGTCGTTTCTCTCTCTATCAAAGTGCTTCAGTACACTTCTTCGCCGGTACGCTGCTTCACCATTCTCTCTCTCTTTTTTTTTTTTTTTTTGGTTTTGGGTTTGTTAATTTTTTTTTCTTTGTTTGCTTTCTAAGAAAATAAATGATAAAGAAACTGAAAAAATCCACCGGTACGCTGCTTCACTGTTTTTTTCTGGGTTTGTTTGTTTGCTTTGCCGTTCTCTCTCTCTCTCTCTCTCTCTCTCTCTCTCTCTCTCTCTCTCTCTCTCTCTCTCTCTCTCTCTCTCTCTCTCTCTCTCTCTCTCTCTCAGTTTTGTGTTTGCTACTTTGCTTGGTGCTTGGTGTTTGGGTGGTGAGAAAACATGAAAAAGCAAAGGGATTTTCTGGGTTTGTTAATTTTTTTCTAGGTTTGTTAATATTTTCTGGGTTTCTAGGTTTGTTAATATTTTCTGGGTTTGTTAATTTTCTTTGTTTGCTTTCTTAGAAAATAAATGATAAGGAAACCATAAAAACCCACCAAAACCGAAATCCAACCAAAACGATTGATTTCCAATTATATCAGTCGGTTTCGGTTGAGAATTTCACAAATCGAAAATTTCGGTTTCGGTTGACCAACACTTAGAAAACGGACCAAAACCGAACCAACACACCCCTAAATCAGATACTATTTACCATTTGATCAATAAACCTTATTTTCATGCATAATTTTAGGCAAAAAAGAAAGAACTGAAATTTAAAGTTTTGATTAATGATATAACTATTGATATTTGATTTTCTTGAAATTTTATGGAAAACATAATAAGAATATACAATCCAACTATTAGATTTTCAAAATTCACATTCAATAAAAATAATATAAGAAGAGTTTAAAATATTTCTCTCCTACCCAAAAAATATATATAATAAAGGGAGGAAATATTCATTAAAATAAATAGCACTAGTTCTAAAAATTGTAATAACAATTAAAGTGGCGCAGCGGAAGCGTGGTGGGCCCATAACCCACAAGTCCCAGGATCGAAACCTGGCTCTGATAAAGAGTAGCTTCCCAATGTTTTTTTTTAATACTATAAAAGAGAAAAAGGAATAGGATGGTGATTTAAAAAATAAAATAAATTGTTTTTTGACAATTAGGTGTAGAATTAAACCAAGAATTTTAAATTACCGTTATGTTTTCAATTGGAAGTATAAAAGAGAGAGGAATAAAATAGTGATATTATAAAAGGAATAATTGGTACCCACTTTCCTTGGGCAGCCATTCAATTAAAAATGCGGCTTTCCCCACAATCCTCTATCCTCTATAGTCTGAGGTATTACAAAGTACTAAGTACATCTTAAGTATCATTGCACAATTTCTTGAGAGCTATTATTTTATCAAAAAAGAGTTGAGAGCTATTATATAAGATTTAACTAAAGTTCCTATAAGGACAGAAAAAGAATAAAAGAACCACATTGTGCTCTCGAAATTTTGTAGCATTGCTCAGAGGACCTCTCCTAAAGAGTTGAGAGCTATTATATAAGATTTAACTATGGTTCCTGTAAGGACAGAAAAAGAACAAATGAACCACATTGTGCTCTTGAAATTTTGTAGCAATCCTTAGAGGACCTCTCCTAAAGATTGAGGTACTCGCTGCAGAAACTCGAAGGCACAACTGAGAGCTGCAATCGCCCTGTCCATTCCTCGCCTGGCTTCAAAGTGATAGGTTTCTCAATTGCTGCTCCATCAACACAAAGCATCTGTTTGTACTCCTCATCACCGAAATCTACCATTAATTTTGATTTCTTATCCCATGGATTCCAGACCACTGTAATAAGGAAAAGAACACGGTAAGGCCAAACAACATCATAATGAGGACCATTTATATGTTGGTGCACATGAACCAATGGATATAAATCCATGATTATGATTTATGAATACATCTTAGTTGGTCCACTCATTATAAAACTTTGATTATGATCATAATTTATGCCTAAAAAAACTTTCAGAATTCTTCTTTCTTTATTGATTATGGTGCCGTACTTCCTCAAATGTATGGCAACTTACCAGCATCTGGTAGCCCTTCCTTTCTTATAACATATGTCCGCTTTTTTTCATGATCAAGGACTGCAATCACGTTAGGAGAACTAAGATAAACTCGGTCCATCTGCAAGGAAAATATAGGAAAACAAGAAATCTTCAATCCAAAGCGCTTGTTTTGCACCCAAAATAACAGTAATAATTAAAGGAAGATTCAAAGTCTGAATGACGTGATAATTATTTATTTTTATATAAGTAATGAATAATTATAAAATACCATTACTTTGCTTTCCATGTTATACTTGTGAAACAACTACAATTGAAAAGGCTTGATTTAAGCAATCTAAAATTTGAGAATAAGACTAACTGCATATTTTAGGCCATGGAAATTACAATTTCAACCATGTTTCTCCCTGTATCAGTCTTGAAAAATGAATCTCTCTCAGTTGTCAATTTCTAACTCTCACAATTGAAACCTTAAGTTCTGACTCAAAGCTTCAGGGAAAAACACAGACACACCCACTCACAAACACATATTGGGTCAGACAAGGGAATTACTGCTTCAGGGCAATTGAAACATGGAGCAAAACTTCATCAAAAGAAATTCAACATTCTGATATGATCTAAAAAAAATTTTTCATTCAACCTGTTTTAAAAATTTCACACCATTCTCTAAATCCAGATTCTCCCAACTAATAAATAACTTCTATTGTGTCAGATCACAAAATAAAACTCAGAAAATTTACCTCAGATTCAAAAGTTATGGCATCTCCTTGTTCCGTAAAACGTTCTCTTTGGCAAAGATTGTCTAGGTAATCAAGAGTCTCCAAACCTTCTATTCTTACTTCACTGTGGACACCATGTACATTATAAGTGCAAACTAACACACCCAGAAAAACACATTCATAATTAAAGAAGCAGAAAAACCATAACTTGGATGCCTTTACTAGAAGATAGGTACAATTTGGAAGTGCAAAGGTATTTTCTCTAATATTTACAAGAAATATAAAGAATGGAAAAGTTGCTTTTCATTTTCCTTTTTTTTTTTTTTTCCAAATAAATATGATTCTGCTTTGTAATATTTTTTACATGTGATTTTTGTTTTTCTTTTAAAGTTCAAAAAGTAATACTCCATACCTTATGTCAGAAACTGACAAGTATGTGTGATAGGCAAATGAGAAACTAAAAGGCTTGCCATTGATATTCCTAACACGTGATATCAGTATCAGATCTCCATCTGTTGTAAGAGAGACCCTAAGACGAAACTCAAAGCTGGAAAGGAAGAAAAAAAGTAACATTATGTTAGCAACATATCATCCCTTGAAACACAGATAAAGAAAAAATTCAATATAGGCTGTAGTGTGTTCTGCAAAGGATTCACTGCAACTTTGTGAAGCTATTACCTCACTCAGGAAAGCCAAAGAAATCCATAGATGACTAAGGTTCTAAGTTACCATCTAATTAATTAGCATGACGTTTTGATTTCCAGACATTTGAAATTTTGAAATTTCTGTACAGTTCCAATATTCTAACAATAATAAGAAAATTAAATTCAAGACTCTGTGTTACCTCTTAATTTTTGTTAATTTTTTTTCTATTATTTCTTTTTCAGGCTAACCAGTAGTTCCCCTCGATTCAAAAATCAATAAAACTGTAGTCATGCAGACCATAAAAGAAAGACTTCATATTTTATCCACTAAATATTCCATTAACAACAAAATTGATGGTGCAAACGTAAGCATTGGAAATATAGGAGTTAGTTCAACACTGTGCAAAATATCATACTTCGATGCTACATCCTGTAATTTCAGTTATAACAGCAGCCCAACTCATACCTATGGGGCCAACCCTTTTGGTCTTCTTCGGATGGTTTAAGGAGTAAGTCAATGAAGGATATCCCATGGGAATCATTTGGGTGCAAAGGTGGAGGATTATCATCAACTGTCCAAATCTTGTTCCTTGCAAATCCATGCTGTTCTAGTGATCCGCAGTTTCCAAACTTAAAAGGCATTAAAATAAGATGCATCAGTGAAAAAAATTTCAAATTCATGAATGCAAACAAGAATGACTAAAGTACCTGTGGGAAACAAATGGGTATTCCTCCCCGCATTGCTTTTGGGGGCTTGAAAATGGCCTACATTTTTATTTTAAAAAAAAAGGAAGTGAATCATCTTTGTATCTCTAGCAGGTAGAATTAGATGCAATAGTTTTTGCAAATTTAGCCACTAAGTGGCAGACACCTGACTGATAGGCCAACTCTTAGTTTACAATTTTCTTTTTCATAAATTTGGTAATGGCATGTCTGTCCTGTCCACAACATCTCTGTGTAGCAACAAACTCAATTGAATTTCCACACTAAAAATGCAGCTAACCTTTATAACTTTATATTTCATCAACAATCACCAAAATGAATTATCCTGCTTTCAGATTGGTAATACCAACAAATTGCTGGTCAGCCAAGCTTTAAATATTGATATATCACAATCATATAGGTCCAAGGAAAGCACCATCCAAACATCAACAACGGGCATTTCACGATGGTTGGCAAAATGGTGTCATTTGACGATGCAAATGTTGAAATATATAAATTTAACCATTCTCATACATTTAAGATTTTTGTGTAAATGGTTGTTTAAGCTTTTGGACTTTAAAGAACAATAAAAGTCATCTATTTCAACTAGAAGTTCCATCAAATAAAGGCTATGATGCATGAAACTTCCTCGTCTACATACTGCTCAATTGGTTGCATAAATTACCCAAATAAGTAGCCTCATTTATTGTGTGCAATCAATGTAATCTTCAGCAACTCAAAAATGTTACAGCTCAGTACCAAATTAGCACATTATACAATTTTAAATGGAAGGGTGGTGGAACTATCAATTCAATTGAAAGGCATGGATTCTAGGAATCCTCTTCTAATCTTCTAATCGTCAGGATACTTTGACTAATACCTAACATGGCTTCCTTTTTAGATCCAAGGATCAGACAAGACAGAGCAAATAATTAACATAGGAAAACCATAAAACGATTGAATTGGACATCCACACCTTACTACTAGTGAATAGGAGTTCTTCTCCATGCTCATTCCTCCAAGAAGTTACCTGTCCTCCATGTAAGCTAACCTATATCACCAAAAGAGAAATCATCAAATCTCTAAGCCATTAATTACCCACAATCAAACAGAAACCATATATGCTACACAGTATGCATTTTCCTATTAAGTATTGGTTTATTAAGAGTACATTGAATTTTTTTGCTTCAATTGAACCAACACA
Organism: Castanopsis chinensis; assembly: GCA_032878915.1. Classification (NCBI taxonomy): domain Eukaryota; kingdom Viridiplantae; phylum Streptophyta; class Magnoliopsida; order Fagales; family Fagaceae; genus Castanopsis; species Castanopsis chinensis. The sequence goes on along the minus strand of JAVQMG010000106.1, from coordinate 3,695,030 downwards.
AGGATGAAGGGAGAGTTCTCACCTGTGCTGAAGCGCCTTGTGGGTTCCGAAGCAAGAACTGATTAATCCCATTCCAGTCCTTTGTGATTTCAGTTGCTGCCCTATAATCCCATACCGCTGCTGAATGCCCCATCTTGAAACACAGCCAAAATTGCAAAATTTTTCCCTCTCCTACTATAATTTGAACACTCCTCTGGACTTCTAAGTTAAAATTGAAACTCTCCAAACACAAAGAACACTAAGACTTATGTGATAAAAGTTGAATTATTATATGTGGTAAAACTTTGGTCTTGTAACTTGAAGCAAAACCCAATTCCCAATGTAACTTTCCTAATCTTTCATTGCCTCCATCCCTCAGATCTAAAAAAACACTGCAACTCACACCCCAAAATGCTAATATCTAAGAAAATGCCACTGAAACCCTATAATGCAAATACAGAAACTCCAAAAGTGGACCAATTGGCAACTGTATAGAAAAACCGTCCAACACCTAAATTTCACAAAGAAATCCCCAAAAGCTTGCCATATTTAATCAAAACAAGACAATCAAATTTACTCCTAAAGTCAAAAACCAAATTTTATGAGTATCTTTTTATCCTAAAATTCAAACGTTGCCACTGAAACAAAACCTAATTCCAATTTCAAAAACTCATCAAATAAAAAAACTAAAGAAAATATCAAAGCTATCAAGAAGTATAACTGTAATTACCTCAGTACCAAACATTAACAAGACCAAGTTCTAAGAAAACCCACTAGATTTCAAAACCCAGAAAAGTTCAGGAACTTCAGAAGTAAAAAACCTCCACAGAACTACCCCATTTGAATTAAAATGTTCAAAATTGTTTCTTTGGGAGGTAAAATGTTCAAAAATGATATTAAACTAGTGCCCATTGAACAACTTCAAAAAACAAAAACAAAAAAACGAACTTTATGCATGGCCAAGTTATTTCAAATGTTCAAGCAACAACTTTTCCCGAAAAAATTTTAAAATTTTGTATTTAGAAAATGAAACTAGAATTTAAAGGAACCAAAAAAAAACAAAAATAAAGAAAGGGTTCGTACTATTGAAGCATGAGAAGCAAGAATTAAAAAAAATGGCCAAAAAATAATCATATAATATGACAAGGAGAAAAAAATGGCATGGCCTTTTTTTTTTTTTGGTTGTTGTTACAGTTGCATTGATCTAGGACGTGGAGATACGAGAAGCACCTGAAAGGAAAGCTGTACAAACGGTCAATCTTTTGAAATAAGGAATTTCAGATTTTTTTTTTTTTTTTTTTGGGTGCGGATTTTAAGATTAAGACAGCTATACTATTTTTAATGTAAATCTTATCTTGTCTTTCTATTGGATATTAGTATCACCAACTTGACAATGTAGACGACATCAAAAAAGAAAAGAAAAATGACAGTGTAGAGTGTAGACTAAGGAAAGGAATAGAAAAATGAGGGTGACCATTAAAGAAACAAAACTAGAAAGAGGATTGCACAGTGAGTTCATGAAAAGCTAAGGATATCCAAATAGCCATCGAAAGGTTTCTTTTGACCATTGAATTTGAAAGATGCTGAAAAACTTTTGATTTTGTGACCCACTTCATACTCGTATAATTTTATTTTATTTATTTATTTTTAAAATTCACATAATTGGATGAGTTCAAACTCCATAGAGATTAGGATCGGTTTACGGCTTACGTGGGTTCATGTCCAATTAATTAAAATATTATTAACTACCTAAATTTAGATTTACTAATAATAGTGTATGAATAATGACAGAAACAATTTTTGAATTGAAACTTGTCAAGCCATCTACATTTGAAAACACTTTTGAATCAAACTATGCATGTATTCCATATATATATATATATAGATCGGAGAAAACTACACAACCCCTTCCAGTATTATTTTATGTGAAAATACAACTTAGATATATATACTTGTCATCACATAAGCAATTTATCGTTTATTTATATTAATGTGTTTTTTAAATTAATTTAATAGATTTTTAATGATTTATATATAAAATAATACCAAAAAGTGATTAAGTATTATATTCAAAATTTTAAAGAATTATGAATTATATGGAAGAATCACATAAGCTTTTTGTGTAATTTTCCCTTAAAATTGCATAATAACTAATAATTCTCTCTCTCTCTCTCTCTCTTTTTATTTTTTATTTTAGTTATTGTACTCCATCTTATTGATTTTTTATTACACTATTATTTAATTTCATTTTATGGAGTTATTTCAGCGTACTCCATCTTCATCTTATGGAAAGTGTATCCATCATGTACGCAAGAAGGCATAAGTCACATTCGCAATTATATAGATCTACAACATGACGTTATTTACAAGTCAAATATCATGCCACATTTAAAGATATATCAACACAGACACTAAAAGTTACTTAACAGAAGAACATAGATATTAAAAGTTATTAAGATTGAAGTATAAAGCCAAAAAAAAAAAAATATATATATATATATATATATAAAGCAATATATATATAATAATTTGTGTTGGTGCATTTAATAAAAATAAATAAATATATTCATAATTATATTGTTACAAAATTTATTATGGAATATTATGATGATGCGAAGAAAATCAGTTGGCTGGATACTTCGAATTTGGAATGACTACTGGCTGTTTTGATGGCCTGAAAAAGAAAAAACAGCAATCAAAGGTGATCAAGGTCGCCTGCCAATAACCCTCCGATGGCAAAGTTAGTTTTTTTCTCTTCAAATTTTGGAGTTCCAACTTTTTAAGAAATGTTCATACGTACCTTTGTCTGGTCTGAATGAGAGTTTATATAGTGTCCTAGAAACAGTTATTAGACTTGTAACCTCCCCTAGATTTGAGGAGGTGTAAGGGTTCAGAAATAACTTCCATAACTGTTTAAGAGTTACATTTTTCTCACATAACGATCACTGGAAGTTAGACGCTTGATAAGGAGTTGTGGTACACACTCAAGAATTTTTCTAAGTGTCTAGGGCTCATCCAGGGGTCTTCCTGTTAAGCGTACCTCGCTTCCAAAGGAGGTCATTATTCTATGGATGATCTTCTTACAAACGAGGTTGATCGCTCCTTGGACGAGACGGTGCGGTTTTGTCAATCTTGGCCACGCGAGGCTCATCCAGGCATCTTCCTACGTGGACGAGCTTTTTATGGATGAGGTTCTTACAACTTTTGCTTTCCTGGTCTTGTCCTGGACAACCTTCATGGACGATATTAAAGTTGTACTTTATCATCCCCCATCAGTTGTCCCCTTGTTCATGGGTCGTCTAGGGAATATATAAGTTGACGTCATTCGTTGGATGTGTGCCTTTATGTTAGCGGTTAGGTGTGCCACGTGTCATAATTTAATTGGCGACTAGTCACATCAACTCATTTTTCAAGGAACATGCCACGTGTCACCTTTTGGGTGGTTGCGTTGCTTCGGGCACTAGAGTTTGCTACCTATAAATAGTGGAATTCCTCCGCTACCCTTCCTATTTCTGAAATTTTCTTCTTTGACATCTCTCGTCTTAGCACCTCGTCTAGAAGTTTCCTGCGTCCATAGCTTCACTTCGTTTAGATCCAAGTATTTTCTCCACCCTCGTTCTCAAGGTTTAATCTTTCTCAAAGAATGTCTGAAATAGTCCTTTCTTCGTCTAGCAATAGTGTTGGCAAAGCCATAGTCGGGTATCATGACCCTAGCAGTTTTAGTAGGTCTAGTGATAGTAGTAGCAATAGCAGTAGTGGAGGAAACACTACGGGCAAGTATACGTCTGGCGTCCCTAAGATTCCCTTAGAGGTATTTCAGGAAAGCCTTAGGACAAGGGCTGAGTCGGGTCTAGGGCTGGTACAAATGCCCCCTCATCTTCTGCTCAAGACGAGGAAGAGGTAGTTTATAGCTACGCTGTTAGGATTACCTCTAAGATAGACGAGAGAAAATTAGACCTCCTTAAGACTTGGTATCAACTTCCTGAGGACTTAAATCCTAGGGTACCTGTGCGCGGGGAGTGGTGTTGTTAATCCCGTTTTGGCATTGGCATTTATGAGGCTTACCTTTTAAGGGGTTTAAGGTTGCCTCTTAATGCCTTCGCTAGGGAGTTGCTTACTAGGTTAGGTTTAAGCATATGTCAGTTTAACCCTAATGTATGGAGGCTAATTGTCTCTATGCAAGTTTTATGGAGGGAGGTGTTTGAGGGGGATAGTCCTCTTACTGTGGACGAGTTTCTCTTTTGTTATAAGCCATCCGAGATTAACCAATCCTTTGGCTTTTATCAGTTCACAACCAGAGGGAGAGATTATAGGTTGATTAAGTCCTTAGTCACCTCAGATATGAGATGGAAGACGGAATTCTTCTTCGTCTTTGGCTTTTGGGCTAGACGCCCTATTGAGGTTGATAGGGACCCATTCCCTCCCTACACTGAAGAGTTAAGAAATCTTCGTCCTAAAGGTAAGTCTGTGGTTGTCACTTCACTTTTTGTTATTCACTTTTGATTGCAGTCGCCTAATCACCCTCTCTTCCCTTTTTTTTTTTTAGGTGTTAGACGGCCTCATTTGAGAAGGTTTTATCTTGAATGAGTTCAGAAGGCACGTCTATATACTGACAGGACTTTCCATTCCTTGGTGAGCCTTCAACGTCTTGCCACCTAGGGGTTAGGTCCAAAGTCGTCCGCTAAAGCTATCACTCACGAGGTCACTGTTCGTAGATGTAAGTTCTTTCTTCTTCTTCTTTTTTTCTTTTCTTTTTTTTTGAAGAACTAAAGTCTTTCTTTTTAAGAATGGCGACGATAAAGGAGAACAAAGGTAAAGAAGTGGTAGACGAGGCAGATGGTCAGGGAGTACAATCCCAACCTCGTCTGTCTACTAGTAATAAAAGAAAAAGTTTGTCATTAGGGGTTGATTTGGGAAACCTCCCAAGTAGGCGCAAGGAGAAAAAGGCCAGGCATAGGTCGTCCAAGCCTCAGGACGTCCAAACTCAGGATGACCAACCTAATCCTTTCCTCGTCCCTCAGGGTCATTTTGTCCAGATTCTGGACGTTAATTCAGAACCAAAGGATCCTCCATCTTTGCAAATCTCGTTTAGGGTCGATGCTCCAACCTCATCTTAACCTTCTCAACAAGTGCCTCAAAACCTTCTTAAGAACAAGGACTTGGCTTGGGAAAGGTTTGAGAAGGTTGTGACGGACGAGGATGTGACGGCATGTTACAACATGTCCATGAAGGATTTTGAGCACTCTGGTGTTCATGACCTTTTTAAGGTATGTACTCTTTACATATGTTACCTCGTCTTGCCATTAGCACACATGTATGTATTATAATAAAATTTCAATCTTTGCAAGCAATGTCTAAGTTCATCGCCGCGTCCAGGCAGACAACTGAGCTAGACAAGACGAGGATTCTATTGGAGAGGAAGGTCAAGAAGGGAAATGACAAGTCTAAAAGGTGGGTTGAGGTGGCTGCCAAGGCCAAGGACGATGCAAAGAAGCTGCAAAACCACGTCGATGAGTTGGAGGCTGAAGTCAAAGAGAAGGATGCTCGTCTTAATCTCCTTTAGAAAAAGAATGACGAGTTAAGTGCCCTCCTTGAAAAAGCTCAGGGAGACGCAGCTGTAGAGTTTAAGGCGTCCAAAGAATTCACTAATTTAATGGATACCAACTATGCAGTTGGATTTGAAGATTTCAAGATGGACGCCATGGAGAGATTCCCTGAGATTGACTTCAATTCCATTAAACTCAACCTTGGTGGGGCTGCTACAAGCTCCCTCCTCCAGTCAAGCTTAGAAGACATCAATGTAGAGGACGATGCTACCACATTGCCACCTCAGGATGGCCCTAATGCTGACGCCCCTCCTACTTGAAGACGAAATATTTAACTTGTTCAATTGTTATTGTTTGTTTTTCTTTTGGTTTGGTCCATTGTTTTTAGGACCCTTATTAAGATGTATTTAAATACAGTTCCCTTGTCCAAAGTGCTTTGGGCGAGTTTATTAACAATTGCCTTTTAAGACCTACTTTGTAAAGGTTTTTAGACGGTGGTTGTCTATTATTTTTAAACTTTAATGAACGTTTACTTTTATTCATTATTTATTGTATGGATGAGTTTATTCCCTTTTCATCATTAATTTTAATTGTCTTTTAAACAGCGCCCCATTCTAAGTGTTGGAGGGTCATCCATGCATTTTTCTATTGGACGGCCCATTTGTGCATGGACGTCTTTGCTAGCCGTTCAAATTTTTTGAAGTGTGACTCGTCCCAAGAGTGAGAATGATGACTTTGTCAGCCCTTTTTCCTCATCCGTAGGCTGGGCAATTGGCATTCGTCTTTCGTCAAGACGTTCTCTAGCGTTTTACTCGTCCTAGGTCACTGGAGCATCTTGGCTAGATGCTCGTCCATGGACTTAAATGTTTCAGCAAGTATGCCTTTTTGCCGTTCGTCTGTTTTTTTAGACGAGTGTGTCTTAGCTTATTTTTCTTTGCTTTATCCACATTTCGAAGAAAGCTTATGAACGTTACATCCCTGCGTCCAGAGATTTTCATTCGTCTTAGGCTCTTGCCTTTCTATGGACACTATTATGGAATTTAGATTTATGCATTAAATACATTAAAAACCCAAACCATATTATTATATAAATATCGTTCACAAATATGACACATGCTTCGAAGTTAATGCCTTAGGAAAATACTTAGAAAAATACTTAAATGTACATAACCTCATCTTTCACAAATTTTTCTGTAGATGGTGCAAAAGTTTAAGAACTAGTGCACTTTTTATTCTTAAAACATACTATAGTAGTAGTAAGAACATATAATAGTAAACATGAGTAGTAAACACATAGACCATAGCAGTAACGTCTTCCACAGCTGTAACCTCGTCCGTGGTAAACTTTGTCCAAGCTCATTACTGATAGTACCTTCTCAGGTGCTCCACATTTCATGGATTCTCTAACTTTCGTCTGTCTAGAGCTTTCAAGTAATACGACCCCTGCCTCTTACAGTTGATTACCCTATAGGGTCCTTCCCAATTCGATCTCAATTTTCCATGAGTTGGATTCCTAATTGCCAAGGAGACTCTTTTGAGAACGAGGTCCCCATCGTTGAAGCGCCTGGGTTTTACCATGGCATCATGCTGCCTGGCCATAAGATTTTTATATCTTGCTGTCCTTTGCTCCGCATCCATCCTTACCTCGTCAATAAGATCGAGGTTAAGACGAAGTTATTCCTCATTATCTTTCTCCTGATACTTCATCACTCGATGATTAGTCATATGAATTTTTGCAGGTATGACTGCTTCACTTCTATAGGCTAGCTTGAAGGAGGTCTCTTCTGTCGGGGTCCTCACAATTGTCCTGTACGCCCAGAAAACACCTAGCAACTCGTCTGGTCATATTCCCTTTGTTCCCTCGAGCCAAGTCTTGATAATTTTCAGCAGGGGTCAGTTTGTTACTTCTGCTTGTCTGTTTTCCTATGGGTGGGAGGGTGAGGAATAATGATTCTTGATTCCAAATTGGTCACAAAAGTCCTTAAAAAATGTGTTGTCAAACTGTCATCCGTTATCAAATACTAATACCCTAGGTACTCTGAATCTGTATAGAATGTTCTTCCAAACAAAATTCTTAACATTTTGTTAGGTGATTTTTGCAAGAGGTTCGTCCTCGACTCACTTGGTAAAGTAGTCAATCCCTACTACAAAAAAATTCATTTGTTTGGTTCTTAGGGGGAAAGAACCAAAGATATCCAGCCCTCATTGTGCAAAAGGCCATGAGGCCATCATTGGGGTCTGGTACTCCGATGGCTGTCTAGGGACATTGATATAGTGCTGATACTGGTCACATACCTTGACATAAGCCTTAGCATCTGCTTGAATTGTAGGCCAGTAGTAGCTTGCATGGACAACCTTATGGACTAGTGATCTTGCTCCTAAATAATTTCTGCATGCTCCTTCATGAACCTCCCTCAAAACATAATTTGACTCATCCAAAGCCAGGCACCTTAGGTAGGGCTGAAAAAAGCCTCGCTTGTACAGCACTTCGTTTATGAGGACATACTTAGCAGCCCTAACCCTCAACTTCCTTGCCTCGTCTTGGTCTTTTGGAAGCCTTCCATCCTTAAGATAGATTACTATTGGACTTATCCAATTTTCTCATCCTCCTATTTGCTGTACATCTAGGAGGTCTATGCTCGGCATGTATTGGATTCTTTCGTATTCGTCCATAACTCCTGCCGAAGCTGCTCTTGCCAAGGCGTCGGCTTCCATGTTTTCCTCCCTCGAGAGTTGAAGAAAACTCACTTCTTTAAACTTTTAGACAAGCCGCTTCACTTTGTTAAGGTATTTCTTCATCCAATCTTCTTTAGCATCACACATTCCAATCACTTGGTTAATGACTAGCGAAGAGTCCCCCTTGACTATTATTGATTCCGCCCCTAGGGACTTAGCCAATTCCAGCCCCTTGAGTAAAGCTTTATACTTAGCTTCATTGTTGGTGGTTTGGTACTATAAACGGGCTGCGTACTCCAACTTGTCACCCTTTGGGGACTTGAGTATGACTCCAATCCCCCCTGCATACAATGTGGACGATCCGTCTACATTGATAACCCACCTTTCAACTTCTTCGTCTTTGTCTAGCTCGTCCTGGCTGGGGGTGAACTCCGCAATGAAATCTACCAACGCTTGTGCCTTTATCGCGCACCTTGGCTGGTATCTAACATCAAACTCACTAAGTTCCATAACCCATTGGATTAGTCATCCTACAGCTTCCAACATATTCATCTCCTTCTTCAGGGGATGATCTGTTAGAACGTTGATAATATGAGCTTGAAAATAATGTCTCAACTTCTTGGAAGCCGTAATCAAAGTGAAGGCTAGCTTCTCTATCATTGGGTATCATCCTTCCGCTCCCTTCAATGCCCAGCTCGTATAGTAAACTGATTTCTGAATTCGCCCTTCTTCTTTGACCAATGCTGAGCTCACAGCGTGTAGGGACACTGCCAAATACAAATATAATTCTTCACCAGGTACAAATGGGCTCAGCAACGGTGCCATCGTGAAGTAAGTCTTCAGGTCTTGAAAGGCCCTCTTTGACATTCGTCTGTCCATTCAAATGCCTTCTTGAAGACTTTAAAGAACGGCAAACACTTGTCAATAGCTTTTGAAACAAACTTGTTAAGGCGGCAACTCGTCCGGTTAAAGACTGGACTTCCTTTTTATTCTTCGATAGTTCCATGTTTAGTATCGCCTAGATCTTGTCGAGATTCGCCTCAATTCCTCTATGTGAAACCATGAACCCCAAAAACTTCCCCGACGAAACTCCAAAAGCACACTTGCTTGGATTTAATTTCATGTTATACTAATGAAGTGTATCAAAGGTTTCTTAAAGGCCATCTAGATGTTTCCTCTTGTCCAAGCTCTTTACCAGCATATCATCTACATAAACCTCCACTTTTCGCCCGATTTGAGGATGGAACATGTGGCTAACCAGTCTTTAGTAAGTCGCCCCCGCATTCTTCAAACTAAAAGGCATTACTTTATAGTAGAATAACCCTTGGCTAGTAATGAATGAAGTTTTCTCTTGATCTTTCTCGTCCATTTTTATTTGGTTGCAGCCTGAAAAGGTGTCCATGAAACTCAGTAGTTTGTGTCCTGTTTTCGAGTCCACTAGTTGGTCTATGCGTGACAATGGATAACTGTCCTTAGGGTAAGCCTTGTTTAAATCGGTAAAGTCCACACACATCCGCCACTTGTTGTTGGCCTTCTTTACCATGACTACATTCGTCAACCAGTCCCGATAATAAACTTCCCAGATGAACTCCACAGTAAGCAACTTTTGGACTTCTTATTTGATGGCATTGTCTTGCTCAGGAGCGAAGACCCTCTTCTTCTGACGCACTGGTTTAGAGTAGGGACACACATTCAAGTAATGAGTAATGACAATTGGATCAATACCTGGCATGTCCTCATGATTCCACGTGAAGACATCAAGGCTTTTCTTAAAAAACTGGACCAGATAATGCTTTGCCTCCTTTTCCATGCTTCCCCCAATTCTAGCGAACTTCTCGAGGCCGGTTTCGTCTAGAGGGATGTTTTCCAACACCTCTGTGGGTTCCGCTGTAATCCTCCTTTCGTCTATGCTCATTTTCTATACGTGCTTGTCCATCGCCAACATGGCTAAGTAGCACTCTCTAGCGGCTAGCTGATCTTCTTGTACTTGACCCACGCTATGCTCGATTGGGAATTTGACGGACAAATGGTAGGTAGAGGTTATCGTCTTCCAACTATTTAAAGTTAGCCGTCCAATAATAGCATTATATGATGATGAACAATCAACAACAAGGAAGTTTACCTCTTTAGCTAGCTGTTACGGATACACTCCAACCACCACCGGTAATGTAATAGTACCCACAGGCTACACCTTCATTCTTACAAATCCCACCAATGGCGAATTCACTGGTCGAAGTTGATCTCGTCCTAGCCTCATTTGTTGGAAGATATGGTAATACAGAATGTCCATCAAGCTGCCATTGTCTACCAACACCCTCCTAGTCGTATAATCGACAATGAGTAGGGTAATGACAATTGCGTTGTCGTGGGGTTGGTGAACTCTTTCAGCATCCTTATCCGTAAACGTGATGGCTTGCTCATCCGCTTCCCTCGTCCTGGGAGGTTGTCCTAACAACTGGATATTTTGCACTACCTTTAGGTATGTCTTTCTCAATTTGGATGACTAAGCTGCTGAGGTTCCCCCTATGATAACTCTTATTTCTCCAAGTGGGGGCCTTGATGACTCTTCTACCTTAGCCTTCAGCTTTTCGTCTTTGTGGTCTCGTCCAATGAAATTTCTTAACTTCCTTTGTCTTATAAGATTCTCTATCTACTGTTTTAAATCAAAACACTCATCTGTGTCGTGCCCATGATCTCTATGAAAGCGGTAATACTTGTTCCTGTTACGCTTGTTAGGATCTCCCTTCATTTTTTCTAGCCACTTCAAGGACGAATCGTCCTTGATTTGCATAAGCACTTGCTCTAGTGGCGTATTCAAGGGAATGTATTGTTGGTTTCTCGTTGAAGAACTCGCCTTCTTACTATCTCTATCCCTTTTCTCGTATGCCAGAGGCTTCTTGGGATGAGGACCTTGATCGGGATGACGTGGGTGACCTGCTTCCAAACGCTCTGCTTTCTTCCTCTTCTTGGCTATGATCGCGTCCTCAGCATTCATAAAATTCTAGGCCGAATGGACGAGCTCGGCCATAGTCTATGATTTTTGCTTGTAGAGCTTATGGATGAACAAGTCAGAGTTGACCCCATTATGAAAGGTGGCCAATAACAACTTGTCGTCCATCTCATCCACCGTTAAGGCTTTTTTGTTGAACCGAGTAATGAAGGATCGTAAACTCTCATTCTCCCCTTGCTCTATAGTTAGCAAACTGGAAGAGGAACGCTTGTGACGTTATCCTCCAATGAAATCATTAATAAACAACTTACTCAACTCCTCGAACGAGCCCACCATGTTTGGAGGTATTTTGTTAAACCACACTTGCGCTGGTCCCTTGAGGGTGGTAAGAAATGCTCTGCACATAATTTCGTCCGGAACCTCTTGAAGGTGCATGGTAGCCTTGAAGGTAGCAATGTGATCACATGGGTCGTGAGTTCCATCATATGCATCTAAGGAGGGCATTTTGAACTTCGGGGGTAAAGGATGACTAATGATGGAAGCCTTGAAAGGGGAGTCTATTCGGTGAACTAAGTCATCCATGGGGTTCGCCCGTCTTATGTTCTCCTTCATTTCATCCATGGCTTTTCTCATCTGGTCCGTCTCCCTCTCCAAGTGAGGCACTCTTCTTGAAGCAGTACCCCTTGACTGATTCTCGGACTCAACGTTTTCCCCTCTTCCCTCTTGACTCTAGGCTCGCTCTTTGACATGTCTTTCATGGTGCTGCCTCCATAAATTAATATCCTTATTCAACTTTTGATTCTGACGGGTTATTTCTGCTATAGCGGTAGCCATGGACTGTATATGTTGGATGGAAGGCGGTTGCATGACAAGCACTGACTGACGATCATGGTAGGGATTACTGGAAGCACCCCTACTCTCCTGGTGGCCTGGGCTAGTAACCCTCGATCTTGTCCGAACCATTCAGCCTTTTGTCTGAAAAAAGCGAATCGTTAAAAACAAATAATTAACGAAACGAAATGAAAAGTTGATTTTCCCCACAGACGGCGCCAACTGATGATGCGAAGAAAATCAGTAGATTGGATGCTTCGAATTTGGAAGGACTACTAGCTGTCTTGATGGCCTGAAAAAGAAAGAACAGCAATCAAAGGTGACCAGGTCGCCGGCCAATAACCCTCCAATGGCAAAGTTAGTTTTTCTCTCTTCAAATTTTGGAGTTCCAACTTTTTAGGAAATGTTCATATATACCTTTGTCTGGTCTGAATGAGCGTTTATATAGTGTCCTAGAAACAGTTATTAGACTTGTAACCTCCCCTGAATTTGAAGAGGCGTAAGGGTTCAGGAATAACTTCCATAATTATTTAGGAGTTACATTTTTCTCACATAACTGTCACTGGAAGTTAGGCGCTTGATAAGGAGTTGTGGTACACACTCAAGAATTTTCCTAAGTGTCTGGGGCTCGTCTAGGGGTCCTCTTGTTCAGCGTACCTCGCTTTCAAAGGAGGTCGTTCTTCTATGGACGACCTTCTTACGGACGAGGTTGATCACTCCCTTGGATGAGATGGTGTGGTTTTGTCAATCTTGGCCATGCAAGGCTCATCCAGGCATCTTCCTGCGTGGACGAGCTTTTTATGGACGAGGTTCTTACAACTTTTGCTTTCCCGGTCTTGTCCTAGGCGACCTTCATGGATGATATTAGAGTTGTATTTTATCATCCCCCATCATATTATACTCCATTAATTTATATTGTTGTTACAAAATATTTATATCCCATTAATCCCATTATCTTTGTAATTTATTTCTCAATATATAGTGATAAAATTCTGGCTATAATTCTTATGTATGCTAGCTCTAAAAAAGAATTTTGATATCAAGAGCTATGTAACTCAATTGACACTTTCTAGTATTTTCAACAAAAACATTTGAGATTTAAATCCCTTCCAACCCTAATTGTTGATGTAAAAAAAAAAAATAATAAAGTGGAGGAATCTTGCCACTCTTGAGATGGGTATCAATAAAGCCTTGTGAATGTACCTGCGAATATGTAAAAATGATAAACAAAAAAAATACACATACAGAGTACTTTAATGTATATTATTTTGTGGGCAAATGAAGGTGTCAAGATTCAAAATTTTGGTCATTCATGTTTCAGTTTGGCTTAAATGAAAATGAAAATTTGAAACAAAAATGGCCAATATGAAAATGCAATAAAAAATGAAGGACCAAAATAAAAATTTTGAAACATAAAAAGCCAAAATTGAAAAGTGAAAAAAAAAAAACCAAAATTTTAAGGGTACTTTAATCTTTATTTAATGGAATTCTGTAATGAACCCACTGCACTAGTTGAGACATATGTAGAATATTCTCCCATGGTAGCACAAAACTCTTTAAGGAGAACAAGATATTAATGCCTCAACAAGAAGTCATATAACAATGATATCTAGTTCTTACTGATCTTACAATCATAAATTATTTACACATCACATGCACATCATTATCTTATGAAAGTATTAAATTAATATTTGAAAATGCGTTTAATTTGTTATGAGCTTGTTATATTATTTTATTATTTTTAAAATATGGAACCAACATATTTTCATTTGTAAGTGAAAGGAAGCGGGTTTGTATTTTAAATAGACTTGTTCCACATGGAAAGTTTACAATACTTTTGGTGAATTTATATTATATACCAACACAAAAATACCAGCAAATAGATTATGGAGAGTCAATGAACTTGTGGAAGTTATTTTATAATCATAATAAAAATAACTTATTTTTAAAAAGAATAAACATGATTTTTAGAAAACATTTTATAAGAAATGGAAAGAATTGTAAAAAAAAAAAAAAAAAACCGTTTTTTTAAAAAAATTTAAAAAGTTTATTATAATTTTTGCCATAAGGGTATATATTAGTAAAGCCCTTTTTAGAAAGGTTCCCATTCAAATGAAGATTGAAGAGTCATCAAATATTGAAACTCTACATGATTTATAAATAAGAGGGTTTTTCTACCAAAAAAAAAATAAATAAGAGGGTTTTTTTTGTAAGAAATTCTCTTTGTTCCCTGCTCACAATAATTTTATGGATAGCACTTAAATTTACATTCTATATATGAATATAGAGGTTGATGGGTTAATAAGAACTTAAATAATGGTCAAAGAACATTTTTTTTTTTTTTTTTTTTCATTTGTGAAAGACTTACAATACTTATCCACACAAAAGGGCCTAACTCTTGTGGGAATAAGCAAGGCTTTTAAACTACACACACACACACAATTTTAGTCGATGTGGGAAGCAGATCCCAACACACACAAGAACTTAGACTCGATAGGCGGACCAGAACGACACACACATCAAAGCCAAACGGCATATATTTTCATTTGTGAAAGACTTACAATACTTATCCACACAAAAGGGCCTAACTCTTGTGGGAATAAGCAAGGCTTTTAAAAAGACTTTTGCTTGGAAAAGATCTACAAGACATAAAGCAATGGATAAGGTTAATGAAACGGGGGACAAAAGCTGCGAGTCTTTTTAAAGTCATTTTGGCACTCTGCCTTCGGCTTAATGTTTGACATCATGTGCCCAGCCTTGTGACTTTTTGGCCCATCCGGTTGCCAGATTCCCTACACGTGCATTTTTATTTTTTCTTTATCTCAAGTAATGACCGTAGCTCAAATAAAATAACAGGAAACCTAAAATATTACCAATAAAGTTCAAACATCAATTATATATTATGAACTAGTTGTGCGAAATGAGATTTTGCTTTAGTTTATGTGCAAAATATACAATGATTATTATGTGTGAAGTAAGATAAATAATTAAAAAATAAAAAAGTTGATATTTTATTAAAATAAAGTATATAATTGCTAGTAAGATGTGAGTGTTTTGAAATTAGTTAACTAAAAAAGAAAAATTAGGGTTTGAAATCATGTGGCCAACCTTGGACTTTGTGGACCATTAGTTGGCAGATTTGCTCCACTTGCACTTTCAATTTTCATTAGCTCAAGCAATTTCAAGGACACCAATTTTTTTTTATAACATTTTTCACAATTTGTTAAGTAATAATTTATGGTTGTAGTAACCACCAAGGGTGACAGTTGCTATTAGACTTACGCCCAAGTAGTTTGGAGAGTAGACGAATATTCGAATCCTTCACATTGGTTTGGAGAGTGCACGTCCCATATTCAAATCCTTCACACCAGTTCCCTTGCTTGTAGGCCTAGACCTAATATGTAGGACGCTACTATGGTAATGTCCAAGTAGGAAGGTACAAAGAGAAGGGGAGAAAGTGATTGAGAAATTAAAATTATTTTTTCCTTTAAAATTGAGAATTTTTTTTTCATTTAGACATTGATGTGGAAATTTTTTAGTGTCAATTAAAATTTATTATTATTACTTTAGTAATCATGTAAGCTTTAAGTGTGTCGCATTGGCCTTTTTGGTAAGTGAGTTGACGCTATAGACTAAATTGATTGATTGGAAAAAGTGCTGTGATACAAGCCTGAGTATTGTGGCACGTGCTGAGGTAGTAGAGACTAAGGATGTATATGTGCTACAGCTGGTGTAGGTGGGCATTAGTGTGCATGGACTGCTGCTATCAGATGCACGGCTTGCTGATGAGGTGGCTACAAGGGTAGTCAGTAGTTAGGCAGTTAGAAGGCAGTTAGAACAGGTAGTTGAGGGTAGTTAGTTAGTTCTTAGCTACTGTTAAGCATTGATTAGTATGTTGTAATTCATGATTAGAGATTGATTAGTCACATTGGAATTTGTATATAAATGGGTGGGTTGTACTGAAGAAGGATATATGAAAATACTCATTGTTACTTTGTTCTTTTCATTGCTCTGTTCTTTCTATCTTCTCTACTCTTATTCTTGGAGGCTGGCTGTCCTTGAATTCAGCTACATTCTCATCAGATTCTTTAGGATCTTATCAATTGATATCAGAGCAGGCTTGTCCTGTGATTACAAGTCCCATCATGACTGAAACCCGTTCTTCAACAGCTCTCAATGAAACCATAGCTTCGCTCAAATCCACAACTGATCACCACAATAAAGATATCCAAGAATTTCACAAAATCACTCACATGATGAGTCAACAATTGGCTACCATTTTACAGAAACTGAATGCAATCGAGAATGGGGAGCCAACTAGTCGCAATCCCGAGAGTTCGCACAGTCCAGAGGATCGTACTTGTCACCAACTTGTTCCAAGTTTTTCAAGACCAGTGAAATTGGATTTTCCCAGATTCTGTGGGGAGCAACCAACTTCGTGGATCTACAAGGCAAATCAGTATTTCAAATATTACAAGATTCAAGAATCAGAGAAGTTGATGATGGCATCTTTCCATATGGAAGGAGACGCCTTGGTCTGGTTTCAAGAAGGTGAAGAGACTGGGGTTTTTGCTACTTGGGAGGCTTTGGTTCAGGCAATGTTGATTCGGTTTGGGTCTACAGCCTATGACGATCCAATGGAGGCTTTGACTAGGCTGTGGCAGATGTCTACGATGGCTCTTTATAAGGGTGAATTTGAAGCTTTGGCTAATCGGATTAAAGGTTTGTCTTCTCAGCATAAACTAAGCTGTTTCTTGAGTGGTTTAAAAGATGAGGTGAGGTTGCTTGTTAGGATGTTGAATCCCCCTACTCTTATTGCTGCATTTGGATTGGCAAAGATCCAAGAGGAATACCTATTGAGCTGCAAGAAAAGCAATAAAGGGGCACAAGATCAAGCTAGACCCTCATTGCTGGGTGTGCCAAGACTTCCTGCCCCAATGGAGAATAGGATTACCAAGATTCCTGTTAGAAAGATCACAGCTGCTCAAATGGAAGAAAGAAAGAAGAAAGGGCTTTGCTACAACTGTGATGACAAGTGGGCACCTGGTCACAAATGTAAGCAAACCACCTTATTCTTACTAGAAGGAGTGGAGGTGGCATTAGATTCTAACTGTACTGAGCAAAATGTGGAGATGGACATGGGGGGTTGCATGGCTGGGAGACATGTAGAGGAGGCAGAACCTGAAATTACTCTATATGCATTGGTTGGCAGCCCAACTCCAGGGACAATGAGAGTCAAAGGAAGGGTTAAAAATATGTCATTGATGATTTTGGTGGACTCTGGTGGCACCCATAATTTCATTGATGCAGCTGTACTTCCTGTCCTCCATGTTTCAGTAGATAAATCACAAATTCTTGAAGTGAAGGTGGCTAATGGTGACACTATCAAGACTCAAGGATTGTGCAAGGATGTTCCTGTGTTCATTCAAGGGCATGTTTTTCTGGTTCAATTGCATGTGCTGCCCTTGTGAGGATGTGATTTGGTGGTTGGTACTCAATGGCTTAGCACCTTAGGTGTCATTAATTGGGATTTCAAGAAATTGTCAATGAGCTTCAATTATGGAGATCAGCAAGTGTTGTTATAGGGAATTAACACAGCAAAGGGTTTTGAGGTTCAAGATGAGGTCCAATTCTTCAAGGAACCTACCAAGAAGGGGTTGATTCTACAGATCACAGCGGAGGGCACATCTAACAAGCAGTCTTGTCTTCCACCTGAGATTACAGCAATGTTACAGGAGTTTAAGGAAGTATTTGCTACTCTAGTGGATCTGCCACCAGTGAGGGGTCATGAGCACCGAATCAATCTTAAAGAGGGCACTCAACCTATCTACCAGAGACCATACAGGTACCCCTATTACCAAAAAAATGAAATTGAAAAGATTGTCAAGGAATTGTTGGAAGTAGGCTTTATTCAAAATAGTCAAAGTCCCTTTGCTTCCCCTGTTCTCTTGGTGAGGAAATCTGATGGTTCATGGCGTATGTGTGTAGATTATAGGGCATTAAACCAAGCCACTATAAAAGATAAATATCCTATTCCTATTATAGATGAACTTTTGGATGAATTGCATGGGGCTTGCATTTTTTCAAAGCTAGATTTGAGGTCTGGTTACCATCAAATCAGGATGAAGGAACAAGATATTCCAAAAACAGCTTTTAGAACTCATGAAGGACACTATGAGTTCCTTGTCATGCCTTTTGGGTTGACAAATGCACCCTCTACCTTCCAATCTTTAATGAACCAAGTCTTTAAGCCTTTCCTTAGGAGGTTTATTTTGGTTTTTTTTTATGATATTCTGGTCTATAGTAGGAGTATGGCTGATCATGTGGAGCATCTCAGAATTGTTTTAGGGGTGTTGGCTAAAAGTCAGTTGTATGCTAAAATGTCTAAGTGTATGTTTGCTTGTTTGGAAGTTGAATATTTGGGTTATATTATTTCTGGAGAGGGTGTGAAGATTGATCCTAAGAAAATTTCAGCCATGCTTGAATGGCTTGTGCCTAAGGATGTGAAGTCCTTGAGAGGGTTCCTAGGCCTCACGGGTTATTATAGGAAATTTGTTAAGGGCTATGGTCATATTGCAGCTCCCTTGACTACGCTCTTGAGGAAGAACTCCTTTTCTTGGAGTGCTGAAGCTGAAGAAGCATTTCATCAGCTTAAGTTGGCTATATCCAGTCCATTTGTGCTAGCATTGCCTGATTTCTCTAAGACCTTTACTGTTGAATGTGATGCTTCTAGCAGTGGCATTGGTGCTGTTTTAATACAGGAGCACAAGCCTATTGCTTTCCATAGCAAAGTTTTGAAAGGCATTGCTTTAACCTTGTTCACTTATGAGAAAGAATTCCTTGCCTTGATGTCTGCAGTGAGGAAGTGGAGGCCATATCTAGTAGGTAGACCTTTTGTCATCAAAACTGACCAGCAAAGTCTTAAGTATTTGCTACAACAGAAGATAGGTACTCCCATACAACAGAAATGGTTATCCAAATTACTTGGTTATGCCTTTGTGGTTGAATATAAGAAAGGTTCTGAGAATGTGGTGGCAGATGCCTTGTCTAGGAGGGGTGCTGTATCTGGACATGAAGTTCAAAACTGTCAAGGTATGCTGGGAGATGCTGCTGTTTTGACTATGATGGAGGGTGACAGTTCTGGTGTAGAAATAGCCAGGGAAGCTGCTGAGTTGCCTTCTTCATCTAGTGGTACTTTATTCATCATCTCATTTCCTATTCCAACATGGGTGGCTGAATTGAAGGCTAGTTATCTAGCAGATCCTAACATTCAAGCTGTACTTTCTGTTTTTAAGGAAGGTGGCATACCTCCTAAAGGTTTTTCCCTAGTGGATGAGCTGCTATTTTTTAAGGGCAGAATCTATCTTGGTCCCAATAGTGTTCTCAAACCCTCAATTTTGCACCATGTCCACAATGGTCCTTTGGGTGGTCACTCTGGCTATGTGAAGACCTTGCACAGGATTAAACAAGACTTTTATTGGCCTAGAATGAAGAAAGACTTGAAGCAATACATCAAGGAGTGTGATGTATATCAAAGGGTTAAGCATGAAAATTGTAGATCAGCTAGTCTACTTCAGCCTTTACCTATTCCTTCCAAGCCTTGGTTAGCTGTCAGTATGAATTTCATTGAAGGTTTACCTAAGTCCCAATTGAAGTCAGTAATTTTGGTGGTTGTGGACAGGTTAACTAAGTATGCACACTTTATGGCTATGTCTCACCCTTATACTGCATCCAAGGTTGCTGCTGTCTATATGCACTATGTGTTCAAACTCCACGGTATGCCTGCTTCTGTGGTCAATGACAGGGACCCAATCTTTACCTCTCGTTTTTGGAGTGAATTGATGAAGTTACAAGGGGTAGATTTAGCTATGTCCTCAGCTTACCGCCCTCAAACAGATGGGCAAACTGAGGTGGTTAACAGAAGTTTGGAACAATATTTACGAGCTTTTGCAGCAGCCAAACCTTCTGCTTGGGTGGAGTGGTTACCCTTGGCTGAATTTTGGTTCAATACCAATTTCCATTCTTCAACCAAGTTAACTCCTTTTGAAGCTTTATATGGTTACCCACCTCCGAGATTGTTGGATTATATTCCTGGCACAACAATGGTGGCAGCTGTAGATGAACATTTGAAGTGTAGGCAGCAGATTATGTCCTTACTTAAGCAAAACTTGATGCAAGCTCAAAAGAGGATGAAGGTTCAAGCAGATAAGCATTGGGTGGAAAGGAGTTTTTCAGTAGGTGATTGGGTGTGTTTGAAATTACAGCCTTATAAACAAAGGTCTTTGAAGCCTAATGTCCTTGGCAAGCTCTCTCCCAAGTTTTATGGTCCTTTCCGAGTGCTGCAGAAAGTTGGGGAGGTGGCTTACAAACTAGCTTTACCACCTGGCTCCTTAATTCATCCTGTTTTTCATGTATCTTGTCTCAAGGCTAAGCTAGGACAGCAGGTTACTCCTATTTCTCAACTTCCTTCTGTATCCTCTGAAGGTTCTCTTGTGCTTGAACCTGAGATCATTCTAAAGGAAAGGTCAATTCAGCTTCGAAGCAGGACCATCACCCAGGTCTTAGTTCAATGGCAAGGCTGCACGCCTGAAGATGCTACCTGGGAAGATATATATGAGCTTCAACTTCAATTCCCTCACCTTGTGGGCAAGGTGCTTTAAGGAGGGAGGTATTGATACAAGCCTGAGTATTGTGGCACGTGCTGAGGTAGTGGGGACTAAGGATGTATATGTGCTACAGCTGGTGTAGGTGGGCGTTAGTGTGCGTGGACTGCTGCTATCAGATGCACGGCTTGCTGATAAGGTGGCTACAAGGGTAGTCAGTAGTTAGGCAGTTAGAAGGCAGTTAGAACAGGTAGTTGAGGGTAGTTAGTTAGTTCTTAGCTACTGTTAAGCATTGATTAGTATGTTGTAATTCATGATTAGAGATTGATTAGTCACATTGGAATTTGTATATAAATGGGTGGGTTGTATTGAAGAGGGATATATGAAAATACTCATTGTTACTTTGTTCTTTTCATTGCTCTGTTCTTTCTATCTTCTCTACTCTTATTCTTGGAGGCTGGCTGTCCTTGAATTCAGCTACATTCTCATCAGATTCTTTAGGATCTTATCAGCAAACCAAATTACAAATGAGAGGCAAATGGTAATTTTTCCTATACTCAAACTAATTAACAAAGCGTGCAATGCACAAGAAACTTTAAAACCTATAATTTTAAATTAAAAAAAATGATTTTCTCTCTTTTTTTTTTATATAAATATGAAATTTGATAATTTTGATAGTTATTAATAGACAATTATTATGATTATGTTTGTATATGAAATATTAAATATGACATTTGAACATTATTGTTGTTATTTATATGTATTTATTATTATTTTTTAGAATCGAAATAGGTATTTATGTATTTTTATCTGTCAAATATGTAAGTATGGTTATTAATAGGCCATGCACCTAAGTGTCTATTAAATATTTATTAATCAAAATAGGTATTTATTATGATTGTGTTACATACACCATTCTTTATCTATAAACTTCATTATCCTTGAGCAACCAGTACCATAAAAGTGCTTCTTCAAAATAATACACACACACACTTATAACTTTGAGAAAATTCAATTAAATTTTAAATTAGATTGCAATTGTGTTCCAATTTTGCATCACGTATCATATTTTATTTTATATATAAAAAAAATTGTGTCAAATGAATTATTAGCCCAAAATATGAGGAGTAATCATATATATATATATATATATATATATATAATTATGAGAAAATTCAATTAGATTTTAAATTAGATTGCAATTGTGTTCCAATTTTGCATCATGTATCATACTTTATATATAAAAATTGTGCCAAGTGAAATATTAGCCCGAAATACGAGGAGTAATCATATATCTCTAGCAATCAACCAAGTAAAAACTCAATAATATACCCTATATCATATAATTTTATATCAGGTGTCTATTTAAGTTTTATTTTTTAAAATTTTGGTACCAAGTGACTATTATAATGCCAACACAAAAACTGAAATGACCATCTCACTTATTTAAATATTTTTAACTGCACAAATTCCAATTTGCCACATTCATATCATTGCTCTTTTATATCTACATTATATGTCTTTAATACGGATTATAAAGGTCAAATTATATGAAACAATTTCTTTGGTGTGGACATCAATGCGTACCCCTGATGCAGTAGTCACTCTACAAGTATAAATGCTTGCGGGGTGAGGGGGCAAAGGCCGGGGTTCAAGTCTCTAGGAGGGAGCTTCACACACATCTACACTTAGATTAGGCAAGAGTAGAAATTCTATCTTGTATAAAATATAAAAAATAAAAACACTATGAACTAATGTAATAAATAGGTCATGTTAAAACCTTTTTGAATCACCTCTCTTCAAAAAGAACTAAAATTTATAACCACCCCTTTTTCTAAAAGAACTAAAATTTATAACATCAGAATGTGCAATGTTGTCTAACTATGCAAAACCGATTCTGACAAAATAATAAATAAATTGCAAGGTCGTTGACAAACTCTGAAAAATAGTTGCACTGAAACTACAAACTAAAATTTAAAAGGAAAAAGTCTGGTAAACTAAAATTTAAGGGGGGAAAAAAAGATTGCTATATTGAATGAGAAAAATATCAAATGATGCATGCAACGTAAAAAAGTTGAAAAAGTCTTGTTCTAGAACATTTAAACAAAAGATATGTTTTTTTATTTTTTACAAACAAAAGATATTAACTCATTCTTTTATTAATTGTTTATCCATCCAAATTTTTTTACATATGTTATGGAGTTGTTTTTTATTCAAGAAAATTGAAGTGGGAGTGACTTCATTATTAATGTTAATAATCATAGTTATATATATATATATATATATATAGTTAAAGAATAGAATTTAAATTAGTTTTTAACTGTAGTGTGGGGGATGGATCCGAGCCTACCCCTAACACCTTAGCTCGTAAAAAATGCCCCAAGAAATCCCACCCGTGGAATGGGCCTCGGCCAGGGACCAAGTAGGGAGGCACGGGCCTCCCATTGGAAGAGGTCCATCTAGGCCCATTACCGAGGTGATCTGTGATGTTATCTACCCAGGGAACACGCGTCCTAAATCGAAGAGCTACCTTTGCTTAGCTGAGGGCCCTCTTGCTATCCGCTTTACTGCGGATCAAGTCAAGAAAAAAGCAAAACCC
This sequence comes from Castanopsis chinensis, assembly GCA_032878915.1. NCBI lineage: Eukaryota > Viridiplantae > Streptophyta > Magnoliopsida > Fagales > Fagaceae > Castanopsis > Castanopsis chinensis. The sequence goes on along the minus strand of JAVQMG010000106.1, from coordinate 3,671,846 downwards.
AATGCAAAAGTCACCTCTGTATATAAGGTCATCCTTACCTAATGTTTGTCATATTAAATGCTGAATGACTGACCTGAATAGTAAGGACACCCCTAAAAGCCTATTTTCATGATAAAAAATGGCAGGGAATAGTGCTGATAGGACAAGTATCTCCCAAAAGTCTAGCTAAAGGGAGGACAGTTGGAGAAGGAGGTGGGCTATAAAAGGAAAGGAAGAGCAACAGATCCATATAGCCAGATCTCGAGGATCCTGATTAAGTCCATCCAACAATTTATGTAACTTGCACACATAGTTTGGTCTAGCAAGATCCACATAGCCAGGGGGTGTTGCATATAAACATCTTCCTTAAGATAGCCATGCAAGAAAGCACTGGCGACATCAAGTTATCTTAAGGTCTAGTTGCAGCTCACTGCAATAGTCAAAACAAGCCTTACAGTAGCAAGTTTGATGACTGGACTGAAGGTCTCATGATAGTCAATACCTACTTGTTGATGAAAGCCCTTAGCCACCAATCTTTGCATTATACATTGAGATAGAACCATCACTGTTGAGCTTAAGTTTGAACACCCACTTGCATTCAACTAGATTGACATTAGGTGGTGCTGGAACCAATGACCAAGTTTGCTGTCTCTACAAGGCCTGGAATTCAGCATCCATGGCCTTACACTATTTGGGGTATTTGGAAGCAATTTTACATGTTGGTGGTTCAATGAAAGTGTAGTCAATAACAGCTTTGTAGCATAGTTTAGATTTAGGTTTGGTGATGCCACTCTTGGATCTAGTTTACATAGGGTGTTAATTGGAGATAATGGGAAGAGAAGAAGGGTTGGATGAGGTAGGTAAATCAGGTAAAGGGACAGAAGGAGAGATTGGTATAGTGGTTCTGTAATGGAAATAGGTGAGATGACTATAGTTGCAGTGGAATATGATTGAGGTAGAGTGGGAGTAGGTGAGGTAGTAGTGGACTGAGATTCTATTACAGGTATAGTTATAGGAACAGATGATTGGACTGATGGGGAGTATGGTCTAATTAAGGAAGGTTGATTTGTAGAATGTAGGAACAACTGATTAGAAAACCAAATAGGATCACAAGGTAAAGAAGAGGAAGATGTGGAAGTGATATGAGAAAAGGGAAACTTAGATTCATTAAAAATGACATGTCTTGAAGTGTATAGTTGCTTATTGGCAAAATCTAGACATAGCTATCCTTTGGTACTAGTAGGATAGCCAAGGAAGATACACTCCTTAGTTCTTGGTGTCAAGATTGGGATAACAAGCATAGCCAAAGACCTTTAATTTGAGATAGATTTGGAGGTCTTTCTAACCCCCCACATTTAGTTTAATTTTGTGCCAAATGTCATTTTGATATACACACACACTCACACTAATTTGGTTGCCAAGAATAATAATACTCGACATATAAGCTAAAATGATCATTTCACTCACCTAGGCAAGATCATCTTATCATCACTACTGTTGAATGTTTCCATGTGTAAGCACGGTAAACTAGTTTGTTTAGATTGTAAGAGTCTTCAACGCACTTAAAATATTGATCACTTGCAAATTAATTTAACACAATCTTGACTACTTACAAGTTTATTAAAACCAATTTGACCATTGGGACATCATGATTCACTTTAATAGTGTGAATCTTCAACTTAATCACAATATGCTACCAATAAATTATTTGAGGCAAGGATTTGGTATGAAGAACATATCCTTATGTTGCAAGAAACTAAAAGAATAATGTTACTTCTACACTATTTTTACAACAAAGTCTAGCGATAAGTTGTTACTGGTTCTAATCTAGGCCCACAATTGACATCGTTTTTTTACCCTATGTTGATACCCTTTTTTTTCACACATCTTAGCCTAGCAAGAGAAGCCCAAATACCCAACAAAATGCAAAGCCCAAAGGCCCAGCAAGAAGAATCAGTGGGCCAAGCCTAAAAGCCCAGAATAAAAGGAAATGAAAGCCTAAAATTATGTTTGGGCTAGGAGAGAAATACAAGGAAAGTAACATGCAATAAGTGGGACTCGAGGATGACCCACCATCTCTTGAGTAGGAAATGAAAGTATGAAGGATAACTGCTATAAAGGGCATCTTTCAAGAAGAGTAAACATGGGATAAGCATGACCCAAATACTATGAAAAGAAGACAAAACCCGAAATAGGTTTTTTGCAGAATGACACGGGCAAGGTAGAGAACATTAGGGCCTAAGGCCCTTTTAATCTAATAAAGAACAACGTGCCCATGAAGGACTAGCTCCATTTGTATAAAGGGATCACAACCAAACCCTTGTCTTGGGGTGAAGACATGGTGAAAGAAAGGAAGAGAGAAGCAAGGAACGCATGATGAAGGGATGGAGCCAAAATACCAAGGCGGACAAGCAAGGTAAGGCTTGAGCTCTGCTCTCCTGTGTCCCAACCATGATTCATGAAATAGAAATAAGGCCCACAGCTAGCAAGGCTTAAAGGGAATAGTTTGATAGAGGTGGAAAGACCTTAGTTTTGACATCATTTCGAGACCTTTTATTGGGAGATGCTCTACTAAAAAAACATCTTTACCATAAACAGAAGAGGTTGGCAAGGGTCATGTGCAGCATGTTTGAGATTGTAGCCAAACAACATTTATGAATCCTTATATCGTTTTGGGGAAGGAATGGGTAGATGGCTCTGCAGCAAACTGATATTTACACAATAATGGGAGTGTTGTTTGTCGTAAGGTCAAAATTAAGGCTCCTTAGTAGGATGCCCAGTACTTAGAGTAGGCAATAGCTAGTGGGTAGTGAAATAGGGAGTTAAGTGTCCACAACAAACAAAAGGGTGAGTAAGAATGAGGGAAAATGAGTAAAAAAAAAAAAAAAATTACTCATCTTAGTTTGAGTATAAAAAGGCGAGAAGTACCCATGAATAAGTAGCACAAAAACCAAGGTGAACTCAAGAGCAAATTGATAAAGAAATGAAAGAGGAAGAAAAAGTGGAGAGTGACATCGAAGAAACAAAAGACTTAAGAGTGTTTACAGAAAGAATATAGAGAGTTAGCATGCATCATTAAGGCATCTTTCCCTTCCTCATAAAGGGCCCATACCTTCTGCAGGCCTTCCAACAATTAGAATGACTATCTTGACTTATGTTCCGAACTCCACAATTTTATTGTCCATTGTTGATAGTAAGGTTGTATGAGTTGGGGCTGAGACCTACTTAGTCCATTTTCAATAGCATTTTTTTTTTTTTTTTACTTTTATCTGTTTATACATGCTAGTATATTTATTTTGCCTTTTTGAACATATAGGCTGACAATATTTGAGCTCACAATTATTGGATTTCCTATATATTGTTGTTTTGTGTCTTGGAGTGTGTTGTTTGTGCACAGACTAGTTCGCAAGACCCATCCAGCGAAAAAGAACCGGGCCCAACTCCCTTAAACCTGAAAAGTCTCTAAGCCCAAATTTGCAAACATCACAAAAAAGACAACTACACTTAGTAATACTAATAATAACTTACCAACTTTAATTTGGTGTGAAATTATTTTAAAAACGTTGTGGACTTAACATTACTAACAACTTTGAGGTGTTAATTATCCATATTATTTGATATTAACTCTTAATAGTGAACACCTCACAAAATGTACAAGATCATAGCAAAAGATAAAAGTAATTAAAAATACCAAGATTAAATTCAAACTGTGTAATTCTCGTACCGTATAAATAGCCACAACTTTTGTCACAACTATCATATATGACAGACTTTAACTAGCTACTTATCTCTTTTACATGGACCCACTACTTTTTCTCCACCACTCATAGTCTGCCGCGTTGGACAATTGTAGCAAAAATTGTAATTTTTTATGTGGTCTTAGTATTTTTATTCTAACAACTTTTAGATGTGAATTATCCATTATATGACTTTGATATTAACTCTTATTAGTGGACACCTCACAAAATAGACAAGATCACAGCAGAAGATACAAGCAGTTGCTTTTCTTGGAGGGAAGCCAACCTCTACAAGCAGTTGCATTTCTTGGAGGGAAGCCAACCTTTAAAAGTGAAATTTCACTTGCACTATGTTTTGTCATAACCGTTACTTGAAAAATGGGTCATTTTTCAAAAAGTGTTTTCTAAAAAATTATTTTGTTTTCCTATGTTTGGTATTAACCTTAAAAATGAACTAAGAACTTTTTTTTTTTTTTTTTGTTTAGTATACACAAAAAATCACTAACATTTCTTGTATAATTCAAAACATGTACTTTTTTTTATGAACCCAAAACATGTATGACATGTATATAGTGTAAACCAACTACATAATCAATATAAAATAATATGTAGCCAAGAATTTTGTAGTTCAATTGGGTATCATCTCTTAGTGTTTCTAATAGAGACATCCTTAATTCAATCCTCTTCCTATTGTAACTCTCGATTTATCATATATATATATATATATATATAATAGTAGTATAGCACATAAACATTACAAAAAATTAGGAAAAGTTTGTATAATTTTGTATAATTATATGTGTAGTAGCCAAAGGTAATCAAGGTATGCCAAACCACATGAGATGGCACTTCCTCAATAATTGTAGAAACCATCTAGACTAGCTTGATAGCCTTTTTGAGTGATTTTCTGTACTAAATATAGCATTCAAGAGTTTTGCTATAGTGGATCACAATGATAGTTGATTTGGAAACATTATTAGAAAGTAGACACCATCTGCAGAGAGAGTTTTCCAAAAATAATTTTGTGAAAAACAACCTCTAAAAATTAAATCTTATTTTTAATAGAGTTTTTCATTTAACTAAAATAGTTTTCTTTTGACCTAATTTTTTTTATGTTAACAAACACCGAAAAACACAAAATTATTTTTGGATAAGATTTTTCGTTGAAACAAACAGAGCATTTGATCAGCATCTACATTTTTTTTCAGCCCGCTTTATAGCTTTCTAAGATAAACATAATGATATTCCAATTGAAAGTAAAATCATCTTTATCTAGTATAACAGGATAAGATTTATTCAAGATTAAACTAACAATTTATCCTACCCTTATTCATTTATCCATGAAAATGTAATAAGTCATCGTACGCAAGATAGAGAACATAACACCTCCTAAAAAAAGAAAAAAAAGGAGAGAACATAACATCCGATTGTTCTGATTCATGTACCAAACAGGGTCCAAATCACTAGTTCATACTTCATAAAATTCCACAAACAGATACGTATTGCAGGCCTCCCCTAACTCATATCTCTAAATCTCTTCAATGTACATTACCTTTCAGTGGCTGTCCACGCACTCTGGATACTAAATAAAATTATATTAGTTCCGAGTCTTCTGACATGAAAATGCTAACTTAAGGTAAAAATTAGAGTCTGCATTTTCACAAATACCAATCCTATTCAGTTGTTTGTTTCATTCTTCTGCTTACTGTTAGCAGTAATTCTGGGCTTGTAATATTGCCAAAACCACCACATGACTAAAAAAACTGTGGTAATGCTGTTTCTGTGGTGACCAGATCATCCAGCTGCCACGGCATCAGCCCTGGGACTTGCATCTAAGAGTTGATGCAGCTTGGCACCAGAGTTTGAGTTCTTATCATACATGTCACTCTTTTCCTCAATGCTTATACCGATGGAACCTGAATTATTAACTCTTGACAGAAGGTTTTCTGTACTAACAGGTAGGGTTCTCTTGCCATCAATGCTGTTTAAAATAATCTCTTCTCTGTGTCCTAGTTGTGCTTTTTTCAGTTTCTCCTGTATATGAAAACCAAAACATAAGTAGGAGCAAGAGTAACAGGCTCAAAAGAAGTTGAAAACCAATTGATTTCAGATGCAACAAGGAATTTAGCGATGGCATATGGATTTACCATTAATGTAGCATTCTCTAGCCTTAGTTTCTCTGAGTTATCAGTCAATTGTTCTATTTCAGACTTTATTGCGCCATTCTCAGCAGTCAACGATTCAACTTTATGTGCAAGTTCCTCAGTTTCAGCCTGTATGGAGGGTTGCAAAGCATTAGCCCGGCCTTGATTAATGCAAAACAATTGTTCAGACCAACAACACAAGAGTAACCAGGCTTTCTTAAAAACTAAAAACACAGATTTCTAAACCTGCTTCCTCAGCCTCGACCTCCTAGCAGATTCTCGATTAGACTGTTTCCTCCTCTCTCGTTTCAGCTCCCTTTCATTCTGAGCAATATAAAACAAACCATCATCAGGATTACAACTAGACCAGCAAAGGCTTTAGACAGTGAATTCGTAGACTTTGAACAGTAGAATTATCCAAACTTTTGACAAAATGAAGCATATCCTAGATGAATCTGGGAGGGGAAGGAATCTGAAGAACTAAAGAGCATAATTTGCAGACTATACCTGCGGCCACCCTTCAGAAGGCAGTACTGTACAAGATTGAGGGACACTAGGAGTTGTTGTCTTGATGTTTGCGTTAGGAGTGTTCCTGAACTCCAATGTTGTCATGCCAGGGGAAACAACATTTCCAACCAGATTTACAGCAACGCTAGCAGGTGTGACAGTTGCACCCAAGACCTTATTTGAAGCTGTATTGGCCTCCTTGGAAGTAACTGGACTGGCCTGTGTCTCTGTCTTGCCACCAATGCCTGACCCATATACAGATTGAATAAACAGAAAAATCAAAACATGAATTCAACTCAATAGCTGAGCTTCTTCTTTACCATGGACAGTTTGTCTACAAGCAATCGTTTTCATTACAAAGGATCACCACCTATATCGTTTCTCTATTTCATTGATATTTTCATAAAATAGTATTAAATGGAAGGGCAAAACTTAGATACAGTTTCTTAGGTGCATTACACTAACTTCAACAATTAAATACAAATACATATCTAATTCAATTTAATTGTCCTTAGAAAAGACAATACTGTTTGGATTTCATTAGTCAATGCAACCATGTCTTTGAATTTAAATGGAGAACCGAATTAACAACACCTAAAGATCCGTACCTAAGTTTTCCCCCAAGTGGAAATATCTTCTTCAAATAGTATTAAAAATACCAATTATTCTATGTTTGAAGCAAGATAAATTTAGGTATCCACCATTCAGATAGACCAATCAGATATGAAACAAACTAGAACCTAAACACAACATGAAAACATTTGACATTGCCAAGAGGAATTTCTCAAAATAATATTTATCATCATTCCGAATAATTCTGGCATGAGAACCCCATACAGGAGTGGTCAGGCCTAATCTATTGAACATTGAAAAATGATCACAAGATAATCCCGTTAACAAGAAGGAAACAGACAGGTCAGCTAATACTAAATGCAGAACTAACTGATACATCTTTAATTGGTTCTCTCGATGATATTTTTCCTAAAATCACCACTAACATTCAGTGCTCTTCATCAATCAAGTTAATAAGCACCCCATGTGATTACCAATCGCCATTTACAGAGGACAATCAGATATGAAAGAAACTAGAGCCTAAATACAATATATATTTTTTTTTTACTGAAAAGGTAGAGCCTAAATACAATATGAAACCATAAGAAAATGCAAAGAGGAATTTCTCAAAATGATCACTTGTCAACATTCCAGACCATTCTTGCATTAGAACCCCATAAATGAGTGGCCAGGCCTAATCTTTTGAACACTGAAAGGCATTACATGATATTCCCAATCACCAGAAGGAAAGAGACTGGTTAGCTAATGCTAATAGCAAGATTGTACACCATAAATGGAGAACTAATTGACACCTCTGTATTTGGTTCCCTTGATAACATTTCCTAAAATCACCACCAACATTCATGCTCTTCCCCAATTAAGTTAATAAGCTCCCCAACTCTGTCCCTCCCTAGCCCTGTCACTGCCAACTTCTTTTGCATGCAATAATCAAAACCAACATGTCATTGCATGCTTAGTTGCTTACTACTAGGTATCATTAAGAGAAGCAGGTTCTCAACACAACCGAGAAGGCACAATGCAATTCCAATGCCGTATAAGAGGCCAATCCAGTGATCCCATTAATTGATACACTAGCTACTAGTGGCCTTGTAGCTTAATGGTACTCCTTCCTAGGGATACAGTCTTGTGGGTGCTAGATTTTTGGGAATAAGAGATTCTTCTAATGCTTAAAGAGAAAAGGGGGAATGTGACTTTGAAAGAGAAAAAAAAAAAAAAAAAAGATACATTGGGCCATGCCATGTATATGGTGAGGTTATCCTACACTATTGAATACCGGGCCAACTCTATTGTTCATCAAGATTTAATACTTGGTGAAGAACAGAGTCATACCAGTGGTTGGTGTTTCCTCACGGCTTCTTTTCCTTCTGGTTTGATTTGCCTGAACATAAGACGGGGGAAGATTTCAATTAAATTTGCAATTTTGTGCATAATATGCATGTATATGTAAGCATCAAATCAACAGAAACGAAGTGCAAAGGTGTAGCAAGAAAATTTCTTACAAGCCAAGCATGTAGTACTCACCTTAGCAGTATTCCCGTCACTTCCATCACTGGAACCTTCAGTCTCCACACTGTTCATTTGGCCAAAGCTAAGTTAGCCCAACCACAAGAGGTCTACTAGGAAGAATACATGCAAGAGTACATTTATACAGGAGTACAAAAGAACATAAGAAGTTAGCAAATTGGATAGACAAGCAAAAGGCTCAACAAACCTCTGTGACAGCCTATGTTCAGCCCCACCCTCAAGGCTCTCAGCAGTACCATTGCCTATTGACATTGCTAGCCCATCAAACTCTTTCAACTTCTTCATTAAACCCCGATCTGTATTTCCTGACTTTGTGGGCGTTTCAATGCTCATAGGAGTTACAGCCTGTCTCATTGCACCATAATTGAACCCAAAATTAATTAAGGGGCACCTAACACACACAATTTTTTTGTCTTTCCTAACTGATATATTTCTAAATCTGCATTACTTTTTTTTTTTTTTTTTTTTATACCTAAAGGATTCTGTATTGCTTCATTAAAAGTGAAAGCAATAGAATTGCAAAAATTCAAAAGAAAATCATAGCTGCAATGCTTCACTTACAGCAGGCGACAATGGAACCCCTTGACCATGTGAATGTGACCCCTAGTTTACAAGAAACAATCCATAAGTACATAAGAAAGTTTTTATCACATCTGTGTAATATTTTTTAGTTCTATTAAGCAGTAAGAAAGAGGAAGGGGCATCTAGAACTATTTGATTGAGAGCTACAACTACCACAAAGGAATGGAAACTGTGCTCAATTCAAGTCACCTAGACAGGGCATTGAGCACCAACACCAAATATAAGGAATAATTTTGATTATACTAACTACTAACATAACCCGGAGTAGATAGCTACTCAGCTAGGTCATATTTTCAAATAAAAGTTTCATGTAGGAAGCCAACAAAGACAGCTATAACGGTCTACAAAACTCAAGTCTTGGACACCAAAAAAATAACCAGTTATCCTCCATGGTGCAAATATAAAGAGACTCCATTATAATTATTGTATAATAGAATCAAAGCAAAAAAAAATTAAGAACGTACACTTACAAGAGTAACTGCAGGATGTGCATAAAGCCCTCCATGTGGGTAGATTGCCGCATAAGGCGCCCCATATGGTGGCATCATTGGCTGTAAGAACTAATAAATTTAAAAACCATCCTAGAATGATGTTTATTAAATTTTTTCCTCAACACACACAACTACTAGAATATTTATTGCAAATCATATAGAAACTTCTGCTGCCCTGATACTTGTCTATACCTGTGGTGTACCCCACATATATGGGTGAGGAGCATGACCTGAAGCCATGGTGGAGTTGTAATATGGTGGAATAGCGACTCTGGGACCATAATATGCCTGAATATAGAATGAATTAGTTTTTTAAGTACAATCAACATTTCTTTAAAGAAATTATAAAGCGAACCGTCTATTTAAAAAACATGCTATAACAATTTTTCGGCTATAACAATTTTTCTGCAATACAGGAGACTGAGTGCAGGCATAACGTAGATAACCTGCATGGCTGCCCAATCAGGATAGACATGAATATTGGTCTGATTAGTCTGATCCTGTCAAGCACAAAGGATTGACAATTACTCATGCGCAAACTTTCAAAAGTTAAATTCAAAGAATATAAAGATTAGATTTTTTTTGCTAACCATGAATATAAAGATTAGATGTATCTACATATGCACCTAGCCTGATTTTCTTTCCTCTATCAAGAAGATTGAGACAAATTTTAGAAAATAGCTGTAAAAAGTGGTTCAGCATCTCAAACATTCCAGTTTTGACTACATAAATGTTGTCACTTCTCAGCTTACCAGTCTTGCAGGTGAAGATTGTTTTTCAGACTTAGTAGGCTTCCCCTCTTCGTTGTTTCCCATGTACAAGACTTAATAAATCTTGAACCGAACTATGTAACAAAATCCTTCACGTTTCTCTGTTAACTGACTCAGCTGCACTAATGGAAAATATGTCATTCAGTGATTCAGATGAAATATTTCCAGAGCACCCGATGTAGAATCTAAACAACATTAGGCTCATAATATTATATAGATCAAATATTTTAATCCAAAATATACCTATTAAACTTTGCTTGATACAACAGAATTATGTTTCATTAACATAATAATATTTCCATTGAAAATTAGAGGAACCGCAACAAAGTAATGCAATAGAATGATGACCTTAAGCTACTCCTCTCAATTGAGAGTAAAAATATACTACCGCATTTGATATAGTAATAGACTGATTATTAGAGTCTACAACACTGTATTAGTTAGCCAAAGCAAGGGTCATGTGAAATGAGACCAGATCTGAAATTTGACCATTGCATGAGGGATGGCCTCTACATGACTTCAAATTTTAGCATAAATTTTAAGAAAGCATGCAATTATTTGGAAGTCATTCACAAGCCAAAGCATTTTAAATAGAAACCCACTTTCAAAAAGAATTATGATAAACTCAGATTGACATTTTCTTTTTACTAAATTCTAAATAACAACAACACCACCACCCAAAGTTTCAAAAAGTCGTGTCAATACCACTACAGGATTTTTGGCACCATATATAAGAAATCTCTGCTGCATAGTGAGCCCCTGCAGCAGACGGTGAACCCAATTTGAAATTTGCACATGTTGCCAAATTATAGATGGAAAATTTATAGCTTTAGATGTGACTTTTCATCAATCAAAAAACCTTGTCGCATGAATTACACATCATCTTTAATTGTAATTGAACAAAAAATCGTTATGGCCACAACCACAAATTAATTTCACCAGAAACTAGAAATCTCAAAGAATATCATTTACCACCACCCCCAAAAAAAAAAAAATCAAACGCCACCGAAAAAAAAAAAAAAGTTCACGTTCACGGCGGAGGGCCATTTTCGTCTTTTTCACCACCGTACCCGATAACTAGAAAGGGATGGATGCAAGCAGTGGAGTATAGTCAAATTCATCCAAGAGGATAATCAGGAGGGCTAAATGACCATAATACCCTCAGAAGCAAATTTGACAACAAAATGTGAGAAATAGTTACGAAACTTAATTAATTCATTTCAATTTCGAATTTAGAAGGGGGAAAAAAAAAACTGTAATTTTCTACGTAATACTTCAACAGGCTTTTGAGTTTTGATCGTATAAAACTTCGTCTTCTATTTCAAATTTTTTTTAATTTTAAAAAAAATTTCAATTTATATTCTCTCTCTAAAACAGAGATTGCATGAGAAGGAAAAATATGCATTCGAAGGAAATTCAAAACTGAAACACCATTCAAGCAAGCAAATTCTCATACATGAATTACGGAAATCCAAAGTTTTCACTAGGGAAAAAAACACAAATAGACGAGGAATAGAGATCCATACAAGTTTCTAACTATACCCGCTGTTTGGTTACTGAGAAAATGGACTACGAGAAAACATAGAAGGAAAAAAATTCGAGTTTCTACGAAAATCTCAACACAACTAAAAAACAGATAATTCAATATTTCCAAGTCGCCAGGGGTTCCTCTTTTTTTTTTCCTCTCACATACTGTAAAAACCACAAAAAAGTTGGCTTATTTATTTTATTTTTATTCTAGTCCATTTTCCCCAGCAACCAAACACGTCCTAAATTTAAAGAATTCATAATTAAAGAAACCTTACAGCGTTACACTCTGAAATCTCAAATCTCCGAAACGTCACCCACCTCCGAAAACCAAGTAATTCTGAATGGCAAAGACGTGAATATAAGGAAAGGTATTGTGTAAAGAATTGAATAAGTTTCTCTCACACTCTCTGCATTTTCTCTCTGAAAGGAAAGGAAAGGAAAGGAAAGGAATTTCTTTCTACAGAGAGAGAATGGAAAGAAATGGCGTTGAAGAATGAAGAATGAAGAAGAAAGAGGGAGCGCCAAGGCGATGTCCACGTCAGCATACACGTGTCGTATAATGGGAAGGCGTATACGTAGACCAGACCAGACCAGACCAGACCAGACCGTATATCTTTATTTATTTATTTATTTATTGAGATACGGGAGATGGGGTTGGGTTGGGTTGGGCTGGTGAGCTGGACGGGTCGAGAATCGCGTTGGCCATTTATATATATTCCAACGTCACCTCGTCCGTACACGTGTTGAGATGTGACTCGAACTACGCGTCCTTATGTGTTGGGGGTCCAACCTATCACACCCGTCATGTGGCTTACGTGGTCTGTTCTTTTTCTTCTTCTTTTTTTTTTTAAATATTTTTTGTGAAATTTAAAATTAATTAGATTGAAAGGGTCATTTGGAATCCACGGCAGGCCAGCTGTTGAACATCTTCGATCCACACGTGGATTAACTAACTGCATCAGCACATCCTTAAAAAAAATTGTAGTGGTCCTATTTTGTAAAAAAAAATTGTATTTAATTATTTTATATATATATATATGATTTTTATTTTAAAAAATTTAATTTATAAGTGAATAAATTAATTTAAAAATTAATAGGAGAGTGGTCCTATTTTTTAGACAATATTTTAGCAGGAGTTGGAGTTACATTTTTACCGGATTGTCCTTTAGTTTTGTCTCTATTTAAATATAGGACAGTAGGAAAATTTTTTAACTAAAAAATGTGTTTTTACCAGATTGTCCTTTAATTTTGTCTCTACTTAAACAGAGCACTGTAGGGGCATTTTTGAACTAAAAAAATAGGAATCTAAACAGGAAAAGCCCCTTAAATAGTAGTATAGAATATAGAAAAAAACCACACCAATAATTTTTTTGGTTTCAACCAACCAAACTCTAAAATTCACTTACATCGGCACCATAAAAATTCATAATTATTATAGTAAGAGTATTTGTATTAGTTGTATTTATTTATTTATTTTTTTTTTTTTTAGCATAAGAAGCTACTTGTTCTATTTTACATGCTCATTTTTCAAAATATCACATATGAGATTATTTATTTTACATTACATTTCATTAAAATATCTATTTTTTATTTTATTTTTATTATTTCTCTTATTTTATCTATACTACTATTTAAGGGGCTGCCCCTGTTTGGATCAGATTTTTTTTTTCTTTCAAAATACCCTTATGTCCTTAACTTTAAGTAGAGACAGAACTAAAAGACAACAAATTAAAAATACATCTTTAACTTCCACTAAAACATTGCCTACAAAATAAAATTACTCTCCCACTAACCCACTTATTCAAAAACAAATTTCACGTTTAAACTTTTCTCTTAATTTGTTTTTTTAATTGCCCAAAAATATTAAAATTATAATTAATGCAAATTATTAAATTTTACCCAAAAAAATAGAAGAGTCTTTGAGCACGGGTGTGAGCGCGTGCTTAGATGTTAGTATACAATACTTATCATACACTCCCTTCCTTCATCCATAAGATAAATAAAGAAAAAATAAATAACTAAATGCAAAATGAATAGAGCTAGTGTAAATTTATACGACTATAGCAGCAAACTTATAAATTTACACAATTATACACAGACTGATGTACGTAGTTTTTAGATAAAATTGTGTAAATTCTACATATTTTTCTATTATACGTAGATTGCTGTGAATGCTCTAATCATGTAAAATTACATTGACACCATTCATTTTGTATTCAGTTTTTTATTCTTTCTTTACATATCCCAATGATGAATAAAGAAAATAGACGATGATTGTTGTGTGCAAAAAAAAAAATTAAAAAAATCAATAAAAAACAAATTTTGAATAAAATGTTGTGTGAATATATAATCTGATGTGGAATGGTTTAAAAAATTAGTATGTAAAATAGAAAAATGTAGGTTCTTATACTAAAATAAATAGAAATGTTTGCATGAGCTAATGTGAATACTTTTATCTTCAATTAAAAACCTACTCTTATTAAGAGATATATACACACACACACTCTCTTGAGAGGATTTGAAATCTATTTCGTTAAAAGCACTTACATCATCAATTAATGTATAATAGAATAAGAATACTAGCATCAGGTGTGCTAAATGCTACATTTTAAGCATTTAGCACACCAAATACCGAAAAACTTCCCACGTTATTGTTGAAAAAACACATGTTTGTATCGGATACAAAAACATACACAGCGAAAAATTAACAGATCGACTTCATTCGCAATTGTTAACGTGTACTATATAAATTTCAGAATTTAAGAACAAGAGAGCGTACCTTGGTGTGGTGAAATTTAAAACCAAAGATTAGAAGTACTTGGGAACATTTTTAATCTTCACTCCAATTCCACTTTATGCCCAAGAAGTGTGGTCTCTCATCAGTTTCCAATGGAGAATCAGAGAGTGGTTTACATTTACATACACACCATTTCATTCCTCATATAAAGCCCCTTAATTAAATTTTGCATGTTTCTCTCCTTATATATAACTAATTATTTAATTGGGCTAGCCTTTTAGACCATTCTAATTGGGCTTTGGTATGTGGCTTGGATTGGGACCAAAAAGAAATAAATAAGACTCTAACTCCAATGAGCCTTGGCCTTTTCTGTCAACTTTTGACAAATTTAAAGTTACCATTAATTAAAAAATCATGTTTGGTTGCCCAAAATATTAAAAAATCATGATTTTATTTTCTGTACTTGCATTTTCTTAGCAATCAAACATGCAAAAACACATAATTCTCAAAGAGCCCATAAATCTCAAAGAACAAACCTAGAACCCAAAAACACAAACCTAAGAACTCAAAAAATCCATAAATCTCAAAGAACAAACCCTACCAACCACTAATAGATTAGACCACTAAGACCGCAACCTCCGTCGACCACAACGACAGATCAGAACCCCTTCCCCCCCGCACGCACACGCGCACGCGACAAACAACATAAACAAACCTAGTTGACCCTACCAACAACAAACCCAGCTAATCACCGTGACCCACACGAAAAACAAATCCATCCAACGATCCACCTCATGGAAACCTATTAGGGTCTTGTGTTTTGGTATTATCAACCATGCCAAATTATATGTCTTTAATTGAGTTTTGATGTGTCTTAAAGTTGTAGTTGGAGACAAAGTTGAAGACACAAAATCTGCTTAAGAAAAGCTCAAGAAAAACACATTTTCAGCATGCACCTCGATAGCTCTAGATAGAAGCTAGAAACTTACTGCCTCCTCGACACAAGCTCGATCTATCAAGATTTCTTTCTTGACACAATCTCAATAGCATCTTGATCTATCGAGTGTTGCGGATTAGTAAAAATCAGCAACACTATGAGAGACTACCCACAGAGGGGTACTCTAAAAAAAGTGATTTTTGGGTGCTTTTTTAAGACACCTCTCTTTTTGGGTAAGTAGTGTGGAATCACCATTTATTTTTATTTTAAAAAAATAAAATAAAATAAAAAATACAATACAATACAATACAAATTTACATGATTGAAATGCCTCATTGTTATTGATTGGATAAAAATTAATACAAGTTTGATAAATTGAAGATTACATGGCTTTGCATCCTAGTTACGAACTACCCAAAATACATGGTTTTTGTCCTAATTACAAACTACCAAAAATAAAAATAAAAATAAAGACAAAGCCTATATATATCTATCTAAAAACACTAAATTCAGAGGCTAGGTTACAGAATGGAAATGTGTTAGACACCCATTCTGCCCAGACAGAGTCTAGTCTCTTAGACTCTTGTGACCAATGTACCATTTTTATGCATGATATGAATGACATGTTGTACATATGAACAAAATTAAATCACATAAATTTATTTATGAATGCATCCTCTTCTTTGTTAAAAATTCAGATCCATGTTATGATGTTTATAAAAAATAGAATTGGGTTTAGAAAAATCAGATCTATTTTTTTATAGATAAGAAAAATAGTTTTTAGAGAAAAAAATTCAAATATGTGTTTATTAATTTAAACAAAGTCTTTTGTTTTTTTTTTTTAAAGATCAGATTTTGTTTTTAAGAACTAAAAAAAATGATTTATGAGTAAAAAAAATTCAGATTTGTTTTGTGAAAAAAAAAAATCAGATTTGAATATTGGAAAAAATCAGATCTGTTTTTGTATGTGTAAAAAATAAGGAAAATGTGTTTTTGAGAAGAGGACTTTATCCATGAAATAAATTCACGCTACATGCACTAAACAAACAAACAAAACTATTCATGATCCTTTTTTTTTTTCTTCAAAATCTACTATATTAAAAAAAAAAATCAGATCTACATCTAAAGAAAACATAGATCAGTTTTTTAAATAAGAAAAATTCATATTTGTATCTAAGGAAAATACAAATCGGTTTTTTTGTTAAAAAATTCAGATCTGCATCTAAAGAAGATGCAAATCAGTTTTTAGATTAAGAAAAATTCAGATCTAATAAAAATGCAAATCAGTTTTTGATTTGAGAAAAATTCAGATTTGTGTCTAAGGAAGATGCAGATCAAATTTTTTTTTTTTTTTTTAAGAAAAATTCAGATCTACATCTAATGAAGATGCAGATCTGTTTTTGGTTTTTGGAAAAATTTAGATCTACATCTAATGAAGATGCAGATTCATTTTTTGTTTTGGGAAAAGGAAGTGATAACATGCAGATCTTTGAAACTAAGAGAGAGATCATAACATAATAAAAAGAATTAATAACAAGTCTGTTGATGGTCATTTTGGCAGAAAAGCCGAATAGCAGGAAAAAACCCAACAATATGGGTAAAAAAGAGTTAGTAAATTAAAAAAAAGAAAACCATTAAGCCCGAATGACAGGAATATTGGATCATACGCCTAGAAAATAGTGAATGAGCTTCAAAGAAAGCAAGCAGGCCTAAAGGAGCCCAGAGAAAGAAGTAGTAAATCCATGGACATTATATGGAATGGAAATAATGGGCCAAAGAAGGCCTGAAGTAATGAACTAAGTGAGCAAGGGGTTGATGTAAAAGCCCATGAACCCCAAAAGTAAAAGATACGGTAATTGGGTTAGGAAACCCAAAAAAGTTAGCAAAAACTCATGGGAATGCAGAATTAAAATGGGCCAAGGATGCCCAAGGAGAAAGAAATGGGCCAAGGAAGCCCGTAAGTAGTATAATGAGTTGAAAAGGCCCGAAATAGCATGAATGCAAGCCCAAGGACAATATGGGGTCACTATAATAAAGTAAAAGAAAACCATACAACAGGCCAAAAAGAGACCCAATAAGCACAAATCAAATAACACCATAACATGAATAAAAAAATGGCATGGCAGAAATGCTAGCAAATCCACAGAAGAAACAAGGAGTGGGTTAAGATGAGAAAAGCCCATAATTAAGCAAGGCCCAACCCTTGAAGGAAGCAAGCCATAAAGAATGAAGGCTCAAAAATCAGTTCACGCCATAAGAGGTCAAGAATGAACGGCAAAACACACAGATGAGCATCCAAGCCATAGCAAACACATGAGTAGCAGACAAGCTTTGGACACACAAGAAAGTGGAGCACACATAAGACTCAAGCATCACCAACCTGTACCTAGCCAATACAAGAGTGGTGGGTCATGGGTCAGAGGTAAGAAAGGGTATGGTTTGGCGATAGAAAGAAGAGGGGAGCCTATTCTAGGGTTTCCACTCAAACTCTTTTAGGAAAAATGTCTTGCTAGGATGACACACCACCCAAAAGACGCAAGGATGAGTTGGAACCACTAGGTGCATGCCATGAGGGATAGTAGGGGAGAATGCCCACCGTGTTACGAATAGGAATGCCACGATGAACAAGCAAACAAAATAGATTTTTTGGTCTAGTAATGGGATGTGGCACTGTCAGCACAGGTAAATAGTGGTGGCTGGGCAGCTGACAAATTAGTAAGTGGTCTGGAAGTACACCAACACCCAAACAAAAGTGGTTAAAGGGTAAAACAGTAAAAATCCAATCACGGCAGGCAGTATATAAGGAGCCTCCATCGTGCACAGTAGACAATCAACACGATCACTACAATAACAACAATATCACAACAACAACAACAACAACAATAATACGAAAATAAAGAGAAAGAGGAGAGTGGAAAACAGAGTAGCAAACTTTTAAAAAAAAAAAAAAGCTAAAAAGAAAAACTGAGAGAAAGTAGGTAAGAGTAAGATGGCAAGCATGCACTAATAGGCTAATCACTTCTCTCCCTCTAAAAGCTTACCCTCTGTTAAGGATTAAAAATTTGCTTTGGGGCATAAGCTATTCAGGCCCATTCTCTAAAAATGGGTAATTTCTACAACAGGATCTTCCTGCGAGATTATTCACATTGAGGAAGTGGTTCCCTCCTTAATCTTAGTTCCATAATGCAACTGAGCACGGCAAACTAACCATTTCTTCTTTGATTTTATTGTTTAAGAATTAGTATTATTTCTCTTTTATCTTTACCATTTCACTGTTTACATTGTGTTTCTTGTTGTTGTGTTGTTCTTTTCTTTATCTTAATTATCTTTAGTTTATTTTGGCTAACCATAAGCGTGTCTCCTTTATTTTTGTTATATTATATTTGTCTGTCGTAACTATTTTGTAACAGTTTCATCTATTATGGCTATGTGACCAAAGTTCTCAACAAAGGGATCTTAGTTTGTGCACAAGCCGATTTGAGATGAATTGCAATTGGACGGTCCCGACTCTTCAACCTAGAACCTTTAGGCCCTAACGTGGCAGGAGGAAGCCCAGCCTACCATCTCAAAAAGGCCCACCACAATGTCTTAACAAAATAAATCAACAATTCATGATATGAATATTTGAAACAACTAAACTAAAAGAAATATATAAACATGCATCATCACAAGAGAGAAACATAAGAAAAAAGAAGGGTTAATAAGAAACAACCTCTTACATGGAGCACTCTTCTTCTTGAGAGGATATTTTAGGGTTCAAAGAAATTTATGCAATTATCTTTGAAACCTAAAAACCCTAGTTTTAAGAGAGAGAATATCAGAAAAGGGGGTCAGAAATTTGAGAGTGTAAAAACGTGTTTTTCTCCCCCAGAAAAAATGCGCCAAAGAGTGTCTTGAATTTTGAGATCCTATCCCTATTTATAGAGGTTGGAATGCTTAAAAAATAAGCAATGATGCTTAGAATGCAAATCAGGACTCGTCCTTCTACGAAAAAGTCGAAAACAATGCGTTTAATCGTCACCTAAACTCTGTTGAACCAAATAACTAAAGTGCGCCATTCGGTGCTTTGAAAGTGCCAAATGGAACTCTTGATTGCCAATCATGCTTTCGAGATCGAGTGCCTTTTGGACTCCTTTTTTAGGGTTTTCTTGCATCGGGACATGCACTTAGACGCGTTCTCAATCCGTAATCAAATTTTTGAACTCATTCCCAGATAATTCAAGTCTTCTCGGCAACAATTATCTTGTAGATAAATACCCTAAAACAAATCTTGATAAAGTTTAGATTATCCACAATTTTATCGCTATCCAATTATCTCATTTTATTCCCATGCAAGCAAGCCTATCTTGGACACTAATTATCAACCAATCACAACATTATTGAATTAATTTTAATTGTTTAACCAATAAAAATTCATCTAAATTAATCATGCGTGGTCGACTCTACCTAGACACAATGCATGCTAACCATGCAGATTTGATTATGCGATATCTTTCGATTCGATGGTCCGATTTGGAAACCGAGTACACCGTCGTGACCGTTAGAATCTCAAGATCATGTTTATGATATGTAATGAATAAATTAATGTATGTAATGCAATCATGATTTTTGGGATATATGGATGGTTAGTCCAGTCATCTTCCTTGATTATATCATAGATGCAAAATCGGGTGTCTACAAACACGAAAAAGCCTATAACTTATTCGGTTGAAGCCCGGAT
The DNA here is from genome assembly GCA_032878915.1 of Castanopsis chinensis. Taxonomy (NCBI): domain Eukaryota; kingdom Viridiplantae; phylum Streptophyta; class Magnoliopsida; order Fagales; family Fagaceae; genus Castanopsis; species Castanopsis chinensis. The sequence continues at coordinate 3,651,615 of JAVQMG010000106.1, read as the reverse complement.
TGAGATCCGTTTGAACTGGTATTTAAAGGACATTATAAGCTATCTATTAGAATGCTTTTTAGAGAGAGAAACACTCTGCTTATATGCCTATGATTTTGTAACCAAGTTTTCTCTATTTCACCGAACAAAAGAGTTTCAAAGTAGATCTAAAGATTCCATTGGTGAAGAAGTTGAAGTCATAGCAATCACCACAGACTTGCTACTATGAAGAAAACCTTCAAGAGGTTCTTAAAGTCAGTTGGAGTTTCTAATTGTGATCGTGGGTAGAGCATTCATATATTTAAGAGTTTAGAGGTTTTGAAGTGGTAGAAGGTTTCGGCTGTAAGTTCATGTATTGGGATTGTAAAGTCTAGGGACAAAAGTTTTGTACTAGATCTTAAACTTCTCTTTATTATAGTGGATTGCTTTTTGGGAAGGTTTCCCCTAAGTTTTTCACTGTAAAACTAGTTTGTTTCATTGGTTTTCCTGAGTCATTATATCTTATCTTATTTACTATTCCGTTGTGCATGATATTGACATGATATTGATGTTTGTTTGTTTGAATAAGGATTATTCATAATAGATCTTAATAACAACTTGGGTTTAAAATTATTAATTTTATTAACCAGCAACCACCTCTGCCGATCAAAAAATCAAACCCATTGCCACTACCTATCTTAGCGACCCACCCTCGCCGATCAAAGATCGCCACTACAATCACTCATTGGGCCAAAACAATCTTTCTACCATCAGCTAAAAAAAAAAAACCCCCAAATCTAGAAAGCTTGCAACCCACACAGCCAGATCAGATCCACAAGAAGTTAGCGCAGCTATCAACTTCAATCACCAGCTGTGTCTTTATCGCATCGATGACTTTTGATTTCACCATACAGCGCCACGATGATGATGACGATGATCCAGCCTTCAGATTGCCATCTACTCACCTACTCCAATTGATGCCAGATCATCTCTGTCGACCTGCGAGCTTGATCCTTGTTAGTGTTGCACTGCCAAAAGCCTGTCACCTTGTGCACCATTGATCCCTACCAATCTTAACTCTCATCGATCTAAACCTATCTCTCCCTAAACCCATATCAACCAAAAGATTTGAGAGAGAGAGAGAGAGAGAGTCTGATTGAAAAGAGGGGTGGGAAAGAAAGGAATGAATGAGGTTCGATTTTTGTATTTAAAGAGATAAATTTAATTTGGGTGATGCTGTATTTGTTTCCAAGAAATTTCAAGAAAAGTTGAGAAATTTACGAAAGATTTTTTTCTCAATCTTTAAAATTGAAAAAGTAAACTATTATTTTTTTCTTTTGATTTTTTGAATTAAAATTAAAATTGAGCAATCAAAATTTTATTTTTTTAATTTTTTAATTAAAACACTAATGTGGCATTATTTAAATGAAAAAGAAATTTTTTTAATATTATTTTAATGGCCATGCCAACATATAGTGTGCCAACTATGCATTCCGTCTGCCACGTAAGTTTTTCTGTTAGTGAGATGACGGTAGGGATTAAAGTGGTAACGGTTTTTGATTTTTAGGGAATAGAATAGGTTTTTCAAAAAAGTAGGGACCAAAATAGAAATTGACCCAAAATTTAGGAACTAAAAGTGCATTTTCACCTAAAAAATTTGATAAAGAAATACTATTTCAATAAAATGTAATGTAAAATAAATAATCTAATGTATGTGTTTTTAAAAAGTGATTATGTAAAATATAAAAAAGTTGGTTCTTATGTTAAAATAGTTAAAAGCTTTTACACGAGCTAATGTAAATATATAAAATAGAAAAATATTTGGTTATGCTATAATATACACACACACACACACACACACACACACACACACACACACACACACACACACACACACACACACTATAAAACCGAAGTCTTTGACTCTTTGTTAACCTTTTAAAATTTTGACACATCAACTTTGCAAGCCTCACAAATTTACTCTTCGTTATAATTTATTTTATTTTTAGTTGGACTACAATATTATAGAGACACATTAGGATTAGGATTAGGATTAGGATTAGGACTGAAAGAAAAAAAGAAAATGAAAATGAAAAAACTGACCCATGTTAGACTTACATTAGGATTCAAAAACAAAAGAGAGAAAAACATTAAAAAAGAAGAAGAGAGACTTTAGGATGAAGAAATAAAGAGAGACTCACAATAGGACTCCTCTCTTTCCACCTCAAAATCCTAGCAACTATCACCTAAAAACCTTAAACTTAACTTGTGTGGTAGGCCTTTCTGTTTTGGGCTTGATTCTCCCTACTACACTAAGGCCCACGATTCTGGGGTAAGAGAGTTGGGACTGATGTAACTGAAACACACCTTAGGCTAGTTTGTGTGTAAATTGGGCCATCCCCGTACAAATGCGTCCTAGCAGGAACCTTGCACATACCGCTTGCTCATGGTAGGAAAGACTGTTACAGATGTTACAATAAGAAACACAGTGCAACAAGATAACTAAAACATATCTATTAGGCGTAAATACACTTTTAGTCCTTACATTTTGCACTTTTTTTTCATTTTGGTCATTACATTTTATTTTTACCACTTTTAGTCTTTAAACCAATTAACGCCTGACATTTAGGTCCTTTCCGTCACTTACCTCACTGCAAAAGCTGACGTGGCTGACGTCGGTATTAAAATATTATTAAAGAAATTATTTGGCATTTTTTAAATGCCAAAATTAAAAAAATAATAATTACTCAATTTTAATTAAAAAAAAAAAAAACAAAAACTACTGACTTTTGCACACGTACCTCATAGAGATGCATAAAATGTACACGTTTTTATTTTTTTATTTTTTCTTTTCATTATTTTTTTCAGAAGAACATGTTCATGTTCTTTGTATTCTTCCCTATAATCAATCTCAAGCAAAAAACAAACCCTAAACCCAGATCCTAACCAAACCCCAAACCCATATCCCCAGTAAAGCAAAGCTTAGCCTTCAAACCCATAAATTTTCTTGGCTAACAAACACAAAAAAACCCACTGGAAAAAAAAAAAAAAAAAAAAAACCCTTAAAAAACTTCCAATACCAAACCAAAGCAAAAGAATAGAAACTCATCAACCAGCAAAGCACCCAACTCATCCACTACCAAACCAAACCATAATCAAAGAAACTTCCAATACCACAGCAAGTTAACAACTTAAAAAACAGAAAAAAAAATTCAAAATGCGAAATGTCCAGCAAACCCAAATCTGATCAGATCTATGTCAAACCAAACAGTCACTCATTTCCACATTTACAAAAGATTACAATTCTTCGGCTGCTCAAATACAAAGCTCTCTCCACTAAGACGTAGAGAGAGAGAGAGAGAGAGCAAGAGAGAGAGAGAGAGAGAGAGAGAGAGAGAGAGAGAGAGAGAGAGAGAGAGAGAGTAGCAACTATCAACAAAGAAGATGCAGTGAATCATCCAAACCGCAATGACACTATCGCACAGAAATTCCAAGTCCAGGTCCTATTCTCGTTGCTTTCTCTCCCAGCTAGCCCATACCCAAAACTCCATTCAAGACAACAATGATATTCTCATACCCAAAATGCCCCACTTCGATTACACTCCACTACCTTCCACTGAGAATAGAGACAGAAAAGGGTTTTGTTTGAAAGAAAATAATTTTTTTTGTTTGTTTTTTATTATTTTAATTAAAATTGAGTAATTAATTTTTTTTTTTTAATTCTGACATTTAAAAAATGTCAAATAATTTCTTTAATAATATTTTAATGCCGACGTTAGCCACATCAACCTTTGCCGTGAAATGGGTGACGAAAAGGACCTAAATGTCAAGCGTTAATTGGTTTAGGGACTAGAAGTAGTAAAAATAAAATGTAGGAACCAAAATGGAAAAATGTGCAAAATGTAGGGACTAAAAGTGTATTTATGTATTTCTATTAATAACAATAATACAACAAAGGAGGATAGGGCAAATATGATTATGAATAACAAAGTCAGAATGAAAACTTTAGCAATGAGGTAATAAGTTAGTCATTGATCAACCAAAACAAAGAAAGAAGATTCATCTGCCAAATGAATGGACTTAGCTCTTTAGTAGACACAAGACCAAAAAGGGATCTGATCTCCAACGTGGGTAACCTCAGGGAAAGCTCCTACCGTAGGAGTTACACACTTTGAAAAAATGACCTAACTGGCTTAATCTCGAGTTCTTAATTTATTAGAGAGTGGGCTATTGAGAAGGAGAGAAACAGGTAACCTATTGATGCATGCCTTTATTCCTAGCACTCATGTTTCTTCTTTTCTTTGGGATTTTTGTATCTTTCTTTTCCTTTTTGCTTATTTTCTCTGTTTCCTTTTCTTTCTTTCTAACTCTCTTTTTCTTTTTCGTTGTCTCCCCCCCCCCCCCCCCTTTCACAGCTCACGTCCATGGCCCTTTATACTGCTTGCCATGACAAGATTTACCATTTTTAACCTTTAACCATTTTTTGCTCATTGTGCGCATCCTTCCAAGATTGCCCACTAGCCTGCCGGCTGCCTACCCACTACCATTGCACTGTACAGGCTTGCACTATGCCTCATTCCTAGACAAAAAAGTTTTGGTTTTGTCTTTTACCTCTCTTAATACTTTCATCCAGATAAGGGTTAAACCTCTTCCTTACCAACTTCTATAGCATGCATTTAGTGATTCTAGTTCATGTTTACTTCTTTTGGCTGAGATGTCATCCCAAAAAGACATTTTTCCTAAAAGAGCTTGAATGGAAACCCCAAAATAGGCTCCCCTTTCTCCCTACCGACAAACCACACCCTTTCATACCTCTGATCCGTGGCCCACCTCCTCTGTATTGGTTGGGTATAGGAAGGTGGTGCCTGAGCCTTGTGTGCATGCTCCACTTCTGTCTGAGTCTATTGCTTTTCTGGCTTTCACGCATTTGTCATTGCCTCTAGGTTTGTTTGATTCTGATATATGTTCTGACAATTATTTAACTCTTGCGGCGTGAAAGACACATGGGCCTTTAGGCTTTCGTTCTCGCATCCCATCTCCTTTTTGGACTGGGTGTTGCTCTGGTGCGGGCTCTTTCCCTCTTACTTGTCCTATGTTCCATTCTTCCCTATGCCCGTGGACTAGTTGGTGTTCCTGCCATATCATTGCACTATTTTTGCTATGATGTTACTTATCTTTTTACTTTGTTGTTACCTCTAAGCTTACGGGCTGAAGCTCTTGCCCTGTCAATTTCTTATATTCTTTCCTTTTTTGGACTTTACAACCCAACATTCTTGTTGGGCTAGCCCATTCCATCCTTTGGGCTTTCTTGGTCCATTTTATGCCTTGGACTTTCTCGGCCCATTTCATTCCTCTTTCACTCCAATGGGCTTTTACTAAATTCTTTGGACTTTCCCGGCCCAATTACCATATACTTACCTCTTACTATTCCCATGGGTTTACTACCCTTATTCCTTGGGCTTCTTTGGCCCATTTGCTTCTTCTTGGCCACTAATTTTTTTTTTTTTTTGTGGGTCTGTTGACTATTATTCTTATCATTTTAGCCTGCTAGTCTTTGCTTTACTACTTTCTTTTCCCATCTTTTTTCGTATTGTTGGGCATCTTCTGCCATTGGGCCCTTTTGTCAAAAGTGGGCATCAAAACTTGTAAGGCAATGTCTTTTTTTTTTTTTTTTTTTTTTTTTTACAGCAATTTCTCTTTTTATATATACCTGATATTTTCTTTCTTAATCTTCTTCTTTTTTTCTTTTTAAAATTTATCTTCTTTTGAGTATTTGGGTTAATCCCCATATTTATATTGTAATTATTTTTGTAGGTTTGGTTATTGGGTTGAAATTTCTACTAATTGTTGGATATAGTATATGGCAAATGATCAAGCACCTTTATTTTTTTGGAGAAAAATCAAAGCTACAGCCTATGTCTTCAAGTCTAGAGCTAGTTGGGTGTTTATTTGGTACATTATATATATATTGTTGAATTTGAAGGATTTTGTTTGGTTTTGAAGTTTTGGGAAGTGATGTTTTGGGGGTTTTGAAGCAAAATTTGGGGATTTTATAAAATTTGGAGGTTTTTAAGTTTTGGAGTTTTTGATATTGGCATCTCATTAGGTTGATTTTAATTCTTCTCTTTATATGCTTTTGCTTTATTGAGAATTTTATTTTTTGGGTTCAAGTGATTTTTTTGTTTTTTTAATTAAAGTTGTGATTTTTGGCTGATTAAAATTGTCATTCAATCTCACATACAATCTATGTTTGATCCATCCATGTTTCAATTAATTGTTTGTTTGGATTCAACATAAAAGATAATGGAACAAAGTGCTATAATTTTGATTTTGTTCCATGTCTTGAATTGTTTTTATTATTATTACCATAGTTAAGTGAGATAGAAAGTCATGACATTGCCAAAATTTGAAGTTGGTGTGCCTTCTTCATGTCATGATCTTTGAGTTGTTGACAGCATAAGCACATATGTCTAGTATTAACAGTTTATAAAAATCTCTCCTAACAACCCAATAACATTCTATATTAGATAACACTTCTTAAGTATGGAAAAGCATAAAAATTAAATATTTTTCCCATTGTATTTTATTTTAGTATGACCCTTCATTTTATTTTTAAATGCTATCTTAAATATGCAGATCATTAACTCAATTTCCAAATTCTAAATTTCATTAGATCTTATAATCAATATATATATATATATATATATATATATATATTTTGCATCACACAGGTTGGAGACCGGTTACTTTTTATTATCAAAACATATTTTGGCATATGTAAATAAGACTTCTCGTTCAATGATATCAGTTGAATTTCTCTAAACCCACGATATTGATTTTTATATAAAAAAAATAGTTAAGTAGGATTTAAAACATATAGCTAGCATTTGAAGATTTGAATCCAAGAACTTAAATGCAACCCACCACAATTCTGGAATGAATGCTTAAGATCATCATTATAGCCAATAATAAGATTGCTGTGTGGCATGCAATCTATTAATTTAATTAGAATAATTTGCTGCTGTTATTAACGTGGCTAATAATTGAGTTATTTGTAATTGAGTCAGTAAAATCCTAAAGCTTGATTCCCAATAATAATAATAATAATAATAATAATAATAATAATAATAATAATAATAATAATAATAATAATAAGAAAAAGAATAAGAATAATAATAATAAGTCTGTATCAATAATAATAATAATAATACTAATGAGTCATTTGCAAACTTTTAAATTGGTTAGACTTGGGTCTTCTTATGGTTAGTAGCTTAAAAAAAACAAAAAAAATCTTATGTGTAATCGTTACAAGTCTTTTCTAATATGCAGTAATTCAACTAGAATAGTTTTTCACACTTCATGGAACTTCGTTAGATCGTTGTTGCTATTAAATTTTGATAACAGAAACTTAATTTCCAATATTTTATCTGTGATATGATGAGTTGATAACCAATATTGATACGATAGGAATTCCACTTTTTTAGTTGATCTCGATGGGAAATCTGATTATTCGTAACTGATAGGGATAATTTTGTAAGATGACTCTAAAAGTAATAAATCCTGTTTGCTGACTAGATTCTGACCGTGGCAAGCAAAGATTGACGACCTTGTGTGCTGACGACTTTGCATGCTGACGACCTTGCATCCTGACGACCTTGCATGCTAACGACCGTCATGGATCAGTTAGGTGACAGTCGAAACCCCCAAACCGACGACCTAAGTCAATGATGGGTTTAAGCTGACGGAGTAAGTCGAGGAAATTAAAGTCCCCTCCATAACCCTACTTGGCCAATACGCATACAACGAATGATTCTTGAACGACACGTCTAATTAAAGAGACTCCTAGAAGGACAAGGATTCTGGGAGATACGTGAGATCCAAGAATCACTCTCCTAATAGAAAAAGAACTTCTTGACCAAGACATGAATTTCGACCCAACACTACTATAAATATCCCAAAGCACCCTTAAAGCAAGGTACATATAATTCGCCTCAGCTCTAACACTTTAAAGTTATGCATAAGAGATTTCTCTAACTTGACCGTCAGAGGGTGTTTGGCCGGTACCACACCGGTGCCCTTTCCTAGGTCTTCATCTTTGGTGTTGTGCAGGTACGTCATCAGGAGCACGTGCGGACCGTGTAGCTTACTGGAGATTTTACGCATCATCAGTTGGCGCCGTCTGTGGGAAACGACTAGTAACGTCGCACTGTCGCTTCCTGGACAAAAAGTTGCATGGTACTCACTCGCTCAATGGCTACCACCAACAACGTTCAAGCGGACGAACCGCGCGCTACCGTTCTGGAAAGACAAGTCCAAACGCTCGCAGCAGCGGTCGAACGCCAAAAGAACGCGCATCCTGGAATACAAGAAGAAAATCAGGAGGGAATGAGCACTGAAAGAAGGGATCCTGAAGCACCCGAAGGCACCAACGCTCCGAGCAGACCGGAAAGGCGGGATACCAATCTGACTACCCCTTCTGAAGCCTTACCACCCCACATCGCCGCAGAGATGCAGGAGATGCAGGAACGAATGGACGTGATGATGAACGCCCTCAAAGGACGAGTATCTACCGACCTTGACGACCTGGTCCAGCGGACTGATTCACCTTTCATGGCGCATGTCACTTCGTGCCCTCTCCCCCCAAAGTTTCGAATGCCGCAGGTGGAGAGCTACGATGGAACCAAGGACCCCTTGGACCACTTAGAGTCCTTCAAAACTATAATACACCTTTAAGGAGTGCCAGACGAAATTATGTGCAAGGCTTTTCTAACCACGTTGAAAGGGTCCGCTAGAGTCTGGTATAGCAAGTTGACGCCAAACTCGATTAGCACCTTTAAAGAGCTGGGTGCTCAGTTCGTATCACACTTTATCGGAGGCCACCGGTATAAGAAGTCCACGGCATGCTTGATGAGCATTAAACAGAGGGAAGACGAGACTCTAAGATCCTACATAACACGGTTCAACAAAGAAGCTCTTTCGATAGATGAAGCGGACGACAAGATACAAGTAGCAGCCTTCATCAACGAGCTGTGAAAAGGTAAGTTCCTCTTCTCCCTGTACAAGAACGATTCGAAAACCATGTCCGAAGTACTTTACAGGGCAACAAAATACATGAACGCGGAGGACGCACTGATTGCAAGGGAAGATAAGCCTAAGAAGAGGGAAAGGCAGGAAGACACACGAACGGATAGGGGGCAAAAGAAGGCTAGGACCGAAGAGCGACGGGACGATCGCCGCTCCAAGCCGCCCCCAGGGAGATTCACGAGCTTCACGCCACTGACCGCCCCTATCGATCAGGTCCTAATGCAGATCAAGGACGAAGGGGCTTTGACTTTTCCCGGCAAGATGAAGGGAGATCCCAACAAAAGGCCAAGGGACAAATATTGCCGCTTCCATCGAGATCATGGACATGATACGGCAGATTGCTACGACTTAAAACAACAAATAGAAGCTCTAATCAGGCAAGGGAGGCTGCAGAGGTTTGTTAGCAAAGAGCGGACGGATCCACCGCAAGACCAAGCTCCCCGACGAGAAAACGAACACCCCAGACCGCCCGTAGGCGATATAAAGATAATTGTGGGGGGCACCACGACCGCTGGGTCATCCAAGAAAGCTCGAAAGACTTATCTCAGAATGGTCCAGAACATCCAGTTGATAGGGTTCGTGCCCAAAATACCACGGACTGATAACCCCCTCATTAGATTCTCAGAAGAAGACGCACGACGCCTCCACCACCCCCATGATGACGCGCTCGTGGTCACCATACAAGCAGGAGACTACAACATGCACCGAGTTCTCGTCGACAATGGGAGCTCGGCAGACATCCTCTACTATCCAGCGTTCCAACAGATGGGAATTGATAGGGAGCGCCTAGTTCCGACGAATGCCCCGCTCGTCGGCTTCGGAGGTACAAGGGTTTTTCCTCTTGGCGTCATCACCCTAGCGGTGACCGTTGGAGACTACCCTCAGCAAGTCACGAGTAATGTAGCATTCCTTGTAGTCAACTGCTCATCTGCTTATAATGCCATCATAGGACGTCCCACTCTTAATTCGTGGAGGGCTGTGACCTCAACATACCATTTAATGATAAAGTTCCCAACGGACTATGGAGTGGGAGAACTAAGAGGAGACCAAGTAGCCGCACGTGAATGTTATGTAGTAATGATGGAGATGGATGACCATCACCAGTCCATGAACATAGAAGAATAGCATACAGCGACAGAGCCCATAGAAAAGCTCGAGGAAATATCTCTCGACGACTCCCAGCCAGAACGCACAACCAAGATCGGCACTCTTGTAAACCCAACGATATGTCAGAAACTCGCAGCTTTCTTCAAAGAAAACCGAGACGTGTTCGCTTGGAGTCACGAGGACATGCCTGGCATTGACCCGTTGGTCATAGTACACAAGTTGAACGTATCACCATCTTTTTCGCCGGTTCGTCAGAAGAAAAGGGTCTTCGCCCTAGAGAGAGACCAGGCAGTAGCGGAAGAAGTCTGCAAACTACAAGAAGCAGGCTTCATCAAGGAGGTCTATTACCCCGAATGGTTGGCGAACGTCGTCATGGTAAGAAAGGGCAACGAAAAATGGAGGATGTGCGTAGATTTTACAGATCTCAACAAAGCGTGCCCCAAGGATAGCTATCCTCTACCAAGGGTCGACCTCCTGGTGGATTCTACGGCCCAACACCAGCTGTTAAGCTTTATGGACGCGTTCTCAGGATACAACCAGATCCTAATGGATGAAGCTGATCAAGAAAAGACTTCGTTCGTGACAAGTCAAGGGCTTTTTTGCTACAAGGTCATGCCATTCGGCTTGAAGAACGCAGGCGCAACATACCAGAGGCTTATGAACAAGATGTTCGTACAGTAAATTGGGAGAAATGTCCAGGTATATGTCGACGACATGCTGGTGAAAAGCCAAAGAGAAAAGGATCATTTGGGAGACCTCAAGGAAACCTTCGACACCCTTCGATCCTACAACATGAAGCTAAACCCAGCCAAGTGTGCCTTCGGAGTGACAGCTGGAAAATTCCTAGGATACATGGTGTCCCAACGAGGTATTGAGGCCAATCCGGACAAAATCCGAGCTATAATGGAGATGACGCCTCCCAAAAGCGTGAAGGAAGTACAGAGCCTTAATGGCAAGGTCGCCGCGCTTAGCAGATTCGTATCCAGGGCGACGGATAGGTGTCTCCCATTCTTCCGCACACTGAAGAAGTCCTTTAAATGGACGGACGAATGCCAACAAGCATTTGAAGACCTGAAGACCTACCTATCATCGCCGCCACTATTAACCCCCTCCCAACCAGGTGAAGAACTGTTCCTCTATTTGGCCGTTTCTCCAGCAGCCGTCAGCGCAGCCCTAGTGAGGGAAGACAACAAGGTACAAAGGCCGGTGTACTACGCCAGCCGGGCACTCCATGGAGCAGAAGAAAGGTACTCGCCAATAGAAAAACTTGTCTTCGCTCTAGTAACGGCAGCCCGCAAGCTTAAGCCGTACTTCTAAGCCCATACGGTGGTTGTACTGACTGACAAGCCCATACGACGAGCAATGAGTAGTCCCGAAGCCGCGGGACGTATGGCTTTATGGGCAATAGAATTGAGCGAATTCGACATAAAATATCGCCCCCGCACAGCCATCAAAGGGCAAGTGCTCGCTGACTTTATCGCAGAGTTCACATGTAGTGAGGGCCAAGGAGCGGAGAATCCCCAGTGGAACGTGTTCACCGACGGGTCGTCAAACAAAAGAGCTGGCAGAGCAGGAATCGTACTTTGTTCTCCAGAAGGCGACGAGATCAAATGCATGATTCGGCTTGATTTTCCTACAACTAACAACGAAGCAGAGTATGAAGCCCTCATAGCAGGCTTAGATCTGGCCAAGGCTGTAGGAGCTCTGGACCCGATGGTCCATTGCGACTCTCAGGTCATCACTAATCAGATAAACGGCGACTATGAATGTAAGGGGGAAAGAATGAGGATGTACTTAGAACAAGCAAAAAAGAAGGTGGACGAGCTTCAAGCAAGAGTTGTTCAAATTCCGAGGGTTGATAATGAGCAAGCTGACCGCCTTGCCAAAGCTGCATCCGCGGAACACGTGATCATCCCCAGCAAGGTACTATCTTTTACTCAATTCGCACCACTAATAGATGTCATCAGTGTGCAGGAGGTAAAATCCGATAGTGATTGGACCACCCCTCTGGTCACTTATCTCAAAGATGGCACACTGCCTGAAGAAAAGGAAGCCGCCAGGAAGCTGAAGGTCCGGGCAGCCCGATTTGTCTTGATAAGGGAAATCCTGTACAAAAGAAGCTTCTCCCGACCGTACCTAAGGTGTCTAGGGCCCGAAGAAGCGAATTACGTCATGAGAGAAGTACATGAAGGAATCTGTGGCAATCATTCAGGGTCACGGGCGTTGGTCCACAAATTAATTCGGGCCGGATACTATTGGCCGACCATGCAGAAGGACGCCCAGACATATGTCAAGTCATGCGACAAATGCCAAAGGTTCAGTAACATCATCAGGCAGCCAGCTGAAGAAATAACCCCAATAACTGCTCCGTGGCCATTCGCCCAATGGGGTTTGGACATCATGGGCCCATTCCCGATGGCAGCAAGGCAGCTGAAGTTCTTAATAGTCGGAATCGACTACTTCACCAAATGGGTAGAAGCTGAAGCCTTGGCCACAATCACCGAGAAGAACGTACGTAGTTTTGTCTGGAGGAGCATTATTTGCAGGTTTGGGATTCCAAGGGTCCTGATTTCGGACAACGGTAAGCAGTTCGACAATAACTCCTTTCGGGAATTCTGCTCACAACTAGGAATCAAGAACCACTATTCCTCCCCTGCTCATCCCCAGGCCAACGGACAAGTCGAAGTCACGAACCGATCCTTGCTTCGAATAATCAAAACTCGGCTCGAGGGGGCAAAAGGCATATGGCCGGAGGAACTACCCAGCGTACTATGGGCATACAGGACAACCGTCAGAACCCCCACGGGAGAAACTCCATTCCGGTTAACATACGGAGCTGAAGCTGTCATACCAGCGGAGGTCGGACTCACGAGCTACAGAGTGGATAATCATGACGAAGGAAGGAATGACGAAGCCATGCGACTAGAACTCGACCTGGCTGACGAGACTAGGGCAACGGCCGAACAGAGGCTCGCACGGTACTAGAACCTCATGGCTAAACACTACAACTCTCGAGTCAAGCACAGGGACTTCGAAATTGGAGACCTCGTCTTAAGAAAGGTAATGGGAACCACTAAAGACACGGCACAAGGAAAACTCAGCCCAAACTGGGAAGGACCCTACAAAATAGTGTCGTAGCTGAGGAAGGGCACCTACCACTTAGAAACTCTAGACGAACTAAAACTACGCCATCCATAGAACGCCGAGCACTTCAGGAAGTACTACCAGTAGAGAACAAAGAACGCTACTCCTCATTTCCAGTCTATTCTCTTAGTCATTTATTTTAGTTTACTTTTGATTACAATACATTTAAAGCCGAAAGGGCTAAGGTTTATTCTTTTTGGAACAATTTTCTACTTATGTATGCATTCATCACAATAAGAGGAGTTTATTCAATAATGACTAGTGTAGTGGGTGACCCTTAGTCCACAAAGTAGATAAAACTACTAAAAGTAGACGACCCCAAGTTCACAATGTGGACGACCCTAAATCCGCAAAAAGGACGACCCCAAGTCCACAAAGTGGACGACCCTTAGTCCACAACATGAACGACCCTAAAAGTGGACAACCCTAAATCTACAAAGGTGACGACCTTAAGCCCACAATGGACAGGTCTATTATTGAATCACATAATGGACTACTACCTTAAGTCCACAAAGTGGACGGACCTACAACGAGGTCCACAGTGGACGGATATACAACTAAGTCCACAAAGTGGACGACCTTAAATCTGCCAAAATAGAGGAAAACTGGTCCACGAAGTCCATAAAATGGATGATCTCAATAACCAAATCCAAAGTCCTCGAAGTGGACGGCCTTATGTCTACAGAGTAGACGGAGCTAAAAAGTCCACAGAGTTGACGACCTTATGTCTACAACGTTGACGGAACCACTACTTAGTCCACAAAGCGGGCGACCTCAAACCCGCGAAGTGGACAACCTTAAGTCCCCAAAGTGGACAACATTAAGTCCACGAAATTGACGACCTTAAAGTTCACGAAGTGAACGGCCTTAAATCCACAAAGTGGACAAACTCAAGTCCACCAAGTGGACGACCTTACAAAGAAAAAGGATATACAAAGATCACAAAGCAGACGACCTCGTCAAAATAGGCGAGCCCACGATTAAAATACAAAGACATTACAAAATTCAAACCAACGTCATGAAAGCGTCAGAGGAAAAACAACATTATTAGGAAGCAATAAACATTAGATACTATAAAATAAAATTGTCTTTACAAAAAGCCCAAAAACATGGGCGTCAGGCATCAAGGTTCATTACAACTTAAAACAAAAAGTGTTTACAACATAGGATTTATAAAACTGAAGGAGCAGTTGACGGGGACAGGACGATGATTGGAGTAGAAGGGTCCTCAGCATTGGACTTTTCTGCTTCGAGGCCGGCTGACGGGGCTAAAGTGACGGACTTCTCCAAGGCTGGTTGAGCAAGGACAAAGCTGCCATCTCTCGAGTCTGCCTTAGGCTCGGTAGTCTCATCATTCTCCTCGAGTATGGACTCACCCGCCGGAGTTGATGGTAGGGGCTCATCCATGTTTATCCTGGATAAATCCAGGTCAGGATAGGCGGACTTCACCTGCTTCAAACAGTCTTCGAAACCGTCAGCGTAGTAGACGGTGCAGGAATCGATGAACGATTGGGAATCCTTGAATTTCGTCACGGCGTCATTCCTGGCCGTCTCCACCTGACTCATAAGCCCTTGCAGGTCCTTCTCTACCGTCAGCCTTGCCTCGTCAGCCAAGCCCCGTTGACGGGTCTCTTCCTCCAGCCTGGCTCTCAGCCCTTTCAGCTCTCCCGCAAGATGGACGTTGGCTTCCTTGTACTGCTGCTGCGCATCAACTGCGTTCTTGAGGCGAATATGCAGACGGGAAACCACCGCCTCCTTTGCAGCACATCTGTCCCGCAAGAACTTCATTCGGACCATGGCCTGCCAAACATAAAAATGGCGTCAGTCCTCTATAAGCTCGTCCAAGTGACATAATGAAAAAGAAAAAAGCATACCCGAGCAAGGTCGAATAGACCTGACGACCCTATCTCGTCTGTCGCTTGCTCATCGCATAGCTCCATTTCCTCTTCCTTCAAAATGGACTCCGCCATCTCTACAGCGTAGTCCTTGTGGGTAAGGAGGTGGCGGGCAGGGCCAGGGCTGACGGCACCTGATGCTGTCATCAAGCCCTTGCCGGCCCCATGAGAAGCTATTGGTGGCGACAGCTTCTGGGAGGGCTTAACCCCGGAAGAAGGGACCACTTTCTTCCCAGAGCGGTCATCTCCTCCGTTAGCTTTTCTTTTAGAACCCCCCTTGACGGGCTTCGGAGCTGACGACGGCGTCGCCTCCCCTCTGGCCTTTGCCTCCTCCTCTTTCTTCTTGGCAGCGGTGGCAGCGCATATCCTTTGCTTGGCCGATTCCATTTCTGTCAAGAAATAAAAATAAAATTAGAAGAAAACGGTGTAGGAAAGAGTTGACGGAGTCTTTAGGAGATGCTTACGGCGACGGGAGAGATCGTTCAGTCGTCGAGCTTCCTCCGTCGGCTCTGGGCCCCCACAATACAAATGTAAAGTGTCGAGGGTAATCAAGTCCCTACACTTTCTCTCCTCCAAAGGAATGGACGTTACCCGATGGATAAAGTCCTCCTGCTCCTTCGTCACACGTGGACGGACGTTTGCTGAAAAAGAAAAGAGACGGGATTAGAAATTAGACATTAACGAAGTAAAGAAAGCCGACGGGGTCAACCTGAATCCCGGACGTATGCCCAAGTGTTGTCAAAAAAGCCGTTTGGCATTGATTTCCACTCCTCTGGACGGCATACCCAATTCGTCCCCTCCACAAAGAAATATCTACCCTTCCACTTTCTATTAGAGTCAGGCATATCAGAGACCAACTTCAACTCCTTTTTCCTCGCAGAAAAATGATATATCCCTTTTGACGAGGAGATATGCTGGGGCCTATAACACCAGAAAAACTCGTCTAGGGTGAGTTGACGGTGTCCACCACTTAGACGGCCCCACAAGATCTCGGCGCCAATGAAGGTTCTCCAGGCATTAGGAGCGATTTGAGTGACGGATATGCCCAAAAAGTTTGCTAGTTGACGATGTAAGGCCGTCAGCGGTAGCCTTAATCCCGCTGCAAACATGGCATCATACATACCCACGTCTGCAGTCCGTCCCGAATAACATCTCTCACCCTCCTCGGGAAGACGAATCGGGATATCGACTGGTATTTGGTAACGGGCCCGCAGATTTCTAAAAATATTCTCCGTCATCATTGGTGAGAACTTGTTGACGGACCACTCTTTGGGAAGAATGAAGGGACGATCGTCAAAAGAAGCACCCGAGGTACTTTCTAAGGACGTCTCGTCACTGTCATCTTCAACCCCGTCACCGGGTTTCTCCCCATCTCCAACCTCACCACCTCTACTTGTTGCTTCCTCTTCGTCAGAAGAATGGGCTGACGTTTCCCTCTCTGATGAACGGGACAAGCCCTCCTCGGGCCCTCGACCTGATGGGAAGACCTCGTCATAACCCGCTCCCTCGCGGATCGACGATTCCTCACTGGACATCTGACTTCCTACAAACGATGGGTATATTCTAAGAACCTAGGTTGACGACCTCACCAAAGGAAAGTGCCTAAAGAATAAAAATAAAAGGGAAACTTACGAGTAATAGGTCCTTTGAACGAGGCTGACGGTCTCGAAAGGTTGACGACTTCAAGGGATGACGAAGCTAGCAAGTGGACGAATAAATAGTGAACGTGACGCTCTGTCTCAGAAATCACCAAATGTTGGAAAGATTAAAATGAGGGGAGGGGCAGTATATATATAGGCAAAAAGGGCGCGGAAGACGAAGCGACGCGCTCTTCTTAAATAAGGTCGATTAAGGGCACGTGTCCGAACATTTAATGAGGAACGAGTTACGAGGAGGTAGCTTCCTTGGAGGCATGTACTCCATAACCCGTCAGTAGAAAGCTGACGAAGTTATGGAGTAGGGGGCAGCTGATAGGGGTAATTTTGTAAGATGACTCTAAAAGTAATAAATCCTGTTTGCTGACTAGATTCTGACCGTGGCAAGCAAAGATTGACGACCTTGTCTGTTGACGACCTTGCATCCTGACGACCTTGCATGCTAACGACCGTCATGGATCAGTTAGGTGACGGTCGAAACCCCCAAACCGACGACCTAAGTCAATGACGGGTTTAAGCTGACGGAGTAAGCCGAGGAAATTAAAGTCCCCTCCATAACCCTACTTGGCCAACACGCATACAACGAATGATTCTTGAACGACACGTCTAATTAAGGAGACTCCTAGGAGGACAAGGATTCTGGGAGATACGTGAGATCCAAGAATCACTCTCCTAATAGGAAAAGAACTTCTTGACCAAGACATGAATTTCGACCCAACACTACTATAAATATCCCAAAGCACCCTTAAAGCAAGGTACATACAATTCGCCTCAGCTCTAGCACTTTAGAGTTGTGAATAAGAGATTTCTCTAACTTGACCGTCGGAGGGTGTTTGGCCGGTACCACACCGGTGCCTTTTCCTAGGTCTTCATCTTTGGTGTTGTGCAGGTACGTCATCAGGAGCACGTGCGGACCGTGTAGCTTACTGGAGATTTTGCGCATCATCAGTAACTATTATATAGAAATTGACAACCAGTGATTCTTATAAATTAAAAAACACACACACACACAACTAGCGCTCAATTTATAGTACTTTTGATATATAATGCGAAAATACAGTAATTCAACTAGAAAATTTTATTGGCTAGACTATTTTTTTGAGATAATTATTGGCTAGACTAACTTTGTACTTTTAGTATTACTAGTATTATGTCCGTGTGATGCACGACTTAATTAAAAAATTATATAAATAAATCAAAATTAATGAACCATACGAATAAAACCACATTAATTTATAAATATAATTGAGTCACTTTATACAACCACCATTTATGACTTCGTAACTTTTTTTTTTAGAAACTTCATGACTCCATAACTTGTAATGATCAAATAAGTAAAATATACTGGAACAAAATGGAGGAAAAAAAATGCGATATGACATATCTAATATAAAAAATTAAAAATTAAAAATGTCTCGCCTTTATGCTCCACATGTTTGGCTTCATAGAACCCTTTACAAATATTTTTGCAAAATTAAACATTTATAAGTATCAATAAAATAAATGAGGAGCAAAATGAATAAAAAAAAAAAAAGATTTGGAACTAAATCATATATATATATATATATATCTACACACACACACTCCTGTGTGGCTTAATTCACAAAGCATGAATTGCATGGAATCAACTAAAATACCTAAAAAAGAAGAAGAATAAAGGTATCAAAATAGCAATAACTTCTTATAAACAAATTTGGAAAGTTAAGTCATAGAGAGTATTTCAAACTAAATGAAATTTATTATATGCACAAAACCTAATCAATGTGACAATAATTTTGGTTGTTATTGATTGGAATTTAAATTTTATTAGGGGTTATTACGAAACACCATACCTTTATGTTTAGCATAAATCTAACTAAATTTTCTAAAAAGAAATGGCAATGCATTAAGGCATGCAAATCTAAATATTAGAAACTAAAACAAAGTGATTTTTGTATGATGAAAATCAAAGATAGAGATTAAGGTTAATTGTCCAAAATGGGCAAATGCCCTTTTCGTGCACAAAAAAAAAAAAAAAAAAAAAAAAAAAAAAAAAAAAACAACAACAACAACAACATTATTTCTCATTTCCCAAACTAATTAGGGAAATACCCCTCTTTTAAAACTCAATTTTTTCAAAATCGAGTTAAGCCCTATAGCGATGTTCTAAGGAGCTTATAGCGGTGTTTTGGAACTTGAGCTTCATGAAATCGAGTTATAGGTAAAAAAAAAAACTTGCATGGAACTCGAGTTCATGGAGTTTGAGTTACAAAACGGCGCTATAGGTCCTTAAAATGTCGCTATAGGCCCTTAAAATGTCGCTATAAGCTTCTTAAAACATCGCTATAGGGCTCCAGAATTTTTTTTTAAAACTCAATTTTGAGAAAATCGAGTTTCAAAAGAGGAGCTTTTCCCTAATTAGTTTGGGAAATGGGGCATTTGCCCATTATTTTTGCGTGAAATGGGCATTTGCCCATTTTCGCCAAGGTTAATTTACCTGATTGGCACATCCAATACCGAAATGAAGAAGCAAACTACAAACAATAAGCATCCAAACCCTTTAAGCAAAACCATTGATAAATGCACCAATTTTTCTAACCCAAAGCTTCGTAGTGTCCCAATTCTATATCTATATAGAAATAACACTAATGATATAAGAAAAAAGTGAGAAGGGTTGCAATACTTGTAGTATTTTACTTGAAATTTGAAGATCATAGCCAAAAATTGAATCATTCATAACTGCAAGCATGTTATTAAGAGTTATGACTTTGGCAATAAGTTTTTATGGATAATTAAAAATACCTCCATTAACATTAACATAAGATGAGAATTGAGTAGTAATACCTTTTGGCGAGGTCTTGCATGCCAAAAGTACATCCTTCTTGGACTATTATTGTGAACAACAATTTGTATAATGAGGAAAATCAATAAAAAATAATTTGTATATTATATGTAAAACGAAGCAAAGATCAAATTGAAAGCAGGAAGAAATTTTATATAAAAATATGTATCATTATAAAATGAAAACCACTTTTAAAAAAAAAAGCGAACTTGAAAAGAAAATAAAAATCACACATCCATTAGCATCGTTGAAGCTTTCATTACTTACCTAGCATTGTGATTGAAGTTTTATTATTTCATTCAAAGTCACACCTATATTATATAGGTGTTAGATACATCATATAGAAGTTTGATTGCAAGAAGGCCTCCAACTCTTCACTCCTAATGTTTTTAAAGAATTGTAAGTCTATCCATAATTCCTCTTATGAGTGGGCAGATTTGTATGATTATAATTTTGTGATATGGATTGCATCTTGTAGGATTATAATTTTTGTTAAATCTTATCCTTTAATCAAGAGTTTTGTAGTTTGATATTCTAATAAGATATTAATAATAATATTAGTAAATAAATAAAATGTAAGTTGCAACTTGAGGAAAATAAAAACAATGAAAACGTGGGATGAGATTTAAATTTAGAAATTTTTATAATGAACTTTTAATTAGAGTAGAATTAAAATTTCTAAAATTTAGATAATAAAATTTTATCAATAAGGATTAGATGAAGAATATGGATTATAATCAAATTAAGATTTTTATTAACTTAGAAATTATAAGAGAATTAAATTATATATATGTATATATATTTGTTTTCTTAAATTTAATCTATAAGGATTAGATGAAGAATTCGGATTGTAATCAAATTAAGATTTTTATGAACTTAGAAATTATAGGAGAATAAAAATTATATATTTTATTTCTTAAAATCTAAAAATTTTAATTTTTTTTTGCAATTTGGTAAAGCCACTTGGCGTAACCACGGTTTTCAAGCCCAACTTTTATTATATAGTATATGATTTAAAACTAGTGTGTAGCCCCATGTGTATGCATGGGTATAACTAAAAATAATCACAATTATATGGTTTAAATTATACATGGTATTAGCTTATGTTTTTTTTTTTTTTTTAAATCATACATTTTTAAAATATATAATGGCATCTCATTATATACATATAGATAAATAGATAGATTTTTGGTCTTTTAATTTCTTAATAAAGTGAACATTTTTCAAAATCCATTTCATTTTGTATTAGTCTTAGTCAAATGATAAAAAAAAAAAAAAAAGTTAACCATTATGAAGTGTCAAAAGCTTTGAAATTCAATTAATACATCCTAATGTTTATGGCAAAGATATCTAGGTATTCAAATCCCCACCCCAAATTATATATATATATATATATATATATGGGGTTTAAATTTTTTAGTTGGATTATAAATTTTTTTTTTTGAGTTTTTAGGATAACTCATCCATAAAATATTTAAAACATATCAACCCATTTTGAAATGAGAATTGAATTTTTTTCACATTATCAATACCTAAACAAATATTGACTATATACATTTTATTAAAAAAAAATTATTATTTTGAGATATCCCTACTCTTTTGAGTCTTTTTAAGAGTTTTTCTTTATAGAGAGTTTCAATATATGACATCCGTTTCTGATGATAGCTCTTTATTATCAGACCAAAACACCAATTAGTTTTTGGTGTAGGTGGTGATTAAACCCTAGATCTTTTATTCAACCATCAGAGATTTTACCCGTTGAGCTAACTAAAACCTACTTTTCTAGGGTTTTTAAGATAACTATTCACCATAAAATACCTAAAATGTAAAACCTATCAATTCAAAACTAAGGAACTGAAACAAGATGGGAACAAGTCTCGGTCGAATTATCCATTACAACAAAGTATCAAATCAAATTCAATATAGCATAAAAATAATACAAGTCCCCTAAAGATTAGGATCTTCCCAAGCTAGCCATAGCGTCAGCATGTCTATTAGCTTCCTTGACGGCATGGTGAATTTGGGTGTTAGATATTTTCTGCAAGAGAGACTTGCAATCATCCACTAATGGCATCATTTTAGGATGAACTTTCATAGAACCATTTAAATAAGAAACCACAAAGTAATGCTTCAAGTTAGACAAAGACATGAGATAGCCCCAGATCAACAATAAGGTTTAGATGATTATGTGAGTTTTAGTTAAATCAACTGGTAAAGTTTCTGACACTGTTTTCAAGTCAAGGCCAGAACGGGAGGTCGGACAGTGAAAACTGGGAACTGGGATAAAAACTGATTTTTTAAACATAAAGAATCGTATTTTTAGTTAATTTCGTGAACCCCTAAAATCGGGGTTGAACTGCTCGAACCAGTCAAGAACCATGCGGTCCAACCCCTTAGCAATTTTTTTTTATTATAAAAACAACTTAACACAATTTTATTCTACTTAATTAAATTATCTATCTCTTACAAGGAATAAAAAAAATATATAATTAAAATCCTTCAAAGATATTCAACTTTACTTCAAAAATTAATCATAAATTTTAATATTTTCATGGTTATTATTTTATTTTATTAACTTTCTTATTTAATTATTAAATATATGCTTGAAAATGATTAAATTTCCCTAACGTATATAGATATATTAGTCAATTTTGCTAGTTTTATAAATTTAATATCTATATTTAGGCTTTAATTAATTATGACATCATCATGATTCGACCCCGGTTCAACCTCAGTTCGACCTCAAAAACCTTGAATTTCTCCCTTTTACGATTCAATGAACGGTTCGGATTTCAAAACCTTGGTCTTTGATGGTTGAATAAGAGATTTGGGGTTCAATCCCTATCTATATCAAAAATTGATTAGTGTCTTAGTCTGATGATAAAGAGCTATCATTAGGTATAGATTCCATAGATTGAAACTATCTAAAAAAAATGATAATTATGAAGGGCCAAAAGCTCAGCAATAACGCTACTACCCTAATGTTACAAGCAAAACTGCCAATCCAATCTCCACCCCCGTTGGCTTAGGTTTGGCCACAGAAGACCCATTTGAGTTTTATTTTTAAAATATTGACTATTACCATATTTGTATCTTATTTAAATAATTATGATGTAAAAAAATTTAAAATTCATTTCAAAATGAATAGAATTGAATTTTAGAAGATTTATAATGTAATCGTGCTACATTAGCTTTAGCTAGTGTTGCAAAAGAGAAAGTGGAGGTTATTGTTTGGTTAGAAAAATGTTTCTCTTTTCTCTTCCCCATTGTACAACGTGATTTACATCAATAAAGTCTACTATCATTTCAGCTAAAAAAAAATGTAATTACATAACTAAGAACTCTTGAGAATATTAATTCCTTTAACCCTTTTTTTTTTTCTTTCTAAAATCAGAAAAATCATAGTCTAACTTGTTTTGGTACAAGTGGAATCTTCCTCCCAAAGTCCAACATTTGATTATATTTCATACATACCTAGTTTTTTAATATTCCAAATTTAAAAGTAGGGTTCTTAGCAAATTAAATTCAAATTTTGTGACAGGCCACAAATGCGTTGACCCCTTGTGATAACTTAGATTAATTAATTAGCCCAGTTTTTAATTAATCAAATTAACATGCAATATCACGTGGCAGCACAAACAAATCACCGAAACTAAGTTATGCAGCGGAAAATAAATAACACGGTAATTTGTTCACGAATGGGGAAAACCCTTACGGCAAAAACCCCACCAGGTGATTTAAGGTCACCACTCCCGAAACTCCACTATTATCACAACAAGCAGTTACAAGTAAGAAATCCCAGTACCTCACCAACCTACAGTTGAACTATTACCCCAATACCCAATTGGACTTGTTCTGTAGTGACAGTTTCTCCTTTCAATGCACGGCTCCAAGTACGTGACTAACCAGATACGCAGATCCCAGTACGCGACTTCAATTACCAACTAGAGAGAGAGAGAGTTGGCTGCAAAGTTCTTCAAATCATCAGAGATGAACTAGGGCACGAACTTTGTCTTTCTGATCACAAATTGCATGAACAACAAGTTCTCAAATAATGTGCAACTTGTATCTTCTGCTGCTGCTTGACGGCCTTTAAAATAATCCTTTTATATGTCTAGGGTTAGGAGAAAAGAAGTCCCAAAGACACACTCACGGATTAGACTTGAAACAGACTTGGAAATCTGTTTTTTTTTAATTCTCGACAGATAGAGGTGTCGAGAAGCTGTTGAGGCTCGGGCAAAACAGCTTCTTTAAAGCTCGATAGATGCATCTGTCGAGGTATGTGTCGAGCTTTAAAAACTTGCACTTCCTTGCTTGTTTCTTGGACAGACTTTGACGGCTTCAACACTTAATCTTGAACCACTGTTTCTTGAAGTGTTAAACTCATCCTAAATCTACCCAATTACAAGTAAAATGCGTTTTGTCTAAGGATAAGCCAATTACATAAAATAGCGACATATGTTCACAGACTTGAACTACATATGTCCTAACATTTTGATGTATTCGTCTCTAATTTGTACCAAAGTGAATTTATTTTCTCTACTTGCAGCGCATGAGCATAACATAGGAGATACCTTCCCCCTAATTGCACCAAAAGGTTTTGTTTCAGTTTTTTTTTTTTTTTTTTTTTATATTATAAATAATTTAACTTTTAAAATTTTGAGAAGTAAGCTAATTCTTAGTATTTTAATTTTTTTAAATTTGATATATTTAACATAAAAATAATAAAAAATTATACTTTAAATAAATTGTTCATAAACGGTATTGTGAGTGATCAATTTTTTTGAACGGCAAATTTGAATTTTGGTATGTGGTAGTTGACACTGAATTTGATGAGCTATCTAAATCGTGTTTCCCAATATATGCCATAAGTGGATCGACATAGAAAACTTAACCTAGCAATAAATAAGCATAAGGTATCCCAAATCAAACAGTTCATACCTTTTCTCGTTTTGTTTATTTTATTTTATTAGGAACAAAAGAGTTCGATTTGGCATTAAGGGTAAAGTCATCTAACATGGAAAAAAAAAAAATATAAGGTACAAGTTAATGGCACTATCACAATTTAATTTATGAAATTTTAGTGGATTCTAATTAGCTCATTTGGTAAAATTTTTGATAATTGAATAAGAAATCTGGAGTTCAATTCTCATCTACACCAAAATTTGATTGGTATCTTGGTCTAATGATAAAAAAGATATTATTAGAAAAAAAGATATTATTAGAAGTGAACGCCATAAGTTGAAACTATCTTAGAAAAAAGATTATGAAATTTTAATTACTACATTTAAATCTTAAGTTAAAATTCCTCTCAAAAAAGAAAAAACTCTTAAGTTAAAATTTGGATTAGAATGAAACTATTTCCATCCAAATTAACAGATTTTTTTAGACAAATAATTTGTATCCTTAATTATTTGACTTAATTAAAATTTAGTGTTCGTTTGGCAAAAATTATTTTTACTAATTTATTTTACTATTCAGCTTATTTTTTCTATTATTCATGGGTCTTATTGCAGTTTTTAGTACTATTTATGGGTTTTGCTATATTATTTTAGCTAACTTTTACATTTATATACAGTACTTTTAACAAAAAGTTTTCAGTTTCAGTAAAGTAAGCAAATGCCAAACGAACACTTAGTCCCATCAATTTTTTCAAACGTTACCTTTTGAACACTAAAATTTGTAGTAAAAATGAATTATTAATGGTATTTGCATATAACTCTAACAATTTTATTTTAACCCAATTCCTTTGGGAGTCAAATGAAATATTTAAAAATAGTTGGAATAAATTTTAATAACTAAAATGAAGTAAATTTATTTATAATTAAAAAAAAAAAAAAAGCAAAAGGTGATCACAATGGAGGGCAATCTCTTAATTGTATCACAAACTAAACCAAATAAATTTACATCAACGATCCAAACAATTGTTGGTATAGTGCTTTTTATTTTTTGTGCTTATAAAATAAGTAAGACAAAATTATGTCTACACATATAAAAAAAGTGTACGTGTCTGGTTTTGCACAATTTGTTAAATATTTTCGATACTATAACTCAAAAAATTTATAGAAATAACATATTTTTAAGATGGATAAAATTTAGATATAATATTTTAGCGGGCAATTATTGAGTATTTTTGTAGTACCATAAATACTTACTCCCTCTTCTCACATAATTGTGAGTCCCACTAGTTAAATTCATGGTGAGATCTACAATTTATTTCATGTGAGAAGAGTGAGTACGCATTTATGGTACTCTCAGAATATTCAATAATTTTCCTACCTTAGCAGTATATTATATTCTCATATTAAATTTAAACATTTAGTTGTATTGACTAATAAAACACGAGATTAAATTTTGTAAGGATATGATGTAAAACTCATGTTTTATATTGTAATCTACATGCCGCATTATCTTATCACATATTTAAGAATATGCACAACTACACCAAAAAAAATAAATTCAATCAAATTAGGAGTTTATTAAGATGTTATTAGGTATGGTAGGATGTATTGAAATTTAAGTAAAATGTTGATGTGACAATCTCTTATTGGATGATGTAAAACAGAAGTTATACACCTTGCCCCTACCAAATTTGAACTCATAAAACACAAATAGTGTCATTTTTTTAAAGGACAACTTATTCAATATATCTAACTATTTAAATTCAACTGGTAAATCTAATGTATTACACCTATAATACAAAAACAGTGTATCTAAATTTTTACCATTTCTAGATTTAATTCCAATACACCATTGTGATTCTCACACACACACAAACACAAAATCTGATACACCATATATAAATTTACTTCACTTCATCGCAAAATCTATCATATATAAAACCAAAGATATTTAGTTTTGTGTTGACCTCATGATATTACATAAGCTGTTGAGAGTTGAGACTTCACAATTTTATATGTCAATTATTTTAATATTATTTTAATTGAGTTTAAATTCCTTTACATGAAAAACCAAAGTTTTAATCTAGCATCCTTCCACTGTCCCCCTTATTGTATAATTTTAAAAATAAAAATATTATTATTAATATTAATGTAAACAATATTGTAAGGATAAAAGGCCCAAAGGGTACTTTCGGTCCATGGGCTTTGTCCGAGAATCATTATCTGACTGAGGATGGATTAATAATGATAAGGATGTCAGATTTGTAGACCCAAGAATTAATCGTGGCAGAAAAGGCTAATGGAAGCTATCCGAGGAGGGATACATCCTCGGCCAGTCGAGATGGGGGTCAGGTGGTAAGACATGTTAACTAGAATGACATTTTGGAAAGTCTTGATGCCAGGCCACAAATGCGTTGACCCCTTGTGATAACTTCGATTAATTAAATTAGCCCAGTTATTAATTAATCAGATTAACATGCAATATCACGTGGTAGCACAAACAAATCACCAAACTAAGTAATGCAGCGGAAATTAAATGACACGGTAATTTGTTTACGAATGGGGAAAACCTTATGGCAAAAACCCCACCGGGTGATTTAAGGTCATCACTCCTGAAACTCCACTATTATCACAACAAGCAGTTACAAGCAAGGAATCCCAGTACCTTACCAATCTACAGTTGAACTCTTATCCCAATACCCAATTGGACTTGTTCTGTAGTGACAGTTTCTCCTTTCAATGCACGGCTCCAAGTACGTGACTAACCAGATGCGCGGATCCCAGTACAGTACGCGACTTCAAATACCAACTAGAGAGAGAGTTGTTGGCTACAAAGTTCTTCAAATCATCAGAGATGAACTAGGGCACGAACTTTGTCTTTCAGATCACAAATTGCATGAACAAGAAGTTCTGAATGAATGTGCAACTTTCATCCTTATTGACGGCCCTTAAAATAATCCTTTTATATGTCTAGGGTTAGGAGAAAAGAAGTCCCAAAGACATACTCACGGATTGGACTTGAAACAGAACTGAAAATCTATTTTCTTTAATTCTCGACAGATAGAGGTGTCGAGAGGTGTCGAGAAGCTGTCGAGGCTCGGGAAAAACAGCTTCTTTAAATCTCGATAGATGCATATGTCGAGGTAGGTGTCGAGATTTAAAAACTGGCACTTCCTTGCTTGTGTCTTGGACAGACTTTGATGACTTCAACACTGGATCTTGAAACACTGTTTCTTGAAGTGTTAAACCCATCCTAAATCTACCCAATTACAAGTAAAGTGCGTTTTGTCTAAGGATAAGCCAATTACATAAAATAGCGATATATGTTCACAGACTTGAACTACATATGTCCTAACACTTGAGAATGAAGATATGATATATAAAAGGCACAGAGAGTAAGGGCTGTTAAGAAAATATCTTAGAGAAAGCTGCTACCACCGCATTGATGATCTATACCTAAGTCTCTAGCCGTATTTATGAGGAAGTGATACCTGAACAATGATTTTCTGCCTTATAGCTATTACCTAAGGATTTCAAGATGAGGTTGATGGGACAAGTACCAAGAAAGGCAGTAAGAATCTACAAGTGGAAACCAAGAAGGAAGGTGAAGAGAAGTATAAGAAGGAAGGAGATCCCGGAGAAGAGAGGCGAAAAAAGGAGAACACGATAGACCAGATATTTGTAAGTAATCTTTAAATAAGGAGAAATATAAGCATTTGGTCCTTGGCTTGGGTCCGAGGATAGGTTTCATCTCATAAACTTCTTCTTCTTCATTGTTTTGCAATATTGGGCCATTGCTGTTACCATTGAAGCTCATTAGAATCAAGATTTCTGACCCACACTTTATAAATTTATTTTTTTGTGCTCTTTGGGCCTAAACCCTCCTTCTTATTGGGGCCTAGGCATGAAGTGTGACTTTACAATTAGCACCGTCTGTGGAAAATCTAGGAGTTTTAGTGAGTCTAAAGTCTGTTATGGCAAATTCAGATCCACATCAAGTAGAGACTAGAGGGTCTCATCGTCAAGATGATGTTTACACTATTGAACAAGAGGGAGATTGAGAGGGAAGTGCACATACCGCCCATACGAGAAGAAGTCAGCCACGAGGTGGAAGTAGACTCTCCCATGAAGAGAATTTTAGGGCTATGCAGTTGGAAATTGACGATTTGAAGAGAAAGTTACGTCACGAACGACGGAAGCAGATTCAGTCCGTCTTTGACTTTTCTTCTAGTGAGAATGAGAATGGAGGGATAGCTATAGGCGAAGGTCGAGAACTCTTGCTAGTGAGTCTTACTCGTATGAAGATAATGGCCCCCATAATCACATGAATGAGAATTTGTCCACTAGGGGTTTAAGAACTGACGCTATGAGTAGGGTGTTGAAACAAATTTCTAAGTCTCCCTTCACACGTAAGATCAAAGAGGGAAAACTTCCTCGGTGTTTCACTCAGCCAACATTCACCATGTATAATGGTCAAACTGACCCTGTGGAACACGTAAGACATTTCAACCAGAGGATGGTTGTGCATTCTAAGAATGAAGCATTGATGTGTAAGGTTTTGCCCTCTATCTTGGGGCTATTGCGATGAGTTGGTTTGATGGCCTAAGATCAGGGTCCATTAAGTATTTTAAGGAACTTATTCGGGTGTTTGGATCTCAATTCATTACATGTAGCGGAGTCCCTCGGCCTTTGGATTCTTTGTTGTCCATGGTCATGCTAGAGGGTGAAACCTTAAAAACGTACATAGATAGATATTGGGAGATATTCAATGAGATTGATAGGGATTTTGATTATATAGCCATTAGAACTTTCAAGATCGGCTTACATGCCGGGCATGGTTTGAGGAAGTCATTAACTAGAAAACCAGTTATTAGTGTGCGCTAGCTTATGAATCGGAATGATAAATATAAGCAGGTTGAGGAAAATCAGCAGTTAGGTAAAGGAAAGGCAAAGATGGTCTCTCAAGATAAGAGGGACTTTAGGTTGGACAAATATAACGATAATCGTCCTCGGTGAGACTTCACCAAGCAGATTGGGGCTGGTATTGTGCCACATGCCGTCAACAAGGTATTCCAAGAGCCAGTTTATCAGATTCTGGAGAAAATCAAGAATGAACCATACTTCAAATGGCCTAACAAGATAAATGGAGACCCTTCAAGATGTAATTAGAACCTTTATTGTCAATACCACCAGGAGCGCGGACATACCACTGAGAAATGCAGGAATTTTTGGTATTATTTAGAGCAATTGGTGAAGGAGGGAAGGTTGCAACAGTTCCTATACAAACCCAATGGGTAGGTAGGTCACACAGGCTCAGGTACTCAGGGGAACACTTCTTCAAGGCCTCCGTTGGGCACCATTAATGTCATTTTTGCGACCCTTGGAAGGATGGATTTGTGTCCCTCTCGGGTAATGGCTGTGGCTCGGCCACTATTCGAGAACTCTAATAATGGGCCGAAGAAAGCAAAGGTTGCACTACAATTGGCATTGAGTTTCTCGGAGAAGGATTAGTCTAGAACTATACAACCACATGATGATGCTCAGGTGGTCACACTCAGGATAGGGGGTATGACGTGAGGCGGGTTATGGTATATTAGGATAGTGGGGCGGAAATTATGTATCCCAACTTGTACAGAGGTTTAGGATTAAAACCAGAAGATTTAACTAGTTATGATTCACCTCTAGTAGGTTTCGATGGGAAGATGGTTATACCAATGAGACAAGTCAAGTTGCCAGTACAAATAGGGTTAGAAGTTGTAAAGGTCAACTTTATTGTGGTGGATGCATATTCTCCATACATGGCCATTATGGCGAGACCCTAGCTTTATGCCATAGGGGCTGTCCCTTCCACTTTACATTTGAAGGTGAAATATCCATTCAGGGACCGGGTTGAAGAGCTGATCAAAAGCCAATCTATGGCAAAGTAGTGTATGGTGGCTGCAGTTAGACATCAGTCTGGAGTTGGGTCATTAGCATCAGATGATCATGATTTGTAGCAATTAAAGGAGTCGGGGTTATTAAGGGATCTATCGGTGGGAGCAGAGTGTGAAGCTTTAGAGCGAGTTGCTATAGGTGATGATAAAGAAAAGTATTTTCAGATAGGCGCCCAGCTGCCTCTTCAAGAAAAGGAGGAATTGGTGAAGTTCCTTAAGTGAAACCTTGATGTCTTTGCTTGGAACGCTTATAAGGCCCCGGGGTCGATCCGAACTTCATTTGTCATCATTTGAATCTCAACCTCGCTATGGTACCAAGAAAACAGTTGCCTCGGCGATTGTATAAAGAATATTCTGATGCTGTCAAAGAAGAAGTAATTAAGCTCAAGAAAGCAGGAGCTATCAAGGAGGTATTTTATCCTAATTGGTTGGCCAATACTGTGGTGGTTAAGAAGAAGAATGACAAATGGCGGGTCTGTGTAGACTTTACTAACTTGAATAAGGTGTGTCCCAAGGATCCTTTCCCCATGCCTCGCATTGATTAGTTGGTGAATGCCATGGCTAGGCATCCTCGGATGAGTTTCCTAGATGGTTTTCAAGGTTATCACAAAAAACCTTTAGTTTTGGATGATCAAGAGAAAACAGCCTTCGCTACTCCTACCAGAAACTATCATTATAAGGTAATGCCTTTTGGTTTGAAGAATGCAGGGGCTGCTTATCAAAGATTGATAACTAGGATGATAACTAGGATGTTCGAGTCTCAGTTGGGAAAGAGTGTTGAAGTTTATGTGGATGACATGGTGGTAAAGAGTATTGGTGTCTGAGCATGTGGGGATCTTGAAAACGTCTTTGAGACACTAAGGAAGTATAAGTTGCACCTAAATGCTTCCAAATGCTCTTTTGACATGGGGTCTAGTAAATTTCTAGACTTCATGGTTACACATCGTGGAATCAGTTAACCCTGATCAAGTTAAGGCTATTAAAAATTTGCAGCCACCTTGTAATCCAAAGGAAGTTTAGAGGTTAACAGGAATGACGGTTGCTTTAAATCGATTTATTTCTCGGCCTGCGGACAGATGCAAGCCTTTTTTCCAGCTACTAAATAAATAGAAAGGATTTGAATGGACTTAGGGTTGTGCTTTGGCTTTTCAACAGCTCAAAGAGTATCTTTCTCAACCTCCTATTATGTCTAGACTAGAGGTAGATGAGGTACTATTTTCTTATATCGCTGTGGTTTCCCGCTTAAGTCTTTACTTTGGAGCGTTGATTATAGGGGAAGGATTGCCAAGTGGGGAACAATTCTAGGGGCTTTTGATATAAAGTACATGCCACGTACCTTTGTGAAAGGTCAGGTTCTTGCTGACTTGGTAGCCGAGTTTGCTGAGCCCTCATTAGAAGAACATGGGAAGAGATCGGACATGGATGAAAATCAGTTGGCATAATCTCTCTGAAAGAATCTTTATCATGGAAGGTGTACGTAGATGACGCAGCAAATTAAAGGGGATCTGGAGTAGGGTTGGTTACAATATCTCTAGATAAGATCGTCATTGAAAAGTCTTTAAGAATGGGTTTTCAGCCACAAATAATGAAGCCGAGTATAAAGCCCTACTAACATGGATGACTGGTTCAGAAAATGGGAGGGGAGAACGTGGAGATGTTCTCGGACTCAAGATTGGTTGTTGGCCAGGTGGAAGGGGAGCTAGAAGCTAGAGACTCGATAATGTAGGAATATTTGAGTCAGGTTAGACATTTGCAGTCAAATTTTGAATCTTTTGCTTTAGTGCAAATCTGTAGAAATAGGAACACTCATGCCGACTCTCTAGCTACCTTGGAAACATCCTCGGCATAAAGCTTACCTCGGTTTATTTTAGTGGAAGATTTGTGTACCCTTACTAAGATAAATGTAGACGTAGTCCGTGTTCATCAGATCAAAGTGGGACTCAGCTGGATGGACCTTGTGGTGTTGTATCTTAAAGAGAATATCTTACCTAAAGAAAAACTAAAGCTAAAAAATTACGAAGGAAGGCTCCTCGGTTTTGGTTGTCTAAGAATTAGATTTTATACAAACGCTCTTTTTCTGGACCATACCAACTGTGTGTACACCCAGAAGCAATGGAACTATTTCTAGAAGAATTGCATGAAGGGATTTGTGGAAGACATATAAGGGGAAGGTGCTTGTCCCATAGAGCTCTTACTCAAGGATATTGATGACCTAATATGCAGAAAGAAGCGCTAAAATATGTGAAGAAGTGTGACAAATGCTAGAAGTTTGCTCCGAGCATTCATCAACCAGAGGGAGTCCTCAATCCTCAATCCAGTCCTTGGCCTTTTGCTCAGTGGGATTTGGGTATTGTAGGACCCTTCCCCAAGGCAACGGAGAATAAGAGATTTTTGCTGGTTAGCACGGACTATTTCACTAAATAGGTTGAAGCCGAGCCATTATCAAACATTAGGGATCTGGATGCAAGAAGGTTTGTTTGGAAAAACATAGTTACCCGGTTCGGAATTCCTCATACCCTTATCTCAGATAATGGTGTTCAATTTGATAGTAAGATCTCTAGAAAATATTGTTGCAATCTGGGTATTATAGACAAATATTCCATTCCAACTTATCCACAAGGGAATGGACAGGCCGAGGATGTTAATAAGGTAATAGTTAATGGGCTTAAGAAGGGGTTGGATGATGCTAAGTGGAGATTGGCGGAAGAGCTGCCGCACGTTCTGTGGACCTACAAGACTACACCTCGTAGGTCCATAGGAGAAACTCCTTTGTCAATGACCTATGGGGCCGAGGCGGTAGTTCCTCTCGAGACAAGTTTCCCAATGCTGAAGATGAGCTCTTTTAATCCGAGTAATAATGATGGATTGTTAGAAAAGAGTTTGGACTTAGTTGAGGAACGAAGGGAAAATGCAATGGTTCAGCTAGCATATTATCAGCACAAGCTTAAATAGGATTATAACTCGAATGTGAAGCTAAGGCCACTGGTGCTAGGAGATTTGGTGTTAAGGAAGGTTTTAGGTACTGCAAAAAATCCAGCTTAGGGAAAATTAGGACCAAACTAGGAAGAGCCGTACCGTATCACTTCAGTAGTTGGACTAAGAGCTTATTATTTGGAAGACCTAGATGAAAGGTTTGTACCACGTCCCTAGAATGTAAATAACCTATGAAGGTATTATTATTTATGAAGTATTTTCTAATTCCATATAATCTATTACTTTATGCATTACCTTTATTATATTTTTATAAGAATCAAACAGAACCTTGGCCATGCCTGGTTCCTCGGACCACATGCCTTAGGAAAATTGATATCTTTCATTTTCTCTAAGAATCAAACAGAACCTTGGCCATGCCTGGCTCCTCAGACCACATGCATTGGGAAAATTAATATCTTCCATTTTCTATAAGAATCAAATAGAACCTTGGCCATGCTTGGCTCCTCGGACCACATGCCTTGGAAAAATTGATATCTTCCTTTTTCTCTAAGAATCAAACAGAACCTTCGTCATACCTGGCTTCTTGGACCACATGCATTGGAAAAATTAATATCTTCCATTTTTTATAAGAATCAAACAGAACCTTGGCCATGCCTGGCTCCTCGGATCACATGCCTTGGGAAAATTGATATCTTCCTTTTTCTCTAAGAATCAAACAGAACCTTGGTCATACCTGGCTCCTCGGACCACATGCCTTGGAAAAATTAATATCTTCCATTTTCTCTAAGAATCAAACAGAACCTTGGCCATGCTTGGCTCTTCAGACCATATGCCTTGGAAAAATTGATATCTTCCATTTTCTCTAAGAATCAAACAAAACCTTGGCCATGCCTGGCTCCTCGGACTACGTGCCTTGAAAAAATTGATATCTTCCATTTTTCTCTAAGAATCAAACAGAACCTTGGCCATGCTTAGCTCCTCGGACTACGTGCCTTGAAAAAATTGATATCTTCCATTTTTCTCTTAAAATCAAACAGAACCTTGGCCATGCCTGGCTCCTCGGATCAAGTGCCTTAGAAAAATTGATATCTTCCATTTTCTCTAAGTATCAAACAGAACTTTGGCCATGTCTAGCTTCTCGGACCACATGCATTGGAAAAATTGATATCTTTCATTATTTTTCTAAGTACTAAACGTACCCTAGGCCATGTTTGGATCCTTAAACCACATGCCTTGGGAGGATGCCCACTTTTCAATATTTGTACGATCAAGCAATGCTTGTTAAATCCTCTAAAGGATGTAATCTCTATATATTAACCACCATATGAAAACAAGGATTTACCCAAGCCATTGATAAAAACATTATAAAATGCTCGTTAATATACTTTTTTTTTTTTTTAAAAGAGTTCATTTCCTTGGCTTACTACTGAAAATGCCCTAAGTACTATTTAGTCATTACAATTTAGTCACTACTGTTTAGTCATTACTGTTCAGTCATATACAAAGTCCTATCTTGGTTAATTGAACAACAGGTCATTAACATTGCGTATAGGAATAGCCTTAAAACCAAAAGCTGAGAAAAAGTATTACTGGCTAATTGTAAATATCTCAAATAAATAAAAACTTCCACAGAATAAAAGATAAGAGTCTTGATCTAGTCATTATGTGTGGACAATTACATTATAGATGAAAATATCAAGAGAGATACAAACAAAAACTTATAACAAAATGAGCTAACATAAGCTGAGCAAGAAGAGAAGAGAGTCCTAGGCCATGCCTTGGTCTTTGGCGGAGGGTATTCTTTAGATTTGGCTGTCGTCTCCATAATCTTGTCTTTAGCCCTTTTGGATTTGACATCAGCATCTTTGGTTCTGGGAGTGACTTCTTTGATCTGAAGGGGAGCATCTGGGACCTTGGCTTCGGACAAAGTCATAACTTCCTTCCTTTTATCCTTTTCTCCTGGCCAAGGATCTCCCTGACCAACATCCCCACTCAGGACCTTGTCAACCTTCTCACCCCTATCACCACCTTAACTGAGCCCTGTGGATACTACAGGAGGAGGAATAGAGCTTTGTGTGGTGAAGGGTTACACAAAAAGAGTGGATTTGGGGGCATTGGGAGGTGGCAGGATGGCTGGAATCGCACATATATCTGGGGGATACCATACGTTTTTGGCCTTCCTCCACTTAGAGGTAGCAGGGGCTCCTATCACATTGAGGGCTTCCACCCACACCTATTGGCAGTAATCCCTACATACCTCAGCAAGCTCCTCAGCTAGGCGGATTTCCATTTCCTCAACCTCACGATTGTAAGAAGCCAATGATGCAGCCTCCACAGTCTCCTTGATGGTGCGAGCCACTTCCTTGGTCTGGGCTAACTCACTCTTCAAGCCCAAAACTTCTTGTTGGGCAGTGACAAGCTCTATTCCTTTGTAATAGAGCTGTTTGCGTTGCTCCTCTGCTTGAGTCTTGGCAGTCTTAAGCCCAGCCTTAACACTCCTCCTTCCCTTCCCCTATTTTACCAACTTTTAGGTAAGCTCTTTTTTCTCCTGCTCGGCTAAACCCAAGGCTTTTTCAGTCTCAGCCCTGAGATTGGCCTTGGCTTTAGCCTCATTCTGAGCATCATTTACCCACTTCTTGGCAACGAATACCTCCTAGATAGTCTGTACAAAAGTAACGAACTAGTGCGTCATAACAAAATAATAATAATAATAATACTAATCAAAAATAAATAATAACAAAATAATGTAAGAGAAGATGCTAACGCTAACAACTGATCTTATCAAGGCTATGTCCCTCCTGAAGGACAGGAAAAACTCTTGCTGTCTCATTTTTCTTAGGGTAGCTATGTCCTTAGGCAGAAGTATAGGTTGTTCTAAGGCCTCAACCAGATAATGGGCATGCTCTTTTTGAAATTCTCTTATTGTGGAACTTCGGGGAATAGCAGCTCCATCCAACTCCAATTGAAGGGCCCAATTGGACTGGGTTTGACGTACCTCGGCCACTTCATGGCTCTCCTTGCTCTCCACAGAAGAGGCTCGCATGTGGCCTTTGGTTATTTTCTGATGTTTAGGCCCATTCTGTTGAGCCAGCTCTCCTTCCTCAACTTCATCTTATCTTTTCTTTTTTCTAAGGTTGGGTATGGGAAGCAAGGTACGTGGAGGAGAAGGATGGGGTGGAGGATTGGCAGAGGGTTGGGACCCCAAAGCGCCCTTGGTGGTTTGCTTACCCCTATAAGCAAGGATAGCCTTCAAGCCTCTCTTTTATGCAGAGACATATCTTCTTCCTCTTCCTTGGCGTTGCTATCTACACGTGCAACTACGAAACCTTTAATACCCAAGCATTTATCTAATTCACTTTCTTCGTCTGAAAGGTAGACAACAGGATCTTCTGGAGTCTTCGCTACTTCCTCGAGTCGGAATTGGTCTATTTTCTCATTGACAGACAAGCGCGAGGATGTGGACTCTTCTTGGGGAGCTGCTGCTTCACGGTGTACAGGTGGGGGAATTGTTGCTATTAGGCATACGTAGAGAATGACAAGAAATTCTTCAGGCAGGTCTTGTTGGGCAAGAAATCCTGATTTGGAGACGTCTATCCTTCAGCGCTTACGGTCACCTGCTATTATAGCGTTACCTACGTCCTGGAAGGTGGTTGTTAGTGGCTCGAAACCTAGGATGAGATGAACCGCCCTCAGCTGCTTGTCTTCGCTCACAAACACCTCGGATCTTCAAACTCTGTTAAGGTCTTAGACGTTTGTTAAGCTTAAGCGGGGTGACACGTGTTGTTTATCTGCCCAAAAAAAAAATCGAGGAGCAGATCGTGATCAGAACAGTAAAATTTGGTACAAAAAGGAAATGAACATAAAACAATAGACGAATGATAAGGTTAATATGGCTAAATCTCATACTAAAGAGCCTAATCCTACAGAATCACACCTAGTTTTCCCTCCTCAACTGGGTAGTGAAGGCCGTCGTTCTACTCTTCAGAGGCGATAAGGTAATCGTCTTCATGCCGTTGGACTTGGGAAAACACGATATGAGCCTAACAACGCTAGACTTAGACTTGAGGTAGTACCCCGAGTCCTCAAGATAGCGACACTCATACATATGGACGACATCGTGCCATGTGAGTCTTAAACCCATCTGCTCATTGAGAGCGTTGACACACTATAATTCTAAATACATTGGGCGCACATTGGTGAGGGCATAAAATATGGTTTAATAGGTATTCTCGAGTTACGTTCCTCATAGGGAATGTCATTCCCCCTTTTATGAATGCGATTATGGGAATGGCAACTTCCCATTCTTTCCTATTGATATATATATCTAGTCTGGGGCACAGTACCTCAAACTCACTCCCTGGGAATATGGTATATGGCGTGAAAGCCCTCCATACCGGCGGGAGTATCTACTAAACCTTTGAATCTACCCATTTGGACAAAATAAAAATGAAGATTTGGAAAAAAAATGAGTAAAATTAATGGGGCCGAGAAGAATGCCAA
Source organism: Castanopsis chinensis (assembly GCA_032878915.1). Taxonomy (NCBI): domain Eukaryota; kingdom Viridiplantae; phylum Streptophyta; class Magnoliopsida; order Fagales; family Fagaceae; genus Castanopsis; species Castanopsis chinensis. The sequence continues at coordinate 3,613,683 of JAVQMG010000106.1, read as the reverse complement.
GAGGAAAAGAACTTGAGACCGTGAAAACTTACTGGAAAAAGAACAGGTGACTCTTCAAGAGCTTCTTGAGAATTTCGAAAATAAAGGATTCTTAAGGTCTAATCGATCTCTGAAGTAATGGAAGAATTGTGACCTCCCAGGCATTTTATATGAGCGGGCGGGGCTGAGTGGGAGTTATCCCGCTCAAAATTCAAGGAGAAATTCTGATCGTTAGATTTACACCTCACTGTTGAACGTGGAAGACAAGGCACTGCTCAAAGCATTTAATGGGGGCATCGTGGGTTTCGAAGCGTTAGAAATAGTTTCAAAAGTGGGAAACAACATTCTTACGTGTGAAAATTTGAGAAGCGTGTAAAAGTTGTAATGTTTGGTCAAAACTCCAAATTTCTCCTCGGATGTGAGAGAAAAATGAAGTTTTAAGGGGCTATTCTGAGGATAAAAGGTTCAAAAGGTACTTTCGGTCCATGGGCTTTGTCTGAGGATCATTATCTGATCGAGGATGGATTAGTAACGATAAGGATGTCAGATTTGGAGACCCAAGAATTAATCGTGGCAGAAGAGGCTAATGGAATCCATCCGAGGAGGGATACATCCTTGGCTAGTCGAGATGGGGGTCAGATGGTAAGCCATGTTAACTAGAATGATATTTTGGAAGGTCTTGGGAATGAAATATGATATATAAAAGGCATAGAGAGCAAGGGCGGTTAAGAAAATATCTTAGAGAAAGTTGCTACCACTGCATTGAATGCTCTCTACCTAAGTTTCTAGCCGCATTTATGAGGAAGTAATACCTGAACAATGATTTTCTACCTTACAGTTATTACCTAAGGATTTCAAGATGAGGTTGATGGGATTAGTATCAAGAAGGGCAATAAGAATCTACACGTGGAGAGCAAGAAGGAAGTTGAAGATGAGTATAAGAAGGAAGGAGGTCCCAGAGAAGAGGGGCAAAAATAAGGAGAACACAATAGACCAAATATTTGTAAGTAATCTTTAAATAAGGAGAAGTATAAGCATTTGGTCCTCGGCTTGCATTTGAGGATAGGTTTCATCTCATAAACCTATTCATCTTTATTGTTTTGTAATATTGGGTCATTGCTGTTACCGTTAAAGCTCATTAGAGTCAAGATTTCTGACCCACACTCTATAAATTTATTGTTTTGGGCTCTTTAGGCCTATACCCTCCTTCTTGTTGGGCCTAGGCACGAAATGCGACCTTACAAATATCATGTCATTTATTGGTTAGATTTAAATGTACGCTCTTTGTAAATGCCACAAGACATAGTAACTTCTTATAAATTATTAGTTGAAAAATCATAATGTTATAAGTGTTCCATATGCTTTTATCACGTTCAATAAATTTTATGTAAATAATATGTTTCTGTATAAACTCATGTTTGATGTATAGCTTTTAAAATATTAAAAATTTAAATTTTAAACATTTTAAGAACAAGATAATCAAAGAATTTTAATCGCCTTAATATTTTTGTAAGTATCAATGGTAAAAGGAGATAATGCGATCAAATTTTGGTTATAAATTCTCTCCAAAAAAAAAAATTGTTATAAATGCTGTGTGGAGCAAACAAGATTCTTCACTACTTTTGGCCATCTTATAGCCGATATGAAGGTCTTTACAGACTCTTTCTTTCATGTCAAGTTTTTCCATACACGTTAACTGTGAATTTTTGTAGCTCATAATTTACGTAGACATGTTAGCAATTTGGTGGCATGGATGGAAGATTTTCCTCTTCATGTATGTAAGGATGAGAATTGGTTCAAGGCCTAATAGGTTTTGATGATGCCGAAATCGTCAATAAGTCACACGGTCCTTGCACGTTCTAGACACAACCTGCACAATAAAGAAGAAGAAGAAGACCTTACAAAGAGTGCCAATGTGGTACTGGCTAAATACCCTCCAAAGGTTAAGTTCGAGAATTTTCACAACTCTAGAGGGCCAGAGCTGGGAAGAATTATGCGTACATTGATCTCGGAGGGTTTTGAGTTTTTATAGTAATATAGAACCGACTTTTGTTTCTTGGCAAAGATGAATTTTTCCTTGTAAGGAAGATCCTCATAAATGTATGTATTTTACGGAATCCTTTCCATATAGAGATTTTGTTAACTAGGGTTAATCGCGAAGCACAAGGCATTTCCATTTGAAGCTCCTTGAGGACCAATTAAACCATGTGGGTGCCACATGGCTTTGCCACTGTCCACTTTGTATCCGTCTACTTTCTCGTCCGTTCGCCATAAAGTGTCTGTCCACCTTCAACAATTTTTGTCATGTTGCTTCCTTCCTTTGACCGTTCATAACCTAGTACAGTCGCTCATGGCAAGTTTTGTAAAATGAGAGTGTCTACTTTAATTTTGTCCTCTTTAGTTGCCCCCTCACTTTATGGGTTCGGCTCCTTATTTCCCAAATGGACCTGTAGAGCGACGGTTTAACTTAACTCTTAGGAAATGCATTTTGATTTTATAGGCTAGCCTAGTGCCATTAATACAGTAGGGGCACGTGGCACGTTTCTAGTGGTTAATTACTCGTATCGAAGCATCCCTTCGTCTTCCGTGTCGTTCCCTCTATATATATCTATTGCTTCTCCCTCTCATTTTTACTTTCCACAAAAAATTTTCAGAGCCAGAGAGCTACTGTCTACTTTCTTTTCAACTTTGTCTTCTCCGTCACTTTTTGGTGATCGTTCACTTGTTTCGACCGTCTACTACACTATGTCTGTTTCCTCTTCATATCGTTCAGCTCGTAAGTATCCGTTGCCTTTCATTGAGTCTCTTTTTGTTCTTTACTTTAAATATTGCTTGCCCATCGTCTACGTAGACCTATAGAGTCTTAGGGGTTTATCCATCACGGGTAGGTGACAGATGTCTAGTGAGGCATCGAGTGATCAATTGTGTATCTGCGAATGAATGGGCTGCAATAAGGTGTATCCATTTGGTCATGATGACCTTGGCACCTTTCATGATGAAAGGGATCTGTCTACCAGTTCTCCTATAGAGGAGGATAAGGACATGAACATGGTCAGATCAGAGGGAGGTTTAGGAGGTGACTCAAACAGTTTATACGTAATCTACGTTGATCTTCCCGTCTAGTCCGTTGTAGGTCTAGATGGCCTTAGGGAGTTTGTCCTTCTCCCATTGTGGACGGTAAACGATATCAATTCTACCATCAAGAAAAAACACATCGAGACCCTTAAGGAGAGGTACCAGACCCCTGTCGCCATCCCTACCCGTTTACCTTTTAAGTCTGAAAAGTGTTACTACAAGGGAGTTGAGGACGTCGGGGTATATGAGTAGATGTTTAAGGCAGGACTTAAGTTCTCTCTAATCGCTCTTCATCATCATCTTCTTTAGAACCTGGGGCTTGCCGTGACCCAAATCTCTCTGAATGCCTGGAGAGTATTCCTTGGTGTGGAAGTCTTGTATGGAGTCTTGAGTGACAGGGAGTGTAGGATGACAATGGAGGAGTTCTTCCATTGCTATTGTACATCCAAGATCAGCCAGTCCAAGGGTATGTATAGCTTCCTACCAAGGAAGCCTGTACCTAGGCTAGTGTGTGACACTCTTGACTCCAACAGAAATTGAAAGAGCTGATATTTCTTCCTCCAGGGTGAGGACTGAATGTGTCACCCCAACGATCAGGAGTACATGCCTGTAGACAAAACTTGGGGCATAATGCCTCCGTCTGGTATGTGTCTGTTTGCCTTAAATTTTGTTTTTTTATTTATTATGGTTGGTCTAACCGTCCCCTTTTTTTGTAGCTTGAGACCATCCAGAGGTGACCTTGGAGTAATGGAGCTTTCTGAAGAAATTTTTTGCGATTAAATTGAAGAAGAAGACGTAGGCGAAGCTTGCTACCTTAGATGCAATCCACTGGTACTGCGACGGTCCTAAGCTCACTGAAGCTGCCCATTGCTACGAAAATCAGACACGCAGACGTAAGTATGTCATCCTTTATTTTCTCCTTTTACTTTGTGTAATTTACCTAACCTTTTCTCTCCATCTACCTTGATGTAGAAATGGAGGAAGTCAAGAGGAGAGCCTTTATAAAGCAGCAGGCTGCTGCGAGGAAGAAGCAGGAGGGTAGCTTGCCTCCTACGATTTCCGTACAAGTCAACCCATCCATAAAGAGGAGACCGTTGGAGAAGACTGATTGTCCCCTGAAAAAACCCAAGGTCATGGCAGAGTCAGCCGTTGGAGTCAAAACTGAAACAAAGAAGACACCTACCCTGCCCTATCTAGGGAAGGGAAAGGGTCTCATGACGGGTCAGGTCCTGGTCACTGAAAAACCACCCGTCCTCCTCCGTGAAGACCCTAGGTATGCACTGGAGCAACTTTTGTCCATTATTAAAGCCGACGATTATGATGACTTAAGCAATCATGCAACTGAGGCCATGAGGGAGACAGGTCTCTTTAGCATTGCATAGAAAAATATGCTCGTCCCTTTTCTTTATTTTCAAATTGTCTTCGTACCCTTTTAACCTTTTTTTTGTTTTTTGTAGGGAATGCTAATGATGAAGGGGTTGATGTACCATTGTCTCTCTCATGAGACAACATTAGACTATGCTAGGGCTAATGCAAAGGCGACAGTTGCGGAGCTGTAAGAATTGAAGGCCTGGAAGGTGGTCCAGGAGAAAAAATTTGCTGCATCAATGCAACTCCGGGGCGAACTAGAGAAGCATACGGAGGTGCTGAGGATGGTCCTTGAAGACAGGGAAGGAGAAATCAAAGACGCCAAGGATCAGCTCTGTCAGGCTAAGGAAGATGCGATACAGGAGTATCGTGACTCTGATGCCCTCCTAGCGGAGCTTGGTGGCTCGTTTACGAACGGCTTTGATGACTACTTCCCTCAGGTCAAGGTTTCTTTTCCTGACCTGGACTTGTCCCACATTTCCATTGACCCTTAGGCCCAGAGTCCGGCTAAGCCCGTCTACTCTGAAAGCACCAACAAGTTGTTCACCGATGACACCATTGCTGACCCTCAAGATGACGGGGAGACTGCTCCTATAGACGAAGCCATATCTGTTGGGGATAAGCCTGTCCAGTTGAGGGGGATTAGACTGCCAAAGAGATGGACGGAGAGGACCCTGTGGATTAAGAGTAGATCTTTCTTTTTTGATTTAATTTTTCTTTTATACCTATAAAAAGTTTTTGGAGAACAATGTTTCTGTTTAACCGTTGCCTATTTTAGGCCTTGCATGTAGACATTTTTCTTTTATTGGGCTTTTATAATATTTTAATATTTGGTGTCTGTATATTGATCATATACATGTTAATATATGTTTGCAATATATCCGTCCACTTATAGTCTTGATAAATTCAAATCATCCTATAGGATGAACCCGTCCACTTGTGGTCCTGATATATTCAAATCACCCCTTGGTAGGGGTGTTTCGGTTCGGTTTCAATCGATTTTTTTTTAACTGACCAATCAAAACCGAAATTTTCGATTTCCAAAGTTGTCAAACAAAACCAATCGAAATAGTTGAAACACTGTCGATTTCGATTTGTTTCGGTTTTGGTCGGTTTTTCGGTCGGTGTTCGGTTTCAGTCAACATCACAAATTCACAATCACAAAAAGAAAAAAAACAACTCAACATCACATGGGGTTATCGATTTTTCAATAAGAAAATAACAACTCAAAATCATAATCACAGATTCACAGAAAATAGCATTAATTCAATATTAAACAAAACACAAAATACAAAAAAGAGAGAGGATTATCGAGAAATGTCACCATGAGAAACTGAGAATGAAAAGATCAAGTTGGCGTGGGGAGGCCGGCGTGTGGAGGTGGTGACAGAAACTAATTTGTCTAGAGGCGACGACAGAGGTAGATCGAGGCAGCGGTAAAGGTAGATTCATGTGGAGGCCGGCGTGTGAAGGAGGCAGTAGAGGTAGATCAAGGCAGCAGTAGAGATAGATGCGTGTGGAGGCGACGCAGAGGCAGATTTGCATGGAAGCCAGTGTGGAGTGGAGGCTGTGAGAGGGATTGGAGTGGAGGCTGTGAGAGGAGACTGTGAGAGCTGAGAGGTATTGGAGTGGAGGCTGAGAGTGAGGGTGAGAACTGAGAACGTATGGGCTATAGGCTGTAGGGTTTTTGTTTTTGTTTTTATAGTTTAATTAGATTAAGTTTAATTAGATATCTAATTAGTAATTAGTTTAATTATAGTTACTTAATCTAATGTTAAAATAAACGAAAAGCTATTAATTATAGATTAAGGCCAGATTGTGAAGACTGAAGTGTGAACATTGAAAAGCTATTAAACATTAAAGCTAGGCCAGATCATTTGAAATTTGAATCATTAGAGGACTGAACAAATAAAGGCACAATTGTGAATTCATTGAATTGTTTTAAAGTAAACTGATAAAGGCCCAAAATGATGAAGGCCTAATGCTGTCAAACAGCTGATGTGTATGTATCTCAACTCAAATATTTACAAATATTATATTACATATGTAGAAGACTAAATTTCTTGGTTCGAAATAAATCAAACAAAGTAAAATAGTTTCTCAAATACGAATTTGTATTGATGAAAGTGTGTGGTACAATTCTCTATAATTACAAGAATTGATTCTCTGATTCGATCTCCTTAAAAGATTTGTGATGTGGTTTTGATTTGAACACAAAGTATCCTTCAATTTGGCTGAAGGATGGATCGAAGATCTTTGAAACCAATGAATTTCCTAAAGAAATCCTTTGTTCTTCACGTTTTCGTGTTCTTCGCGTGTTCTTCATGTTCTTCGTAAAACTTTTCAAAACCAAAGCAAAAAAGCTTTTTCAGCTCTATCTAGTTGATTTTGCTTCGAATGTTCGTCATATTCGAAGGTTGAAGTTCTTGAAATTCTTGGAGGCTTTAAGGCTTGATTCCAGCAGAGTTTCAATACTTCTGAATGCTTCTTTGACGCAGCTTGTGCTCTAGATAGCTTGGTCTGTCCAAATGCCTTAGGAAGGCTTCTATTTATAGGAGTTTGGAGGTAGGTGAGCGACACGTGGCGGAGTTTGATTGGTGACACATGTCACAACTTGATTGGTCTGCTTGTGTCATCGCTTACACAGCTGGATTGCTTGAGTCATCGCTTACACAGCCGGATTGCTTGAGTCATCGCTTACACAGTTGGATTCGCTTGCATCATCGCTTACACACGCCTCCATGTGATTAGCATTTTGCATGTTTTTTCCTGTTCCTGTCTTAATGAAATTTAGCAAATTTTTAGTAGCAGTATATGATACTTTGTAATTAGCCATACCTGGCGGACTTGGTAGCATGATGTGTCAGCTTGTGATAGGCCTGGAATTTTCCCTCTCTACAATATATTTAATATAAAATATAAAATAATAATATTTCGGTTCGGTTTGGTGCATAAAAATTCTCCACCAAAAACCGAACCGAAATTTTCGGTTTTTTATATGGTAAAACCAAAACCAAACAAAAAATTTTGCATCGGTTTGGTCGGTTTGAAGCGATTTTTTCGGTTCGTTGGTTTTTTACACACCCCTACCCCTTAGGATGAACCCGTCCACATATGGACTTCATAAATGTAGGTCATCCCTTTAGGATAATCCCGTCCACTTTTAGACTTAACATATTCAAATCACCCATTGGGATGAACCAGTCCACTTGTGGACTTAATATATTCAAATCACCCATGGGGATGAACACGTCCACTTGTAGACTTACTATATTCAAATCACCCCTTGGGATGAACCCGTCCACTTGTGGACTTAACAAATGTGAGTCATCTTTTAGGATGAGTCTGTCCATTTGTGGACTTAATAATGAATCTGAGTCATCCCTTTAGGATGAGTCCATCCACTTGTGGACTTAATAATGAATCCAAGTCATCTCTTTTGGATGAGCCTGTCCGCTTGTGATCTTAATAATGAATGTGAGTCATCCCTTTAGGATGAGCCCATCCACTTGTGGATCTGATAATGAATGTGAGTCATTCCTTCAGGATGAGCCTGTCCACTTGTGGATTTGATAAATAATAATCCTAGTACACATACGCATAACATAACTAAATAACTCCTCTTATTGTGAAAAACACGCATGTAAAAATTGTTCTTTAAAAGAAATAAAAAATTGCCCTTTGAGCTTAAATAGTACTGCTAATAGTAAAAATTCTTTAAAAGGAAGTAAATTGGAAATGAGGAATGGCATCAATTGTGCCCTTGTTTACTCTTTAGGTACTTCGTGTTCCATGGGTTGTGTAGATTTTGCCCGTCTAGCGTCTCCAGGTAGTAGGTGTCTTTCCTTTGCCATGACACGACCTTGTAGGGTCTTTCCTAATTAGGTCCAAACTTTCCCTGGGCAAGATCTCTTGTGGCGCCCATCACTTTTCTGAAAACGAGATCTCTAACTTGGAAGTCCCTATGTCTGACTTTGGACTTTGAATTTTTGTAGCTCATAATTTACGTAGACATGTTAGCAATTTAGTGGCGTGGATGGAAGATTTTCCTCTTCATGTATGTAAGGATGAGAATTGGTTCAAGGCCTAATAGGTTTTAATGATGCCGAAATCGTCTGTAAGTCATACAATCCTTGCATGCTCTAGACATAACCTGCATAACAAAGAACAAGAAGAAGACCTTATAGAGAGTACCAGTGTGGTATCAACCAAATACCCTTCGAAGGTTAAGTTAGAGAATTCTCACAACTCTAGAGGGCCAAAGTTGGGGGAAATTATGCATACCTTGATCTTTAAGGGTTTTGGGTTTTTATATTAGTGTAGAATCGACTTTTGTTTCTTGGCAAAGATGAATTTTTCCTTGTAGGGAAGATCCTCATAAATATATGTATTTTACGGGATCCTTTCCATATAAAGATTCTGTTGACTAGGGTTAATCGTGAAGTACAAGACATTTCCATTTGAAACTCCTTGAGGATCAATTAAACAATGTGGGTGCCACGTGGCTTTGCCATAGTCCACTTTGTATTCGTCTGCTTTCTCATTCGTCCGCCACAGAGAGTTCGTCCACCTTTAACACGTTTCGTCATGTTGCTTCCTTCCTTTAACCGTCCACAATCTAGTATAGTCATTCATGGCAGGTTCTGTAAAATGAGATTGTCTACTTTAATTTATCCCTTTTAGGTTTGGACAATGATACAATAGGCCCACAACAATGAATTTGTTAGAAAATGGGTCTAATATTGAACGTTCAGTGAGTTCAGTAAAAATCACTACGGGTTAGTTTAACCTTGGAATGAATGAAAATAACAAGTTGAAAAAAAAAACATCTTAGGCTTATATAAATATTCATGTTCTTGGTTACAAAGAGATTATTTCTTTTCTTTTTCTGATCCCCGTTCTGTAAGGGAATCCTTTCCCTTTTAAACCCCTTCCCCCCCACTCATCTTAGCCTTCCACCTATTGATCAAGTAACTAATTTCCTTGATACTTGTCTCATCAGAGCTTTCTTGAAGTTTTGGGTGGGTAGCTGTAAAGTTAAAAGTTATTGTTCAGGCATCATCTCCACATTAATGCAATCAGTTAATTAGGTGCAGAGCATTCAATTCGGTGCTAAGCATTCAATTCGGTGCTAGCAACTTTTTTTTTTCAAATATTTCATAATTCCCTATTGACTCTCCTCTATCCAAAATTTATCCTCCTTCCAAGCATGGTTGTCCCTTTCTCAGTACTTGTTGGGTGATCAGACTTCAAGCTTCCCCTCTAATTCCCCTAGTAGGCTTGTCTCCTCGGACAACATCCCCTACTTGTCTAGACCAGCTCTCGTCTTTGGCCTGACGACCTACTTACCTTTACTACCAGTTGTTTGTCCTTAGGTTCTTTGACATCCTCCGGCACGGCCCAAGGCCCAACACCCTTATCTGAGTTGTTTATCCCCACAACGTAAATGATGTATTTTTAGCTAAGCTATAGCCAGTTTTCCTTATTAGTATTCGGTCTTTTCTTCTACAAAAAATAAATTTTGGTTTTGTAAAAATAATCATCAAATAAAAAATTATAAAGTTTTGTAACATTAACAATAATTAAACAAGATTTAGCCAAAACCTAACTCCATTAATTAATAAAAAATTAAACCTAACTTGTCACCTAATATCTGACCAAGACCTAAATGAAATCGATACTATTGAGAAGGGAAAAAAAAAATCTATAATAATCCAATATATCTTTTACTGCCCTAATTTATTATGTAAATATTTAAACGATTAATACATGTTTAATATTTAAATTATTTTGATAAATCATGTCATTACAAATCGTGAATGCAAGATAAAAAAATGTGTTTCAGAGAATATTCTATTATTCTTGGATGAAAGTTTTAGTTTAAAAAAAAATAAAAATGGTTTGGCAATTTATGAGGGTAATAAAGTAATTTTACGTGATGGCACCTTTCATTCCTACGCGGAGAGCACTCCATAGCTGACGCACCTTGTTTTGACTCGAATAAGAGGGAACATCGAATCATGACCGTCCATCCCCGATACGGAATCTGATAACACTTTAACAAGTCACCTCCTCAGGAAAGATGAAGATGATAATAATAACGAGTCCTGTTAACGTGTGTCACACATTAAATTACTTATTTTTAAAAATAGTTTTTAAAAAATTAAAAAAATTGTCAATATTTTTTTAATTCTTAAAAAAATATTTTTAAAAATAATTAGTTATTGTGTCTCTTTAAAGTATATATTAACAAAATCTATAATAATATTCTCTCAGATTAAATATGAGACCCACAATTTTGACGTCAACGTGGCTTTACGGCTACGATTGTTTTTGGTCTGAGGGATAGGAACGAGCCACGCCACCAAGGAATGAAGGGAGTAATTTAATCTGCACCAGAAACAGCGTCTCGACACGTAGTACCTGAGAATGGTCCCCATTAGCTTTTGCCATATGTCGGTGTCCTCTGACGTGTCCCACGCACAAGGCAGTTGTCCGTACCAATAATTATACTAGACTCAGCTATAATACCTGCTTTGTCCCTGTTTTTTATACCCTAATTTAATTTAATTTTTAATTTTTTAATTGTGTTAATTTAGTTTTTAATTGTCGTGTTAATTTAGTGTCTGTTATTATATATTATATGAAAATTATTTACATGACAAATAATCAAAATAAAATTTTAATTTATTATCACATTAATAGAGCTAATTTTTTATTTTAGTCATTAGACATGTCATCAATTTTAAATTAAAAGATAAGTGCATGAATTAAATTGACATGATACTGAAATATTAGAGATCAAATTGATAAAATTAAAATATTATAAATCAAATTAAAATATAGTGTATAAGATAAAGACATAATACATAGTTTACCCATTATACTACTGCCATACCACACACATTTCTCAATTTTTCACTATTACATGAATCCACCTATCACCTATAGCCTGCACCTACTGTCATTTTAGTTTCAACATCTTTGTGCCCACAAAAGTTTTCATAAAATATTTCTTTTTTTTTCTTGTTCTTTTTTTTTTTCAACATAGAATGTCATTTTAACATAAAATTTCATAATTGTTGATATCGAATGTCATTTTTGGTAAGCCTTAAATTATTGTTAATGGTTAGTTAAGATAAGAATCAATAAAATTTTACCAATTCAATTGTTGTAAAAATTATTATATTTTTAATATTAGTTTTTAAATTTTGGACAACAAAAATTATATTTTTACACTTACGAATTACTATATTCATGCATACTTTATATTGTAGATTAAACAGGTGTGTATAACATTGTGCACACTTTATATGAATAGTGAATGTAAACATATAATTGTACTTATATCATATCTTAACGCCCCTTAGGCCTTAATTTTCACTCACTACCTCATTTAGGAGTGTTCTCCATTTAATGGTTAGTCCAAATTTCTAGACATTTATCCATTTACTAGTTTATTTTATTTAATAATTTGATAGTCAAGAAATAAGGATTTGAACATTAGACGTCAAAAAAATGTGTCATAGCCGTACCCAATGGTGTGCGCTTCCTAAGGAGCCAGGGTGTTCCTAAACACCCTGGTTTTTTTTTTTTTTATTGTTCACATATAATAATTTAATTTTTTTATTTGTTTACCCTTAAAAAAAAAATTAGTCAATGACAGTGATATATAGGAGAACCCTCAAAAATTTTATGCCAAACAAATTTTGAACTAAAAGGCTATTGTGTGCTAGCAAGTGGAGTATGTGGGATCAGGCTTCCATTAATTGTTGTTCGAAAAATGAATGAAACAACTAAACACCAATAATTAATAATTTAATTAACTAATACATTATAAAAGACAAACAAAATTAAATTATGTTAGGCTAAACAACAATTAATAATTTAATAATTAATGAAACGTGAGCAATACAACAAATTATAGTTTATAAAAGACAAATCAAATTTATGAAACAATGTAAATAACAATAATTAATAATTTTATTAATATTTCAAATGAACTTATAATTTATTGTACAAAGACCTTTATTCATTAATTTTTTTTAGATTTTTTTTAATTTTTTTTCCTTTGAGGTTTTTCATAAGACGAATGGGTACAGAATGCAATTTTTTTTTTGGTTAAGATTTTTTTTTTTTTTTTTTAAGTATAAGAATGCTTTTCGCCAAATTTTGAATTTTTTACAACAGTATTACCAAAATTGTATGCTAGCTTGAAAACACCCAAAATAGCCATGACTGCTAATTAATACCTACATGTAACCTCTAAAGTTCCTAGATATTTACCTAAAGTGGTTTCTTAATTTTTTGTTGTTCACACTTGCAAGTTATGTTCCACGGTTGTTTAGAGGTGATTGTCAATGACAGTGATCTATAGGAGAAATAATAATTTATTCCTTGGCCTTTGCCTATTGTGTAGCAAGCAATATATGGGATCAGGCTTCCATTAATTGTTGTTCGATTCAGAAGCTGGCTCCTCTGCATGAGATGTTCGTTGTGGCAGTCATAGCTCAAGCTAGAGAATTTTTGTTTGGATCGATCCGGTGGGCAGGTTATGTACTTGTATTTCTTTGTGAGCCACTTGCATGCGAGCATACGACAGGAATCACATGTGTGTGGCAATGTGAAAGATTTTTGCCAAGTTAACAGACCTGTATATATATTGGCACTTGGCAGTGTACAAAGACCTATGGACTGAGGGGATAGTAGAGGGTTTAAAACCCATTGTGTAATTCATAAGACGAATGGGTGTGCAACAAAATGAAATATAAAGAAGCAGAAAAGGAAGAAAAGAAAAATAGAAAGAAAAGAAAAGAAGAAGCCCTTTTCGTTAGAGAAATTTGTTTACAACATCAACTACCTCTTAAATTGAATATGCTAGCTTGAACCCTAATGGCCATGACTGCTAATTAATACCTACATGTAACCTCTAAAGTTGACTTAGATGAACAAATCTTATCAGATGGCTAATATCGTGCCTATCTTTTGTTTAATGGTATATATATATATATATATATTTAATATATTCATATTGTAAAATAACAATGTTTGAAAGTTATTTTGGAGGTGGGAGAGGGGGTTGATTTCAACCTCTACAGTCAGACCTGTTCTTATTAAGTTAAGTAAGTAAAATAGATAAAACATAATCTGGATTATGACGTATCATCTATTCGACTGGATCTTACGGAGCCTGCTTATGCATGACATGAGACATGTCAAGGCTGATCATAGAAAAGATTCTCTTCAAGTAGTGAACCAGCCTATCCTCCATATGGGGCTTACGTAGTAGTTGGAACAAAGACACATTTCGTTGTGAATTCAAACAAATGTGGCAGATAGGCATATATCTGCACGGACTAATCAATAGTTCAAGTCACACACTCCCATAATCCATTTTATCTTCAGAAAATTCACTTCAACCATTAGTGTCAAATAAATAATACAATACAGTCACCGGAAGTTACGCGTGTAATAAGGAGTCGTAGTGCACATTCAGGAATTTTTTCCAAGTGCCAAAGTCTCATCCATGGATCCTCTTGTCGAGCGTACCTCGCTCCCTAGGAAGGTCCTTTCTCTATGGACGACCTTATCCCAAGACGAGGGTGATAGATAACTAATGAGATGAAGTTTTGGAACACCTGACCATACGAAACTCGTCCAAGCATTCTCCTGCAAGGGCGAGTTTTGTATGGACGAGGCTCTTAACTCCATTCGCTTTTGATGGTCTTGTCCTGGACGACCTCCATGGATGATGCTGGAGTTCATATTTTAATCGCACCCCATCAAAGTTCATTAATATCCGAGCTCATTAGTTTACCCCCGTCTATCTGAATGATCGGTCTCAACTCGGGAGGAAGAACTGGTAATAGACATAAAACCATCCATTCTGGTTCTATATTTGTTCGAATAAAATGCTTAGCTATTTCTAACCAACACCAAAGTTCTAGATTCGATTTGGGATGACTTAGTATTTCTTCTTTCAATCCCATCCAATCAGGAAAAAAAAAAAAAAAAAAAACCTTGTTGATTGGATGGGTTAATTTTCTGATCTTGATGAATCGTCAGATAAAAAAGGCCTTTCTTATCAATTTTATCGATTATTTGACAATTATTAAACCCAGTCTTAGTATTTTTATTCCTGTTGGTAACGTTATCAATATCGACCCAGGCCTTAATATTGATCTTCTTTCTAAGACAAAAATGGAGGATTTTCCAATCCAAATATTTTCTATCTGAATTTAATAAAAATATTTCTCTCATGAAAAAAAGAATTAATACAAATATTTTATAAATTTTTTTATGTGAGAATATTTTTTCAAAAAATATTTTTTTATTGTTTTTTTTTTTAGAAGAATGTTGCAAATTTTATTAAGAAAAGTTAGCTAGATTTGCAGAAATACAACATTAAGGTGTGGAGAAATATTCTCCATCTACACCAAGAAACCACTGGCATGTCTAGCAAGGTTGTGAGCAACCAAATTTCTCTCTCTTAGTATGAGAAAAAACAACATCAACAAAGGAATTCAACAAAAAAAAATTTTTGTCTATGAGATGACCAGAAGAAGCATTGTCACAGAACAAAGCTTTAAAAATTAATTACTTCAAAATTACCTTCAAGAATAATGGAAGAGGCACCAATATCCTTAGCAAAGAGTAATGCCCTAACGGCAGCCAAGGCTTCAACTCCATCCAGGGAATTTGGTAGAGTGGATTAGCAAAGAGTAATGCTCTAATGGCAGCCAAGGCTTCAACTCCATCCAGGGAATTTGGTAGGGTGGACTTTTCTGACATCGAAGCAATAACTAGCCCCTTAATTAGTTAATTGCAAACTTAACATCAAATTTTTAATGAAATTAAACAAAAAGCCTAAATTGAATAAATTTGAAAATCAAATGACTCAATTGAACGAAAGCAAAGTTAAAGACCTAAAATGAATTTTATTTAAACTTAGAGGGTCAATTTGCATTTTATTTATTTAATTTTTTTATAAAATAAGAAGTTATTTTGGGAAATAGATTTTTTATTTTAAAAATAAATCTCCTCTCTTAGAGAAGCAAGTTGTAGGCACTCCATTTCGTTTCAACCTATATCTAAGACCCCCAATCCCAATAATGAGAAATCAAATCGCTACCAAAATAATCAGCACTGTGTGTGGAACTCAATGATGATGACAAACCAAAACATGATCCAATATAGTCCAAGCTCAAGCTCAATTATGTAAATATGTAGGAAACCAAAAAGAAAATTTTGACCTAACTTGGCCTAGGCTTACAAAGAGTGTTTACACTGGGTATTTAATGTATATGCACCCAATCTGTGGTATATGCACTCTTCGGATAGAAAACCTAAAATCACCTCATTTCCATTTTGATGAGATTCAAGGGCAACCAGCCTGATCAACCGGTTGCCCAAACATGTCATCAAACTTTAGTTACACATTTCTCCTATAAAGACCCTCATTTCCAACATCCAAAGGGGTTAGAAAACTAAGCCTTGCTGAAACTCAGCTAAAATTCTCTCTAAGCACTTGAATTTAGGGTCTGTTAGGTTGGAGGAGTAGAAAAGTGGGAGGATGGAAAATTGTGGGAGGATGGAAAAGTAAGAGGATGGAAAATATTTAGTTTTCCTTCTTGTGTGTTCGGTTGGAGGGGTTAAACAGTGGGAGGGTGGAAAACTCTTTTGTTCAGTTGGAGAGAAAAATAGAAGGATGGAAAATGTAATTTGTATAAATTAACTATTATACCCTTGTTACATAATATGTAAGAAATAGATTCATTTGTACTCATTACATAATATAAAATTTATGACATCATATATATAAATTATTATTATTATTTTTATTATTATAATGTGAAGATTAGATTAGGACATGTTGAAAAAAAAAAAAAGAACATTCAGGTCAGGTTGAAAAAAAAGAAAAAGAAAAGAGAAGAGAACGTTTAGGTAACGTTGAAAAAAAAATGTTGAAGATCAGGTCACGTTGAAAAAAAAAATACAAGAGAACGTTTCAAGTCACGATGAAATAAGAGAGAGAGAGAGAGAGAGAGAGAAAAAAGAACATTGAAAATTAATAGGTAGAAAGAGGGTATTTTTGTAAAAGTTCTATCATAACACTTTTCTCTTTAGATTTTCCTTCAGATTTGGAAGAAAAAAAAAAGTGGGTCCGAAGAAAAAACTTTCTCCCCAATTGTATCTCCTTTCTATTTTCCTTCCCCAAATGAATAGTAGAAAACAATATTTTCCACCCTATTTCCCTTCCTCTATTTTCCATCCTCCCAATTTTCCACCCAAACAAACGGACCCTTAGAGTTTTGAGGTTAAAAGAGTAGAAATGTTGAAAATTAGATTGATCTTCAAATTTCTTGGTTTGAAGGGAGTCTCTTTCTCACCCATATTCGAATTCAAGGTTCAAGTTTACAAAATACCACCACTTAGGGCGTCTTAGTTCACCCTAATCAAGTTACTTAACTCATCCTTTCACACACATAGCCGTGGTAGCCAATTTCACCTAATGGACAGGGTGAAACTACATCACTGTAAGTGCTATGAGAATGAGGAGGAGATGTAGATCTTTTCCATGACCCACATTTTCCTCATCCATTCTTTTTTCTTTTTTTTCTTATTTTAAGCATTAATATGTTGTCTTGCATGTATATATTTCATACCGTGTGTTAAATTTTGTTCAGTTCTACTGTTTGTATTAAAAACATGTAAGAACACTAATCTTCCTTGAGATGCATACGCACAGAATAAGACGCGTACGCGTCGATATCTTGGCGTACACACTTTTTATGCGGCTAGGGTTATTGTTTTGGTTGTTTTCTAGAAATCTACCTTGAGTCTCAAGTGCGTATGTTGCTAGAAGAGTGCGTATGCACCTTTCTTACGGTGTATGCCAATTTGAGCTTAATTAGATTTCTTGCCTTTTTAGTTTTCTTTTGTTATTAATGCCATATTTTATTATCTTTCCTTATCAGCTTTTACCCGTCTTTAATGTATATATCTTTTGTTTCCTTTCTTGTTTGACATTAATTGTAAAATAGCAAAAACATTTCTTTTTCCTTCCTTTTCTGTCTCCAAACCCTAATCATTCTCTCTCTTCTCTCTTATTCAATCTTTAATTCTGATTCAAACTCAGTATGACAATGAAAAGTCTTAAAGACATATAAGGCAAACATTTCAAATATAAAAGGCTTAAATATTTTCTAAACTTAAAGTCAATAGTTATTTAGAATTCAATTCATTTTAGTCTAATTAGCTATTCAAATATAAAGAAATTGTTTCGAAGGAGGCTTTAATACAATTAAAGTAATTGATTTGAACTTAATTGATAATATCAAGAGTGAAGTTAATCAAACCTCAATCAATCAAATCTTTGTTAAGCCTTAAAAGTCACAGAGCTCTTAATGTCAAATTAAGACAAGTCAATTCTAATAAAGGTAAAACATACATCAATTAATGAAGATTCCACTCCAATTAATTCCTCTTAAGACTTAAACATCCTTTGGAGTAAGACTCGCAACCCTGTTTGGTACCCATATGCCGTGTACATGCATGATTGGGTATACACATGCACACACTTGTTTGCCATTAATAAGTTTCTTTTCCGTGACTACCTTTATGCTTTCATGTTCACATGTCTACATCGCTTTTCATATCTTGCCTCACATGACCCTTAGACTAGGTCTAGATGCAAAAGCACACTTTTGAACTTCTAGGATACCTTTAGTCCAAATCAAGTAATGACATATAAAAGCTAGCTATGGCTAGGTAGGCTTGGGGTGCCTAACCTCTTCCCATCCTGTACTATAACTCCAGACCTTATTTGGTAGAAAGACCTTCATAGAGTCATTTCTTTGGTTCTTGGACCCAAGGTAGTCAAAATCAGGACCCTATGTAGGATCGCGGGAGGTGGGAAGGACCATAGATTGTAGGATTGGATCGTGGATCATAAGATTCCACATTATTTGAAAAAAAAAACAAAAGAAAAACACATCAGTATGTTATATAATCACATAAATTATACAATCATCCATAAAAACCAAAAATTTACATCCATTTGATGTAATTACCATACATCACTACATCTATTTGTAAGCATCATTTAAAGAGTCCAAAAATCTCAAAATGTGTCACTTTATTGGGATGTTATTTTTCAATTAGGTTCAATTGACACTCTATTTCTTTACCTTAGAATAGCAAAATTGGGTGTATTAGGATGTTATTTTTCATTTGGGTCCAACTAAGCCCTTTGTCAACTTAAAGAAGATTACAAGAAATTAGGATTGTTTGGGATCGTTAGAATCGTACAATCCTATCGATCCTGAACGATTGCAGTGATCCTACCAAAGATCCTTGAAAGATCCGAATCTTTTTGGACAGATGGGATCGTAAAATTGTAGGATCCAGATTAGAATTTTAACAACCATGCCTGAACCTATAATGTGGTGGCAATTCCTATGTATCTTTTTAAGGAGCACCGCATACACTCAAGCTCATGCTCAGTTTGAGCCTTAACCACATTTAGGAAAATTAAGTACCACATACCTCGCCTTCGCAAGAATGAATTGACATGAAAATATGTCATTTAAAGGGGGTATGGATCACAAAACTTACACAATTCCTAGCATTAAGTTTAATATTTTATTGCAAAGGACCACTTCAAGGAGAGATTCAAATAATTCTATATTCCTAAATATGATTTTTCATTGTTTAATTGAAGTGAAAAGGGAAAGGAAAGAAAATAGGATGGATGAAGTTTTCCAACAAAGCCCTTCATTTTTTCCCTTTAAATTGGGTAGAAAAGATGAGAAAAAATGGTAATGAGAATAAAAATACAAAATTATCTCAATTTTTTTTATTTTATATAATTCTACTTTTAATAATGAGGCAATAATAATAATTTACATTTTATCATCTCATTTTTCTTATACTCTTTATCACAAAGGATTAAAAACAAATTTTTTTTTTTTTTTTATCTTCCCACTTTTTTATCATCTCATAACATCAATGTCAAGTTATAAACATCGTATCAAAATAAAATTTGGGACAAAAGAAAAGCTTTTGAAAATGAATGAAGTTTTTGACAATAAAACTAACCTTCGATTTAATTTGTAACTCAAGAACATCATAGAGTCAAATAATATTTAAATACACGATTTTTAATTTAAATCCCGATGACATGAAATATTATCTCACACATAGAGGTTTTGTGATTTCGTTTGGATGGAGTTATTTTAGGATCACAATTTCTACTATATATTTTTAGGAAAACGTTTTGCTGCATACCCACATATAGTGACATGTGACAGTAAAAAAAAAAGACACGTATAAAACCTTTCCCTATTTTTTATAACTGTTTTATATAATAGGATTGAACTACAACTGGTTGTTTAAGAATCTGCTCTCACAGATTTTTCTCCATATAGGCTGTGTTTGGGGTACACTAGCCTATGTTAAGGGTAAGTTGAAGATTAATGTTAGAAACATATAAAAATGCACAATTTTATGTCACAACTCACTAGAGGTGAACAGTGAGAATGAATACCCCACATGAGCGGCAATGGCAGAGCCAGAAGTTTGTTTTTAGGGGGGCCAAATAAAAAAAATGAGATGATTAAAATTTCCCCCTATTCATACTACCACATCCATCATTCATGCTAAGTATAATTGTTAAAATTGTACTGTAAATACATACTATAAAAAGTGTATTTATTGAATTTAAACAATACATGAAGCAAGATTGAAAAAAATATTTAATAATATTAACTTATGGGTGAACAAAATATGTCAAAAACAAGCAGTAATATAAAAGGTCGAATATTTTTATTCAAAACTATAATCTATACTTGTAAGGCCACAATTTTTGTACCTAAGCCTAAAGTAAAAAAGGGAGTAGGCCCAAAGAGCGTAATACAATGAATTTGTAAAGAGTAGATTAGAAAACTAGGTTCTAACAAGCTTAGACAATGATCATAGTGAGTAAAGATGACAATGGAATAAAGATGAATTGATTTTATCTAAAGAAAATCGTCATCGGATACAATTTGAGGAGGTTGATTCTTATATTTGATTCTTTTGGAATTGATTACAAGTATTTTTCTTAACTCTACAGTGTTTTTCTCTTTCTTTTTCTCTTTGACCCCCTTCCCTCAGAGTCTTCCTTCTACTTTATACTACCTTCCTCTTTTTATCTCTACCCTTCACGTGTAAATTGAATTGCTGGTGTTGATCCTTGTCCCATCAATACCTTCCTGAAATCTTTGGGAGTAGATGTAAGGCTGAAAACCACTGTTCAGGTATTACTCCTCATTAATGCGGTCAGAGAGTTAGCTATAAAGCATTCAATGTGATGATAGCAACTTTCTCTTAGATATTTCATAGTTTTCTTTTGTCCTGTGCTCTCATGATGTATATCCTTATCAATAGAATCTACTGGAACATTGCTCCTGGATGGCAGTCCGTATCTTTTGACCTTTACTTCGCTCAGCCGATGAGGCATCTCTCCTCGGACCTCCATCTCGAATCATCATAACTAGGCCCCTTTCTTTATTCATCAATGCCGACCTCCATAAAAATGTTTACTCGTTCTTGGACAATTAGGCATCCTCGGATTGGGCCCCAGGTCCAATATATACTACTGGGCTAATCCTCCCTACAATAGCCCTTCAAAATCCTCATCTTTAGCTCTTCTTGAAGAAAAAGGGGATTTTGATATTACCCTAAGTACCCCGCTTTTATCATATATCATTCTTGCCTGCATAGGTACCCTTTTTAACTGCCTAACACACGTTACTGATGCTTCGACACCCGAGACGCGCCTTTATTAAATTTTTGTGGCTTCATGTTCCCCACATTCTACGGAGCGATTAGATCCAACGGCTAGGGATTTTCTTGGAACTTGGGCAGGAATTTTCCCGCTTATCTCTCTCCCTGATACAAATATCACTTAAACCCTTCCTTTCCCTCATTTTTGCACACATAAATATCAGCAGCTAGTCCGAGGAGAGTTTCTTTCTACGTGTAAGTCTTTTCATCCATTTCTACTTACTTTTCTTTCTACTTTTCTTTGCATAGTACCTTTTTCTACTCTTTCTACTTTTCTTTGCATAGTATCTTTTTCTACTCGGCACCCTCAATTTCCCTTCACCATCATAGTACCTTCAACTTTCTTTCACACATGGGTAGATTCGCTTACTTGGTAGACTCCGTGAAGGGTATAAAGAGCTTTAAAGCTCAATATAGAATCCCGCCAGGAGTCTCCATTAGGAATTGTAAGCAAAGGGATTAGCACACTGAAAAGCAGGAGGGAGAAGTGGTAATCTTGATGATTGCCTTTATAGAACGAGGGATGAGAATCCCTATGGGCGCTGTTATTAGGAATTACCTTAGGGCTTACAGATTAGCTCCCACCCAATGCACCTCAAACATGTTTAGGATTTTAGATAGCGTAGATGCCCTTAATGAGAAAATGGGCTTAGATCTTGTCCATCGCAACGTCAATTGGGTCTATAACCTTCACCACTTAAAAGGGCAGGGATACTATCTAAAAACTAGGTACCCTTAGTTTAGACTCATCTCTTGCCTCCCTGAATCCAAAAAAGACATAAATAAAGACTTTCTAATCGTCTCTGGGGAGTGACACGATGGCCTCCCCTATTCGATGAGAGAGGGGAAACCAGGTGAGGTTGTAGGTCTAGGTTTATTGCTTCTAAATCTTCCTTTATTTTTCTTTGCCATACTCTGTATCCATCTTTCCTTGTCTATGCTCGTAAATGAATTCTTTCTTGATTTGTGTTGTTCTATTACTAACGATTTTTGTTTTCTTAATGGTTTCGCAGCTAAGCACGCCGCAAAACCGAACTTAGGCCTTGTCAACCACGAAGCCTTAACAGAATACTCCAAGCCAAAGTGTTTGTCCACATTGACGGTCACCTACGAGCAGTGCATCGAATCCTCGGCTACACTCCCCTCTCATCTAGCTTTCAAGCACTGAAGTGCGTGATAAAGGCGAAGGATCCGCGTTTGCCCTTAATCAACTTCGCAATGCTTGGTTTTCTCAATCCAGGTCTAGGACCACAAGGTGTATTGAAAGTAGAACCACTTTTACAGTAAGGCCAAAGGACGAAGCGACCCCTTCACAGTCAGCCACCTCAAAGGAAGAAAAAGAAGAAGAAGAAGAAGAAAAAGATGTAGTTGAAGTGCCTAATTTCAAGGGCAAGTTTTCCATCTTCGACTAGCCCCAATCTTTAGAGCCTCAGATCCGCGACCCTTGCCACCTTCCTTTGGCCTAAGTGAGCAGCATCCAAGTAGACACAATTGTTCCTAAAGCAATGGGGATATAGCGCAAACCCAAACCCAGGGGCAGCCTTATGGAGATGATGGAGTCCTAAGTTAGGGGCAAGGCGCCCAAGGCAGTCGGTTAAGCTAAACACCCCCTCTCCCCATTTTTCATGATCCTCAGCAGGAACTTGTAGATAAAAAGATGAAAAGGGAACAGCAGGGGAAGGACGAGGTAGAAGAAGGCCGAGCTGTTCCTTCCAAGGAGGATGAGCCCTAAAGAGGGGCCAAGGTAGCCAAGACTACCCAGACAAGGTCCCTAAGCGATGGGCACCTAGTGACAAAGGACACGATCTCCGCACCAGGGTTTTAAACTGGAATCCCCCCTGGTGCTAGACGGTCCCCTCCCCCTATGAACTCCTCAATCAGTGACCACCAGCATAGAAAGGCTAGGTACGTGGCAGATGCTGTAGAGTAAACCCTGCTTCTACCTAATGACATGGCTAATCTACGAACCCTCTAAAAACACGAGGTAAGTCGTTCAAGCTAAATACATTATTCGTTTGCTCAATTTTGTTTGTTTTTATTATTATTATTACTTATATATTTTTGCTCTTTACTTTTGCCTTTACCACTTGCTAAGTTTCCTTTGTAGGTTGTCCAAGCCACTTTCAGCGCCGAGAAGTTGGTGGATTTTTCTCACCGACAAATGAAGAATGAGGAGGGTAGGTGAGTTATTGCTGTTGAGGCTTTCAATGTGGATGAGAAGAGGGTGAAAGAGTTGAATGCCCAACTCACCGAGGTCGAGAGGGAGAAGAAAAGTGTTGAGGCGACACTGGAAGGGGCAGAGAGACAGGCCGAGACTCAACACAAGCAACTCCGCCAAACTAAGGGTGATCTTGTTGCTACTAGGGAGCAAATCAAGCTGCTAAAGAAAAAGTTAGAGGATGATGAGATAGCCAAGGATCATGCAGAACAAGACAGCTACAATGTGGGGGTAGCTGAGACCGAGGAGGCCTTTGGGTTCGAGGTTTCAGGGGTATGTAGAGTATACTGCCTCTATGTGTGGAATGAGGCCCTTAACCAGGCAGGGGTGGAGGCCTCCTCAGCACTTAAGAGAGCAAAAAATGTATACTACCCCCTGCAATCTGGGCATCAGGCTCTTCAGCCTCTTAAGATGACACAGCCCCCAATGTTGCAAGCCCTATTGAAGAGGTTTTAACCAAGGACCCTTCTCTTCCCAGCAGTCCTCAAAACGTGGCAAAGCAAACCAACGCACCTGACAAGGAGTAAGAAGTCCCCAAGGAAGCCTCCTTCCTACAATAACATTTATAAAACCTTTGATACAAATGCTGTTATACTCCCCAACTTACACTTCAATTTGGATTATAGTTTGCTACAAGTCCCACATGTGGGACCTCAGGTGTGATTTTTCTTACCTTTGTTATTATTCATTAAATTAATTAATCTATTATATGATATATAAATATAATAAACTATTGTTAAAACTAATACAAATATATTGTCTAATTTTTTTATATGAAAAGGAAAATTATTGATAATTTTATTTCTAATTCCCTCTTAAAAAGTATTGTAAGGAGGATTGACCCAGTAGTATATATTGGGCTAGTATTAATGAATAAAAAAATGGGTCTAATTATGATGATCTGAGAAGGGGGTCCGAGGAGAGATGCCTCCTCAGCTAAGTGAAGCAGAGGTCAAAAGGTACAGACTACCATCTAGGAGCAATGTTCTAGGAGATTCTATTGATAAGGATATACATCACGAGAGCACAGTACAAAAGAAAGCTATGAAATATCTAAGAGAAATCTGCTACCGCCGCATTGAATACTCTGTAGCTAACTCTCTGGTCATATTAATGAGAAAGTGATATCTGAACAGTAGTTTTTTGCCTTATAACTATTTCCAAAGATTTCAGGAAGGTGTTGATGGGACAAGGATCAACACCAGCAATCTGATCTACACGTGAAGGGTAGAGATAAAAAGGGGAAGGTAGTATAAAGTAGAAGGAGGACCCTGAGAGAAGGTGATCAAAGAGAAAAAGAAAGAGAAAAACACTGTAGAGTCAAGAACAATACTTGTAATCAATCCCAAAAGAATCAGATATAAGAATCAACCTCATCGGATTGTGTTCGAGGATAATTTTCTTTTTGATAAAATCAGATCATCTTTATTCTATTGTCATCTTTACTCACTATGATCATTGTCTAAGCTCATTAGAACCTAGTTTTCTAATCCACTATCTACAAATTCATTGTATTGGGCTCTTTAGGCCTACTCTCTTTCTTACTTTGGGCTTAGGTACACAAATTGTGGCCTTAGAGTTATAATGTTCCTTTAGCATCTAAAACACTAAAAAGCAAGTTACAACAAAGGTTGCATTCTTAACAAAAATAGCAATTTAGCTACAGTGAGCTTTCAAAGATGAAAGCTCACTGTAGATCATATCCCAACTAGAAGTTGGTAAAACTTATATTATATGAAACAGATTATAAAGTTTTAGATTGAAAGTTAGGGGATTTCATTCATTTTATTTGACATTTCAATTAACATGTAGATATGTATGTTGTTTGTTTAATTTTTTGAAACAAGAAAGAAAACGGAAAGGAATGTGACATTTGTGCCATGATGCTTTCTCTTTCAGTTTCAAAAGATTCATTGTTTATTGTTTTCTCTTATGTTTATTTTTGTGCTGGATCATTGTGAGTGATCATTGATCTTTCTGAAGTTCATGTAGTTGTTTAGCTTTAAATAGTAGGTAGCCTCTCCATAGGAAAGCTGCTGGTGAGGGAAGTTAAAAGCCTGCCTAGGATGATCTAGCCATTTAGGGTTGCAAAGTCTCCTATTGGCTACCTACCTACAAAAGCAGAATCTCCAAGAGACTGATTCTTAAACATTTCATGTTCAAAGAAAGAACAATGATTGTAAATCTATTTTCATAAGCAATTCTTCAAAATTTGGGAGTTTTGAATTGTTAAAGGTATCATCCAACAAATTTGCACTTGAATATAGTCAATGGAGGCTTAGCTGAATCATTTATTATTTCAACATGACAATGGACAATTAAATTGTTTGATGTGCCATGTGTTTGTATGATTAATTCTTTTTTTTAGACCAACAGTATGATTGGGATACGGAAAGGTAGCTCTTATTTTCATCATTATATACTATGTCTCTCTGTTGTTAGGTGAGTGAGCTCTCTCTCTTCCCCTATGGCAGTAGTAGTGTTTTGTCCCTTCCTAAGAAGGAGTGTTTTGTTCTCTAAGGCAACAAGTTTGTCATTAGAGCTAGTTGGTTTTTTTCTTTGGGGGTTAAGGGAAACACAATCTTGTTTTGTCTTTCTCCAAATAGTATCATGGAGGACTTGGCAGCCAGATGGAACAACTTTTCTCTGTCGGAGAGGGAGACTATAGGTTTCGTTCTTCAACAAGACCAACAATCGGGGGAATTTCTGTTAGCTACACTATTTTTAACTCCCCGATTACTGAATATGGAGGCAATGGTGAGGACTTTCAAGCAGCTATGGAGGTCCACCAATGGGTTTAAATTTCGCAATTATAAGGAGCAGCGAGTGTTATTTGTATTTGACAATCTTGGTGATGTGGATAGGATCTTGCAACACCAACCATGGAGTTTTGACAAACATTTAGTTTTGATGCAGAGATATAATTCTAACGTTCCAGTACGCGAATTGGTTTTCAAAACTACTTTATTTTGGGTTCAAGTTCATGATATTCCAGTTCGATATATGAACAGAAGTGTGGCGGAAGAAATCTGTGAAGTAGTTGGTGAGGTGCAGAAATCAATAGGGGCAGTTGATGACGATGGGGGTCTTTTCATACGAGTTCGTGTCCTCATAGATATTTCTCTACCCCTCTACCGGGGAAGGTTGATCACATTGGAGAATGGAGTTAAAGTATGGGTGAAATTCAAGTATGAGCGACTGCCTAACATTTGTTTCTGGTGTGGACGCTTGAATCACAGTGACAAAAATTGTGAATTGTGGATTGATAGTAAGGGTACACTCTCACCGGAGCAACAACAATATGACTCAACTCTAAAGGCAGCACCGTATACATCAGCGGGCAAGGATGTCATCTACGTCCCTGGGTATTATGAACAGCAGAAACCTAAAGTTCATGCCTCTGTTCGAGTCAAAATTCCACAACCAAGGGCAGTGGAGGGGCAGGAAGGGAGTGGTGGTCCAGTGGAGGTGCTTCAACCAGCTATGGTAACGGGTACAAGTAGTAATGACAGTAATGAGGGTTTGCAGCGGGAGGAAGTTAATGCAGGAGATCAGTTATACGTTTCTGAAGTAGGAGTACAGACAGATATGGACTCTTTTCCCTCAATATCTGATCCTAATAAAACTCCTATTAATACTCCTAAATTAATGGAGGAAGTTATTGGGGTACAAAAATTCTTTCCAAACCAAAGTCCAACGGCAGAGTTGTTTGAAATCCCAATTAAGCGGATTGATGAGGAGATTATGGGAATTGATTTTGCCACAATAAATGAGCCGGGGCAAATTAAGGAGGTAGAAATTAAAGGAAATATTTCTTTCCATAGTCAGAACGCCACCTCAGCTGTGAATCAATGTGCACGACCAGCTGGAACTAGGATAACACACAAAAAAATCCTGCTGTCCAAGACCGACACAGTAACTAGCAACAGACCAAGAAACAGAAAGATTTTTTCTGGGTGGGATCAGTCAAAGTCAGTTGGCAATTTGGGAGAGGGAAGGAAACTTTGTGGGAAGAGAAGTGGGGATGATCATCTGGAGTTACCAAGCAAACATAGGCGGGTTTCAAAAGATGAGAGTGATAAACTTTTTTCAATGGCGGAGGCTGATATTCAGCCCCGCCAATCACAATGAGTTGCTTAGTGTGGAACTGTCGTGGGCTTGGGAACCCATGTACAGTTAATGAGCTTGTTCAGATGGTGCGGGCAAAAGATCCCTTTGTCGTGTTTTTAGCTGAGACATGGGCAGACGAAGCAAGGCTAAAAGATGTGAAAAGGAAAATTCAATTCGAAAATATGTTTGTATCACCATGGACAAGTAGGGGAGGAGGATTAGTGCTTTTTTGGAGGTCAACAATTGATATTTCAGTAGAAGGGTTGGATAAGAACCATATTGATACAATCATAAATAAGAACAAAGATTCCGAGTGGCGTTTCACAGGATTCTATGGTGAACCGGACACTCAAAAGAGGATTGAGTCTTGGGATTTGCTACGAGCTCTAAAGAGGAAGTTTCAAAGTCCATGGGTGTGTGTGGGGGATTTCAACGAGTTGGTAAGAAGTGATGAAAAATTAGGGGGAAGGAGACGAAGTCACAATCAAATGCAGCTGTTCCGTGAAGCAATTGATGCATGTGGCTTTGTGGACCTAGGGTACTCGAGTTCAAGGTTCACTTGGAGTAAACATTATACTTCGGGGGAGTCCGTATGTGAAAGATTAGATAGGGCTTTATGTACAACAGATTGGCTCAACCACTTTGCTGGCACCAAGGTTGTTCATCTCACATGTACTACTTCGGATCATTCCCCTCTATGGGTTATTCCAAGTGGTATAGATCCCCCACCAAGATCAAGGCCTTTTCGCTTTGAAGAAATGTGGATGTCAGATAAGGGATGTGGAAGGGTGATTGAAGCAGTATGGAGGGGTTCTTTTCCTTGTGAAGCTGAAAGACATGTGATAAAAAAGATTGAAAAATGCGGGAGTGAGTTATCAAAGTGGAGTCGTGAGAACTTTGGCCATGTTAGGAGACAATTAGCCGAAAAAAAGAAGGGGCTGGTGAAAGCTGAAAAAGAAGCAATGCAAAATGGGAGAAATCACAATGTGAGGGGTCTAAAAAAGGGGATTAATGATTTGTTGGTGAAGGAAAATCAGATATGGAGGCAGCGAGCTAAGGCTTTTTGGTTGGTTGATGGTGATAAAAATTCAAGGTATTTTCATAATAGGGCTACTCAAAGGCATCGAAAGAATAGAATTTTGGGAATCCAAGATTCCATAGGTGTTTGGGTCAGCCAACCCGAGGGCATAGCTGAGGCTTTTACAACATACTACCAAAAGCTCTTTCAATCTTCAAACCCGAGTGTAGGACTGATCACAATGGAGAAGGTGGTCACTGACGATATGAATGCTCAATTGTCACAAGATTTCTCGGAATGGGAGGTAGAAGCTGCACTGAAACAGATGGCTCCATTAAAAGCTCCCGGTCCTGATGGTATGCCTCCTCTCTTCTACCAAAACTATTGGAATCTTGTTGGTAATGATGTCACCAAAACCATATTGTCATACTTAAACTTAGCCACACTACCCCATCCCCTAAACCATACTTTCATTACCTTAATACCAAAAATAAAAAATCCCATTGCCGTCACCGACTACCGCCCCATTAGCCTTTGCAATGTCCTTTACAAAATTTTCTCAAAGGTCCTTGCAAATAGATTAAAAAAAATCCTACCCTCAATCATAACTGAACACCAAAGTGCTTTCACCAAAAATAGATTGATCTCAGATAATATTCTTGTGGCTTTTCAAACTTTGCATAGCATGAATAATCACAAGTCTAAGAAATCTGGTTTTATGGCGTTAAAACTTGACATGAGTAAGGTGTATGATAGAGTGGAGTGGTTTTTCTTGGAAGAAATGATGAGGAAATTGGGGTTTAATGAAAGATGGATAGCCCTTATGATGGTTTGCGTTAAATCAGTTTCTTACTCGGTGTTGGTGAATAGAGAACCAAAGGGGTTGATCAAACCTACAAGGGGGATTCGCCAAGGCGATCCTCTATCACCCTTTCTATTTTTGTTGTGTACGGAAGGCTTAAATAATTTAATCCAAAAGGCAGCAAGGGAAGGCACCATACATGGATTTGCATTGAGTAAAAGAAGCCCGAAACTAACTCATTTGCTTTTTGCAAATGATAGCTTATTGTTTTGCAGGTCCACTAGAGATGAATGTCAAAATGTGCTTGATCTTCTTGCCTCCTATGAAAGCATGTCGGGGCAGCAAATAAATAAAGGCAAAACAGTAATTTTCTTCAGCAAATCCACCAATCCAGTCATGAAGATTGAAATCAAAGAAGCTTTGGGGGTCCCTGAAATCTTGCAGTATGATAAGTATTTAGGGTTACCTTCACTTGTGGGCAAGCACAAAAAAGCTAGCTTTGATTACATTAAGGAGAGGGTTTGGCGAAAGCTCCAAGGATGGGAAGAAAGCCTATTATCACAAGCGGGACGTGAAGTTTTGATTAAGGCAGTTGTTCAAGCTATTCCAACATATACCATGTGTTGTTTTAAGCTACCAATTGGACTTTGTCATGAAATAGAAAAACTCATTCATGGTTTTTAGTGGGGTCAAAGAGAAAACCGTAGAAAAATCCATTAGATCAAGTGGGAGAACATGTGTGAGCCAAAGTCCGAAGGTGGCATGGGTTTCAAAGAACTAGCATTTTTCAATGATGCCCTATTAGCCAAACAAACATGGAGGTTGCTGCATAATACCAACTCGTTATTTTACAAAGTATATAAATCCAAGTTCTTTCCGCATTGTTCTATAATGGAAGCTAAGGAGGGCTATGGAGGGTCGTATGCTTGGAAGAGTATTTTGAAGGGTAGGGAGGTTATAAGGAGAGGATCGAGATGGCAAGTGGGCAATGGAGAATCTATCAACTTGTGGGGCGATAAGTGGCTGCCTTCTTTGCAAAGTCCAAGCCTCCAAAGTCCTCTCACAGCTGAACTTCAAGATGCCACGATGAGCCAATTAATTGATCCCACTACTAGACAATGGGATACACAATTGCTGCATAATTGTTTTTCTCAGGTGGAAGCTGATTTGATCACTCAAATTCCTCTGGGCCGAACTACATCAAAAGATTCTCTCTTTTGGCCATATGTCCAGACCGGTCACTACTCTGCTAAATCAGGTTACTACTTTTTAAAATCTGAAGCTCAATTGGCAATCGTTCAGACTCCTACACAAACTGAGTTAATGAAGCCTCTTTGGAAGAAGATTTGGAGACTTCCTGTACCGTGCAAAATCAGAAATTTCTTTGGAGAGCCTACAAAAATGCCATCCCAACCCTAAAGAACCTGAAACATCGCTGTGTGGTGGAAGACTCTTGCTGTTCGCTGTGTTCACAACATGAGGAAGATGCTTTACATGCTTCATGGTCCTGCCCGAGCCTTGCACAGGTATGGAACGAAGACCCCCAATGGAATTTCAGAAATCAAACAACATTCCAAGATTTTTCCCATTTGCTCCTCCATGTTTTTTATTCGGGCTGTTGTGCTGAATTGTTCGCAACGCTGACTTGGACGATTTGGCATTGAAGAAATATGGTCAGAACAACTCCACCAGGTTTTCCTCTTAATCTTATAGTGCAGAGAGCTTTTGAGGCACTGATGGAGTTTTGCTCTGCACAGCCAAAGAAGTTAGTAGCAGCACCTACGGTCAGGCCAAGAGCAAGGTGGTCACCACCACCAGTGGGTTGGTATAAAGCAAATTTCGATGCGGCAATTTTTCAGGATGTTGGTCGAGCTGGTATAGGGGTGATAATCTGTGACAATCAAGGCTTATCTATGGTTTCTCTAGCTCAGAATATACAGCTTGCTAGTTCTGTGGCAGAGATGGAAGCACTGGCAGCAATGCGGGCATTAGAGCTGACTGTAGAACTTGGTTTTGATCGAGTTATTTTTGAAGGCGACTCCTCTTCAGTCATTAGTGGCCTCTCGGCCCAGATGTCAAATTTAACACCCTTTGGTTTGCTAATAAAAGAGGCACAAGACTTGGCTTCGCGACATAATCATATACAATTTCAGCATGTACGTGGGGAAGGAAATAGTGTAGCTCATAACCTTACTAGGCATGCATGTCATGTCATGGGTTTTTCTGTTTGGATGGAGGATGTTCCATCCCATTGTTTGGAAATGTATCAGGCAGATTTGCCTTCTTCTTAATAAAATTTCGCAATCTTCATTCTAAAAAAAAAAATTTGTTTGATGTGCCAAAATAAGGAAGCTTAGTTTGTTGGAATTTTGGATTATTGAGAGAATTAGCTTGTATTATAATTGCCACAAGCAAGGCTTTGTTGAATGATATCATATCTTAAAAAAAGCAGTAATATAAAAGGTTGAATATTTTTATTTTAAATTGTAATCCATACTCTTTAAGAGGGAATTAGAAATAAAATCATCAATAATTTTCCTTTTAATATAAAAAAAAAATTAGACAATATATTTGTATTAGTTTTAATAATAGTTTATTATATTTATATATCATATAATAGATTAATTAATTCAATGACTAATAACAAAGGTAAGAAAAATCACACTTAAGGTCCCACATGTGGGACTTGTAGCAAACTGTAATCTAAATTAAAGTGTAAGTTGGGGAGTATAAGAGCATTTGTATCAAAGGTTGTATAAATGTTATAATGTTATTTTAACATCTAAAACATTAAAAAGCAAGCTACAACAAAGGTTGCATTCTTAAAAAAAATAGCAACTTAGCTACAGTGAGCTTTCATCTTTGAAAGCTCACTATAGATCATATCTTAAAAAAAATAATTCTATTTTAATGCTTTCTCTTTCTTCTTCCCTTTAAAAAAATATTTTTTTGGAAGTTTTATTTTATTTTAATAAGTTGTTCATATTATTTTAATGAGATGAAGGTAAAAATAGAACCTTTGATGTTGGATGTATTGTAAAATGAGTTTTCAAAATTGATAAAGTGGTTTTTTGAGATACTAAATGCTAAAATTTTTGAAAATTTGATGGGAATGATCTAACTTTGCTTTAGAATACAACTTGAAGTGCTACCCACCACGTGTAGGACTTAAAGCATATTGTAATCTCAAATCTGTAAAGAAAATCTTATTTGAATAAATAAATCCCTGGCAAACTGAACGACGAAGTAAAGAAAAGCAAAGCAAATTGACTAACAAAGGAGTCTAAATGCTGGAGATTAAGAAATGAGAGAGAGAGAGAGAGAGAGAGAGAGAGAGAGAGAGAGAGAGAGAGATTGTGCAAATCAACGGAGCTTGGTGGTGCCATCTATGACTGTGCTCTAATATTTTGAGGATGAATAAGAAACCCTCTGCCATTAACTCCAAACTCCAAAGTAAGCTAGAGAAATTATTTAGTGAGGTTGGAGCAAAAATCACTTTTTTTTTGGGTGTTTGATTTCCTTTTAATGATGTATACAATTATGTTTAATAGGATTGTAAACCTATTTAATTAAGGTAAAATGTCATTTTATACTTTCTTCTAAAGTACAATGAATACTAATTATACATATATACAAAATTTTAGTAGGGAATGAGGGGGCAAAAGCCTATATCTTATATATAAAAAGCGCGAATGTACTGTAGCTACAGTGATTTTGGTTTATTCAATTGGCACTGTAGCTACAGGACCTAAAGAATTTTTTTTTTTTTTTTTTTTCCAGTAATCGGTTTGTGTTTTTTTTTTTTTTTCCTTTTAAATATTTATGTAAGCGGATATATATATATATATATATATATATAGTTATACTAACACAATAAATTTCACATTATTTTCACAATTATTGATGTGTCAATTTCTTACAAATCAAAATAAAATAATAAAATATGAAACTGTGACTAACCACAACTAAAAATAATAAATGTTTTGAGAAAATGTTACAATACTTATTTGCGAATGCACTAATGCATGGTAGCTACAGTGCTTTTGGTTTATTCTAAAGTTTTTTTTTTTTTAGTAATCGGTTTGTGTTTTTTTTTTTTTTTTCTTTTTGAAATATTTATGTAAGTTGGTATATATATTGTTATACTGACACAACAAATTTCACAATATCTTCATAATTATTGACGTGATAATTTTTTACAAGACGAAATAAAATAATAAAATATGAGACTGTGACCAATCACAACTAAAAATAAATGTTTTGAGAAAATGTTACAACACTTATTTACGAATGTGCTAATGCATTGTAGCTACAGTGCCTAAAGTGTTTTTTTTTTTTTAAATATTTATGTAAGCTGGTATTGTAGGGGGTAAAAGCGCCAAAGACTCCATGTGGGCCTGAGGCCTGACCCGAGGACGGGGCTCAACCGAAGGGGTCGTGGATAGGGCCTCCTAAAAACGGAGGCCAAAACTCCCGCCGACCAGGCTGCCGGTCGAATTTGTACTGGTCCGAGGAGAAAGTTTCCTCGGACTAAGAGACCCTTATCCGAGGAGCGCAGCACGTCGTCTAGGGAAGGACTCCTCAAGCTCAGCGAGTCATCCTCCGCCCCAGCGGGACGCCAAGGAGGGGGACAAGAAGTACATGCACTATACAAGGCTGCTGCCACCGCATTAAATGCCTTCTACCTACGCGCCTGGCCGCATTAATGGGAAAATGATTTCTGAGGGGATGGGGGACAACCCCAAGGGCATTGGGGAGCGTTTTCAGAGAAAAGACAGGTTAGAACCAAGGATGGGAAGTATAAATAGAGAAGGGGCAACCATTGTAAGAGGGATCCCGGATTTTTTACTGAGAAAAAGGGGAAAAGGCTCTCTCTCTCTCTCTCTTAAAGAAACGGACGCCAGCTAGCACTGAAGCTCCTCGGCTCACATCTGACGAGAGAACTGGACCGCCCACCCCCCTCCACAGCCAGGTGCATTCCAGAGGTGGACTTGGACCCCATCTCGTAGCCTTCTGAAACACCAAGAAGTCCAGGCTTTAAACCCATTCTCTACAAATTCTATTGTAAAGGCCGCTCAGGTCGGCTCAGTCACGCATTTGGGCCCAAGGCCTACTTTGTGCCCCTACAGGTATATATATTGTTATACTGACACAATAAATTGTGTAATATTCTCACAATTATTGACGTGTCAATTTCTAACAAGTCGAAATAAAATAATAAAATATAAGACTGTGACCAACCACAGCTAAAAACAAATGTTTTAAGAAAATGTTATAACACTTATTGTTATAACAATATTTTCACATATGTTAAGATCTCAATTTCTTATAGATCGAATAAAAAAATGCTAAGTCCACAATATTTTAACATTAATTTCTACAGTGCCTAAAGTTTTTTTTTTTTTCTAGTAATTAGTTTGTGTTTTTTTTTTTAATATTTATATAAGCTAGCATATCTATTAACAATATAAAAAGAGTAAAAGGCTCATGAATAGTGCTTTTTTGGTTTATTCAATCAATGAGGTGCACTTTTTCATTTCATTTTTTCCCCCCCTTCAAGTATGCTTATTGGTTTGAGCTTTGTTTTTGTTTTTATTTTGTTTTATTAAGATCTTTAAATGTTTACTTTGTACTTGCAATGCAAATTTACATTGTAAATACACAAAAGTGGTTAATATTATACACATTTGCACAAAAAATTGTAAATATTGTACAAAAATTGTACAATGTGTACAAAATTTGCCAATTTTTTTTCTACAATATAAATTTACATTGTAATTAAGTACAATGTATACATAAAGATATTGTGAAAATGTTGTGATGCAAGTGTCAATTCTTTATGAGTCAAAATAAAATAATAACCGAGATTTAGCACAACTAAAAATGTCGCGACATTTTGTTGTTATTACAATATATTTACAACTATTGAGGTGTAAGTTATAGGTCAAAATAAGATAATAAAATATTGGACTGGGATCTGTCATGGTTGAAAATAGAGTATTGTGAAAACATTGTAATATTTTGTTGTATTCATAGACTTTTTTCTTATTGGTTTAGTCAAATTTAGTGATCTATATATAAAAAGAGTAAACGGGAAAATCTATCATAGTTTTGCTACAATAGTTTTGGTTTGTTCAATTTTCACCGTTTTATGGGCCTTTTTTTTTTTGGTGAATGCATAAAGGTGCAATAAATTTGCTATATTATTTTTGGTTTGTCCGATTCACATTGTTTCACATTATAATAAAATATTAACACAATATTTTCATAATTTTTGAGATGTTAATTCCTTATAATTCAAAATAAAATAATAAAATATCATACTAGAACCAACCATAACTAAAAATAAAGGTAATGTGAAAAAAAGTGTACATCCATAATATTTTTTACAATATTTTCATAACAAATTATAGGTAGTAATTTGTTTTTAATTCTAATTTAAACTTACCAATGAAATTACTTTTTTATCCACCAATAACAACTAGTAGCAACCTACTACTTATAATTTGTTGTGAAAATATTGTGGACATAACATTTTTTTTGTGAAAAGGTTAAAACGTTTTGTTGTCATCACAATATTTTCAAAACTGTTCAGCTGTCAATTCTTTACATGTCAAAATAAAATATAACAAAATTATAAAGGTATTATGAAAATGTTGTGCCATTCTGTTGTATTTTTAGAAATTTTTTGTGGGTTTAGTAAGCTTTGTTAAGCCAAAATTCACTATTTCACATACAATTTTCTTGGGTTAACTTTTTGTATGTTTTTTCTTTGCGCACCATTTTAAGTAAAATTACATAGTTTTACACACAAAAACAAAAACTTAGGAAAAAAACACTTTTTATCCTTTATGTTTGGGGTAGTTTACAATTTTTCCTTTTTAAACTTTAAAATCAAGCAATTTTTCCTTGAATATTTTGGAAAAGAACAAATATGTCATGTTATTATTCTCTCAGTTAAACCCTAATGAAAGTTTATGATTCTTAAAATATTTTATTGTGTAATGTCTAAATTACTTCCATTAAATTTTAACATCCTAAAAATTTTTTTTCCAGTATTTTGAGTTTAGATAGTAATAAGTACTAAAAAACTATTATAATAAAATAGATATTTATATGTTAAATAGCTCTCCTAACTTTGTGGTTGATCAAAATTTTTATACGAATAAAATTAACTTTTTATAATATAATTATCAAAATTCTTAAAATTAATATCACTTTTAATTAGTGTAAATATTTTTATATTTTAAAAATTAAATAATTTATATCTTTATTTTATTATATAAATAAAATTTAAAATTAATCTTAACCACTACTTTTTTTTTTTTTCCATGGCTGGCACGTACCTTCTACTTGCTGCCCTAACTAATTTTGTTTAAAAGGGCTAGACCTGTTGGGATCACTATTTACAAATGTATCTACTAATTTTTTTATAAAAAATTTGGAGGGTGGGGCCAAGGCTCCGTTCGTGGTTCCGCCACTGATAACCAGGGCATTTTTATGTGAAGCACATGAGGTGGCAGTAGCAGTAGCAGTGGCAGTGGCAGAGAAAAAGAAGATTTTTTTTTATCGGGGAAAGAAAGATAGCAAAAGCAAAAGGCAAGCTCATGACTGGACCTAGTGGGGTGTGACGCGAGCGTCAGAAACGCCACGTGGGAGAGAAAAAAATTGGGGCCGTTGATTAGTTGTCCGTATGAACGGCGATGCGTGTTCTACGGTTGACCCGGATAAGGACATTTGATGACGTGGTGACCTCTTTATTGAATGAATAATTTTTTTTTTTTTTTAAATTTAATGGTTGGTGTTGGTGGGGGTTAATCAGACTGACGAGGCATCGTTACCGACAACGTGACGTGTCTTGCAGGCACATGGGTTATATTATATGTACGCAACCTAGGTGATGCCTGGGACCAGTTGACGTGGGCTTTAAGCAAATTTCAGATCTGATCTTCTTTTTTTCTTTTTTTTTCTTTATAAGTGGGAGTTGTGGTCAAAATTTATAAAGCTTTTTGATTTTTTTTTTTTGGACCATCTTGAAAATGAAATATGAAGCGTCAGATTGGATTGGACTGGATTGGATAAGACTAGAAAGTCACCAACATATCCTTACTTCCTAGTCCCTACCCGCCGCTTTCTTTGAAATATGGTATATTGTTCCCATTGAGCCCATGAATAGCAACCTTTCTTTTATCAAGGAGAAAATCTTCCACTACTGCACCTCACCGACTTTTGCAATAATGCTAGTACTAGAACTTTAGCATCACTCAGTATTGAATGATCAAATAAAATAAGAAGAGCATTTTAGTCTATTAAAGTCAAAATTCATTTATATTCGGCTATATAAAGTTATGTAAAAATATATAATTATAACTATGTGTATTTACATATGATGATGAACTAAAAATCTAACTCTAACTCGTCTTTCAGGCGTCCAGAGCAGAAGGAACGTCCTTCATAAGGGGGTTATTCATACCAGGGACAACCGTTCATGGAACAAGAGTCATCCATCGAGAAAGCTCATAGATGACCCCCCGACACTAGAAATTCTCAAACGTGGATTTGCCTATGAAAGCAGGTGATGGAACCACATGCTATTTTTCCAAGGCGTGAGAAAGATCCAAACTCATTTCTACAACTCTTTAAACACTTAACTTCCAACGACAGTTATGCAAAAAGACATAACTCCTATGGCGGTTGTGGAAATTATTCTTAAACCCTCGAACTTCCTAAAATATAGGGGAAGTTATAAATTCAATAACCGTTTTTAGGGCGCACTATATAAACACCCCTTCAGACCAGACAAAGGTACGTTTTGACATTTCCGAAAAAGTTGGAACTCTAGAACTTGAGAGAAAAACTAACTTTGGCATCGGAGGGTTATTGGCCTGTCCATCCTGGTCACTTTTGATCACTTGTTCTTTCTTTTTCAAGTCCTCGAAACAATCGCTAGCCCTTTGAAACCCGAAATATTTAGTCTACTGATTTTCTTCGCATCATCAGTTGGTGCCGTCTGTGGGAAAGAGAAGTCTCAATTCTATTACTAGTGTTACCAATTGGCTTTTCCCCGACAAAAGGCTGTATGGTTCGGACAAGATCAAGGGCTACCAACCCAGGCCATCAGGAGAGTAGGGATGCTTCTAGCAATCCCCACTATGATCGTCAGTCAGCACTTGTCATGCAACCACCTTCCATTCAACATATACAATCTATGGCTACCGCGATGGCAGAACTAACCCGTCAAAACCAAGAGTTGAATAGGGAGATTAATCTAAGGAGACAGCACCATGAAAGACACAAGGAAAGGCAAGCCTAGAGTCAAGAAGGTAGTGGAGAAAACGCTGAGCCCGAGAATCAGTCAAGGGGTACCGCTTCAAAATGAGTACCGCACTTGGAGAGGGAGATGGACCAGATGAGAAAACTATGGATGAAATGAGGGAGAACATAAGGAGGGTGAACCCCGTAGATGACTTAGTACACCGAACGGACTCTCCTTTCATGGCTTCTATCAATAGTCATCCCCTACCCTCGAAATTCAAGATGCCTTCCTTGGATTCATACGATGGAACGCGTGACCTATGTGATCATATCGCCACCTTCAAAACTACCATGCACCTTCAGGGGGTTCCGGAAGAGATTATATGCAAAGCGTTCCCTATCACCCTCAAAGGGCCAGCACGGGTGTGGTTTAGCAAAATACCCCCAAACATTATGGGCTCATTCGAAGAGTTGAGTAAGTTATTCATCAACAATTTCATTGGAGGACAACGTCACAAGTGTTCCTCTTCCAGTTTGCTAACTATAGAATAAGGGAAAAATGAGAGTTTGCTTCAACAGAGAAGCCTTGACGATGGACAAGATAGACGACAAGTTTCTATTGGCCGCCTTCCACGATGGGGTCAACTCTGATTATTTATTCATAAACTTTACGAGCAAGAGTCACAAACCATGGTTGAACTTGTACATTCAGCCAAAAACTTTATGAATACAGAGGATGCAATCATAGCCAAGAAGAGGAAGAGAGCAAAGCGAATGGAAGTAGATATCCCGCATCATCCTAATCAGGGTCCTCGTTCAAAGAAAGCTCGGGCAAGAGAGAAGAAAGATAGAGACAGCAAAAAAGCGAGTTCTTCAGCGAGGAATCAGTAATACACTCTTTTGAATACGCCAATATCAAGGATGACCCATCCTTGAAGTGACTAGAGAAAATGAAAGGAGATCCTAACAAGCGTAATAAGAATAAGTATTGTTGCTTCCACAGAGATCATGGGCATGACATGGACGAGTGTTTTGATTTAAAGTAGCAGATAGAGAATATTATCAGGCAAGGAAAGTTGGGGAATTCCCTTGGATGAGACCATAAGGACAAGAAGTTGAAAGCAAAAGTAGAGGAATCGTCAAAACCCCCACTTGATGAAATAAGAGTTATTGTAAGAGGAACCTCAATAGCTCAGTCATCCAAGTCCAGGAAGACATACTTAAAGGTGGTGCAAAACGTCCAATTTTCTGGACTATCTCCAAGGATGACGGGAGCTGACGAGCAAGTCATTACGTTCACGGATGAGGATGCTAAAAGAGTTCACCACTCACATGGCAATGCAATCATCATTACTTTGCTCATTGTTAATTATACTACTAGAAGGGTGTTGGTAGACAATGGAAGCTCAGTAGATATCTTGTATTACCCCGTCTTTCAACAAATGAGGTTAGGATGAGATCAGCTCTGTCCAGTGAATTCGCCCTTGGTGGGATTTAGAGGGATGAAAGTACAACCTGTGGGCACTGTTACATTACCTGTGGTAGTCGGGGCGTACACACAACAAATAATGAAAAAGATAAACTTATTGTTGATTGTTCATCATCATACAATGCCATAATTGGGAGGCCGACTTTAAATAGTTGGAAGGCGGTGACTTTTACCTACTATTTGTCTGTCAAGTTTCCGATTGAGTATGGAGTGGGCCAAGTACATAGAGATCAACTAGCGGCCAGAGAATGCTATTTAGCCATGCTGGCTATGGACAAGCATGTGAAGACGATGAATATAGACGAGAGAAGAATTACTGCATAGCCCATCGAAGTACTAGAAGACATTCCTTACGACGAGAATAGTCCCGAAAAGTTTACTAGAATCAGGGCAAGTATGGAAAAGAAGACAAAGCAGACATTGATCCAGTTATTGAAGAAAAGTCTTGACGTGTTCGCATGGAGTCACAAGACTATGCTAGGTATCGACCCAAGCATCATTACCCATCATCTAAACGTGTACCCTTCCTCCAAGCCTATACAACAACAACAAAAAAAAAAAAAAAAAAAAAAAAAAAAAAAAAAAAAAAAAAAAAAAAAGAGTTTTTGCTCCTGAACGAGATGAGGCCATTAAAGAAGAAGTCTAGAAGTTGCTCACAGCAAAATTTATCCGAGAAGTCTATTATCTAGACTGGTTAGTTAATGTGGTTATGGTTAAGAAGGCCAATGGCAAGTGGAAGATGTGCGTGGACTTTATTGATTTAAACTACGCTTGTCCCAATGACAATTATCTACTGTCACGCATAGACCAGTTAGTGGATTTGACAATGGGTCATAAGTTACTGAGTTTCATGGATGTCTTTTCAAGCTACAACCAAATAAGGATGGATGAGGTGGATCAGGAAAAGACTTCCTTCATTACTAGCCAAGGGTTATTCTGCTACGAGGTAATACCTTTTGGTTTAAAGAATACAGGGGAAACTTACCAAAGACTTGTTAACCACATGTTCTGTCCACAAATCGGACGGAATGTGGAGGTTTATGTAGATGACATGCTGATAAAGAGTTAGAACGAGAAGAAGCATTTGGATAACCTTCAAAAAACTTTTGACACACTTAGGTGGTATAACATGAAGTTGAATCCAAGCAAGTGTGCTTTTAGAGTTTTGTCGGGGAAGTTTCTAGGGTTCATGGTTTCACATAGAGGAATTGAGGTGAATCCCGACAAAATCCAGGCAATACTGAATATGGAGCCATAAAAGAATGTCAAAGAGGTCCAATCTCTCACAGGGCGAGCCGTTGCCCTTAACAAGTTCATCTTGAAAGCTACTAACAAATGTTTGTCATTTTTTAAGATTATCAGAAAAGCATTCGAATGGACGGATGAGTGTCAGAAGGCCTTCCAAGACCTCAAGGCTTACCTCACCACGACACCTCTACTAAGTCCGTCCGTACATGGTGAAAAGTTATATTTGTACTTGGTGGTGTCCCCACATATAGTAAGCTCGAAACTAATGAGAGAAGAATGGCGGATTTAGAAGCCAATTTATTATACGAGTAGGGAGCTGAAAGGAGCGAAAAGACAATATCCAATGATAGAGAAGCTAGCCTTTGCTTTGATCACAGCTTCTAAGAAACTAAGACATTATTTTTAAGCTCATGTTATCAACGTCCTAACAGATCATCCCCTAAAAAATGCAATGAACAAGTTGGAAGCCACAGGACGATGAATTCAATGGGCTGTGGAGCTTAGTGAGTTCTATGTCAAGTACCAATCAGGGAGTGCGATAAAAGCACAAGTATTGGCAGACTTTATTGCGGAGTTCACTCCCGATCAGGACAAGCTAGACGTAGAGATTCAAAGGTGGGTTATCAATGTAGATGGCTCGGCCACGTTATACGTAGGGGGGATTAGAGTCATACTAAAGTCCCCAGAGGGTGACAAGTTGGAATACACAGCCCGTCTACAATACCAAACCACCAACAACGAAACTAAATATGAAGCTCTCCTTAAAGGACTAGAATTGGTTAAGTCTTTAGGGGGCGGAGTCAATAATAGTTAAAGAAGACTCTCAACTAGTTATTAATCAAGTGAATGAGATGCGTGAAGCTAAGGAAGATCGAATGAAGAAATATCTCAACAAAGTGAAGCAGCTTTTCCAAAAGTTTAAAGATGCCAGATTTATTCAACTCCCAAGGGGGGAAAACATAGCAACAGATACCTTGGCGCAAGCAGATTCAGTAGGAGGAATTATGGACGAGTATGACAAAATCCAATACATGTTGAGTATAGACCTTCCAAAGGTACAGCAAATGGGGGGGGGGGGAATTGGATAAGTTCAATAGTAACCTATCTCAAGGATAGAAGGCTTCTAAAAGACAAAGACGTCATCATTGAGAGTCAGGGCTTCCAAATAGGTCATCATTGACGAAGTACTATACAAACGAGGTTTTTCTTAACCTTACTTAAGGTGCCTAGCTCCAGATGAGTCAAATTATGTACTAAGAGAAGTTCATGAAGGAGCATGTAGAAATCACTCAAGAGCAAGGTCACTAGTCTACAAGGTCGTCCGTGTAGGCTATTACTGGCCAACTATTCAAGC
The DNA here is from genome assembly GCA_032878915.1 of Castanopsis chinensis. Taxonomy (NCBI): domain Eukaryota; kingdom Viridiplantae; phylum Streptophyta; class Magnoliopsida; order Fagales; family Fagaceae; genus Castanopsis; species Castanopsis chinensis. The sequence goes on along the minus strand of JAVQMG010000106.1, from coordinate 3,570,940 downwards.
AGATGCTAAGGCTTATGTCAAGGTATATAACTAGTGTCAGTACTTCAGCAACATTCCTAGATAGCTTTCGGAGTACCAGGCCCCAATGATGGCCCCTATGACCCTTTGCGTAATGGAGACTGAAAATTCTAGATCCCTTTCCACTAGGAACCAGACAGATGAAATTTCTAGTAGTAGGGATCGACTACTTTATTAAGTGGGTAGAGGCCGAACCTCTCATGAAATTACTCAGCAAAATGTTAAAAACTTTGTTTGGAAGAACATTATATGTAGGTTCGAAGTACCTAGAGTACTAGTATCTGATAATGGATAACAGTTTGACAACACACATTTCAGAGACTTTTGTGAGCAATTTGGAATCAAGAATGACTATTCCTCACCCTCTCACTCACAAGAAAACGAACAGGCAGAAGTAGTAAATCGATCCTTGTTGAAAATCAACAAGACTCGGCTCGAGGGAGCAAAGGGGGTATGGCCGGATGAGTTACTAGGTGTTCTTTGGGCATACAAGACGATTGTGAAGACCCCGACGGGAGAAACCCCTTTCAAACTAGCCTATGGAAGTGAAGCAGTCATACCTGCGAAAGTTCATATGGCTAACCGTCGAGTGATGAAGTACTAGGAGAAAGAAAATGAAGAACAACTTTGTCTTGACCTCGATCTCATTGATGAGGTAAGGATGGATGCAGAGCAAAGGACAACAAGATACAAAAATCTTATGGCTAGGCAGTATGATGCCATGGTGAAATCCTAGCGTTTCAACATTGTGGACCTCGTCCTTAAAAGGGTGTCCTTGGAAACCAGGAAATCAACTCATGGAAAATTAGAACTCAATTGGGAAGGACCCTATAAGGTAATCAACTGCAAGAGGCAGGGATCGTACTACTTGGAAGCTCTGGACGGACGAAAGTTAGAATATCCTTGGAACGTGGTGCATCTATGGAGGTACTATCAATAAAGGGTGAGCTTGGACGAGAATTACCATGGACGAGGTTATAGTTATGGTCTACGTGTTTACTCATGTTTACTATTACTATGTGTTTTTACTACTACTATTACGTATTTTAAAAATAAAAAGTGCACTAGTTCCTAAACTTTTGCACCGTCTATAGTAAATTTGTGAAAGACGAGGTTGTGAACTTGTATAAGTATTTTAATTTCCTAAGGCTCTAGTTTCAAAGCGTGTGTCATATTTGTGGACAATGTTTATATAATAAATATGGTTTGGATTTCCAATGTATTTAGTGCATGAATTTAATTTCATAATTTCGCCCACAAGAAGGCTAAGGCCTATGACGAACAAAAATCTCTGGACATAGGGATGTAACGTTTATAAGCTTTTCTCAAAGTAAGGATAAAGCAAGAAAAAATATGTTAAGGCATGCTCGTCTAATTTATGGACGAGAAAGTTTATACTCATCTAAAAGATGAAATTGAACCTAACCCCAAGCATGACCACCCAAGAAATGGACGAAGGAATGCATCCATATAAAAATATAAATATTCAAACCCATGGATGGACGTACCTAGCCAAGGCTATCCAACATCCTGGACGAGTTGAATGCTGGAGGCGTCTCGTCTAAAGGCGGAGGTAAACCATCCAACCCATGGACTAGAGAAAGAATTGGAAAACCAGTCACTTATAGTACAAGCTACACTTGAAAAATTAAAGAATAACAAGTATGTTGAACGTAAAAAGAAACGAGTGAACTTGTCCATGCAATAACAGTCAATAATGGATAAATATAGGCATTCATCCATCAAAGTTTAAAAAGGGTAGACGCGTCCAAAAACCCTTACAAAGTAAAAGCCTCAAAAGAAAATTTTTTGGAAACTCGTCCAAAGTACTCTGGACAAGTGAAATGTACTCAAATAAATCTTAAAATGGTCCTAAAACAATGGATCTCATAAAAAAAAGAAAGAGAAAAGTAGTAAATTGGTCAAATTTTCATGTTTTTGCTGAGGAATCTTCTCCGGTCTTAGACTCGTCCTGGGATGGCTTGGTTGTGGCGTCATCTTCAATGTTGACATCTTTAGAACTCGTCTGAAGGAAACAGCTAGTAGTGCCGCCAAGTTGAAGTTTAATAGGGCTAAAGTCAACGTCAAGAAACTTCTCTATAGCATCCATACGAAAGTCTTCAAACCCAGCTGCATAATTGGCGTCTAGCAAGTCAATCAGTTGCTTAGAAGTTTTGAACTCCTCCACTACACCTTCTTTGGCTTTTTCAAGAGAATTGCTCAGCTCATCAGTCTTTTTCTGGAGGTGATTAAGGCGAGTGTCCTTTTCTACAATATTAGCTTTCACCTCTACGACGAGGTTTCGTAGCCCCTTAGTCTCGTCCTTAGCCTTGGTTGCTATTTCAGCCCAACCCTTGCAGTCATCCTTGACTTCCTTGATCCTTTTTTCTAGTAAGATCCTCTTCTTATCCAGCTCCGTAGCCTGTCTGGATGCGGCGATGGACTTCGACATATCCTGCCCGAGTAGTCCAAAATTTTTGTTAAAACAAATAAGTAAAGCGTATGATGCTATGACAACACAGACGAGATAAAAAAGAAGGAGAAAAAATTTGTTTTAATTACCTTGAAAAGATCATGAACACCTGAGTGCTCAAATTCTCTCAAGGACATATCATAGCATGCAGCCACGACCTCGCTAGTCACTGCCTTCTCAAATCTCTCCCAAGCCAAATCCTAGTTTCCGACAATGTTCATAGGGACCTTCTGGGGAGGCTAGGATGAGATGTTTTAAAAAATGAATATGTAAAATAGAAAAAGTACGTTTTGGGCTAAAATAGACAAAAAGTTTTGCATGAGTTGATGCAAATGCTCTTAGCATCAAACATTTTCGCGCACACTTTATCATAACTATCCAACATGAAAAACTGTGAGTGGTAGAAAAAAAAAAAAAAAAGCAGAGCCATGAGATAGTTGTATTATATATAGGTATATACAAGGTAGGTTGTAATATAAGATGTTTGAATATGAAGTTATATCATTTCAATAAGATGATAAGTAAAAGATCATGTTTAAGGATTTTGACTAGTTGAAAATCCTATTCAATAGGTTGAATTGATGGTGAAAGATTTTTGGCCACTTTGGTTTTTTTGATTCCTGTTTGACTGGTTAAGAGTATAAGAAAAACAATTTCTGTAGAATTCCTGGTGACTATTCTGAGTAAATCAAACAATTACAATGCCTTGTGAACATTAAATTTCACTTATTTAACTCTCTAAAGGTGTCTTTTGAAGGGACATAACCCATTGGGTATAAATAGTGATCCATATTGATTTTTGTATTGCTTTCACTTCACCATCTAATATAAATTCATAAGAATTTTCTTAAGAATACTACTTGAAAGAATTCTAAGATAGGGGTGTAAAACTCATGTTTTATACCATCCAATAAAAGATTACACTTTAGCTTTTTACTTAAAACTTAATAAATCATACCACACATAACAACATCTCAATAAACTCACACTTAAGTTGGATATTCAAATGAGTATTAGAATTGATTAAGTGTGGTTGTGCTTATTTTTTAATATGTAATATAATGATGTGGCATGTTGGGATTGGAGGAGCAAAACTTGGATTTTACACCACATCCTTATATAATTTAATATCTTGAGGAAATATTCATGTTTGTCAACTCGAGACATCAGTGGGTTTTTGGTAGCTTTTTTGGCAGAGTTTGGGCTCTTTGGCATGACTTACTTCAAGAAACCAACTAGTGGGCTTATGATGGAAGGCTCATTAGAGCATTCACAATGGAGGTGTTATTTTTAACACCTCAAACTCCAAAAACCACACTTTATCAGTGGTGCTAAATCTAAATTTTTTTGGCAATCAACAATAGTAAATTGCTACTAGTAGAACCTATTTTAGCAAGTTGCTACTCTTTGTTTATTAAATTCTCTTATCTCTGCCAACTGCCTCTCTCTTCTCTCTCTCTCAACTCTCAAGTCCTTGTCACCCTCTTCTCTCTCTCTCTCTCTCTCTCTCTCTCTCTCTTAGTGCCTCTATCTCCTCTCCTCGTCGGAGCTCACATCATCAAAATCAGACAAGCTCGAATCCCTCTCCGACTCCAATCTTGACCAATATCCTTTCCTTGGCTTCTCTTCCTCTAATGCTGATCTCGTCCTCCAATGCATCATTCTAGCATTTGAATCCCTCTTCGACTCCAATTTCAACATCTCTTGGATTTTTAAATTTGTATTTTGGGTTGTAATGGGTTATGTGTTGTTGTGTTTTATAGGTTGTCTGTTAGTGATGTGGTGGGTTGCTGTTGGGTTTTGTGAGTGGCGGTGGTAGTGGGTGTTGATGGTTTGGGTTCAGTGGGTTGTTTTGTTGGGTAGCAGTTGTGCTGGTGGTTTTGTGACTTTTGTTGGGTTTTTGTGGTAGAGAGGAAGAGAGAGGAAGTAAGAAAGAAATTAATAAAAAAATTAATAGTGTTTGGCTGATGGAAAAAAAGAAAAAAGAAAAAGCGAATTGATGTAGGGTGTGATGTGAAATTGTGTATTGAAATAGATAAAATAGTTTTTTGAGACATTAAATGCTAAAATTTTTAGCTCCAGGAGTGTGGATGCTCTTAAGAACTATCAATTTCTTGGGTAATCCTTAATAACTTAATTTCTCTATCAAAAGCTATTGTTATTAGTGCAAAGAGAAGATGTGGTCTTATAAGAGCGCTCACAATGATGGTTCTAAAATGCTAAAAAGTTATTTTTAGCACCACAAGTAACAAAAATTGTGCTACAATGATGGTGCCATTACTAAAAAAATTTAACAATTTGCTATGGTGAACTGGTATCGGTACTAGTTCATGGTAGCAAGTTGTTACTTGCCTTAAAATATTTTTTTATTTCATCTTTTCTCTGTTTTTTATTTATTTTTCAATTATTTTTCTTCACTCTTCAACCCTATTTCTATCTCTCTTTTTGATCCCTCTCTCTCTTCCACTATCTCTCATCACTTTCTCTAATCTCAGAATTCTCACTATCTCTCATTCTTCTCTCCTTTCTCTAATCGGCTTGTAGTGGTCAGGGAAGGCATCAGCGTGGTGAGGGCTCCACATGGCGGCGTAAATGGGCTTACGCATGTCCCATATGGTGGCATATAGTTGCTGGAGGCCAAGGAGAAGACTTCGTAGTGGTAAGGGTTCCACACTTCTTGGAAGCTTCAAATTGAGGTAGGCTTATCAAGAGTCTAGAGCTTAATGGCTATAGGTACATATGGTGGTGGTGGGTTGTTGATTGGGATGTGGGTTGTTGCGGTGGTGATGGATCGTTGATCAGCTTATGGAGGTGGTTCATGCCATGGGTGTCGTGGTTCATGCAATGGGTGTGGTGGGTCATTGATCAGGTCTTGATATGGCTGAGTTGTGGTTTGTGTCGTGGTTTTTGGTTGATTTGGGTTGCTGGGTTTGTGATGTGGTTGTTGGTATGTGGTGGTGTGGTTGTGGTATGGTTAGTAAGTTTGTGGTGGTTGGGTTTGCTAATGTCGATACCGCATTTTGTCTGGCCTTGATTAACACGTCAAAACAAATACCAAAATCCAAAAAATTAGAAAAAGGTGCAAATCATGAGATTTAAAGCCAAAAAAAAGGGTAATAAATAAATGCAACACGATCAGATGGTGAATCAAAAAGTTGCAACAATTAAAACCCATATGATAAGAATTAAGACCAGAAACCCTAACCGGGTGTGGTAAAAAAGTTGACTTTTTGATTTGATCGTTCGATCGATCTAAATTTTGGACCATCTTATAGGTCATATATTTCCCTTCAAAACGATAGTTTACAGGCAAAAATCGAAGTTAAACAGATTAGATATCAATAAAAATCTAGAACTCTATCTAAATGTTTCACTTTTTTTTTTTTTTTCCAGGTTCAAAGGGTTGTTTTTGGACCAACTTCGCTCAAAAAATTGAACCAATTGACCAAGAATTGGAAAAAAAAATCATTTAAACTAGCTTGAAGTATGAGGTCTTGACTACCTCCCACAAAAAGAGCTCGAATTAATTTGCTATGAATTGGAAGAAGTGAATTTTTCAAGAAAAAACATCACTGAATTTCCTACACTGTGTCACCTCCCTTCCAGACGGGATATCTTGATGAACGTAGCTCCAAGTCTTGCAAGGACAAAGCCTATGGAAACTAGACATCTAGAGCTTTCCAAGGTTGCCACGTTTGAAGAAATCAAAGCTCGAAAAGGTATCCAAACAGAGCACGAAGATCGGACCAAAAATTGAGAAAATCACAAAATAGTCAAAACTTGGAGGACAAGTAGAAGGCTGTGTCCTGGATCACCATCGCATGGCCTCCACCCCCCATGTGTTTCTCTATACATACCCCCTCCCATTTTTGTAAACAATAAGTTTTAAGTTTTTGGAGACTAGGAAATAGATTTTTAAGAGATAAAAAATTTACTAGAAAATCAGGAAAAATCTCTTGAAAATTTCTGAAAATTTCTCTCTCTCTTTTCTTTAGGATTCCCCTCCCAAATTTTCAGCCCCTTTTTTTTGGTAATCTTTTTGGTAAGTGGGTAAGTTGTATAGGGATGGGGTAGCTTCTACATAGCTACACCCATCCCTCATCTTCTCTTTTCCATTGTAATATCATACATTTTTTTCATATATGAAAGTGCTCTTTTTACTTATTACTTATTTAATATCTTGCTTTATATTCCTAGTTCTTTATTTGTGTTATTGTTTATATCTATGTCTCTAGTTCCTTGTTCATATTCTATTTGTTGGTGAATGTTTATCTTGTTATATTATTGTGGGTTCCTAGATGGGTATTGAACCTTAACCAAGACATTATATGAGAAGTAGCCTTAGGGGGAAGAAGTCTCATCTCTTCTAGGCATCTAGGAACATTTTTGTTGTTCCATTTACTTTATTTCCCATTTATTTACATTGTTATACTTGTTATTCCATTTACATTTATGTTCATCCCACTTCCCTTTTAGTTTGCTTGTCATCTCATTTACATTTATGTTTATCCCCATCCCCCCTTTATTTTACTTGTCATCCCATTTACATTTTGCTCATCCCCATCCCCTTTATTTATTGCACTATTTATTCCCATTGTTATATATGTATGTATCTATTGTTTGTATATTTACTCTTTCATCACCTAAAATGATTTTCTATACATTTTTCCTAAATGGGTCTTAAAATTTGTTCAAAACACAATATGGGTATGTTGTTTCAAAGAATGATTGATGGCTTTGAACTCCCATTTCTTTTTTGACAAAGGACCTATAAGGCTTGAACAAGATTAGTGCCTATTTAGGATAAATCACTAAAAACCCTAATTTTTCCAATGAACCTTTACTTTCCTTTCATTTAAATTTCTAGTCATATACTTTTCTTGTCATTTAAATTCCTTGTAATTTACCTTCCTTGTCATTTAAATTTCAAGCACCTTATTTTTCTTGTCATTTAATTTCCAATCAACTTTATTTACTTTCCTTTTTTTTTTTTTTTTGGTGAAAGGGAAATTTCATTAAATAAGAGAACTAAGGGGGAAAAGAAAGCTCAAAGAGCAATCTGTTATGGTACAAGCCAACAACATCTGAGTTTATAAGCTCTTAAAGATCCACATGTGGATCATTAAACAAAATAAACTCCCTAGTTTGAGCAGATCCCATCTTGGCAAGGAAATTCGCACAAGAATTTGCTTCACGGTAGCAGTGTCCTATTCGAACTTGGGGAATTCGGGAAATTAACTGCCTGCAGTCCTCAAAGATTGGCATGGTAAAACTATTGGAATAAGAGGGATTAGATAGCAGACCAACAATAAATTTAGCATCAAATTGAATATCAACAGCACTATAGTTAAGATTATTGCAAAGAATAAGCCCATCACGGAGAGCCCACAACTTTACCATAAAGCTGGTTGATAGCCCAATATTCCTTGAAAAACCTGCTATCCATCGCCCTTGATCATCCCGGAGAATGCCGCCTCCTCCAGCTCTGCTTGGATTTCCAGCTGCTCACCCATCAGTGTTGAGTCGTATTGGAAAATTTAGACCCCGATTGATAGAATTAACAAGTTTTAAACCCAAGTTGTTAATTAGGTTTATTATGAATAAAACTTCTTAAAACAAACAAACATCAATATCATGTCAAAATCATATGCAGCGGAAAAGTAAATAAGGTAAGATATGATGATTTAGGAAAACCAATGAAACGAACTAATTTTACAGTGAAAAAACTGGTGGGAAACCTTCCCGAAAAGCAATCCACTATAGTAAAGAGAAGTTTCAGATCTAACACAAAACCTTTGTTCTTAGACTCTACAATCCTCGTAGATGAACTTACAGCAGAAAACTTCTACCGCTTCAGAACCTCTAAACTCTTCAATATATGAATGCCACCCTTTTAATGCACGGATCCTAGTACGTGACTAACTATTTTGCATGAATCCTAGTACATAACTCACCAATTTAAGGAAGAAGAATGTTGGCTGCAAAATTTTTCACTTCATCAACAATGAAGATCAAGAAGCACTTAGTTACAAAACCCTAAGACGCAAAGACGCAGTAACTTCTTTCAGAGAGAATAAGGCTTCGGTCACATTTTTCATATGTTCTCCTTGTATTCTCTTATGTGACGGCCTTTAAAATAAACCTTATATATATCTAGGGTTGTGAGAAAAGAAACCATACACAAATACATAAGTATGGGCCCAAAAATCATATCTGAAAATTCTGATTTTCATAACCTCGATAGATACCTCGATAGATAGTATCTGTTGAGCCTCATTAAACCTCGATAGATAGTTATCTATCGAGCAGCTGTCAAGCTTTAATAAATCAGCACTTCTTCACTTGTTTCTTAGACAGATTTGCATGGTTTCAATATTAGACTTGAACTTTTGTTCCTTGAAGTACTAAACTCATCCTAGATCTACCCTAATACAAGTAAAATTTTTTTTGTCAAAAGATTAGTCAATTACATAAAATATGTCCTTAACAAGCCAAAACCACCCAACCTGAGGTTTCTCCCATCTTACTCTCACCATGGTCCTGTTGTCCAAGTGCTTGGCATAACAAATGCAATGCTAAAATTTCGAGGCTCTAAAGACTATGTCGTGGTGTATGTTTGATTGGGCAGACCTGTCTCAAAACACAAAATTGTTTCTGTCCTTCCAAATGCTCCAAATGGCAGAGGGAAAAACAATCTTCCAAGAAGGATGGTGCTGCACCTTGTGAGAGCCGTCTTTGCAATTCATCTCCAACCAAAACAAAAGATTGCCCTCATAAAACCTGCTTGAAGGGTTAATGCCCAGCTTCAACCAGGTATCCCTCGAGAAGGAGCAATCTCTAAGCCTGTGTATGATCGTTTCAGGCTTTGATTTCTTACACTTTATTTCTTGTCTTTTGATTTATAGCACTTGTTTAGTATTGTTTCTCTTTACTTTTTTTTTCTCATAAGCATTGTTGCCATAAATGAATAGCTTGAGTAAACAAATCTCTAAAGTTTGCTTTTCCCAAAAAAAAAAAAAAATGACTGTTCAAAAAACTTTATTCCATTCCAAAAGTTGTTTTCAAATACAAAACCGTTTTCTTAAAAATCCTTTTTAAAACCTCTTTCCTTAAAATGTTTTTCTTAAAAGTAAAAAAAAAAAAAAAACTTTTTCTTCCTTCTTAAATCCGAAAACAAAGGTATCCTTTCTAAAAAAAAATCTACCTTTCTTCTTTCAAAAAAATGTTTTTTCTTTTACCACTTTGGAATTTCTTTTCAATTTTTTTTAATGAGCAAATTTTCTAAAATAGCATTTCTTTTTTAAAAATCATGGGATTTTTGGAACCCAAATCTTTTGAAAACAAAACCCATGAGCACTCTTCTTCTTTTTTTTTTCTTTCTTTTTTTTTTTCAAATTTCTTTTTGGTCAAAATCGTTTTCCCTACAAAAACGTTTTCAACATAAGTTTCCTTCCACCATAGAAATCATGGGATTTTTAATTCAAATCTTTTCACTTTGTTAAAAAAGAAAAACCCATGAAACTTTTCAAAATCCAAAAAAAAAAAAAAAAAAAAATCCTTTTCCCAACTCTTTTTTCTTTTTGGAATTTTTTTTTACAAAAAAAGAAAATATTTTAAAAACAAAACTCTTTTCTTTAAAATCTTATCATTAAAATAAAAATCATGGGATTATTTTTAAAGTTAAACACCCTTTTTTTAAAAACCCATGAATATTTTTTCTATCATCTCTTCTTTCTAAAACTCCCTTCCTCTTTGTTTCTCAAAATTGGAATTGTTCACAAAACGGTTTTCAAAACAAATTCTAAATGCCATGAAATTTTCGGGTTCCCTCTTTTGAAAAAAAATATTGGCATTTCTTTTCTCTAAAAAAATTCTTCTCATAAACCTTCTCTAAATAAATAATAAAACCTCTTTTAAAAAGAAGCCTTTTAAAGTTTGCTCATTTAAAGGAAATTCTTGATGAAAATAGTTTTCTAAAATTTTTCCTCTTTTGCCAATAACCTTTTCTAAAAAAAGAAAATGGCAAATTACAACTTATCCACCTATGGTTTGACCAAAATTTAAGGTGCCTACTTGTAATTTGAAATTTGACACTTTACTCACTTGAGGTTTGATCGAAATTTAAGTTGTCTACTTGTGATTTGAAATTTCGTAATGCAAGTATTCCATTGAATTCTTTTTGATCTTATTTGATGTTGTATTTTTATGTTTTTGGAGAAAAGTGATATAAAAGTGGATCAAAATTATATAGGCAACTTAAATTTCAGCCAAAACTGAAATCTCAAGTGGGTAAGTTGTAATTTACCAAAAAACAAAAATTCCACAAAACTTTCTTTTCTCAAAAAGTTAACGTTTTCAAAAGCAAAGAAAAACACTTTTTACAAAATGTGCAAACTTTTTACAGAAAAATTCTTTTTAAAACAATTAATGTATTTCCTTTTTAGCAATGTTGTTTAAAACCTTTTCTTAGGATTGTATTTTTAGAGATTTGTGCCTATGGTTCAATCTCATTGAGCTCATAGGCACCAATCAAACTTACATAGTTTCTCTCCTTCTTGGCACTAATGGATTCATATTGTGTTCTTTTTTGCATGATAAAATTAGAAAATATGGTAGATGACAACAAGGTGCTATTCTTCTTAGCCCCTCTCTTTATTTTATTTTCATGTACATTTACATGTAATATACATAATATTTGCATGCTAACTACATGGTAAATAATAAAATAAATATTTACATGCTATTGTATATTATTACTTGTAACGTGGTAAATGTTTTTCACATACTATGTATTTATATATATACACGTAAATAAATATTCACGTGTGTGTATGTATTATTTGTACAAAACTTTTTCAAAACCAAAATGTTAGTATCTTATATTTTTCACTAAAAATATATTGTTAGAAATAAATTAAAATGGGGTACTATTCATTGGATAGATGGTGTGGGGTGACTAACATCTTCCCCACAAGTAACTAAACTTCCGAGTCTAAGATCTTTGGTTTGAGACTTTTGGTTTACCTCAATTAATAAACCCTTAAAATGGGTTTAGTTAATTAGGTAATTTAAAATGAATTAGATAAATATGTGATCAATCACACTTAATACAAAACTAATGGTTGATGGTGACTCCTAAAAAAATAAAAAGGCTCACAGACGTCTTACCCTAAAAATACATTCACCCAATAAATGATGTCACTAAAGACTTAACATGCAACATCACCCCTAAAACCTAAAAATCCAATCTTTCGTGTGCGTCTAGCTGGCAGTGGGTTGTGCATGGTAGAAAAGTGCCTAATAAAAGCTTTCAAATTTAGTAAAACCATATCTAAGGAATACTAAAAAAATTGGGTGCAGCTTGTGTCCAGTGGCAATTGCCACTGGATACGTTAGGTTGCGGATGGTATCCTAACGTGTCCAGTGGCAATTTTCACTAAACACAAGCCACTCCCAAAAAAAATCAAGCAAGCTGACAAAAGCTACCGGCCATTTGCCACATTAATTCTAATTCCCAGATCAAATGCAATCTAAAAAAGGAAAAAGAACTACCATGCAACTTGGTGCGGTGATCACTTTACAAGTATAAGTGCTTATGTGGTGTGAGAGTAAAGATTGAGAATTAAGTTTCTAAGAGAAACCTTCATATTATAGACTTAGATTAGGTTAAAATAAAAATTCTATCTTGTATAAAAATAAAAAAGAACATAAATAAAAATAAACGGTAAAAGACACCTAATATGTTATAATTTTCCTTATTTGAAGAAGTATGATGCCAGGTTAAGTGCAATTAACCCCTAAGATGCAACGATTAAAGTTGCCAATTAAATCTGATTAATTTTAAAAAATAAAATTTGAAAAGAATCACGGCCTAATCTGATCATACAAGCACCACACGTGCATGTTCTAGAAAAAATGTTCAAAGGTTCTTTTAAATTTAATTACTTTATTTGTTTGTGTTTCATAAACCCACAAAAGTCTTGGTGAACTTTCAATATAGGCAAAGCCTTTAAACGCAAAACCCCTTCCATATCACAAATCACAATCTATATGAAAGACAATAAAGATAACTAAAAAGAAAAAAAAAAGTATAAACTTAGAATGCCTATGAAATAGAGAGAGATTGGCATTTGTGATTTGCTTATGAAAGAAAAGAAAGTGTATAGTTTCTATTGGTTAAGCCAGGTTATTTACACCTCTCTCTAAGACGATAACACTAGTTTGTAGCTAAGTTCTCCAAATAGCTTCTTTCAAAAAGAGGGCGAAATTCTTAACCTCCATCAAACTGAACCATACCATGAATGAAAACTGGGAAGAAAAACTGGGAAGAAAAACTGGGAAGTACATTATGTTTTATAATTTGAAGAATACAACTATGTAGAACATTTTTTTTGAACTTTCATATTATCATGTTCTTTCTCATTGCGAATGAAAGCATTAACATGAGAAAGTTATAACTTACAAAGGATTGCCCAAGAAATCAATAATGAGCCTTTCCATCCCAGTTGGTCTGTTGAAGTAAGTCATGCCAAAGGGCCCAAACTGATCTTCTCAAGAAAAAATAAAAATAAAAAGTCATGGAATGGACAGCTCAAATCCAAACAGATTAGTTTACCCAAAATAGGATGATGCTACATGCAACTGATGACATGTGTCTTGGCCACTCGGTTGTCGGTATATAAAGAATTAAAGATAAGGCTTGTTGCTCGATAAGATAATAACCACAATAGATACACAATGAAGCTGTGGTTACCGAAGATCTTTGTTATTAGATGTTGGCAATTTTTGTTATTAGTTGTGATGGTAACAATGTTTTGTTGCTTTATCTTGAGTCATTCAAAATGTGATTTTGAGGCAATTTTCAACTTTGGTGACTCGAATTCAGACACCGGTGGGTTTTGGGCAGCTTTTCCGGCACAGTCTGGTCCCTTTGGCATGACTTACTTCAACAGACCTACCGGTCGGGCTTCTGATGGAAGGCTCATTATTGATTTCTTGGGTAATCCTTAATTACTTTCTCATCTTAATAATTAGTTAATGCTTTCAGATATTCTCAATGAATAGTAATGAAAAAAACATATATATATATATATATTTTTTTTTTTTTATATTTATATATGGAAGTAATGTTCTACGTTGTCGTTGTCTTCAAATTATACATTTAGTACATACAAAATAAGATTCAGATTTTCTACTGTCTGTAATTGCCATCTTTTAGAACCTGCTGGGCAGCATACTTTTTCAAATAAGAAAAATTATCACATATTATATACGAGCCTTTTGCAGTTAAATTTTTTCATTATGAATTTCTATCCTTTTTTTTTTTTTTTTAGATTGAATTATAAAAGAGCTGGGAAGTAGCATGCTTTCTGGGAAATAGATATGGTTTTACTAAATTTAATTGTTTTTAATTTTTTTTTTTTTTTTACTAGGAACTTTTCCACTTGTAGACAAAAGGCCAGGGTGGAAGTGTTGGGAAAAAAGTTAGCTTGGACTGTTTCTAGGGTAGGAGAGACACAGATTATAGATTATAGCATAGGGCCACTTTTTTCATTTGGCCCGGATGACGTAAGGTTTTGACAGAGTATTGGCATTAGCTGGAGTTGCATTTCTTTCTTTAATTTAATAATTAATACTGCCTCCAAAATGGGCTTTACTATTTTTTGAGTGCAAATTGAACCGGTCACAACGACTCACGAGTAGGCATGTATCCAAAACTTTGAGTTAAGCAATGGTTTTAACCTCTAACTCAGCTACTATTTAACTGTTTAGTTTTTTTTTTTTTTAAGTAAGAATAAAATTATTTTGTTTAGAATTTTTTAAAGTGTAGAGTTGTTTATTTTGGATAAAATTGATTAATTTGATAATTTTTGTTGTTGAATTTTTTTTTAGATTTGTACATTTTGTTTTAGATTTATAATTTTTTTTATAACCACTAGAATGAAGAAAATTTTAGAGCTATAAACTTTTATATAAATTACTGATATGATAAGTGGTTATTAATAAGTAAAAAATAATGTAAATAGTAGACTCATATTTAAATTAATAAAAATTTACTACCAAAACAGTTGATAAAAATATTATAAAAAAATTTGTAAATATAATATTATTCTTAAAAAAATTAATTATATTGTTGAAAGAAAATAAAATATAATTTTATAAAATAAATTACTAAAATTAATATGCATACATAAAATAATATTTTTTTTAAATAAATTGGGGGGCCTTGCTTGCCCCTAAGTCCTCCATGCTCACGTCACAAGCCTTGTCAAATAGTAAGGATTAAAGGAGAAATATTTTAGAACAATTTCATCTGAAAGCTACATGCCTACATGCAATAAAATATATAGATCAAAATCATAATCTCTCCATCTACTTTCTGACTCTCAGAAAGACAACTCAATATAGGAGTAGAATTGTCCGCTTGTAATTGTTAGGTTAGAACAGCAGTATTCATTTACCCTAATTCTATTATATTTTATCATCTAAGAAGTCACTTTATTAATTATAAATACTATTTTATAATATACCAACATTCAAATTTTTATTTTACCATTTAAAATAATATAAAAATATTTCTCAATTCTCTCTGATCTCTATTTCTTTTCCTCTGTTAACTTTCTTAGTCACACCACTACCACCGTTCACCTTCTCCGTCACACCACCACCACTATCTAGCTTCTCAGTTACACCACCCACTTCTGCTGATCAAAATCCATAGCAAAATCTAGAAACCAGAAACTAAAAATCATTCACAAACCAAAAACTATCGTTCTAAATCAAAATCAAAATTAAAAATCAAAATCAAAACTAGAAACTCACCACTGACCCACGCCGCCGCTGCACCACTAACCCACCACCATATCAGTCACAAACCCACTACTGCCAGAAACCCACACAACTCGCCGATCTCTACCGGTAAAAACCTAAATCACTCACCGATCTCTGATCCAAATCAAAATCAAAAATCAAAACAAAAAACCCACAATCGACCCATGTCGCCGCTGCCGCCGGTGCACCACCTGACCCACCCTCACATCAGTCACAAATCCACCACCGCCAGAAACCCACACAACTCGCCGATTTCCACCGCTAGAAACCCAAATCACTCGCCGATCTCCACCGCTAGAAACCACAAAAAATACCTAGAAATGAGAAACCGGTTGAGAGAGAAAAGCTTGAGATTAAAGGGATTTGGAGATGGGTGGGTGAATCGGCGACGATGGCGAGAGAGAGAGAGGGGATGAGAGAGAAGAGAGAAGAGAGAAGAGAGAAGCTTGGTGTGAGAGAGTTTAGCGATGGAGTGAGAGTTTGAGAGATGAGAGACCGTGGAGAGAACTGATAAAATATTAATATTTTTTTTTACAATTGAGCTACAGTGTGATTCTTAATGCAGAATCACACTGTAGCTCAATTGCAAAATTTTTTGCAATTCTGAGAGTTTACAACATTCGCTGGAATGGGCAAAATGGGCTTGAATGGCAAAATGGGCTTACATTTGCCATATGCCCACTCAAATGCTGACCTTCTAAAAAAGTGCATCGGATGAAAGAACTTCCTACTATAACGATGTTAATATTTTTTATGTTTATAATTTAGCAACGTCGGTACATTCCAAAGAAGACACCATAAAAAATAAATGTTGTAAAAAAGGCTTTGCTATGAGTCTGTCTGTGACTTCAATATGGAATTCAACTAAGATTGTCCTTTGAAATATAAATTTATGATAATAATCTGTTGATAAGGTAAATTACATTTTCTGTTCTAAATAAGATATACACCTGATTTTATTTTATTTTATGAAGAAAATTAACCAAATTTTAGATATATGTATATATATATATATATATATATATGTTTTTATATATAAAAATACGTACTCTAATGTTTTGTTGTGCCAATTTGAATTTGAATTTGAAGAAAATGACATTTCAATTGTATTCTTTAATTCTCCAATATTTTTGCGCGGGACAGCACAAGGTCTAGGATTGCCATTTTTAAGCCCATATTTGCAATCAATTGGATCAAATTATAGACACGGGGCCAACTATGCAACATTGGCTTCAACAGTCCTCCTTCCAAACACTTCATTATTTGTTACCGGTATTAGCCCCTTTTCCCTGGCCATTCAGCTCAACCAAATGAAGGAATTCAAGACCAAAGTTGATGAATTCCATCACTCCTCGTCCTCGTATGGAATAGGTAAACCATGATTTCACCTGTACTTTCATTCATTCAGTTTGCTCTCAAATATGTATATGTGTGTGTGTAAAATGGTTTCAGCCCGTGAAATTTTATATTTGTGCAGTATTTTCCCAAATGGAAATTGAATATGGGCAATATAGCCCCGTCTTTTTTAATGCAAATGACTTGAAGAATAATGTTGTTTTCTTAGAATCGACGAAACTTCCTTCCCAAGACATTTTCGGAAAATCTCTCTACACATTTTACATTGGTCAAAATGATTTCACTTCCAACTTAGCTGCTATAGGAATAGGTGGAGTGAAACAGTATCTCCCTCAAGTCGTCTCCCAAATTGCTGGCACCATCAAGGTAAACTACTTATCATGCAACATGTCCTGTGACTTACTACACATATATCATGCAAAACCAACAAAAATGATCCAGCCCAATACCTTTCCTGTTATCTTATTGGTTAAAAAGGAAGCCCATTGGCCACTGTTTTGTACTAAACCAATGCCTTTCTTAGTTGGCCCATTTAAAGCCAGTCCAATCTACATTTTTTTTTTATATAAGGAAGTATTGCCACATATGTCAGACCATTTCACTTCTTGCCTATAAGATGCTGATAGCCTAAAACCCTTAGGCCGACAGTATTGTGGATGAGCCTTGAGATCTCAAGATTTAGAGCATGTGCTTCAAATTTATTGAACCCATGGCCCGGTGTCCCCAAAGGGAGAATTGCATTCTTAATTTGCTAGCATGTATGTGAGAGAGAGTAAGGGCCCGTTTGGTAGATGTGTTTAAAAACTGAAAATTGTTGTTTGAAAATTTTTATGAAAATACGTGTGGGTGAAAAAGTGTATAAAAATACGTGAAATGCTGTTTAAAAACTGAAAATTATTGTTTGAAAAGGGTTGCCAAACACCCCCTAAATGACCAATTGTCAAATTTGTAGGAGGTATATGGCTTAGGAGGGCGTGCATTTCTAGTGTTCAATCTTGCACCAGTGGGTTGCTATCCAGCATTATTGGTGGAGCGTCCTAACAACAGTTCAGACGTTGATGAGTTTGGATGCGTTATCTCTTACAACAATGCAGTGGTGGACTATAACAACATGTTGAAGGAGACACTAACACAAACTGGGGAAGCTCTCTCAAATGCTTCCCTCATATATGTGGACACTCATTCTGTGTTGCTACAGCTCTTCCGCCATCCTACTTCTTATGGTACCATTTTAACCTCTTTTATCACTTTATATACACACTAGCTAATTGAAAGACAAAACATTACTTGCATCACATAAAAAAATTGCGGCCCTCCACAAGTGTATTAACTGGAGGGCCTCAACCTTTTTTATTTTTTTACCAAGATTGATATTACTTGTTGTGATTGATGCAAGTCATTTTGTTCTAATCATAACAAACCATGCCAAGAGTTTTGTAGTTCAACTAGTTGGCAGTTTATAGTATTTTCAAAGGAGGCATCTAGGATTTAAATACTCCCTTCCCCATCTATCAAATTATCAACAAAAAAAAGAAGAAAAAGAACAATCTATATATGCAATTGGAAAAAAAGAAAAAAAAGACTCTAACTCAACTCAAGGAAAAATACTAAATTACGAACACTACTACCGTAGAAGCCTTATAAATTGACATCATAATGAATGTAATTAGTCCACATCAATTAAATTTTTTAATTACTTTTTTGTTCGTGTTCAAAAATTAACATATAGCTTATAAGACTTAGGTATTTGTAAAATCCATATTAACATTCATATCAATAAATGTAAAATAGAAAAAGTGACCAATTTTACAAAATTAACCCCAAAATTCTTCCACGTCAGTTAGGCTAAAATTGTGTAAAGTTACATAATTACTACAATAATTGTGTAAATATATATGGTCACTGTAGCTTTGTATTTGATATTTTATTAATATCTCTCACCTCTGAGCAAACTCTCTCTCCCTCTTGTTTTCTCAATCCCGCATAACCTGCAACCCAACACAACCTAAATCCAAACACAATTCCCACCCGCCACCATCATCCAACCACCACCACCAAAAACCATTACAACAATAGAAAATCAACCCAAAATACTATGGAAAAAACTTGATAAACCCATAATCGATAGAAAATCAACCCAAACCAACCATCAACTAAAAACCCATAACCCAAACCGAGAGAGAGAGAGAGAGAGAGAGAGAGAGAGAGATTTCTTCAGGTTTGCCATAGAGAAAGCTAAGATGAGAGAGATTTTAGAGGAGAAAGAGAGTTGAGAGTTAAAATATTAAAATAATAATAATAATAATAATATATATGAGTATCTAAATAAAATAGAAGATAAAATAGATTATTTGATGTGAGTATTTTGTAAAATAGAAAAAAAGTATGATTTTATGCTTAAAATAGACAGAAAAATTTAGCTAGTCAAACTGATGTGAATGTTCTAACATCACTCAACTAAATGATACAAAATTTTCGTCGAGAGATTTTATGGCCTAAGAGACTTAAACTCGTAATAGGTTCATTACCTTGGCGGTAGGAAAATCATGATCATCAGGAAAATCAAGCCAAAAAACCCTAGTCCTACTAATATTGAAAATTCTACAACCTTACGGTTTGTCTTTCTAGGGTTAACTCCTATAAATATTCAACATTGCGGTTCCATGATAACACATAATTCTTATATTAAAGATGTTGTTTAAGGTATTCTGTTGTGGATATAAGCCAGGCTAAACTATGTTATATTAAAGATTAGTACATAATGTGACTAGTTTCAGAGGAGTTGAAACAACATTTTTTTGGGGGTGATAATTGCCCCACTCGAAAGAACTTGCTACCAGATTAAGAGCAATTCACCTTTAGAATACAACAAAGTCATTAAGCAAACAACAAATATGAAATTTCCTTTTAAGATATATATATATATATATATATATATATTTAATGAGATTATGTATATGACTACGATTCAATTTATATACGCTGAAGAGTTTTGACTCTTCATTTAAATTGTCACATTTTCTGAATAATATGAACTTTTAGAATAATTCATAACCTTTGCAAATAATTTTAAAAAAGCAGTTATTGTATTATATAACTTCTTCTTCTTATAGTCTAGCTCATCTCATCTTATGTTAATAGAATAAAAATTATCTTAATAGAATAAAAATGATTTTCTGATCTTGATCACATTCACAAGGAAAATGTGTCCATTGCAATAGATGGAGTTATAAATGCACCATTGGATGGTGTTTATATAGTAAAATAAGCTAGATTGCAATAGGTGTTTGATAAAATACTTTTTTTTTTTGTTAGGTATTAGACTTTAGTTCCGTCATACATAAGGTGGCAATCAGATTGCAAATTTTGCTTTGTAAAATGATTTGCACTAATTTTCATTTGTTTTGGAGCAGGGCTTCGATATGGTACTAAAGCATGTTGTGGACATGGAGGTGGCACCTACAATTTTGACCCTAATTTATACTGTGGGAACACCAAGGTGATTAATGGGAGCACCGTGACCGCAACAGCTTGTAGTGACCCAAAGTACTATGTTAGCTGGGATGGAATACATACCACAGAATCAGCGAACAAGATTATTGCACAGGCAATTCTAAATGGCTCTTATTTTGATCCTCCTTTTCCATTGCACCAACTCTGTGACATCCACTCTATAGGCTGATCCACTACACTACTTTTTATTAAACAAAATTCAAGCCAGATTAATGTCATCTGCTATGAATGTTATGAATAAATCTACTGCGAGTTGAAATTAAGAACTCAACTAAACTCGCATAGCCAATTGGATACTGATATGCTCAGTGTCATGATGCATTTTTCATGCATCAGTAAGGCCATTATTGCAGCAGTTATGTTATATAAAATGCACCAGCCATTGTGAATTGTAAGGTTCAATTTAAAGGTTGAGCCAAACATATTAAGAGGAGCTGGAAACAATATAAATATAGAAAGATCTTATGGGTTGCCATTTGCCAATACCTCAAAGAGTTCATACTGGAGTGGTGTAAATGGAATCTTGAGAACTATTAACAATTGTAAGCCAATATTGATTATTCAGTTATGAAGGTAGAATCTGAATCTTGCTTGCATGTGTTTTTCATCTTAATATAAAGAGAAATCATTTGCCAAGCTTGGGATGGACTTCTTTGTTGGCCTATATGCTGAATATATATATAACAAGTTAAACTATGGTATCCTTAGAAATTGTTCGTGGGATCTATGCTTCTGCTTTTTTAAACTACTAAAAGCTACGATTAATATTAAGTTCTAACGACCTTAAATTTGTCTTTTATATTCATTATCGGATCATGGATGAAGGTTTCAGGCAGATGGGTTAAGTTGCCGCCTTTGCTTTGCAATACATTAATCTCCACCTAACGTGAATAATATATGCCTAATTACCAAACATGCACATGTGGAAAGGTATAGCATTAGCATTCATCATCAAATATCTATATCATCCCTCCCAAAGTGTATTAAGTCTGGTATAACTACGAAGCTCACACAGCGTTAACAGGGACGGCTTTACATAGAGTCTAGGGACCACCCTGACCTGAAAAAAAAAAAAAAAAAAAAAACAACAATTATTATGTATAAATTTTAAAAATTTATGATTTTTTTATTCTTAAAAAAACTTTGTGATCACCCTAAATTTTGTTTTAGGCCCAATATAATTAAACTTTGGATAAAATTTGGCAACGAACTTGGTTGTAAACAAAGTGCATGTTTGGATTCAGCTGAAAATAAAAGCAGACACACGTCTGCGTTTTTATTCATGGGATTCGTAAGTACTTTTTTTAGCAAAAATAACTTTAAAATTGGGTCTCATGGCATTATTCACACATTTAAAAATTATTTTGCTACAGTGTTTTCAGTTTTTAGTAATAAGTAATATCCAAATAGACCATAAGGCTACAACTCTAGCTATTCAATATATTTTTTTTATTGAATGTAAATTTTAACAAATCCACCATTTAATTATATTTTCTTTTTAAATCCTCCACACTTGCAAAATTTCAAGAAAATAAAAGATCAATAGCTATGTCGTTAATCAAATATTTAAATTTCGAGTTTTTGTAATCTAAAATTATACATAAAAAATAAGTTTAGGGATCGAATGATAAATAACATCTGACTGACATGCAATTTTGACGTGTTTTAAGAACATAGAGAATATTTTATTCATCGATTAAATTTTCAAAATATGCAATAATATTAATTCGTTTAGTAAAAGTAGTTACAACTAAGTTTGTAGCCAAATTTTGCTATTAAACTTCGGTCCCCTTAACAATATATTAGGTCCTTACAAATAAAAAGAAAAAAGTTCAACAAAAATTTTATTTAACTAAACCTTTGAAAAAACATTGATAATGTGACTATATGTAACGATTTCAAAATTTAAAAAAAAAAAAAAAAATTGTAGAAGGAAATTGTAAGATTTTAAGTGTATGTGCACGCGTGTGTGTTTGTCAATGTATGAAGTTCTTTTTTTATTAGATTTTGTATAATTTAAGTTTCTTAATTACCATTCTCAAAAAAATTCCTAAAATTGCCATAGAATGTTAATATAAAAATGCATATATTTGTTACCTGAGATAATTATTGGCACATATGAGCTTGCTGAGCTTGAAAGAGAGATCACGGCAGAGGAGACAGACAAATTGTAGGAGGCAGTAATCTGTATTCAAATTTAACAACCAATTTTCTCCATCCTAGTACTACCAAAAAAAAAAAAAGTGCAAACAGAAGAAGAGTAAAAAATTGTATAGGGGTACTATCAGAGAAGCAAAAATAATGAGAATATATCACAAGCATACTTTGTTTCTTTGTCTGTCTAAAATTTAAATGACGTACAAATTAAGGTATCTTCACTTGTAAAAATGGGGAAACAAAAAAGGTACAAAGAAATTATATTGTGAATCAGGGAACATATTCATTCTCAAGGGCTGGCTGAGTTCTAATCATTGATGCAGAAGGCATTTTTGTTTCTCCTATCCAGAATGTATCAATAGCCACCCCTTTCTCAGATTGCTTCTCCATTTTCCTGATCTTCTTCTTCCTTACCACTCTGTAAATGACCACCACGACCACACCCAATAAAACCAATCCAACACATCCCAGCCCTATTCCCAGCACCCAAAATTTCAATCTATTCTCTTCTTCATTTGGAACAACAACAGAAAAATGACCTGGACCTAGTGAATGACAAACATAAGACTCACTCATGTTCTGCAATTTAAACGACCCATCAGCACTAAATTTGACACATTTTGGTGTCACATTTTTTCCTTCTAGCACATGATGATAAAACCGAACTGCAATGGGGTCCTTCAGGCCGTTGAACTCAAGCTTATGTATGCCAATCATTCCTGAATGCACAGAATCATAAGCCTGGAATCCGACAACAGGCGCAACCAACCTATAACCAGGCACATTATAGTAATAAGAAGACCAATTGCCAAAGTTCTGATATAGTATGGCTAGCCTTTCAACGTAAGGCATTGGCCAAATCCTTGATGGGATATGAAAGAAACTAATATTAGCTCCTTTAGCCCAAAATTGCCCTCTTCTGAGTCTAATAACTGAAACCTCCATGCCAGAGAAGTTAGCAGGGAGAGGAATGTTGTAAAGAAAGCCTGTACGAGGCTGTCCTAGAATGTTATTTACATGACGATGAATAAAAGCATCAAGAGCCTTAAGGTCATAGTGATTTGATCCTTGAGCAAATGATGATAATGATAGCGAAAATACCATCCATATGATGTACAATCTTTTGCAGAAGTCGGCCATCAACATAACCCGGAAAGCCTTTTCCCGTCTTTCATGTGGAATTCTTGAATCGCAGACGGGGATGGCCATTGAAAAGGCAATCCCATTAAGACTTGTCGCTATTACATAACAACCTCTTTAAGAAATAGATCTTGAACTCCAACAAATAGTAATTTAAAGCTATGAGGCTTTGTTTGAGAAGGTGAACCAAAATCACCTCAACAAAATAATAAATGTGCTCCAAATTTGAAATCTTCAAATCTTTATTGTTTTGTCGCGATCTTCTTGGAATTGCCTAGGAATAGAGGATAATGGGTTGGGTTAGATAAGCCTAAGATGGAAAATGTGGGTCTTGGGAGGGGTTCGGTAGTTGTTGTATTCTATGAGTATGGGAATCCATTTTAACTGGCACCCAAACAACAAGGGGTTTTCTTCTTGATTTGTTTCTTTAGAATCTTCCTATTTTGTTGTCTATTTTATATTCTTAGTATACCTTTTCTTCTTCCTAGTAAGTTGGGTTAGTTAGTCAGAGAGAGAGAGAGAGAGAGTTTTAGTTAGGACATACCATGCCAACGACAACGAGGACTTCAGGTGGCATAGTCCCACAGGAGAGGACGGAAGCTATGCATCTCCAAAAAAGAGATGCTTGTTTTTAGGCTAGTAATTTGGAATCCACATTGACTCAGAAAAAGCAACCAGAACCACGTAAAAAGGAAGAAAGTGACATGAAAGAGAGTTATGGGGCAGAAACTTGATTATTCATTTGCAAAAGTCCTCTTCATTATTATTATTATTATTATTATTATTATTTGGATAATGGTAAGTTTCAAGATTGTAGGAATAGAACTAATGTACCTTTCTTTCTTTTTTTTTTTTTTTTTGGATAATGATAAGTGAGAATTTGAAACGTTAGATTTTTCTTTTTGATAAAAATAAGTTCATTAATTTAAGGAATAAAATTGTTTGGGTAAATTTGTGAAGTTCATTGTTTTCAATTTATTTACAACTATGCTATTAAAAACATTTTTGGTATTTTGTAAATATTATTTTTAGCTGTTTTCAAAGTCCCATTTTTAACAGAGGAAGAGGAAATAATTTTCTAAATAATGTATTTAGAAAACATTAGTCAAACAATACATTTAAGTGTAAGACCCACGGTTTATGGTCCCCAAAACAAAATATTGTATTTAAATTTTCTAACCAAACATGCCCAAATTAATTCTAAAATCACTTCTTCTTTTTTTTTGATAAGTAAAATCACATTTTCTTTCCCCCACAAAGAATAACATGAAGGTGATTTTTTGATTCATAACCCACATTGAATTCGTGTGCGACTTACGAAAAAAAGTGACTATATAATCTTACAACTCATATTAATACTACCTTTGAGGTTTAGAGTAATACCAAGCAGGTCCAACACTTTTTAAAAGTAACCAATATGGTCCTCAATCACAATTTAGTCCCTAAACAGAGTAATGGACGCTACTCACTTTTTAACTCTCCCTTCTCTTTTCTCCTCTCTGACTAAAACCTCTTTTCTCTCTTCTCACTCTTATCTCAAACCTCTCTTCTCTCCTAAATAATCCTTGGTGCAGTGATCACTCCACAAGTATAAGTTCTTATAGAGTGTGGGGGTAATGGCCGAGATTTAAGTCTCTAGAAGAAAGTTTCGTATAAATATACACTTAGATTAGGTTAGAGTAGAATTTTTATCTTATATAAAAATAATTAAAAAAATAAAAGTTATGTAGTAAAATTTATAATATTTTTAATATTTTCATATTTGAATTACTTGTGATTAGTAACACGTCTATTTGTAAGACCTATTTATTTAAATTTGTCTTATTTCTGTCTCTAGCATTACTTAATTATTTGAGCTTTCTTAATAATGAAAAAAAAAATGTAAACTAAAATGTTTTAATATATCTCAAAAATATTTATATATAAAAAATAACTAAAAAAATTTGCCCCCAAATTTGGGGCCTTCTCTAGTAAGGGGGCCCTAGGCAATGGCCTAATTGGCCTAAGCCTAGGGCCGGCCCTGGTGGGACCATCTCATGGAGTTGATGATGATAGATTCGGGTTCATTGGTGATGGTACATAGGTTTAGTTGTTTGGGTGGCTGGAATTGGTTTGGTTTGGTTTGGTTGTGGGTTGCGGGTCTGGTTGGATTTGGGTGTCTGTGACCATGGGTGTGGGTCTACGATGGTTGGGTTCCTATTTATGAATTTGGTTTTATGGTGGTGGGCTTTGTAAAGATGGTGGTGAGGCGGTCGTTGTGGTCTTGACAAGTGGATTTATGCGTTGTGGTGGGTTTTTTTGGGTGCGATTGGAGTTCGAACTATGGGTTATGTTGTGAATCAGGGTGTTTATGGTTGTGGACCCGCAGTGTTGTGGTTTGGTAGTTGTGGGTCTTGCTGTCTGAGTTTTCGTCACAATGGTGGTCTGAGAGAGAAGAAAAGGTCTGAGATGAGAACAAGTGAAAAACTACTTTTAGGGACTCAATTGTGCTTAGGGACTATATTGGTTAGTTTTGAGAAGTTTTAGACTTACTTGACATTAGCCCAAACCAATAGTTAATGAAATTTACCCCCAATAATTATTTAAATTGATGCGGGGTTAAATTAGGAATTTCGTGGGGGCAGGCCTAAAACCCTTTCCCTTCCACCCACTGAAGTCTCAAAACTCATCAGAGACTCACTGCCACCAAAAACAAAACAATTCCTTGCCTTATTACTCTCTCATCTCCTGATCATGATCATATTTCGAATCCTAAAACCCAACTCCCTAACATCAGTGGAATCATTGAGCCACCAATTCCTCCAAAAATGCGGCGTCAGCAAAACCGCAAAGGGAAAGGACAAAATGAAATCAGGCCAACTATTGAAGCGAACAAGAACCAACACCAAAAAAGGCACCATCGCTACTGAATCACCCAAACCCGGAAAAGGTTTCGAGAGACAAGACCGATTGGAGCAACTATGTCTCAACGCTCCCACTCCTATTCGCTACTTAAACCCCAGAGAAAGAGCACGCGAAGCTCAGAGAGAGAAATTGGGACTCATCAGCAAAGAGCGCCAGCGCGAGCTGGATATCCTGAAGAAGCAGAACAGCAAGAAGGCTTCCAAGAAGGATAAGGAAGTGTTTCAGGAGATCATGGGGACACCCGGGTTGGATCTCATTTCGCTTGGGATTGTGGATGCTGATTTGGTTCCCAAATATGAGCTCACTGCTGAGGATGGCAAGCGGTTGGCCAAGGAGTATAGTCGGGTTTTGATGAGGAGGCATCGCGCGAGGCAGGCCGCTGAGTCTACCCTTCTTAGGTTGAAGAGAGAGGCCATTGAGGCGCTGCCGGAGGAGCTTAGAGCTGCTGCATTGGTACCGGACCTTACTCCCTTCCCTGCCAATCGGTTCATGGCCACATTGACTCCTCCCATTGAAGGCTACATTGATAAGGTCATGGAAGCCGCAAAGAAGAGCAGTGGCAAGGAGAAGATGAGATGAGACGATCTCAATTCCCAGGTTTGTTTAATTTATTTATTTATCTATTATGTTTTTTAATGTTTAATTATTTATTTAAGTTTATGGCATTGGTGGGTTTTTCAAGGGTATGTGTGAACTTTACTGGGAATTTTAAGGTTTGATTGACACAGAAATGAAATAACCAAAACTCAAGAAAGTTTTGCTGGGAATGTTTGAGCTGAAATTTTAGGGTTGTATATTATAGTCCACCCATAAAATAATCACCCTGTTAAATTTGGTACAATTTCAAAGTTGTTTGAATGTTAACAATGTTACCAAGTGGTTAGGTCTGCAGGATTTAGCACACAACTAAGCATTTTTTTTACACACACTCAGTAGTCTTGAACCCACAATCGCACTCTCCATCCAATTATTATAGGAGCAGGAATTTGTACATAAATCTTGGCAGGCACATAATTCATATCCTGAGTTTAAATGCTTTGAAAGGTCTAAGGATTTTGCAGCCAACTAGAATAGAAATGTTACAGTAAATATATTGCCTTCAATGGAGACAGGATTTGATACTCTGATTAGGACCCCTTGTTTATCCATCTAAGCATCAAAGCTTCTCTCCATTGCTGCCTCCAATGGAAACATGTTTTTGATACTTTGCTTAGGACCCTTTGTTTACCCAACTTAGGGATGGAATTAGGACATAAGTTTGGGAAACACCAGGTTGGTTTAGCATTCATATAGACTGGAAAGTTTGGTAATTCCAAGCCCAAGAGTTTAGCTTTGATCCCACCCCCACCCATCCCCCCAACAAAGAAAAGAAAGAAAGGAAAAGAAAATTAACATTGCCTTGAGTTAATATATTATTTCCAAAGAGAAGCTCAAAAGTTGAACTGTAGATATGCATAAATAGAGCATGTGAATTGTTATATGACTATACTGCAATATATTTTATGTTATCCAAATAAATCAATGAGCAACTTGAAATAATTTTCACCGAGGACAGAATCATGACGTGATTAGCACAGTGTTTCTTGTTTTAATTATTTCTGAATAGGATTTCCCTTGTTTCTTATAACATGTGAAATAAAAGATTTTATTTCAAACCCCCCCCCCCCCCCCCCGGCGTGGCCTGTGTGTGTGTGTGTATCCTTGTAAACAATTCTTTTGGATTTGTTGTCCAGTATTTTCTTATAACATGTGAAATAAAAGATTTTATTTGTCACCCCCCCCCCCCCGGCGGGCGCGCGGCCTGTAAGTGTGTGTATCCTTGTAAACAATTCTTTTGGATTCGTTGTCTTCAGTGAGGCCGTTCAACTAAGAATTTTTCTTTAATTATTTGAGAACCAAAAAGCTTCATGTAATTGTCCAACTACGAATATCCTTTAATTGTGTGTACCCAGGCACTCAACAGAATGAATTTCATGTCAAATTGCTTCTTGAGCATGATGTGTTTCTTGTTAAAGTTATTTTAAGTTTTAAATATAAATAAATAAAATTTGACACTGCCTTGAGTTAATCTATATTCAAAGAGAAGCTCACAATTATAGCCGTAGTTACACAACAACGGGGCATGTCAGTTGTTATTTGACTGTATTGTACCGCAGATTTTTTATATAATATGTGTAAAGCAAAAAGGTAATAAGCTGGGATCATTTAAATTGAGGACAAAATCATGGTTTTTTTTTAAATAGAATTGCCTTTGTTTCTTGTGACATGCTGTGAGATAAAAAGCTTTTGGTTCATTTTTTTCAAGACTCATTGTGTGTGTGTGTGTGTTTGTAAACAATTCTTGTCAGCTATTTGTTGAATTTTTTCAGTGAGGTTGTTCAACTGAGTTGGTGCTTTGGTGATTCATTAAATTCTGATTCTATTGTCTGACTGTAATGCAATATATTTTATGTAAATATCCAAATGAATTAGCCAGCTGGGGATCATTTTCACTAAGGACAGAAACATAATGCGTAATATTTTTTTTTTGGAAGGGAAGGAGGGGTTGGGGGAATGGAATTGCCTGGCATGCTGTGAGATGAAGGCTTTTGGTTCTTCTCTCTCTCTCTCTCTCTCTCTCTCTCTCGTGGTTTAGTTCTCTAATACTTTTAGTAAGGCTTTTAAACTGAGATGGTCCTTTGGTCAGTTCTCTAATCCCATGTAATTGTGATTCTATTGTATGTATGGGTATTGGATACTCATCTCTTAACATAATGAAAATTCATGTGAAATTGCTTCTTGGGCATAACATGTTGCTTGATAAATTTACATTTTACACACCACACACCACATCCCCCCCCCCCCCCCCTCTTTCTACATAAAATATATATATATATATATATATATGAGGGTACATGCAAAGGGGTGAGGGGATGGCGAATTTAAATAACATTTGGTGGATTGGAATAGGGTTTTCTCCCTGATAAAATATGGAGGGTTGGAGGAAACTAAGCACTTTTAACCAAGCCATATTGGTTAAGTGTTTATGGAGGTTTGCAGAGGAAGGCAATATGTTTTGGTGAAATGTGATTGCTGCTACATTTGTTTTATTTTTTTGGGGGGGGTGTAGATGGACTACTTTGATTGTTCATAGGCCACATGGACTATTGCTTGGGTGGGTGGGGCCAAAGTTTTGAAAATTTTTTATAGCATATGTTTTTTTTTTTTTTTTTTTTTTTTTTTTTTTTTTTTTTTTTTTTACAATTTGGGCACTTAAAATTTTGGAGGAAACTAATTTATTTTTTAATAAAAAATATTCACTTATAGCATTCCCTTTTTTTGTGCTTTAAGATATTGGTTTGTTATGTTCATAATTGATTTGTTTTATTGATGAGAAAGTCTTAGATGTTACTCGCTAAGCATTTGTGTTTGTTTATTTTTGTTTTGTTTTTTTTGGGCAGGGGAGGGGGGATGTGGGGGTGGGGAGCTGAGGGAACAGAATGAAAGTAAAATTGGAAGAATAGTTAAATTAAACTAAGAAATAGTTGACTAAGAAATAGTTGTATTGCACAAAATTGAGCATTGGATTTTGTACATTTGTAGCAGTTTTCTTTCTTCCTATATTATTATCTTAGAAACCAAGTAAAGCTATAGTTTAAATATTTTTAAAACCTAGTTGTGCTTTGGAAAGCTAACAGATTATACTGTCTCTGAAATGAATTTAGCTTCTTCTCTTTTCTCTTTTCTTTTTTTATTTTTTTTTTGGGGTGGGGGGTGATAGTTCTAGTCGTTTTGGTATTGTTTTGTGATAATTGCTTTTTGACTAGAACTTGTTATGGTCAATTTAGATCTTAAGAAAGTAAATAAAGCGTAGTTTTCTTTGTAATGTGTTGTTACATGTGCCATTGGGATGTGAAATTGGTTGATCACTTGCTTCTCCATTGTGCATTGGCTTGCAATTTGAGTTGTTATCGAGCTGAATAGATTTTAATTACTAGAGCATTGAAACTAGGTATTAAGCTTAGTTGAATTTAGCAGAAACTATTGAAACTAGGGATCATGCTAGTTTTCTTTGAAATTTTACAATAAAACTTACTGCTTTGCTTGAAACAAATTGATCTTCTCTCTCTCTCTCTCTCTCTCTCTCTCTCTCTCTCTCTTTATTTTATTTATTTATTTATTTTTAACTACTTTTCAGTTTTCGATTGTGATTGTGTTAAATCTTTTTGGACTCTTAAGGGTAAGTAAAATCTTTGAGTCTCTTTATTTTATTTTATTTATTTTTAAGTACTTTTCAGTTTTTCGATTGTGATTGTGTTAAATCTTTTTGGACTGTTAAGGGTAAGTAAAATCTTTGAGAAGCACCAAAGGAGATGCTAGATTGCTACTTTTGTTGCTTAATACACATATGATCTGTGTCTGTTATGCATCTGCTTTAGCCTTTGTGTTCTTTCTAATCCCACCCTCCTTGCGTGCCTGCCTGCCTCCCAATGTGATGATGCTATGACAATGGAACTAGACCAAGATGGAATATTTATTATTTTTTAGGGGGGGAGGGTGGTGGGTGCAAGGCGCTTGCTGATGTTTTATTTCCTGTCTCATAATTGTAATTCGTTTGATAAAATTTCTTATGCTATCCCTTGTGCTGCAGATGGAGCTATGTTTATAAGCCTGAAGAACTTCAACTGTTTCACAAGCGGCAATTGGAAGTCATGGACCTGTATTTTTGGGTTCAGGTGGGAGACCAAGCACCAATTGATTAATCTTGCTGAATTTAGGACTACATGTTCTGGCAATTATAACCTGTTTGTTTGGGTGGCTTTTGATGGTCAAAGCATATGTATGGTTTCTGATAATTAGTGTCTTTTTTTGCCCATTTTACATGTTCAAATCCATCATGAGTTCTTTTGATTCAATCCAATATTGCAAACTGCTTGAACAATATGGTTAGGAAAAAGTTAAGCTTCAAACCAATTGGAGTAATTTTCCTCCAACCCACTATGTGTCCATGTGTAATTTAGTTACATGACTTCTTTAATGAGTAATGTGAATTGTTTAAATAATACACTTAAATAATCTTATAATAATTCACCAAGAAGTAGGTTAGAAGAGGTAGTTCCAAATTGGTTTATAGCTAAACTTTTTTTATACGGTAATGGATTGAAATGTAATGAAATGGCTTGTGGTATAATCATTTTAGACTTCTAGTTTGCATATCATTCCAGTCACAGACACAGATAATTAGCTGGCAGGTGCCACACTTTTTGTAGGTTTGAATAATCAATAATCCAAGTGTAATGGCCCACGATTGACACAAACTTTCGATATTTAAAATATATATATATATATATTCGATTAAAAAATTGATGCAAATATGAAGGATGCTTAAAAGTTGAAGGTAAATTATATTTTAAACTCTAAACTCTATAATTTACTAGAGGGTTTTAAAGTAAAAAATATAAAGTTTTCAAAATTTAAAATTAGAAGACAAATTTTAAGATTGTTATAAATTAAATTCTATTGTTCAGTAAGTTTCGAATTGAACTTCGTATTTTCTAAATTGTATCAAATTAAATCCCCGAATCAAACTGAAAAATTTAGCCTTTGAATCTAGCCTTAAATTTTTAGAATTTAGAGTTTAATTTTATATGATTTTAAGGTAGATAATTTGTTTTGAAATTTGTGAACCATTTGAAATTAGTGAAACTATATTGTTTAATTTCTAATAGTTGTAAACTTTACAGAATAATTTGAAATTGTTAATTATATAGTAATATTTAATTTGAAATCACCTTAAAATATAGGATTTAGAATGTAATTTATGCTAAAATTTATTTAAAGAGTACCTACTACCCATGAAGTTGGAATATGTATTTAAATCCTACTTAGAAGTGGCAAAGTAGGCACTTTAAAATTCCAAAGCCAAATTGACTTTGCAAATAAAAAAAGAAATTAAAAAGAAAAAAGAAAAAAAGCCCCATTGACTTGGATGGGTTGCAAGCGCTTTAAAATTCCAAAGCCGAAATAACTTTGCAAACAGAAAAAGGAAATTTACAAGAAAAAAGAAAAAAAGAAAAAGCCAAATTGACTTGGATGGGTTGCAATGAATCAATGACATGTAGAGGCCACAATTGCAAGCTATTATGATGGGCCTTTCTCCTTTAAAGTTAATTTAATATTATGTGACCTATAAGTCATGTATTAGATAGTAAATTAACAGGTCGTTAACTAGTGGAATGTACATGCACCAGATAGAAAATATTAAATATTTCCACTTTGTTTAATGCTATCATGTTCTGTTTGGATGGGAAGTTTGATTTTTACATAGAAATTATAAAATAATGGGATCCCATCATTTAAAGTCCTATCAAATACTAATTTTATTATATGGATTGAATATTACATAGACAAAGATATCCCACTATTTTTTGGAGAATTGAAAATGGTATACATTAACAAATCTGTTTTTAGAAAAATTTTATTAAGAATTGAAAAAACTGTCAAAACTTTTTCAATTTCCAATAAATCTTTTTTCTAAAAATGATATAATATTGTGTGCCCTTAAAGCACACGGTAAAATCCAAGTTCTAAATAAAGAGGGGGCTATGTGATTGGCAATGGGCAAAAGGTCAGAAGTTGGGAAGCCACCTTGACCTAGGTGCCATACAACTCAGTGGCTCAATAGCCCTTAGTAGTCAATCAAAGTCAACTAATTGATTCCATGGAAGGAGAGTGGGACTCAGTGAAGTTTCAAGAAACTATTTAATGATGCATCAACCTGTGCCATTAGGAAGGTTCCCCTCTCAATGAAAAACAAACCAGATCAATTGCTGTGGATAGCAAATGCTCAAAGGAAGTTCATAAAGAGTTGCATCATTTTTTTTGCAACAAGGTGTGTTGTGCAGTACAGAAAAATCAGTGTGGAGAAAGCTATGGAATTTGAAAATACATGAAAGGTAACAAAACGCTACTATAGAGAATAGCTCAAAACATTCTACCTACTAAATGTAGGTTACAAGAGTTGGGACAAGAACTTGATGCCAAATGCCCTTTATGCAAATGTGGGGAGGAATCTAGTTTGAATAAGAATGCGTAATGGTGAAAGCTTTGTGGTTTGCGGGAAGATGGAGCTTATAAACCGGCTCCTGGCCTACTGTGTCAATCTTGCAACTAGTGCATGGGGTTGTTGAGCCATCTACTGCTCTGATTCCTAATGAGATCCCTGCAGTTCAGTTCCAGACCATGAAAGCAATTATTTGGGAACAAATTTGGAGCATCAGTAACAAAGTAATGTTTCAGCAGGTTGAAGTCAAGATCAATGTCATGCTAGCTGTGATAGACAAGAAATTTCAGGAGCATATTGCAATTTCAGATCAACAGAAGACGGGTAAATAACTCAGTGGCAAGCACCTCCATTGGCTGTTTCACAATTAATTGTGATGCCGTAGTAAGAAGAGATTGTGGGGGATATGTAGTTGCTGCTGGCACTAAACTGGAAGTCAAAACCTCAGTAAATTTAGCTGAGGCAAAGACCACAAGATGGGCAATGTCAATGGCTCAATTGCTGAAGTTAAGAAAGCTAAAAGGGGAGAGAGACTCAAAGATATGCTTTGATGCACTCTGCAAAGCCACAACCAGGGAATATGATCATATAGAACCATGGGAACTGAGAATTGTGCTAGAGGATGTTCTGGAAATGGCAAAAGAGATGGACCAAGTAAAATTCAAATGGGCAACAAGAGAGGCTGATGAAGCTGCCCATTTTTTTTACACACACTCAGTAGTCTTGAACCCACAATCGCACTCTCCATCCAATTATTATAGGAGCAGGAATTTGTACATAAATCTTGGCAGGCACATAATTCATATCCTGAGTTTAAATGCTTTGAAAGGTCTAAGGATTTTGCAACAAACTAGAATAGAAAAGTTACAGTAAATACATTGCAGCCTTCAATGGAGACAGGATTTGATACTCTGATTAGGACCCTTGTTTACCCAGCTAAGTATCAAAGCTTCTCTCCATTGCTGCCTCCAATGGAAACAGGTTTTTGATACTTTGCTTAGGACCCTTTGTTTACCCAACTTAGGGATGGAATTAGGACATAAGTAATGGGAAACACCAGGTTGGTTTAGCATTCATATAGACTGGAAAGTTTGGTAATTCCAAGCCCAAGAGTTTAGCTTTCATCCCACACACCCCCACCCCCTCCCCCCAACAAAGAAAAGAAATGAAAAGAAAATTAACATTGCCTTGAGTAAATCTATTATTTCCAAAGAGAAGCTCAAAAGTCAAACTGTAGATATGCATAAATAGAGCATGTGAATTGTTATATGACTATACTGCAATATCTTTTATGTTATCCAAATAAATCAATGATCAGCTTGAAATAATTTTCACCGAGGACAGAATCATGACGTGATTAGCACAGTGCTTCTTGTTTTAATCATTTCCGAATAGAATTTCCCTTGTTTCTTATAACATATGAAATAAAAGATTTTATTTGTCACCCCACCCCCCCCGGGGCGCTCGGCCTGTGAGTGTGTGTATCCTTGTAAACAATTCTTTTGGATTAGTTGTCTTCAGTGAGGCTGTTCAACTAAGAATTTTTCTTTAATTATTTGAGAACCAAAAAGCTTCATGTAATTGTCCAACTAAGAATATCCTTTAATTGTGTGTATCCAGGCACTCAACAGAATGAATTTCATGTCAAATTGCTTCTTGGGCGTGATATGTTTCTTGTTAAAGTTATTTTAAGTTTTAACTATAAATAAATAAAATTTGACACTGCCTTGAGTTAATCTATATTCAAAGAGAAGCTCACAATTAGAGCTGTAGTTACACAACAATGGAGCATGTCAGTTGTTATTTGACTGTATTGTACCACAGATTTTTTATATGATATGCGTAAAACAAAAAAGGTAATAAGCTTGGGATCATTTAAATTGAGGACAGAATCATGGTTTTTTTAAAATAGAATTTGCTTTGTTTCTTGTTACATGCTGCGAGATAAAAGCTTTTGGTTCATTTTTTTCAAGACTCATTGTGTGTGTGTGTGTGTGTGTGTTTGTAAAGAATTCTTGTCAGCTATTTGTTGAATTTTTTAAGTGAGGCTGTTCAACTGAGATGGTGCTTTGGTCAGTTGAGAACCCAAAAGATTCATTAAATTGTGATTCTATTGTCTTGAAAAAAATGAAAATTCATGTGAAATTGCTTCTTGGGCATGCTATCTTGCTTGTTGAAGCCCCCCACCCCCAGAAAAAAGAAAAGAGAAAATTAGCACTGCCTTGAGTTTAATCTATATTCAAAGAGAAGCTCACAACTGGAACTGTAGTTCTACAATAATGGATCAAGTCAGTTGCTACCAAATTGCTAAAACACTGTAATACGACCCAATAGAATGAAAATTCACCTGGAATTGCTTCTTGGGCATGGTATCCTGCTTGTTGAAGTTCCTTTTTACATTAACTTATATTTCAAAAGAACGCTCCCATGTAGAACCGTAGTCTACAACAACAATGAAGCATGTCAGTTGTTATCTGACTGTAATGCAATATAAATTATGTAAATATCCAAATGAATTAGCCAGCTGGGGATCAATTTCACTACAGACAGAAACATAATGCGTAGTATTTTTTTTGGAAGGGAAGGAGGGGTTGGGGGAATTGAATTGCCTGACATGCTGTGAGATGAAGGCTTTTGGTTCTTCTCTCTCTCTCTCTCTTTCTCTCTCTCTCTTGGCTTAGTTCTCTAATACTTTTAGTAAGGCTCTTAAATTGAGATGATCCTTTGGTCAGTTGTCTGATCCCATGTAATTGTGATTCTATTGTATGTATGGGTATTGGATACTTGTCTCTTAAGATAATGAAAATTCATGTGAAATTGCTTCTTGGGCATAACATGTTGCTTGATAAATCTACATTTTACACACCACATACCCCCCCCCCCCCTTTTCTACAAAATATATATATAAGGGTACATGCAACGGGGTGAGGGGATGACGAATTTAAATAACATTTGGTGGATTGGAATAGGGTTTTCTCCCTGATAAAATATGGAGGGTTGGAGGAAACCAAGCACTTTCAACCAAGCTATATTGGTTAAGTGTTTATGGAGGTTTGCAGAGGAAGGCAATATGTTTTGGTGAAATGTGATTGCTCCTATATATATATATATATATATATATATTTTTTTTTTTGGGGGGGGGGGGGGGGGGGAAGTGGTGGGGGAGGGGGGGTGTAGATGGACTACTTTGATTGTTCATAGGCCACATGGACTATTTTTGGTCAGCCTTTTATGTAGCTAGGCTGCTAGGGAAGGTAGCTTTGCTGCCCATGATGTTATGAAATGGGCTTTGAGTTGTAATCAGTGGCATAGCCACGCTGGTGCTTGGGCGGGGCCAAAGTTTTGAAAATTTTTATAGCATATATATTTTTCTTTTTTTTTTCTTTTTCTTTTTTTACAATTTGGGCACTCAAAATTTTGGAGGAAACTAATTTATTTTTTAATAAAAAAGATTCACTTATAGAATTCCCTTTTTTTGTGCTTTAAGATATTGGTTTGTTATGTTCGTAATTGATTTGTTTTATTGATGAGAAAGTCTTAGATGTTAGTGGCTAAACATTTGTGTTTGTTTTGTTTTGTTTTGGGCAGGGGAGGGGGGATGTGGGGGTGGGGGTGGGGGTGGGGGAGGGTTGGGGAGCTGAGGGAACAGAATGAGAGTAAAATTGGAAGAATAGTTAAATTAAACTAATAAATAGTTGTATTGCACAAAATTGAGCATTGGATTTTGTACATTTGTAGCTGTTTTCTTTCTAGCTATATTATTATCTTAGAAACCAAGTGAAGCTATAGTTTAAATATTTTTAAAACCTAGTTGTGCTTTGGAAAGCTAACAGATTATACTGTCTCTGAAATGAATTTAACTTCTTCTCTTTTTTTTTTTTTTTTTTTTTTTTTGGGGGGGGGGGGGGGGGGTGGGGGTGTGATAGTTCTAGTCGTTTTGGTATTGTTTTGTGATAATTGCTTTTTGACTAGAACTTGTTATGGTCAATTTAGACTTAAAGAAAGTAAATAAAGCGTAGTTTTCTCTGTAATGTGTTGTTACATGTGCCATAGGGATGGGAAATTGGATGATCACTTGCTTCTCCATTGTGCATTGGCTTGCAATTTGAGTTGTTATTGAGCTAAAGAGGGATAGGACAATGCTAATATTTATAGATTTTAATTACTAAAGCATTGAAACTAGGTATTAAGCTTAGTAGAAGTTAGCAGAAACTATTGAAACTAGGGATCATGCTAGTTTTCTTTGAAATTGTACGATAAAACTTACTGTTTTGCTTGAAACAAATTGATCCCCTCTCTCTCTCTCTCTCTCTCTCTCTTTATTTAATTTATTTATTTTTAAGTACTTGTCAGTTTTTCGATTGTGATTGTGTTAAATCTTTTTGGACTCTTTAGGGGTAAGTAAAATCTTTGAGAAGCATTATTAAGGTGGAATTTAGTACGGTAAGTTCTTGGCAAATTATACTAAGCTTGAGCCTTGTGTTTTGGCTTGGAGATCATTATCATAAATATTGTATATCACCTCCATCCCTACAGCAGTGGAGGAGAAAACTGACTAATTGGGGTAATATGGGTGGTAGTCGTAGTTTTTTCTTAGAATCTAAGCTCTTTCAGTTGGTGGTTGAGGAAGGAAGTAATTTTTACTCCTTACGTATTTATGAACGGGGCAAACATTTCATGAAGTCAGTTTTCATGGGGAAGAATGCAGCTGTATGGTTGATGAAGAATATAGAACACACGGTAGTCGGGGTTAATACCAAACAGTTTTTTACGCTTAGAGAAGGAGATACTGCGTACTCCTTCCAGAGAGGATCGAATTCCTCTGGTCAGTTCCTTTTAGTGTCTGAGATGAAGGTAGGTGGGTACAGAAGATCTGTCATTATTCCTGGAGGCAAAGCACAAAATGGTTGGAAGGCCTTTGGGCTTGAACTGAGGAAGATGTTGTATCCTGAACAATATGCTTTAGGTGGTTCACGCCAGACGAATTTTGTGTCTCTGCCACCGAGGAGAAAGTGGGGGCCTCCTTCCTCTCAGTCCTTTGTTGAGATTCTGAAGGGGCAGGTGCAGCCAAGGGAGGTTGCGGAGAAGAAGAAGCATACAAGGGGGTTGATGGCAATGACACCGAGATTTACAGGTGCTAAGGTGGGTGATTTTTCGGTGGGTAAGCCTGATAGGATGGTGGTGAGAGGAGGGGCTGGGAGGGAGCAGAACATTTATGAGGAGTCAGAACTAGGTGAGCAAAACCCGGCAGATAATAGGAGATATTACTCAGCAAGTCTCAGTTCAAATTCAAAAGTATGGGAAAATGGTAAGAGGAGCGATTTCAGGAGATTTGGCAGGACAGAGAATGGTCTAATCGTGGAGGTTGATGTGAAAGGAAGGAGACGGGTCTTCTGGGATAAAAAGAAAGGGGGAGTAAGGAAATTTAAATGGGTTCCACGGGCTCCCAAGGAGCTGGGCAAGGGTAAGCTGGGCATGGGCTCTGTTGAGTTGGCGGCCCAAGTGCTAAGTAGTAAGTCAAGTTTAGGCCCAAGCACAAGCCCAGAATCTTTTGAGCCCGGTGAAGGTTCTAATATAGGTGATAGGCCTTTTTCCTCAGTTGTTGTTCACGAGAGGGCTGGGGAGAGGCCATTGCAGACACCGACGTGCTCTGAGCTGCCGGTACAGGTGGCCGGAGGTCCGGCGAGGTCACAGAGTGCATGGGTTCAGGCCGAGAAGGGTGGAGTGAGACTCTCGGTGTCTCCGATGAGCCCTGTTCTGACGGTTCTGGTGGAGCGATCGGAGATTCGTCAGAGGGTGACAAGAGTTAGCGGAGCTTCGCCGGCAGGGGAATCGGAGTTGGTTTTCTGCTTTAACCCTGACCGGAAATCTATCGTGGGCTCCAGAATGCTGTCAGTTGGGCTGTCGGGTGGGCTGTTTCCAAAAGGTAGGAGGACGGTGATCATAGAACTAGTGCCGAGATGGGTTCGACCTCTTTTTTCTGATCTTTTTCCGGAGTTTTTGAGAGCTGGGCCGCTGGGCTTTGGAGCTTTGGGCCAGGATGTCAACTCCTCTTTTTGCAAGGAACTCTCCTGCCTTCCTAGGGAGGTCAACGAGGTCATGGATGTGGAGGATGAAACTAATTCTTCTGTGGGCTCTTGTGTTACAGAGCTGGCAGTTTGTTTACCTCTGCAAACCATTGCTCCGAGTGCGTCGATGGAGTTGGCAGAGTTGGAGGAGGTTAATGAGGAGTTGTGCCTTGAGACTAAGTTAGATATTTCTGGGTGGGTGAAACACAGGATCCCTGGGTTTTGCAAATTGGTTGGGTTGTCAACAACTCGACATGAGAAGTTATGCATTGCGTTCTTACAGAGATTAGAATCTGAAATGGAGGCGGCCAATGTGCTACAGAGGAAAAAAATGGGCAGCAAAAAAGTGGCTATGTCCAAAAACAAGGGATGCAGAGAGCTGCAAAATTTGATCTGTTCGGTGAACTATGACCGGAGATAGGGGGTGGTCTTGGGTTGGTGTTAGGAGTTGGGGATTTTGTTGTGTTAATGAAGATAAAAATGGTTTCGTGGAATATTAGAGGTTTGAATGATCCCCGGAAACGTCTTGTGGTGAAGAATTTGTTGCGGGAGTGGAAGTGTGATGTTATCTGTCTTCAAGAGACAAAGATTGCCAGCATGAATAGACAGCTGGTTTGCAGCTTGTGGGGCTGTCCTTATGTGGATTGGGCTGTTTTGGAGGCTGATCGGACTGCCGGTGGTATTCTGCTTATGTGGGATAAAAGGGTCTTGGATAAGGTAGAGGTTATGGTTGGTTCTTTCTCTGTTTCGGTACAGTGGAAGGGGGTGGGAGACGATTTTTTATGGGCTTGCTCAGGCGTTTATGGCCCAAATAACAATAGCGAGAGGGAACACATGTGGGATGAGTTGGTGGGCATTCAGCAGTTTTGGAGGGTTTCGTGGTGTTGCTTGGGGGACTTTAATGTTGTTCGCTTCCCTAGCGAGCATAGGGGTGAGACTCGGTTGTCCCTGGCTATGGCAAAATTCTCTGAATTTGTCGAGGATCTTCACTTGGTTGATTTGCCATTGGAAGGAGGTAGCTACACTTGGTCTAGTGGTACGGATCAACCAGCGATGTCCAGGATTGATAGAGCTTTGGTCTCCCCAGATTGGGAGGACCATTTCCCAGATGTCATTCAAAGAGTCTTACCCCGTCCCATATCAGATCATTGCCCAATTCTCTTGGAGGCAGGGGGAATGGCAAGGGGGAAAAGTCCGTTCAGATTTGAAAATATGTGGTTGAAGACGGAGGGTTTTGTGGATAGAGTCCAATCATGGTGGAATCGGCATTCCTTTGCAGGTACTCCCAGTTTTGTGTTTGCAAAAAAATTAAAGGCTTTGAAAGAGGATATCGTGCATTGGAATCGCCGAGAGTTCGGCAATGTAGAGCGTCATAAGAAGCAGTTACTAGAGGAGCTGAAATCTTTAGACGCTAAGGAAGGGGATCTTGGTCTCAATGATGGGGAGAAATGTCATAGGGCAGAGTTGAGGTCTCAGGTGGAGCATACTCTTTTCTTGGAAGAAATTTCCTAGAGACAAAAATCTAGGATGTTATGTATCAAGGAAGGGGATAATAATACCAAGTTCTTTCACAAAATGGCTAACTCCCATAGAAGGTCTAACCATTTGGGGACCTTGGAGGTGGATGGGGTGGTGTTTGAAGAGGAGTCTGAGGTGAGTAATCAAGTTGTTCAATTTTATGAAAACTTGTACAAGGAGTCTGAGGGGTGGAGGCCTTTGGTGGAGGGTTTGGATTTTGATTGTATTGGGGATACGGAGAGGGTTTGGCTTGAAAGGAAGTTTGAGAGAGAGGAGATTATTCAAGTTGTTAGAGATTTGGAAGGGGATAAAGCGCCAGGTCCGAATGGGTTTTCTATGGCGTTTTATCAGCATTGTTGGTCAGTAGTGGAGAAGGATGTCCTCGCGGTTTTTGAAGAGTTTTTTCATCATTGTAAGTTTGAAAAATCTCTTAATGCTACCTTCCTTGTATTAATTCCTAAAAAGAATGATGCCTCCGATATAAAAGATTTTCGCCCTATTAGCCTGGTGGGGAGTCTATATAAAATTTTGGCTAAGGTCTTGGCAAATCGGTTGAGAGTGGTCTTAGATCAGTTGATCTCTGAGACTCAAAATAGCTTTGTGGGTGGGAGACAAATCCTTGACTCGATTCTTATTGCTAACGAGTGTGTGGATAGCCGAGGGAAGAGTAGGGTTCCTGGTGTCATTTGTAAGCTTGATATTGAGAAAGCCTACGATTATGTGAATTGGGAGGCCTTGCTTTATTTGTTGAATAGGTTCGGCTTTGGTACGAAGTGGTGTAAGTGGATCTGCACTTGTATTTCCTCAGTTCAGTTCTCTGTCTTGGTTAACGGGTCTCCAGCTGGTTTCTTTGGTAGCTCAAGGGGGTTAAGACAAGGGGATCCTCTTTCCGCTATGTTGTTTTTGATCATGATGAAGGTGTTTAGTAGGATGTTGAGAAGAGTGGAGGAAGCTGGTTTGATCCGTGGTTTTGTTGTTGAGGGTAGGAGGGGTGGTGGGGAGTGTATATCGCATCTTTTGTTTGCAGACGACACTAACCTTTTCTGTGATGCAGATGTGGAGCAAATTCTGCATATTCGGTTGTTGTTACTTTGTTTTCAGGCGGTAACAGGTTTGAAGGTCAATGTGCATAAGAGTGAGATGGTCCCAATAGGGGAGGTTGTTGATGTGCAGAGTCTGGCTGATCTTTTGGGTTGCAGAGTTGGATCTTTGCCTATGTCTTACCTTGGCATGCCGCTGGGGGCTTCTCATTATTCCCCTTCTATTT
This sequence comes from Castanopsis chinensis, assembly GCA_032878915.1. Taxonomy (NCBI): domain Eukaryota; kingdom Viridiplantae; phylum Streptophyta; class Magnoliopsida; order Fagales; family Fagaceae; genus Castanopsis; species Castanopsis chinensis. Next base: position 3,528,653 of record JAVQMG010000106.1, on the reverse strand, counting down.
GGAATCCAATTTTGGAAAAAATTGAGCGGAAATTAGCTGGGTGGAAGAAGTTGTACTTGTCTAAGGGGGGCCGGTTGATGCTCCTCAAGAGTACGTTATCTAGTCTTCCCACTTATTTTCTTTCGCTTTTCATCATTCCTACTCAAGTGGCCAATAAAATCGAAAAGCTGCAAAGGGACTTTCTATGGGGTGTTAGCAAGTCTCATCTGGTAGGTTGAGATAAAGTTTGTGCGCCTATAGCCAATGGCGGTTTGGGGATAAGGAAGCTCACTACTTTTAATAAGGCGTTACTGGGGAAATGGTTGTGGCGGTTTGGAAAGGAGGAGGATCGGTTATGGAGGAGGGTGGTAGCCTCAAAGTTTGGAGAAGATTGGGGGGGTTGGACCTCAAAACTCGGTAGGGGAGTCCATGGGTGTGGTTTGTGGAGAGGTATTTGCATGGGTTGGGAGGTTTTCAGCAAAAATTGTCATTTTGTTGTAGGGCTGGGGAATAGAGTGAGGTTTTGGCAGGATGGGTGGTATGGGGATCAATCCTTTCAGTTGGCTTTTCCAAGGTTGTATGGTATTGCCATGGATAAGGGGGTTTCTGTGGAAGCTTCTTTGACTAGGCAGGGGGCGGAGGAGAGGAGAATTTGGGATGTTCGGTTTGTTAGAGATTTTGAGGATTGGGAGATGGATGAAGGGCTGCATTTCCTTCGTTTATTGGGAGCTAATTCTCCTCCGATAGATGTTGGAGACCGGATGAGATGGAAGTTAAAGCCTAATGGGGAATTTGATGTTCGGTCGTTTTATAACAAGTTAAGGGCCTCTCCCTCTCTTGTCTTTCCTTGGAAAACTATATGGAAAGCAAAAGCCCCTAGGCGAGTTTCCTTCTTTGTTTGGTGTGCAGCTTGGAATAAGATCCTAACGGGAGATAACTTGAGATTAAGGAGATTGGAGTTTGTGGATTGGTGCATTATGTGTCGTCATTCTGGAGAGACGGTAGACCACTTACTTATTCATTGTGAGTTGGCCTATCGGTTATGGAGTTTTGCCTTTAGAACTTTTGGTTTGTCTTGGGTTATTCCTAGTTCGATTCCTCATGTGCTGATTGGCTGGTGGAATTGGTTGGGGAAGCACTCTTCTCAGATTTGGAACTTAGTTCCTTTGGGTATCCTTTGGTGTGTTTGGAAGGAGCGAAATCGGCGGACTTTTGATGATCTGGAAAGCACCGGTGATCAGTTGCTTGCTTCTTTTAGCGGGACTCTTTTTGATTGGTCTAGGGCGTGGAGACTCACGACTAGTGACTCTCTCCCTTCCTTTCTTAGCTCCCTTTCTCTGTTGTAATTTTATGTTGTTTCGTTCTCTTTCCTTTTTTAGTTTTGGTCTCTTTCTCTTGTTTTTTCTTGGTTTGCTCTGTGCTCTTCTTGCATAGAGCAGCCTTTCGTATATATACAAGTCTTAATTATCAAAAAAAAAAAAAATCTTTGAGAAGCACCAAAGGAGATGCTAGATTGCTACTTTTGTTGCTTAGTACACATGATCTTTGTGCTCTTTCTAATCCCACCCTCCTCGCTTGCATACCTGCCTCCCAATGTGATGATGCTATGACAATGGTACTAGACCAAGATTGAATATTTATTATTTTTTAGGGGGGGAGGGGGGTGGGTGCAGGGGCACTTGCTGATGTTTTATTTCTTGTCTCATAATTGTAATTCGTTTGATAAAATTTATTATGCTATCCCTTGTGCTGCAGATGGAGCTACGTTTATAAGCCTGAAGAACTTCAACTGTTTCACAAGCAGCAACTGGAAGTCATGGACCTGTGTTTTTGGGTTCAGGTGGGAGACCAAGCACCAATTGACTGGTGCAATAATCTTGCTGAATTTAGGACCACATGTTCTGGCAATTATAACCTGTTTGTTTGGGTGGCTTTTGACGGTCAAAGCAAATGTATGGTTTCTGATAACTGGTGTCTTGTTTTGCCCAATTAGTGGATTTTACATGTTGTTCAAATCCATCATGATTTATTTTGATTCAATCCAATATTGGCATATTGCAAACTGCTTGAACAATATGGTTAGGAAAAAGTTAAGGTTCAAACCAATTGGAGTAATTTTCCTCCAACCCACCATGTGTCCATGTGTAATTTAGTTACATGAATTCTTTAATGAGTAATGAATTGTTTAAATAATACACTTGAATAATCTTATAATAATTCACCAAGTAGTAGGTTAGAAGAGGTAGTTCCAAATTGGTTTATAGCTAATCTTTGTTTATACTGTAATGGATTGAAATGTAATGAAATAGCTTGTGGTATAGTCATTTTAGACTTCTAGTTTGCAATTTGCATATCATTCCAGTCACAGATAATTAGCTGGCAGGTGCCACACTTTTTGTAGGTTTGAATAATCAATAATCTAAAAGAAATTCTATTTTTTATAAATTGACAATTTTAACCTATTTTTCCTTATCATTTAAGCAATTAAGATAAAATATAAAACAAATCATCAATATCTTTTCTCTTATCTTTAACTATCTTTTCTTACCAAAATGACATAATCAAGATAGACAACTCTGTTGATATATTTTTAAACAAAGTTCTATTTAAGTTTCACGTATAAAGAAAAAAGTTTAAAGGGAACTCTTCATTATTGCCAAGTATTCACTTTTGATGTTGTGTGTATGTTGCTCAACAAATTATTAATAGTTTATATTTTGTTTTTCATTATTTATTTAGATAAAGATTATTTTTAAAGGACTTGTTAGTTCACATTCAATTCTAAGGATAGAATGGAAAAAATAAATAATTCATTTAAGATTTCTGAAAATAAACCAAATATTGTCATCTCATATTTTTAGGAATTTTAAGAGATTCCAAATAAAACCAAACATAGGAATAGCTACATTTCTAGGCGTTCAGATTGCAAGGAATGTAATTCCTAAAAATCTGAATGTTGGGTGTAATGTGGATTCTCTTGTACCAAACGCCAAATAAGTGTAGTGGCCCATAATTAGCACAAACTTTAGATATTTTAAAAATAAATACATATATGATTAAAAAAATTGATGCAAATATGAAGGATGCTTAAAAACTGAAGGTAAATTATATTTTAAAGTTTAAACTCTATAATTTATTAGAGGGTTTTAAAGTTGTTAGGACATATGTAGTTCAAGTCTGTGAACATATGTCACTATTTTATGTAATTGGCTTATCCTTAGACAAAACGCACTTTACTTGTAATTGGGTAGGTTTAGGATGAGTTTAACACTTCAAGAAACAGTGGTTCAAGGTTAAGTGTTGAAGTCGTCAAAGTCTGTCTAAGAAACAAGCTAGGAAGTGCAAGGTTTTAAAGCTCGACACATACCTCGACACATACCTCGACAGATGCATCTATCAAGCTTTAAAGGAGCTGTTTTGCCCGAGCCTCGACAGCTTCTTGACACCTCTTGACACCTCTATCTGTCGAGAATTAAAGAAAACAGATTTCCAGGTCTGTTTCAAGTCTAATCCGTGAGTGTGTCTTTGGGACTTCTTTTCTCTTAACCCTAGACATATAAAAGGATTATTTTAAGGGCCGTCAAGTAGGGAAGCAGAAGATACAAGTTGCACATTCTTTGAGAACTTGTTCATATAATTTGTGATCAGAAAGACAAAGTTCGTGCCCTAGTTCATCTCTGATGATTTGAAGAACTTTGCAGCCAACTCTTTCTCTCTCTAGTTGGTATTTGAAGTCGCGTACTGAGATCCGCGCATCTGGTTAGTCACGTACTTGGGAGCCGTGCATTGAAAGGAGAAATTGTCACTACAGAACAAGTCCAATTAGGTATTGGGGTAAGAGTTCAACTGTAGGTTGGTGAGGTACTTGGGATTCCTTACTTGTAACTGCTTGTTGTGATAATAGTGGAGTTTCGGGAGTGGTGACCTTAAATCACCCGGTGGGGTTTTTGCCGTAAGGGTTTTCCCCATTCGTGAACAAATCACCGTGTCATTTATTTTCCGCTGCATTACTTAGTTTGGTGATTTGTTTGTGCTGCCACGTGATATTGCATGTTAATTTGATTAATTAAGAACTGGGCTAATTAATTAATCTAAGTTATCACAAGGGGTCAACGCATTTGTGACCTGTCAAAAGTAAAAAAATATAAAGTTTTCAAATATTAAAATTAGAAGATAAATTTTGAGATTGTTATAACTTAAATTCTATAGTTCAGTAAGTTTCAAATTGAACTTCGTATTTTCAAAATTGTATCAAATTAAATCCCTAAATCAAACTGAAAAATTTAGCCCTTGAATCTAGCCCTAAAATTTTAGAATTTAGAGTTTAATTTTATATGATTTTAAGGTAGATAATTTGTTTTGAAATTTGTGAACCATTTGAAATTAGTGAAACTATATTGTTTAATTTCTATTAGTTGTAAACTTTACAGAATAATTTGAATTGTTAATTATATAGTAATATTTAATTTGAAATCACCTTAAAATATAGGATTTAGAATGTAATTTATGCTAAAATTTATGTAAATTGTACCTACTACCTATGAAGTTGGAATATGTGTTTAAATCCTACCTTAGAAGTAGCAAAGTAGGCACTTTAAAATTCCAAAGCCAAATTGACTTTGCAAATAAAAAAGGAAATTAAAAAGAAAAAAAGCCCAATTGACTTGGATGCGTTGCACCCATCAATGACATGTTGAGGCCCCAATTGCAAACTATTGTGATGGGCCTTTCTCCTTTAAAATTAATTTAATATTATGTAGCAAAGTAGGCACTTTAAAATTCCAAAGCCGAATAAACTTTGCAAACAGAAAAAAGGAAATTAAAAAGAAAAAAGAAAAAAAAAAAAAGCCCAATTAACTTGGATGGGTTGCAATGCATCAATGACATGTAGAGGCCCCAATTGCAAGCTACTGTGATGGACCTTTCTCCTTTAAAGTTAATTTCCTTTAAAGTTAATTTAATATTATGTGACCCATAAGTCATGTATTAGAAAATTAACTAGACGTTAACTAGAGGAATGCACATGCACCAGGTAGTTAGAAAATATTAAACATTTCCACTTTGTTCAATGCTATCATGTTCTGTTTGGATGGGAAGTTTGATTTTTACATAGAAATTATAAAATAATGGGATCCCATCAAATACTAATTTCATTATATGGATTGAATATTACATAGACAAAGAGATCCCACTATTTTTCGGGGAATTGAAAAGTCTAGGTAAGTTCTAAATAAAGAAGCGGGCTATGTGATTGGCAATGGGCAAAAGGTCACAATTTGGGAAGACACCTTGACCTAGGTGCCATGGTTGGATAATTTCAAACCCACTCCTAGAGACACAACTCACAGCCCTTAGTAGTCAATCAAAGTCAACTAATTGATTCCATGAAAGGAGGGTGGGACTCAGTGAAGTTTCAAGAAACTATTTAATGATGTATCAATCTGTGCCATTAGGAAGGTTCCCCTCTCAATGAAAAACAAACCAGATAAATTGCTGTGGATAGCAAATGCACAAAGGAAGTTCTTAAAGAGTCCAGCATTTTTTTTTGCAACAAGGTGTGTTGTGCAGTACAGAAAGATCAGTGTGGAGAAAGCTATGGAGTTCGAAAATACATGAGACGTAACAAAACGCTACTATAGAGAATAGCTCAAAACATTCTGCCTACTAAATGTAGGTTACAAGAGTTGGGACAAGAGCTTGATGCCAAATGCCCTTTATGCGAATGTGGGGAGGAATCTAGTTTGCATAAGAATGCGTAGTGGTGAAAGCTTTGTGGTTTGGGGGAAGATGGAGCTTATAAATCGGCTACTGGCCTACCGTGTCAATCTTGCAACTAGTGCATGGGGTTGTCGAGCCATCTACTGCTCAGATTCCTAATGAGATCCCTGCAGTTCAGTTCCAGACCATAAAGCAATTATTTGGGAACAAATTTTTGGAGCATCAGTAACAAAGTAATGTTTCAGCAGGCTGAAGTCAATATCAATGTCATGCTAGCTGTGATAGACAAGAAATTTCAGGAGCATATTGCAATTTCAGATCAACAGAAGACGGGTAAATAACTCAGTGGCAAGCACCTCCATTGGCTGTTTCACAATTAATTGTGATGCCGTAGTAAGAAGAGATTGTGGGGGATATGTAGTTGCTGCTGGCACTAAACTGGAAGTCAAAACCTCAGTAAATTTAGCTGAGGCAAAAACCACAAGATGGGCAATGTCAATGGCTCAATTGCTGAAGTTAAGAAAGCTGAAAGGGGAGAGAGACTCAAAGATATGCTTTGATGCACTCTGCAAAGCCACAACCAGCGAATATGATCATATAGAACCATGGGAACTGAGAATTGTGCTAGAGGATGTTCTGGAAATGGCAAAAGAGATGGACCAAGTAAAATTCAAATGGGCAAGAAGAGAGGCTGATGAAGCTGCCCATGTTTTAGCAAACCAGTATTTGGTTAATAACTAGAATGGTTTTGTTGATGTACTGTGACTACTGTCTTTACCTGATCAGTTTCTGCATGTGATCAGGAAGGATGCTGCTGAATGTGATGTTGCCTCGTTATATAATTGAATCTTGTTTCTTTGTCAATACATATACAAATAAATTTTAATATCTATCACTGAAAACTGAGAAATGAAAAACATTTATCCCATCTACTATCATATCTTATCTGGGAAGACAAACTATGATCCAAAATCAGTCAGCGTCCAAATATATACCCAAAGGTCCCAAAAATCCATGTCTGCATCCACCCAAAGTCAATGATTACTTGTTGAAAATATATACATACTCTTCAACCCAAATCGTGGAGACATCAAACTAGACTAGGTCCAAGAATTTCTTGAAAAAGCTTACGATCTATCACAAGAATTGGATAACATCCCAGCAAAAAATGGTTGAGATCTAAATAGCAAACCTCAGGTGCGATGTCGCGATGAATTAATTGTCAAACAATTTCTCATTAGACAAACAATGAAAAATTAATATATATATATATATATATATATATAATCTTATTTTTGATATATGAGTCACTAATTCTTGCTTCAGACTCAGCCTTAGCTTCCTCAACTTAGCATCCAATCTAGAACCCATGAACTTTTTCCGATGAACTGCTGGCAACCCAACTTGAATAAGGAAAATTTCGAAGGACTGGACCTCCACCTCCACCAGCTGAAACCAAAGTCAAGCTGTGCTTATGATGGTTGTGTTGCAGAAGAGGACAAGGTGGGAAAGCCATAGTATAGAATCTGACAAGGGGGATTAGTAGAAATGGGTTTTGTAATGGATTTTAAATTGGGGCAGGGATGAGGAAATTTTAGATAAAGTTTGAGAGAGGTGGAGGTGAATGAAATGGAGAAGGGGACAAAAATTAATTTGGTTGAGGGTTTGAACTTTGACAGAAGAAAGAGGGAGAAACCAGGAATTTTTATGTGGAACTTACCTGTGTCAAATTCTGTCTAAAACTGCCCCATGAGTTTTGAAATTTCCTTTCATGATTCACCCAAACAAGGAATTTTATTTGATACGAATTTAAATTCTGTCCGGTATCCAAATTCTGCTTACAAATCTCCTCTACCCAATTACACCATTATTAATTCCCTCATAGTTCTTATAAAACAATTTTTATACATTCAGTTCCACAACACAAAAAACACAGCAAAACAAGCAGCATACGTGCTACATACCTCTATTAAACCACAGGTTCCATCATTCCCTTAAGAGTAGAAACTGCCAAGAATTCATGGAATTCCTCTAACAGACCTATTATTCAAAGAATCAAAGGGCACCAACCTAAACAGAATCTGATTCAGCTCATCTCTCTCTGCAAAAAACCACCACTGCTTTGCTTTATAATCTTATACTCAAAATTCTTGTTAGTTCTTATCAGAAAGTAGTCAACATTCTTCCAACTATAATCAACATGTTTCTCCTAGGAAGTGCTATGACCATAGTCCACAAAAACCTTTCTAATGTTCGGTAGTGATAGATGAAATGAAGTCTGCCTTTTATATCGAACTGGTGCATGGGAATGGATATTGCATAGGGTATAGTTTGAAGTCAGATTTTTTGCTTTTCCTTCTTTAAGAGCAGAAAATACTTGGAGAAAACCAAAAGAGAACCTCCCACTTTAGAGTGACGAAGGCTAAATTTTTCTACAAGATTGTTAAAGAGTGAATATCAGAAGAAAACATGCATAGTACCTTTTTTTTTTTTTTTTTTCCTATAAGTAGAAAACATACATAGTACTTCCAACAGCGTAGATGCCATCCTAATGAACAAGTAACTTATTCTAACTTCTAAGCTCTATATGACCATATCTCAAGAGAGTGGCTTGGAATTCTAAATTTATTTGGAAAATTGTAATACTAAAATCTACAAGCAAACTCTGAGGCATATTGCTTAAGGAGTGAAACAAACAATACGCAAGAGAAGAGATGACAGAATCAAAATGTGAAAATCCTGCAAGTTCAGTCAATGGCAGTGGCTGATAACATGATGCACAAATAGATAAGAAGAACAAAATGTGATATACCTTTGACTCCAATGACAGAAACATTTATAAACAAACATACTCACCTGTAATTGTAAACCAACCAGCAAGGGCTACCACAAATAGTTAATAATAACACAAACAAGTAGTCAGTTACCTATCCATTCAAATTCCACTAATTATGGTTATGGCTAAATTGCAAGAGCAAATAACTGAATAAATGAGTTTCATTGACTGCCACTACTAACAACCAATTAGCAATTGCAATTTGAGTATTATCAGAAATCAAAACAACAGCCAAAGGCGTTGTAGCTCAACTCAACAATCACTTCCTATTGGGTAAATTGCAAGGGTGAATAACTGAATAAATAACCTTACTGCCTTCAATACTTAAACGAGCTTCATTGACTACTTCCAACCAAATCGTTCAAAATTCAAATCACCCCTTCCCCCAATTATCGAGTAATCAACAAACAAACAATTAATCTTTATAAAATTAAAAAAGAAAACAAGAACCAAACAGTACAGGCTCCATATTATTATTAGGGTCTATAACAAGACACAGGAAAAGTATGATGATGATGATATGATCATACAACAGAAGAAGCAGCCGCAGCAGAAATGATGAAAAGGCAGATAATTAAAAGAAAAGAAAACTCAGATCTTGTCAATATCTTCATCCTCAAACTCAATATAATCATCGCCAGCAGCTTCATCTTCCTCATCCAAGCCACCAGTAATACCTTCGTTGAGGCGAGTGGTCTCGGGCAATTCACCGTAGGCTTTCAAGAGGCGAGCCTCGTCAGGCATGTACTTGAGGATAACATCAGCCTTGTCGTCCTGGTAATCCCTGAGACCAACGAGGATGATGTCCCCAGCAGCGATCCAAACCTTTTTGTGCATCTTTCCTCGGATGTGGCAGAGGCGCTTGGAACCGTCGATGCACATGGCCTCGCATCGACCGTTTCCTAACATGCGGAGCACTTGGGCGTATTCTTGTCCGTCTTCCTTGAACACCAGTTCGCGTTTCTCGTCATCCGCCTCGTTCTTTCCTCTCTTCCTGTTCTTTCCTCCCTTTCCCTTGTTCTTCGGCATACCTCTTCTTCTTCTTCTCCTTCTCCTTCTTCTTGCGTTGGATTGGAATTCAGCTGATTTTATTTTACTACTTGTGCTGCGTTGTGTTGTGTTGTGTTACTTTTGAGGGGAGGATGCTTGCTTTTCCCGACTGCCGCTTTTACCCTTTCTTTCTTAGCGTCTCTGCCTGCCTGCCTGCCTGTCTTCGACTACGACTACGGTTTTATTTATAAAAATCACAATAATCAATTATAACCTAAGAAATTAAATTTTAAAATCAATTCTGAAATTTTTAATTAATTCAATTCTGAAATTTTTAAAATCACAAGTCATGACTTTTCATTATATTTTTACAACAACCATAGGTGTTAATTTGTTTTTTTTTTTTAAGAAAAAAATTATTGTTAAATCTACTACAATAACTTTTCTACCCACCTACGTCAATCATTTATAATCTACAACTTATAATTTATTACAAAAGTATTATAAAAATAATATATATATATAATATTTTTCTTTTAGAATACAAGAAATAAAGTTCTATAATTTTAAAAACAATAACAGTATGTTAATTTCTAAGAAAAAAATGTATCAAAAAATATACTTAAACAGAGAGTGTGAATAAATTTTAAGAAAAGATTTTCTCTAGTAGTTTTTTATTTTTAAATTTTGTTGAATTACAATTTTAACTCAATTTTTTTATTTTTTAAAAATATGAATTATCTAATTAGATTAGAAGTATTTTTAAATTTTTTTAAATTATTTCAATTTAGAGTTTAATTTGATTTTTTTTTGGAACTTTGGCTTTTACTAAATAAATAGACTATGACTTTCGTAAAAAAGTTACTCTCTCTCTCTCTCTCTCCATTTAAAAAGGGTTGATTTTAGAGTTTAAATATAGGTTTATAGTTTGATTTTTAATTTTGTAGAATCTTAAAGATTTAATTTGATATTCTTGAAAATATTGAATTTGGTTTTTTTTTTTTTATAGATTTTAAAGTTTATTTATTACATTTATAATATATAAACTTAAGTGATTTTTTTTGGGTTAAAAGACAGGTTTTATTTATTAAAATAAGAGATTAAATATCAGTTTTTTCCCTTGAGCCAACTTGGATGGTTAGATTCAAAAGTGAGAGAATTTAAAACGAAGTTTTCCTCTTCTTTTTATTTTTTTTAATTTTCCTAGACTTTGCTGGAAGGTAACGTGCTATTGGCGATGATGTACAGGTGTAGGATCCAAATAGGTTGCCGAACAATCAAGAACGTCAGTAGATATTTGTTGGACAAAAATGAAAAATGGTCTTTACTTGACTTGTCAAAAGTTTTTAAGCACTTGCGTCAGTATATTGATTGCTGCGTGTATCAGCACCTATCATCAGTGATCAAACTCGTTTTAGGGACACACACATTCATATCTTGCTTAGGTGTTTCTAACTTTTAAAATTGATCATTATTTCTTTTTTCTTTTTTTAAAGAAATTGATTGTAACATCATGTATTTCTTTAAAATTGAAGGAAATTATAAGATTAAAAAAAGTTGTGATCTATTAGACTATGGACTAATATCGCTTATGTGAAATATGTATTCTTAATTTCTAACCAAGATTATCATATCCAAAAAATAAAAAGAAAAAACTTCCAGAAGCTAACGTTGAGTTTTATCCTAATTTGCTTTTCCCTGATGTATGCGAGAATTTGGATTCCTATTTCCAACTCTCCCAGAGATTGACAATTGATTTCCAAATTTACGTCATGAAATCTCAAAAAATTTATTCCCTCTAATCTAATGAATAAAGAGAAGTTGCAACTTGCAAGCACAACACTTTGCCCTCCCACCATACTTTTATCAAATATTCTTTCCTTTCATTTAATATTTCTCTATCGATAAGAAAGATCCTTTTCCTATTTCTGAACTCCTCCTCACTTGCATTGATTCTGGTACCTCAAAAATCGACAGAGACATACACTATTGCTTGCTCTTCAATCTTGATAGAAGACATAAATTGAGGTGAAACTATCACATTATCTCAAACAGTACTACATCGAAAAAAACATTGATACTGCTACCTACTCAAACCCATTTACATTTTTTCCCCTTCTGAGCACTAGTAGGTCCAGAACAAAAGGAACATTACTAATCAGCATTCAACCTCAGTGCTAACCAAAGTATCTAGTGCATTGTGCCTGGATATTACAAATTTTGTCCCTTTGAAGTTAAGAGAAAAAGGGCAAGGGAGAAACAAAACAAAGGTTAGAGCCACCAACTCGAGCAGCAAATTAGCAATGTTCTGGAAAAATGGAATGGAAGAGGAGTCAGTGCCTGATGGTAAGCTCAGCTCTGAGATGGAGGACGCCGTTTATGAAGTAAAGACTATCATCAGCCATGAAGGAAGTCCATGGTATAGCAAATAAGTTCCGGTAGCCAACTGCCTTGCCTCCAGTGAATGTGTAGTTGCCTTTGTATTTGCTAACAAACTCCTCCGTTGGCTTCGATCTTGCTGCAAATTCATAGTCCACTGCAAAAGTCACTGATCCCTTCTCCTGCATCCCCAAAAACAGCCCAAAACAGTGGAACGAGCTCTGCTGGTCCATATTGCAATGTGCTGACAGGAAGAATCCTTGGCCACCCAAATGAAATGCCTGAGAATACACACGTCCAGAGGGGAATAAATTTGCACACTCCTCTCGCTTTAGGTCCAGGTACACCACACACTGCTGCCGTGGAAGTTCAAATTCTACCACCTTAACAGGGCGATATTTGTAGGCCCGCTCCACAAAGCGACGATTCAAGGTGGCGGACTCCTCTGCAGCTAAAACGCGTTGCCGGTGTGGGGCCTCAGCCTTGAAAAAAAGGGCCTCAAGCACAAGTTTGGATGCAATCTCATGATCAAAGTCATTACAGGTTAAGACCTTCTTAAGCTTCCGGCAGGTCATGTAAGGGAAGCGAATGAAGCGTGCAAGGCGTGCGCCTAGGACTTCCCGCCGCTCCTCCAGTTTTGAGTACTGAGCCCTAGCCCATTTCAACACAAAGTCATATACAGCATCCTCAGATGGCACCTGGAGATCGTCACTGGACAATATCGCCTCTACTCCAGCAAGAGGCAAGGCCATCACCTCTTCTTGGAACCTGGTAAAAGTGCCAAAACCCAAACATGAGTTGCCTCCCAGAAGGCAAATCGCATTTTATTTAAAACAATGATTAAGAAAACAACGACAAGAACAATAGCAGTAATTCATAAAGAAATAACAAAAAATTGGTTTGACAACAATTGTGCTCATTTAATCATGATGCCATTAACACATTGTTCATGCCTGTTTTACCCAGCACAATAATATAGGTGTAAAGAAATTGCTAGGTCGACATATAAAATGCTTGGAGAAATTTATGCCTTCATGGGATACCCCCGAACAACAAATCTTGGAATTTTGTTCATGGAAAGTTGAGGTGTAATGACACTAACTGACTAACAAGAAAATAAGAGTGAAATCGCGTGATGGGTTAATAAAAGAAAAACAGATGATATGGATGTTTGGAACTTCTTTAATAGGTCTTACTAACATTACTCTTCATTTGATAAAACTCATTCACCATAATCATAGTTGAAATAATTCAATATTCACTGATAAAGGTGAAGAAGAAAACGACTAACGTGACAGCAGTATCATATTCTGAAGTAAGACAAAAAAAAAAACAAATTTACTAACATGACAGCATTACATATTCTGAAGTAAGACGAAAAAAATACAAATCTTACACCAACACCAAAGAAAATAGCTAAGCACAAAAGGCATATACATGCAAGGGTAAAGTATGATCCAGTTTTAATTGTTCATATCAACCTCCCCCCCCTCCCCCCAACAAAACAAAAAAGAAGGGCAGTATAAGAAAGAGAAGACATGGAAAAGTAATGAAGGTCCAGTCATATAGTGCAAGTAAATTGGAACTTACTTAGTGATGTCCTTATAGCGGCTAGCAAGGTACTGCTTTGCTGCATCAGTCAATGGCTGGACAGCATCAGCCATTAAGACACTTGAAGGAAGCTCCAGATAGAGCAAAGCAGACTCAGGTGTCATGGACATAGTGCGCAACTGTCGGCTACAGTACCGCATGCATGAAGCAACCTCAAACTTGTCAGCAGCCATCAGAACATCCAGCAAAGCAGGAGCAGTAGTAACAGACACAGTATTACTGTACATAAAATTCAGGAGCTCCATGAGAGCAGCTTCCTCTGTGCAACAGGAAAAGAAGCATGATTGTAATTTGACTTTGACATGCACAACAATAAGTTAATAGTTTTCACAAAGGTAAAGGATAATAGTAAAAATGGGAAGCTTATGATATATATATATATATATATATATATATTTTATATACCAGAGGCATTGATGCGTAGGGTTACATGTCGCTGCTCTGACTCCCTCATCCCATTTGAGAATAGCTACAATAAATAAGAAGGAAATTAAAAGACCATCTAACAACTATCACAGGTAAACATATGTAAAACACCTTACAGAAATATAACTCTACCTTATAGAAGAATGGACTTTTGGCTGCCAAAATAGGAGAGCTGATATGCAATGTTTTAACTCTCACAACTGTAGAACAATCCATGCTCCAGTTTGAATCATTGCTATTTGCAGCTTCATCACCTACAAAAATAAGAAGCTGGATTAAAAACATACACCACCACGAAATCGTTAAAAAAATGAACTTAGTGGAAGAACAATATTCTATAGCTGCAAGAAGAACAACATTTTATACATGTCAGTCCTCTTTGCCTCTTCCTTCTAGTTAATCTTCAGATGATATTAAAATTGCTGAGTTGCTGAAGTTCTAATTAGATAGGTCACACTGTTTTTTTAGTGGTAAGTTACTTTTTTTTTTTTTTTTAATAAGAAAACTACTACACTCTTTTAGTGGTAAGTAACGTGTGCACCTTATGGGTCTTAAACCCACTACTTCCCTCTCAACCAAGAACTTATAAGGGGAGGAGGTGTGAGTTGAATTACAACTCATTGGCCTAAATTTCGAAGGACTAAGATCAAGCAAAATGTTTTAGTGAATTCAGATAAAATATACTTTAAATTTAAAAAAACACAAGATTAAGATGAAGGACCATATAAAATTGTTTCATACCTGAAGGTGATTCTTCAATCATTGCAACTGCTTCCTCGTCAGGATTTTCACAGCCCACACAATCGTCCATATCGGGCTGGTTACCGTTCAAAATTTGCTCCTCAGCACATGAAGTGAGATCCACAACTGCAAAAAAACATTAAATATTAATTTACATGAATAGGGCTAGACATCACATCACAAACATAAACATAGACGCCGATCACAATGAAATAAACAAAAAGTACAAGCATGCAAGCTAATAGACAGACCACCAATCAAAATTCAGGATTCCAGACTACCAATGACAGAAAACTGTTAAGAAGCATCAATTACTACCAATGTAGTCAAAGGAAAGAGGCAACTTTAAGGTGCCAAGTCCTTGTGTTGCTCAAGGCATGCGATGTCAAAAAGGTGCACACACAAGGGAAACAAAGCGCCGCATTCTAAGCCTAGTTTTTATACATATAATGAACTTTAATCATAGATACATTTAAAATATTTCTTTTGATAAGTTCCAGCATTATAAAATTAAACTTATATGTCACTAAAACAAATATACAGCAATGGCACTTTTTAGTTGCAGAGAAACTGAATGACACCAAAAGAACATAACCATGGTTCCTAGATAATGAGAAGTCAACTCTCAAGTATTTCCAGCGCAATCATATGGCTCAAAAAGCCAACTTTCTCATCTTCACAGGAATCCTACAACAAAAGATATAGGGAAACAATTATCTTGTACCTTTTTGACCCCTCATCACTGCAATTCCCTAAGAAACAAAAGAGTTGAAATCAAAAAACCGTAACAGTTGGGATTAAGTCTAGGTTGAGTCACTGTTATCCATCTACTCCTCAAATATTAATTTCAACAAAAAATGGCCCGCATGGTTGTATTGAAAGTGACAGGGAAAGAAAAGCATTAATTTTTCTTTGATTTCTTATCAGTTGAGTTGAGTTTTTCTTCATCTCTAATAAAACATGGTCTTCATTTCCAAAAATCTACACAACAATGACTGACCAACCGACTCGCTATCTAAACATCTTTTCTTATGCTCAACTTTATCCCACGCCAAGAGACCCAGTCAATCAAATGAAAATTTTATTTTATAACCTCATCAAAGCTTTAAAACAATATTTTATGCTCTCTTTTTTTTTTTTCCTTTACCTTTTCCTTGATTTTCTCATAAAGTACATATATTACAAGAAAATAAAAAAGAAAAACTTAAGCTTCATGACTGCCAATAACTAAGAGTTCATTTTTTCCCTCCATTTCCCATGAACTCAACAGAACCTTGGAGAATTGAATTAAAATCTCTTAGCTTCATAACAATATCTAAGACTTCATTTTCATTTATTTTCCCCAACTTCCTCACAAACTAAACAGAACTTCTCATCAAACAGATAAACACCTAGGTAATCAAACAACCTTTAAAGCATACAAAAAGACTCATAGAACTAATGCAAAGTTTAACCAAATCCAAATTGTAATTTCCTGATTTCCTCCCAGAAACACCAAGCATTAAACTATAAAATATCTTCTTGGAAACCAAACAGAAACTTGATGAGTTACTCTCACCGTCTACTTCTCAAATATTAATCTCAACCAGAGACGGTCCACATGGGTTGTATTAAAAGTGATGGTAAAAAGAAAAAACATTAAATTTCTGTTCAGTTTCTTATTATCTTTAGCAATATAAGACTACATTCACCACCTGAGTTGAGTGTTTTTTTCATCTCCACCAAAACACGTTCTTCGTTTCTAAGAACCAAAACAACATTGACCGACAGACTGACTGACCAACTTGATATCTAAGATTTTTTCTAATGCTCAACTTTCTCCCAATGCTCAACTTTCTCCCACACCACGAGAACTAATCGATCAAATGAAGATTTTACTTTTATAACATCATATAAGCTTTAAAACAAGAACTTGTACCTTTATCCTTTAATAAAAATCAAAATAAACATGTTGCTAGATTTTCCCATTAAGTTAGCAACTACAAAATTTCTCAGAAACCAAACAGGACCCATGAAAATCGGATTAGAAACTTTTAGCTTTATAACAACAAACTTTCTCACAAAACCAAACAGAACTTCTCCTCACCCAGACCGATACCTAGCTAATCAAAGAATCTTTTAAGCAAACAAACAAATACTCATAGAACTAACTTGAACTTTAGTCTAAACTCTGAAACACAGTTTTTCCCTAATTTTCTCAAAACTTTCTCGGCAACCAAACAGAAAAACTCGAGAAAAGAAAAAAAGAAAAAAGAAAAAACTGTTACCAGTATCTTTCTTGATATCCTCACGCCTCCGCTTCCGATGGCGAGCCCAATCGGCGATACTGTTACAGATACTTGTACAACCGTCGTTATCGGACCGGTTCTCGAGCGGGTCGCCCATAATCTCGATCCGGAGCTGCCGGTCAGAGAAGTTACTATCGTTGAAAGCGAACGCAAAATCAGCATCTGTAGAAGCCGATACACCACCTCTGGTAAACTCCGATTCCATCCCCGTTCTCGGGTCAAACAGATCCGTACCCGCATCCAAGTTCCTCATCCCCTCTCTCTCTCTCTGACCAAGAACAAACAACAAAGAGAAAAAAGAGAGCGTGTTGTGTTGTGTTGTGTTTGTTTAGTAATGAAGAGACTGTACGACTCTCGTGTTTTTATTTATTATTTTTATTTATGTGTGAATATATTTTATTGTTAGTGGTAAAGTTAAGTTGTGCTGCTCAGGAAAGGAAAGGGGTATTGTACTTGGATTTGAGGTAATCAAAAACAGAAATATCTTGTAGTAGTATTTTTATTATCTGTTATTTTATCTGTCAATCTATCCATCTTAACTGAAAAAAAGGAATGGTTTTTGTTTTCTCAAAAAAAAAAAAAAAAAAAGGAGTGGTTATCTTTTTTTGTCTTCAACAAAATAGAAAGTAGAAATCTTCTTTTTATGGTTGAAGACTTCAAGTTTCATATTACATTGCATTAGTATTCACTCCTATTTAACTGCAAATTACTACTTTAATACGCCTTCTTTTAGTTGTTTTTAATTACGGATTTTTCTAGAATAATAAATAAACTACAAAACTAAACTAGCGGGTTGTTAACAACTGAAAAATGACATGATTTTTGTTATTTTAAGGAAAAACTAAATGATGGGATTAACCAAATAATTAAAGACATTTAGTTTTTTTTTTTCCTTTCTAGTAAAATAATTATAATTACAAAAAAAAAAAATTCAATTTCTCGATGTCTCTATATTTGAAACACTAGAAAGTCATTTATTATTAAAATCACTAGAAAGCCTTTATGTTTAGAATGTTAACTTTTAACTGAAATGGTAAATAATAAGTCATTCCTAAATCCTAATCAAGATTGACGCAAAGCAAGCCTCTAAAACCATTCTAGCCCCATGATTTTACACGAGGCTATCTGTTCGGCCCAGGTGACGCTCCTTGCCACACATTACCCACACTTGTGCCTATAGACATGCGGATAATAAATTATATAAACTTTTTGTTCCCCATAAAGAGAAAAATACTTATAATTATTTTTAACTTGATTAATTTAGCATTCTAGTCATCTCAACTAATAAATGTTATAATCATCCCTAAATTATGTATATTTTTGTATTCTATTATTCATCATGAGGAAAATAATTCTAATATTTTCTACTTTTTAAATTTACAAGTTTTAGTTAGTCCAACTAATAAAATGAATAATCATTCACGGCCACACATTGACCATACTTGTGCCTATATACATGCTGAAAAAAAAATTATATAATCTTTTGCATCTTGTTCTCCATTAGGAGAAAAAAATACTTTTAATTATTTTTAACTTGATTAATTTACAGATTTCAGTTATCTCAACTGATTGATAAATTTTATAATTAGTTGAAAAGGAGATATGTGGATATCACTAAATTATGTACACTTTTGTATTCTATTATTCATCAGAGGGAAAATACTTTTAATATTTTTAATTTTCTAAATTAATGAGTTCCAGTTAGCTCAATTGATAAAATTTATAATCATTAAAAAGAAAGATTTGCAATTCAAATCCCGTTTATCCAAAAAATTAATTAGTGTCTTAACCTAATAATAAAGAGTAATCATCATAATAAAACAAATGTCGTAAGTTTAATTCTATGTGTCTATAATTCATCAAAAAATTCTACATATCTAAAAAAAAAAAAAATTACATTATAGAACTATTTTTCTAAAGGTTTTTCTTTCCTGTTAATTATACCTTTTTTTTATTTTTTATTTTTATCAGTGTTAAATATACTTTATGAGACCAAAACAAAGTCAAGAGCACTAGCAAAAGTCGGAAGGAAACAACACGGCATTAAGTTCCTGCATTACTTTGTCATGTAGAATAAATAAAATCTTTGGGCTTTTAGCGAGTATTTTTATTTCTAAAATCTCGTACCTCTCAGGAAGCTAAAACAACCTGACAAAACACGGTTTTGAGTCTTTTGACTAGACATGGCAAAACGGGCGGGTTGGGTCGGGTTCGGGTCGGGTCAATCGGTTATGGGGTTAAACGGGTTATGGGGACGTCTATGCGGGTTAAAAACGGTTTTGGGTCAATTGGGTTGCGGGTCGGGTCGGGTCGGGTTGACCCGTATTGACCCGTATTTTTCACATGATTTTTTTTTTTAATTTTTTTTATTTTTTTTTAAATTTTTTTATAAATAAAACAATATGTATTTGTCATTTGAAAAGTTATGCAACAAATTATTTTATGTAAAATGCATTATTTTGACTTCACCACTTATATCAAGAATGAATTCAGTTAAACTTATTAATACTTATTCAATAATTTCAAAATTATACAAATCCTAACATTGCTATTTAAAACAAAATAACACAAACATAAGTAAAACAAATACACATGTTTTATTTCTACACAATATTAACATTCCAAAATATAAAAAAAAAATTACAAATGACTGATTGGATAACTCATTTGATAAAGAATAAAAACATATAAGAAATTTACAATCTTGAAAATTAATTTTATATTCTATTATCAATTGTGGTTGGAACTCTATTTCAATTTGAGATATACATTAAAATTGGATTGCTTACTTATTTATACATTGTCTCTTTTATGAATATCATATCATTATTAAGCAACACACACTTTAGAAAATATCATAGTTTATTTTGAAAAGCCATTTATTTTGGACATAAATTGTTAAAAAATGAGTCTAAGCATTCATAATTTATGCTAATTTGATACTTTAGCTTCACTATTTTTATACTTGTAAATGTTTCTCACACATGTCTATAATTTTAAATCTATATTTTTAACTCTACTGTAATCATATTATCTTGGCATGTACTTTGTTATTTAATATTAAAAATTTTTTATTCATTACAGAATACTCAACCTTTTATCTTTCAATTAATTTACATATGTAAATGTATCAATTGTTTCTTTAAAGTTCATAATAAACAATTAAACTACTATTGTCTTAATTTTAATTTTTTTTTACCAAAAAAAAAAAGTTTTAAAAAAGTGATTCGGGTTCGGGTCGGGTTGCGGGTCGGGTCGGGTTGACCCGCAAAAAATACGAAAAACTCGGGTCGGGTCACAGGTCAACCCGTTTTTGTTTTCGGGTCAAAAAAATCGGGTTCGGGTTGAGTATTTTTCGGGTCGGGTCGGGTCGGGTCAAAAAATTTTGACCCGTTTTGCCATGTCTACTTTTGACTGGGCATTCGATGAAGAATAGATGGTAAGGTTTAAAAAAAAAAAAAAAAAAAAAGCCCAAACAAATTCTCTACATCATTCGATGGAATATCAAAGTTAACATAGTTCTTAGATTAGTTGGCACCTAACTTAGTCAGTTTATCAGCAACTAGTTCACCTTGTGGACGGTTCCAAAAAAATGATAAAAGGCTTGTTGAGGGCTTTTATTTTTTGGTTTATTATATGATGGGTCCTTGTCAACGTAACTCTTTGTGTATATGTGTTTTTAAGGCGAGGTGTATGTAAATCTTTTTTTTCTTATTTTTATTTTAGAAGTCATCACCAACCATTAATTTTGTATTAGGTTAAAGTTAGGGTTAGAACTTTCTAGTTTACAAGTTTTATAGAGTCTTCAACAGTGGGTCATGCTTTAATCAATTTAATATAAAGAGTTGGGATCAAGTTATGGTAATGACTGTGAATCCGATGTTCCATGCCTACACCAAGCACATCAAGTTGGACTTTCATTTGCTCGTAAAATGTTTGTTGTTGGTGCCCATACTACCTCCTATGGTGCTTCTCACTCTCAAGTTGCAAACAATTTCAACAGTGTATTCTCCAAAGACTTCTTTCATGCATTACAGGTCAAGCTTGAGTCCTACCATCACTGCCCTTCACCTTGAGGGGAAGTCACAAGGAAAGCTCTTAAACTTTCCCTTGTCAGCCATATATTTCATATGGACCATAAGTCTTGGTTTAGGAACGAAATTGCATCCCGAATATTGTGAAGATTATGCCTTTGAGTCTTTGGAATGCAATTCCTATATTAGCGACTCCAAATCATACGTAATCCCACTATCATTTGCTATGTTTGTAACTCTACACCTGGACGTCTATATAAGCATGCTTTATCACTTGCTAGAACCTAGTCCAATCATTTCTTTAGAATACTACCACATTCAAGTTATTAGACATCATGTTGGAGTTTAAATCGAGCAAAAATTTTATTATGAGCACGCCAATTTTCAGTGAGACTTATGCAAACAGGTTAAACTTCAAGAAGTTCAGTCAATTTGAAATATCTCCTTTCAGTTTCAATTCCTTATCTCATTCTGCAAGTAGACACTAGCCAGTCATTGAAAGGGTTTCATCATATTACTAAGTTGGTAAAGACATGGCTTGGATCAGGATTTCTCTCAAGACATCATATTGCACGTCATCTTAGAAGGTGCGTGCAGATGGAGCACACCTAGGTTAGGCCGAAATGCTGAAATTCACAAAGTATTTCCCAGCATACTACACCGATCTCTGAATATTTAGACACATTACCAACTGTTAAGAACCATTCCAACACGACATAACAGCAAAAGTTAATGAGTGGCTGGTTGGATCAAGATGTTTCTCAAAACATCAGATTACACATCATCATATTACACATATGTTAGGCGCATGCATATGGAGGAAATCTACATTGGGCCAAAACCAGCAAGCAGAAATTCACAAAGTATTTCCCAGCATACCACACTGATCTAATTATTTAGAACTCATCCCAAAATGTTAGTACTGATCCAAAAAGACACATGGAATAACACAGCAAAAGTCTGAGTAGCTGCAAACCAGCTCATTGCTGTAATCCGTACATGCATTGTTTTAAGTTAGATGCATAATACAGCTCACAATATCTTTCTTGCTTATTAATAGGTACCAATGAGAGGATACAAGGCACATCATTACTACTAATGACAACTTATCGACCATCATGGCCCAAATAACTCCGTCTTAGCCAGGAGGCCAGTTCATTTGTCGTCCCCCAAGGAGGTGGACGTGAATGTGATAAACAGATTGACCTGCAATTTATATTTGAGAAAATAATTAACTGAATTTTTGGAAAATTAGAAATCAATAAATAAATAAATAAAAAATGTTTTGATTAATTTCAAGCAATGACAATGGTGAAAGAACACCAACATCCACTTGGCCCATCATTAATCACAATCCTGAAGCCATCATCCAGACCCTCCTGCTTGGCAACAAGCTTGGCAGTATAGAGAAGGCGGCCAAGAATCTCACAGTGCCTCTCCTCAGCCTGGTAAACAAAGGCCCATACATAAAAATAGAACAATGTCAAAATAAGCAAGATAAGCATTAGTAAGACCTACCTATATATTTCTCAAATACCACGTGAATATATACAGGGGCAAAAGATCGGGTCCACCAGCGCACTGGACCTGTCAGGATGATGACACATCGCCAAACATGGACACATGTCACATCCTAACAAGTCCAATACATAGGAGCACTAGATATGAGCCAAGTCTTATATACAGACCATAGAGCAATCAAGATCACCTTAATGGGCAAGGAAATACCAAATGCTCAGCCAAAACCATACTAGTTAAAGGTAAGACTCCAGTTTCATTACATCCATGGCATATCCCTACCTGGAATGCTGCAAAATTCTAATTACATAAATTCCAATTTCCAAGTGGAAAAAAAGGCTTTAATGGATATTTTTGAACCTACTTATTAAAAATGGAAAGGTGTTAGCAAGGAGAAGCTAAAGGTTGACAAATAGTGAATTCAGGCACATTTATAAAATTCTGGCATCTGTTTTCTACAACTCTACCCCGTCTTCTAATAGAATTTTTCTTCTACAAATGATAAAAAATTTACCAATCTATTCAAATTCCACAACATTTTTGTCTTCCTGATTTTGACACTTTATAATAATACAACTTTTGCAGACATAAAAAATCAAAACTACAAAAAATCCTATGATATTGGTTTATGGCCATTTATGTGTCATTTATTGGGAATTGGAGTCCTGATGACTTTCATGGCTACCATTTATGATTCATAAATTAGGGAGATTGGAGAGAATAAGATGTGCTGGAAACCAAGTAAGAAAATGGGCTTCAAGGTAGGTGTTTATTACCAACTTTTAGACTCTGATATTGATACTGCTACTACTAATCATCTTTTCCCTTGGAAAATAATTTGAAAGATCCCTGTGAGAGTAACTTTCTTTGTATGGACTGCAGCTTTGGGTAATATTTTGACTATTGACAAAAGGAAGAGAAAGTTAAAGCTCATTTTTTTTGATAGGTAATAAAAAATATTATTGAAAATGGAGTAGCAGGAAAAATGCACAAGGTTCACAATAGTGAACAAAGAGTAAAAAGAAAGCAAAGAGTAGCAAACAGTCACTAAGCTATTCTAAGAGACAAAGGAGAATCCATAAGTGCAGAACAATCTGAGAGACTCCAACACCGAGACCAATCAAAGAGGGTTCATTGGCATAAATCTAACAACTGAGCCAAAGATTTCCTAGTATCCTCAAAAGAACACTGATTTCATTTAGTCCAAATAGTTCACATTCAACAGCCTGGAACCAAATATGTACAAATGTAATGGTGAATCTATTAACCACCTTTTGCTATATTGCCCATCGTTACAGATTTTTGTTTGTTTGGAGTTTTTAAAATGATGCCAAAATCTGTAGTTGAGCTTCTAGCTTGCTGGCAAGGTCACTTTGGTCGTCATCAAAATGGTCACATTTGAATGATTATCCCACATTGTTTGATATGGTTCATTTTGAGGAAAAGGAACAGCAGAAGTTTTGAAGATACCAAGCATTCTATGTCTAATCTTAGGTCCAGTACCAATAAATGGTGCAACTTTAAACGGTAAAATAATTTCATCTTCCGAGCTATTATTTTGCTCTTTCAGTCCCGCTTTAATCAATTTATAGAAGGGTGAAAAACAAAAGAACTAGCTGATTGAAGTAAATTCCGCTAACATCTGAAACCAACATAGCCTTACAATATCAAATTTTGAATAGTTTATAATTGCTTCTTCTTTTTTTCTTCTTCTTTTTTTTTTTTTTTTTTTTTAAGTAATAAAGAATTTTATTAATAGAGGCCAAATTATAGTTTGCACGAAAAAGTGGTCACCAAAAGTGTTCACACTCCTCATGAAACCACTGTAACCACTTACCCCATATTTAAGTGGAGAACATATTGTATCCCAATCTACCAGATGAAATTTAAATTCCCCACCTCCCCCACCCCACTAAAAGTTCAATTGAAACTTCTCCATTCTATTAGTAATATGGGTAAGGATAATCAACAGAGAGAAAAATAATAGGAAGACTACATAGCTTTGATAGGAAGACTAAATAGCATGCTCTTGAGCAGTGCAATGTGACCCCCATTAAAAAAATAAATCATTTTCCACCCAGCCAGTGTTTCTCCATCCTTTCAACTACATTCCATGCCAAATTCACTTCATAAGAAGAACCCAAGGGCATGCGAAATAAGTGATACCCACCTTACAGCATAGCAACGCAGCCGAGTCTCCCATATTATCAACCACCCCTACTAGAACCAACACGCTTTTGCTCAGCTTAACCCTCAACCCCGTGATAGCTCCAAAACAGAAATGTAATCATAGAATTTATAAGAGGTCAAAAAAACATCACAAAAGAAAATGGTGTCATATGCAAACAATGGGTGAGACACTGACAAAGCATCAAATTATCCTCTATCTACTCTGAACCCCTCCAAATAACTACGCTCCACAACTCTTGAAGCATACTGCTAAGTACCTCCATAACTAAAATGAACATCAAAGGAGACAAAGGATTGTCTTGTCTGCCAATGAGCTCTAGCACAATTGTCACTTCCTCACCTTGCAAGTGCTAGGTGTAGAGTGAGGTCATGGGTTCAAGACCCACCAATTGTGTTTGTGTGTAACTTACAAGTAAAAATAAATAAATAAATAAGATAAAGAATTATCTTGCCTCAACCTCCTAGATCTAGAAGTATAAGAAATGGACTTCAAACCACACCCACAGAAGGTCATCCATCTTGTTATTTTCCACAATGGAACTTTTGCTCTTCAAGTCTAATCTTGGGTCATCACATAACCCAATAATTCATTGCGCCTTGCCCTTTATTTGCTTCATTTTCTAGAGGCCCGACTTTCCCCCAATTAAACTTTCAACCATAATCCAGAGCATTTACATGTGAATTTTTTTTAATTGGTTATTTATTTGTGAGATAAATGGAAGATAGAAAGGGGGATTTTTTTTTTTCCATTGTGATTTCACCACCTCATAATTTGGCTCATGAAAAACTCCTCCTCGATATTTTAAATGAAGTCCTTTCCTTATATGTAAAACTTTCACTGCTAAACCCAATCAAGTGAATCAACTGCTTCCACCTCTAATGTGACACACCTTGTTGCCACCAAAGAGGCCTCCACTGGAAATTGAGCACCAATTCTCATGAAGAAAATGGATTCAAACCACAGAAACCAAATCTTCCCATCCTTTTCTGTCCCTCCCTTCCAACATGCACACCACAGGCCTTTGAGAGACACTGTGAAACCCCCTAGTTCTAGATACATGCCATTCTTATTCCCACAGCAGGACAACTAAATAGTCCAATACCTGTTTTCCTTCGACAAACTATACCCATCCTAAAAATGTCTAATGGACAATTCATTTGTCAGATGCTTCTTCACTTTATTAATCTGAGTCACATCCACTTTGCACCCTCCAAGCCTGTCCCTACTACCCTATAACCTATTTTGAATGTACCTCACATATATTAAAGAGGTCTGTTGCCCTACCTTTCACAACGGAATTCAAATGTTTGGACCAGATTCTTAGTAACACACGAACTCCCTTGGTATTACAAGGAGGTTTCTAATAATATTGGAAAGAGACTACATCGTGAAAATGAACGCGAAGTAGCCTAAAGAATTACAATGGGATAATATCTATATATGAGTTGACTATATGGAGGAGTGACTGGATTTACTATCAGTATGACTGGATACAAAAGAACACTCATAAAGAGAACTAATGAAGGATGCTTGTATTTGAGAAAGACATGCACTCCACATCATAAAAAATACGCCGATTTTGTTCCCTCCATATAGTCCACATCAAACATAAAGCGATAAGATTCCAGATATCTGAAATTGGTTCACGACATAGCCAATCCCACACAATAAATCAAGAACCTGGGGAGCATTTAAAGGTGTTTTGAGGGAGCTTGGGTTATATCGGTTGGTTAGGGAGGGGTGGGGGTGGGGGTGGATTCTGATGTGGGGCAATAAGAGGATGTGATGGAAGTTAAGGGATGGGAGAGCCAATGCAGTTGAGGGATCATCAATTGCATCATTCCCAGAATTTTGAAATTGCCAGTTTTAAAAAGGATTTAATGGTAAAGTGACTAGTTTTTTTTTTCTTTTTTTTTTCTTCTTTTTGAAGTTTGAACTAAACTACAAATTTTGAGACAACCAAAATGAAAACATTGACTACAAATGTGTGTGTGCGTGTGTGTGTGTGTGTGTGTGTGTGTGTGAGAGAGAGAGAGAGAGAGAGAGTACCTTAGATAGTCCACTCAACCCATCCTTAACTTTAGGAATAATTAATATGTGTGTGGGAGCTTGGGGAGATATGTCTCTAAAAGCAAGGACCTGCCAGGAATAGACAATATGGGAAAGATTAATTGATATTTCCATACTGCCAGTGCCATAATAAATACCAAGAAATATATATAGTTGTTTAAACTCTAGGTGTAAGCCTTTAAGCAATAATAATAAGAATGCAGCCATTCAGAAAAGATCTGAAATGTGTTGAATGCCGGCGATGACATAGAACCTGACCAAGGCCAGTAGTGGGGATTGAACCCAGGACCACTAGGAGTAGGAGGCACCTTGACAGGTTTTGAAACGAATTTCTTTAATTCAGAACCAATTCTTTTAAAATTTGTTCTAGACTAGTTATGTAGAATGTGAAGAATCCAATGTGGGTAAAAGAAAGACTTAGACTTAGACTAGGCTTAGTTTAGCAGTACCTCATCATCCTCATAAACCACCTTAGATGGAATTTCCTTACTAATGATTTTGTCAAATCTGCAAATTAAAGATCCCCATATCAATATTATGTTATAAAATTAAATTCAACTCAATTCAGATCAAACAAAATTGAGTCCCAAACCCACTACAAGTAGCAGTAATCAAGAACAATAATAGAAACATGAATTTTTTATTTGGAGCAATGCCCTAATAATAATAATAATAGATCAATCCCCTTACACCAGAATCTAAACAAAAAAGTAAGAAAAAAAAATCTGAAAAATATTGTATTTGTATTATTTTCAAGGCAGGAAAATAATAACAAAAAACATATACGATACATGGTAGGAGAATCGGAAGGAACAGCTGCAAGAGCGGCTTCCTTCTCTGAAGCCATTGGATTTGGATTTGAAGACAAATGAGAGTTTAAGACACCAATCCGACCGAGACTAATTCTTTCCTTTTTTATATCCACACTATCACTTTCTTCCATTCATCAGTACCACAATTCACAATACCCTTCACTCTCAAATTTCTCTCATTTTACGTTACCCAACCCAACTATTGGGTATGGCATTGGTACCCACCCAAAAATCTTAGCCGTATATTATTTTTATTGTTTCAATCCTGACCCTTCCTTTTTTTTTTTTTTTTTTGTGTGTGTGTGTGTGTGTATTTGAGAAGCTGTGTTTTTTTTTTTTTTTTTTGGTTTATTTTTTTCTTTTTTCTTTTAGTTAGAAGGTATTTTAGTATGGAGTCTGTTGACAAGTAGGTCTTGTGTAAGAATTGAGTTTTTTTTTTTTTTTCTTGACTTTCGGTTAATTTGTTTGGGTATTTTGGTTTAGAGCAAGGCTTAGGTACATAAGCGTTATTCTTTGGGTTCTTCTTCTTAAAATTTTGCCACGGGGATTTTTTTTTTATGGGATAGAAATATATTTTTTTAATTAAGCAGTCATATGGCTAAATTTCTTATGAGATGGAA
Organism: Castanopsis chinensis; assembly: GCA_032878915.1. Lineage (NCBI taxonomy): Eukaryota > Viridiplantae > Streptophyta > Magnoliopsida > Fagales > Fagaceae > Castanopsis > Castanopsis chinensis. The sequence continues at coordinate 3,500,440 of JAVQMG010000106.1, read as the reverse complement.
ATATACCTAAGTTTTGTCATTTGGGTTATATGTTTGCTGGTTCCATGTGATAATTTGAGAAAATACAAGCATTGAAATCTTTATCTATATTTATATATTAATAAAAGTTGAAGTGTAGCGTTTAATGCTGCAGCGATACGTTGAGTCATGTCAACGTCCACGTCATTATTTTTTTTTCTTATAATTATTTTTAATATATTTTTATTTTATATTTACAGTTCTCTAACATTTCTCCCTCTCTTACCTTTTCATTTCCCTACTACTTCTCTAACATTTATCCTTCCCTCACCTTCTCATTCCCCCGCTACCTTCTACATTAATATCATTTTTCATCTTTCCCTTCATCTTCCTCAATTTTTATCTCTTCTTATTCACACTCTCTTACTATAAATTTGTCAATATCTCTATCATTTTATGCATAGTTTTCCTTGGCAAAAAAAAAGGTTCTCTCTCTCTCTCTCTCTCACACACACACAAAAAAAAATTTTGGGTGGATTTTTAGTTTTTATTTTTCTTGCATCTTTACTTTAGGTTGATAATTTTTTATATTCTTTAATCTACTTTAGGTTAAGGCGATTCAGATTTGTTTTTTTTTTAATTGTTGTGTTTTTTTTTCTCTCTCTTTGATTGTTAAATGTTATCCTATATTGCGTTATAAATGATTAAATATAAAAATATAATACTATTCTAGTACATAGCATGATTTGGATAATTTAATTTGGCAGTTATTGTAATTTGATAGCATGATTTTTATAGTGCTCAATTTAGATGTTAAACTAGGAGACTTTAATAATTTTTGTTTATTTTTTAATCCTTTGTGTTGGACAAAGTATTCTTAATAATTGTATTAGCAGTAGTCTATAATGCCATTTATTTATAGAAAAGAAAAGGTTAGCTAAACAAAAATTATTAGATAACAGACAAATTTTATCTTTCGCAGTTCTACTTTTATTATTATTATTATTTTATAACAATGCATATATAGAAATTTAATTCTTAGTAGATTATAACCTTAGTAGATTATAAACAACAAATTGTTTTCCTAATTGGTCCAATTAATCATAGTTAAGTTTTATTAATTTTTTTAGTTACTTTTTTTAGTGTTTTGGATTGTAGGCAAAAAAAATAAAATAATAAATGTGAGAAAGTTTGTTTAAAACTAAAAGAATAATTTCCAAATTTTATATTCTTTTTAATGATTCAAAAAATGTTATAAATAACTTTTATTAAAAAATAAATATTTTCTTTAACTTGCCTTTTGAATTTTTGAGAAAAATTGTTTTTTTTTTCCATTTTAGTGTGACAAAAATTATTAAATTTATGATTTATGATTATTCTTATATTACATTTATGATTATTCTTATAATAAATAAAAAAAATAATTACAAAATACGCATTACTCTTTATTAAATTAGTTTAAATTGTATAAAAAAAATTTAATAAAACCACCATAAAAATTATTATTATGCGTAACGCACAAGTTTGCGGCTAGTTATAAGTTAAAATTGAATGTCCTCCAAAATCTTCTTAAAATTAACATTATGCATGATTAAGCATACAGAAATATTCACCATTTGAAACTTTTTTTCATGCATGATTAAACATTCTTTAATGTCATTCGTTTCTCATAGGATCATAATCATGCCTAAGAGTGTTGATTTGCCTACTTTGGCTGGTGTGCCTGCATGTTATTATTGTGGTATGTAATGCAGAGTCTCACTCTATTAGATGCTGGTTTAGAGTTTTCGGGGCTCCTATTGTATGCTCATTTTATATTGAATAAAATTCTTGAATTATTAAAAAAAAATCTTTATTGATTCATAAAAAAATAATTATTATTATTATGCATTTATGGGCTAATGTCAATTATCTTTCTAATTAATAGATAGATGATGAACTCCACTATCACTAGTCGGTGCAACTTCGTAGTACAGTCTTTTAAAATAGAGCATATATTGGTAAGATTTGAAAATGGATTCTAAAATTTATTTGAAGGCTTTTGAAACTAATACATTAAATAAATATCAGTTTTTCCTTTGGCATCAAAGTTCAAAGCACAAGATTTTAAAAGGACTTTATATGGCCTACATTTAAGTGATAAATGAAAATTCATGTCACTTCACAAGTATTAAGTGTTTATGGGGTGTGGGGAGCAAGAGCCGGGATTCAAGTCTCTAGGAGAGAGTTTCACACATATATACACTTATATTAAACTAGAGTAACATTTCTATCTTGTATAAATAAAATTAAAAAAAAAAAAAAACAATTTCTAGGTAACTCTCAATTGGTATAACCCCTTTGGTTAATAAATGTCTTGAAATTACTATGGAACAAACTTTAATTTAAAAGGGTTCCTTGTTTAGCCCATATATATAACTTGTCTCCATCAAAAGGAAATATGTGAGTCAAATGCCATAGACTAGAAAACCCTTAGAATATATACATTATTATGTAGTGAGTGTTCTTTTTCTCTAAACACTTATACAACTATGGTTGAAGGTATATTTATTTTCCATTGCAACTCTAAATTTATCTTACATTTGGTATCAAAGCCATCCTTCATGATATGATGTTCAATGATTTTAGTTAGAGAAATTTCTATTATTTCCAATTACCATATATTTGTACGGTAAAAATATGTTTGCGCAAATTTAATTTTGGGATGAAATTTAAGTTGTCCTAAATGCAAATATAGAGCACGTGTACTCTAAATCCTAGAGAACAAATTTTGTTTGCATCATCTTTATTAGTATTTGTGTAACAAATTACCATTGGGTTTTGAGATTGGAAGTTTCAAATTCAAATCCACATGATTATTATCTATATAGAACTGGATAGGTTCAAAGGTAGATTTATTGTATCTATTTGTTTTTTTAGTACATGTGCGACTCAAGGACTTTGTTTCTCTCATCTAAATTGTCCACATATAGTATTTGAAAATATGCTAATGTGGACCAGTGGGTAATTCGACTAAAATACATTCCAAGGCACTTAAAGTGTTCGTAAATTTGATTTTGATTTTGATTTTGATATTCATCAAGTGCACATCCAAATATTTATGTTTGTTTCTTGGATATAAAATCTTAATTATTTGAAAAGTAATCTGTGACTATATGGTAACTCATACGACAAACATGCCTCATCTTGATATTTGTACAATTTTCAATAGTGAATTGCTTTAGGGACCATTTTTTATGGATCAATATATTTGGCATGATAACACAAATGATCCTTATTTTTTGGAGACCATAGCGTTTTTACAATAAATTATGGAGATAAATGTGTTGCATGTAAGTTTAAAATTATTTGATAAAGTTTATTGTTACATATGAGATTTGGATCATTTATGTGAGTAATTTATTTAAGTACATTATGGATTTCCTTGCACTTATCATGTATTGAAATATTATGTCATGCCATATTTTAGTGCATATTGATCAATATTAGGATTAGTTGATCTTTATGATGCCATATGAAGTAGTGAATATCAAAATGACTTGGGAGTGGCTATAGTATCTTAAACCATGATGATAATCACATCAAGAAATTTTTACAAGACTTCATTAGGAATAAAGGCATCTAAGTGGAAATTAATTCATGAAGATAATGACTTCGCCCCATAGGGAGGTTATTATTTTTATGAATTAATTGGAATAAGGGTGAATTAGGCATTGAGAACATAATTTTCTTAGGCCTATAGGTATGGAAAATTTTATTCTTATTGTTTACATTCACTAGTCTTATTAATGAAGTATTTTGTTAAATTCATGTGATGCACCTCTGCCCATAGGAAGGTCGAATTTTACTACTAAATTGACATTGGTTAATTTAGAATTAAGGTTTAAGTTTCATAGCATCAAAGTTTTTTTTTTTGGAGTTCACGGATCTACGTTTTGGTACTTATGTGTATGAACCACCCATCCCATTCAATAAAATATATGTCTAATGAGAAACTGAGTACTGAGGGCGGGAGTGATCTAATTGCTCAAGATTAAAAGCTTGGGAATTTATTCCTATAATGTTAAAGGTTTTGTGAAAGTTGATGATGATTTGTAGCAAGTATCATTCATCATAATGGTTATCCAAGCCCGACAACGGCCAAGATAATCTTTAGAAGGGAGAAAATAGAAAGATGTATCACAGACAAGAAAATAGATCATCCAAGGAAATGATTAGTTGTCTAAAAGAGATATAAGTCATCCATATCACAGGAAGGTTTAGACAACGAACTAACACTTAGTGAATTTCAGAATATTTTCTACAAACACAAAACGATCCGATCACGATCCACTATTACTAGACATGAGGTGAATTCCCCGAAATTCGCTCCACCCTTCCCACTAAACCCACACATCTCCCATGATGTTAATGGAACCTAACAAGTAGACCCACTCCAAAGCTCTCTATAAAAGGTCCAAGCTTCATCTAACCAAGGTAGGTTCTAGAGAGAAAACTGACTAAACTGTCGGAGGGTCCTTGGATGGTTCACCCCAGTCAAATTGTTGTTAAAGCCTGAAACATTTAGCCTACTGATTTTCATACATCATCAAAAGCTACTAATGCTAATTTACAAGATCCATGAAGGTTTGATTCCCAATAAAAGCTATACTTTGCAAAAGTTAGGCACATAGATATCCCACTAATGGTATATAAAGGTTCACCATTATTGTTGCCTCATTTGGTTTTACTAGTTACATTGTTGATCAGTGTATATACCTTAAGGTCAGTGGGAGTAAATGTTTTTTTTTTTTTTTTACACCTAAATATGAATGGCATACTACTTGGAAGTAGTGATTTGGTTTTTTCATGTAAGACATCCTATATGCTAGGAAGCTATAACACAGACATTATGGATAGGTCTTAAGGCTGTCGATTTTATAATGAAACCTTTCAAGATTTTATAAAGATAACTTGGTTATAATATTCTTCTCTAAGGATAATGATTGTGAAAGCTAAAATAAACATATCGACATATATTAACTCAATCTTGGAGAGAATTTTAAGAAACTAATAGTGTCCATTGAGTTAAAATTTAATGAGTTAATATAAGTTAATTTCATAACTAAAGATTTACTGGCAAAACAATATAAAATTCTTTTGGGCATATGGAACTGGTTAGCTCATTTGGTTTTTAATTTCACTCTAATTATTCTATGTTTTGGACACATACTTGGTTAGTTTTGGAGAAAGAAATATAAGTTTTTATTTTGTGCATATAAAGTATATGTATTAAGTTAGATATATCTGTGGAGATATATAATGATAATATATCTATGGGGATGTATAAAAGAAGACCCGAATGACAAATATGTATTCCATTAATGGCTCATAAAGTACTCATGTAAGGATTACCATACATTATAATACATGGAAGGAAGTGCTCATTATAATTAAGGGTATTACCGCCATGATTCATCTATTGGATTCTTTATTTGAGTGGGAGCATTTTGCAACTAGTTGATATGGGTAATATCATGGTCATATTAAAGTGAATATCGCTTATCAAGTTATTTAAATATCATGTGGGCCAAGTGGGAGAATGTAAGATTTTTAAAAGACTTTATATGGCTCACATTTAAGTGATAATTATAAACTCATGTCTTAAAGATTTTACTATGAAAAACGTTATGTGAGACAAAGGCCATAGACTAGAAGACCCATTTTTATATATACACTATCATATAGCAAGTCTTCTTTTTCTCCAAACACTTAAACAACTATGGTTGAAGGGATATTTATTTTCCACTACAACTTTAAATTTATCTTACACAAACTTCAAAGAATACCAAGAGAAGTTTTCGAAAAGATATCATTTTATCTTTGGATGGTTTCCTTTCCTTTATAATGCTGAAATACATGTCCTCTCTCTTATTTGGTCTGCAAGTTGTAATGCTAAACTTCTGTCATCGTATTTGTCTAGTGGAGCCACATTGGGGTAGGCCCTCCCAGCTTTATCAAAATTTCATTAATTGAGTTTAAAATTTGAAATAGTGTTAAGAAATTGATAAATTTGACTGACCCCCCCCCCACCCAAATTTTGAGAAAAGTATATATCCATTTCAAATTTCATTTTGACTTAAATAACAAAAAAATAAATACCTATCACAAAAACAAAAAAACAAAAATATAAATACAAAAAACTCACAGAAGAATTTGTATATGGGATATTCCCAAATCAAATTAATCACCAAAAAAAATTTGCTTAAAAAACAAAAACAAATCCCTTGTAAAGTTCTTTGTTAAAGGAAACAAATCCCTCTAAATTAGGACTTCCCTTCCGTGAGAAAAATCCCTCTCTAACATGGGAAATACTTAGGTACTCTCGGAGTATAGGAAAATGGTGCTTTCTCCTCTCACATTTATAGTTGACCCCACCATTAATTAATTAAGTTAACCCAACCATGAATGTAAGAGGAGGGAGCACCATTCACCGTGCTCCAAGTGTTCCTAAGAATTACTCCTTTAACATATATACATGTTGTTGGGCTTTGTGGAGTCTAGTTTGTGTTTGATCCGGTTAATGATTCGATCCGACCCGAATAATGTTGTGTGGATTTTTAATGGGAGATTTTCTGAGGCTTAGTCCATGGAGCGCCAAGTCGAAAAAATTTTTTTGGCCCATTGTGAATCCGGTTTTAGTAGAAAACACTGTTTTTAATTAGGGTTTTGTGGTGTAGTCGGTTTTTTGTGTGTGAAAAAAGTCTGTAGTCGTAATCTATATTTTCCCTGATAATAGTGAAATCTCTGCAACTCTGTGGACATAGGCAAATTGCCGAATCACGTAAATACTATGTTGTGCATGTGATTATTTTTCTTTGGCCTGTATTTTCTCTATATTTTGTTTCTCACAGGTTTAAGAATTCGTGGAAATTCCTTACAACTGGTATAGAAAATTTCGATGGCACAGACTTCGCGTATTGGAGGATGCAAATTGAAGATTATCTCTATGGAAGGAAATTGCATCTGCCTTTTTTGGGGACAAAACCTTCGACTATGAAGGATGAGGAATGGGCTCTTCTTGATAGACAAGTACTGAGAGTTATCAGGTTAACGCTGTCTGGGTCTGTTGGACACAATGTTGTGAAGGAGAAGACCACTGTAGACTTGATGAAGGCTTTGTCTGGTATGTATGAAAGCCGTTAGCAAACAACAAGGTGCATCTGATGAAGAAACTGTTCAATCTGCAGATGGCAGAGAACGCATCAGTAGCATAACATCTGAATGAATTTAACACTATCACAAATCAATTGTCGTCTGTAGAAATTGATTTTGATGATGAGATCTGTGCACTGATCGTTTTAGCTTCTTTGCCAAACAGTTGGGAGGCAATGAGGATGACAGTAAGTAATTCTATAAGAAAAGAAAAGCTGAAGTACAATGACATACGAGATTTAATTCTAATTGAGGAGGTTCGCAGAAGAGATGCAGGTGAAATTAACCTCTGGATCTGGTTCTGCCCTAAACCTTGAGACAAGAGACAGAGGGAATGATAGAAATTCAAACCGAAGTAGATCAAAATCCAGAAATTCTAACTGGAACAAAAGTAAATCTAGATCAGGCCAACAAGTATAATGCTTGAACTGTGGGAAAACATGTCACTTTAGGAAGTAATGCAGAAATCCTAAGAAGAAGAATGAAGATGACTCTACTAATGTTGTAATAGAAGATGTACAAGATGCATTACTTCTTGCAGTATACAGTCCACTTGATGATTGGGTTCTAGACTTAGGAGCTTCGTTTAATACTACTCCACACCAAGAATTCATACAGAATTATGTTGCAGGTGATTTTGGTAAGGTGTATTTGGCTGATGATTCAGTCTTGGATATTCTGGGTATAGGAGAGGTCTGGATATTGTTGCCCAATGGGTCTGTTTGGTTATTAGAGAAGGTTTGACATATTCCTAAACTAAGGAGGAATCTGATTTCTGTTGGACAACTTAATAATGAAGGGCATGCAATACTATTTATTGGTGGTACTTGGAAGGTTACAAAGGAAGCCAGAGTGTTGGTTTATAGAAAGAAGACTAGTACTCTCTATATAACCTTAAGTCCAAGAGACACAATTGCAGTTGCTGAAGCAAGTACTGATACAAGCCTATGGCACTGCAAACTTGGTCACATGAGTGAGAAAGGGATGAAGATGCTGTTGTCCAAAGGAAAACTACCAGAATTGAAGTTTGTTGATTTTGACATGTGTGAAAGCTGCATCTTAGGAAAGTAGAAAAAGGTGAGCTTCTTGAAAACTGGTAGGACACCGAAGGCTGAAAAATTAGAGCTAGTACACACTGATTTGTGGGGGCCTTCTCCGGTTGCATCCCTTAGAGGTTCAAGGTACTACATCACTTTCATTGCTGAATCAAACAAAAAGGTATGAGTTTATTTTCTGAAAAATAAATCTGATGTATTTGAAAACTTTGAGAAATGGAAGGCTATGGTTGATACAGAAACAAGTTTGAAAGTAAAATATTTGAGGTCAGATAATAGAGGTGAGTACATAGATGGAGGGTTTAATGAATATTGTGCTGCACAGGGAATTAGGATGGAGAAGACCATTCCTGGAACACCACAGCAAAATGGTGTGACTGAGCGCGTAAACAGAACTCTCAATGAGTGTGCTAAGAGTATGAGGTTGCATGCTGGACTACCAAAAACTTTCTAGGCTGATGCTGTTAGCACTGCAGTTTACCTGATAAATCGAGGACCATCAGTTCCTATAGAGTTCAGACTTCCTGAGGAGGTTTGGAGCGGTAAAGAGGTAAAGTTTTCCCATTTAAAAGTTTTTGGTTGTGTTTCTTATGTTCATGTTGATTCTGATGCTCGTAGTAAACTTGATGCAAAGTCTAAAATATGTTTTTTCGTGGGCTATGGTGATGAGAAATTTGGCTATAGGTTTTGGGATGAACAAAACAGGAAAATCATCAGCAGTAGAAATGTGATATTTAATGAACAGGTTATATATAAGGACAGGTCAACTGTAGTGCCAGATGTTACAGGGATAGATCAAGATAAATCTGAGTTTGTCAACTTAGATGAATTGACTGAAAGCACTGTCCAGAAAATGGGTGAAGAAGATAAAGAGAATGAAGATTCACAGGTAGATCAGAGTACACCTGTAGTTGAGGTCCGTAGATCTTCCAAGACCATTAGACCTCCACAGCGTTATTCACCCACTCTAAATTATCTCATGTTAACTGATGGTGGTGAGCTAGAATGCTATGATGAAGCCTTGCAAGATGAGAATTCAAGCAAGTGGGAGTTAGCCATGAAGGATGAGATGGATTCCTTGTTAGGGAATCAGACATGGAAACTGACTGAACTGCCAACAGGAAGAAGGCTTTGCACTACAAGTGGGTATACAAATAAAGAATGAGCATGATGGTAGCAAACGTTACAAGGCTAGATTAGTTGTTAAAGGGTTCCAGCCGAAGCAGGGCATTGATTACACAGAGATATTTCTCCAGTTGTAAAGATGTCAACAATTAGACTGGTACTGGGAATAGTGGCTGCAGAAAATTTACATCTTGAGCAGTTAGATGTGAAGACAGCTTTCCTTCATGGTGACTTAGAGGAAGACATGTACATGATTCAGCCAGAAGGGGTCATTGTTCAGGGACAAGAGAATCTAGTCTGCAAACTAAGAAAGAGCTTATATGATCTAAAACAAGCTCCTATACAGTGGTACAAAAAGTTTGACAGTTTTATGCATAGAATTGGGTTCAAAAGATGTGAAGCTGATCACTGTTGCTATGTTAAGTCTTTTGGCAATTCTTACATCATTTTACTGTTGTATGTAGATGATATGCTCATTGCAAGTCTAACATTGAGGAGATTAATAATCTGAAGAAGCAATTGTCAAAACAGTTTGAAATGAAGGATCTAGGAGCTGCAAAGCAAATCCTTGGGATGAGAATCATTAGAAAAAAGGTTAATGGTACATTGAAGCTTTCACAGTCAGAGTATGTGAAGAAAGTTCTTAGCAGATTCAACATGAATGAAGCTAAGCCAGTGAGCACACCCTTGGGTAGTCATTTCAAACTAAGCAAAGAACAATCACCGAAGACAGAAGAAGAAAGAGACTATATGAGTAAGGTGCCCTATGCCTCAGCTATTGGTAGCTTGATGTATGCTATGGTGTGTACAAGGCCAGACATTGCACATGCAGTGGGAGTTGTGAGCAGATTCATGAGTAGGCCAAGAAAGCTGCATTAGGAGGCAGTCAAGTGGATTCTAAGATATCTGAGGAGTTCATCAGATACATGTCTTTTCATTACAGGTGCAAATTTGAAACTACAGGGTTATGTAGATGCTGATTTTGCTGGTGATATTGATAGTAGAAAGAATACTACTGAGTTTGTATTTACTTTGAGTGGTACAGCTATATCTTGGGCCTCAAATTTGCAAAAGATTGTTACGTTGTCTACTATAGAAGCTGAGTATGTTGCAGCAACTAAAGCTAGGAAGGAGATGATTTGGTTACATGGCTTCTTAGATGAATTGGGTAAGAAGCAAGAGATGGGCATTCTATATAGTGACAGTCAGAGTACAATTTTTCTTGCTAAAAATTCGACTTTTCATTCAAAGTCGAAGCATATACAGATAAAATACCACTTTATCCGGTACCTTATTGAAGATAAGCTGGTAATACTTGAGAAGATTTATGGATCTAAGAACCCGACAGACATGTTGATTAAGGGTGTCATTATTGAGAAGCTGAAGTTGTGTGTAGCTTCAATTAGCCTGTTGGATTAAAATCTGGTTTTGTATCTCATACAAAACACACACAGCGGAAGCAACAAATAAGGATCTATTTCATTCATGATTGACAACATGCACTCTGTAAATTTCAGAATTTAAGAACAAGATAGCGTACCTTGGTGTGGAGAATTTCAAAACAAAGATTAGAAGCACTTGGGAAAACTTTTAATCTTCACTCCAATTCCACTTTACGCCCAAGATGTGTGGTCTCTCAATCAGTTTCCAAAGGGAGAATGAAAGTGTGTCTCACACTCTTTCTTTTTCTTTTCGAAAAATCACGTTAAAAAAATTCTGTATGTTTCTCCCTTTATAATTAACTGATTATCTAATTGGGCCGGCCTATTGGGCCTTTCCAATTGGGCTTTAGTGTGTGGCTTGGAATGGGACCAAAAGGGACCAATAAGACACTAGCTCCAATGGGCCTTGGGCTTTTCCGTCAACTCTTGACAAGTCCAAAGTTACCATTAATTATATTTAATACCACTATATAAATATAATTGCACTCTAGGCCTTATTAATAAATTATATCCCAAGACTTTATTTTACACGCAACCCCTTCATAAAATATTCGTAGTAATACAAAGTCATAAATATAGACTGCCACTTTGTAAATTACTACATCTTATCCTTGAGTACCCGGTTTAATCCTTTAAAGTTATTCATCATATATTTATGAAATCCAATTTCATAAATATATACTTTAGTAATTTCTTACCAAAGTGGTTAGGCCTAACTCTCTGAATAACTGAACCCATTAAACTTATCTCAAGGGAATATTTTATATCTCCATTAAGAGACTATGAATTCCATCTTGAGAACATATGTTCCATCAACACTAAATGTGGTTGCCCAACATACTGAGGTTTTGACCGTCACATTAGATCTCACTCCTGATATATCAAAGCAACCTACACCTCATGATCAAGTCCATTATTCTCTCAGGATTAAGAGTTCATGCAAATAGAAGTCGTGAGATTTATTATTCATTTGACAGTCATTAGGAGAATAATAAATCTCACAGCGGTCCAGTTCAATATGTCTTAACTCTTAAAACATATCAACATATCAACTAGAAGTCACCACTTCCATGATCAAGACAAATCATCTTAGTTGATACGTTATAGTCTTCGCAGATGAAATGCCCAATTTCATCACCGACTACGAACTATAAATTCTGAGTTTACAAAGAACTTGTGATTTATATCTTCTGTGACTAAATCACATAAATCACATACTATGCATCTCATGGACTATATGATAATGTCCAAATATTCATGTTACCATTATTTTAGATAATAATAAACAACTTTATTAAACACAACATTAAGTCATACATAATGTCATACATAGCATCATACAATAGGATTTAAGGGCATATATCCTAACATAGCCTTCTAGCATGAAGACAGGAGGATGAGTTGCAGGGATGAGGGATTGTGTTTGGAAGATAGCGGCTGATGTTGATGATTGAACTAGTCTCCAAGTGGGAGATTTGTTGGGCTTTGTGGAGTCTAGTTTGTGTTTGATCCGGTTGACGATCCGACCTGACCTGAATAATGTTGAGTGGATTTTTAATGGGAGATTTTTTGAGGCTTAGTCCATGGAGCGAAGGCTTGGGCCAACAAGCCCAAGCCGGAAAAATTTTTTTGGCCCATTGTGAATCCGGTTTTAGTAGAAAACACTGTTTTTAATTAGGGTTTCGTGGCGTAGTCGGTTTTTTGTGTGTGAAAAAAGTTTGTAGCCGCAATCTGTATTTTCCCTGATAATAGTGAAATTTCTGCAACTCCGTGGACGTAGGCAAATTGCCAAACCATATAAATACTGTGTTGTATGTGTGATTATTTTTTTTTTTGGCGTGTGTTTTCTCTATATTTTATTTCTCACAAGTTTAGGAATCCGTGGAAATTCCTTACACGTCATTGACTAGGTTGACTATAAAATAAAAAAATCAAAACTTTTAAGTGAATTCTATAATATTGTTAAGTGAATCTTAACATTTCTAACGTCAAGTTCTGTGCAAAATTTTTGTAAAAAAATTTAAGTGGCAAAATACGCATAAAACTTGACATGGCTAATATTGAATTCCAGGCATAACTCAACATTAGCAATGTTGAGTTCCAAAATGGGAGTATTTTGCTACATAGTTCAAAAATGGGGTTGTTTGGTTACATAGTTCAATAATTAAGGTTAAACAACCATTTTTCTCCTAAAAAATCCAAACGTGATATAGCTTAACAAAAGGGCGACCTAGGTAAAAGTTGAGGCAACTGGATCCTCTCATATAACCATATCTAAAGGAGAAAAAAGAAGAAATCATGAGTCTTGAGTGGAAAAGGAAGAGATAAAAATAAGAGAGAGAGAGAGAGAGAGAGAGAGAGAGAGAGAGAGAGAGAGAGAGAGAGAGAGAGAGAGAATAAATGTATACGCAAAGATGATATAAGGAGTCTTGATGGGTTGAAAACCGAAAGACAATCTATGCAAAAATTAGAGGAATCCCGCTAGGTTAAGAATCTAGGCAAAAATTAGAGATCATGCTTAAAGAAGAAGGGGGCTCCCCGCAAAGAATGTTGCTTCCTTCCTATGAATTGCATCTAGGCCATTGAGAGTTTTAACTAAGATGATAATTGGACTTCCTCTACCTAGATTGTTGACCACCAAAAGAATTATTGGGTCCACGCAAGGTGTCTTATGCACCAAGAAATGCCTCGCAAGAATGCAAAGACAAAAAGCATTGGAATATTGAGATCTCTTCACCCCACTAGGTTAGGAACCTAGGCAAAATTTAGGGATCATGCCTAAAGAAGAAGGGGGCTTCCCGTAAAGAATGTTGCTTCCTCCTTATGAACTACATCTAGGCCATTGAGAGTTCAACTAAAATGATGATAATTAGACTTCCACACCCTAGATTGTTGACCACCGAAAGAATTCTTAGGTCCACACAAGGTGTCTTATGTACCAAGAAGTACCTTGCGAGAATGCAAAGACAAAAAGCATTGAGATATTGAGAGCTCTTCACCCCGGCCAGAGGAACATCTTGCTGAGAAAAATACTTGAAAACCATGTAAACATTCAACTTATCAAGCATGCACCATCTTTTGGCCATTACTAGAGGAACCCCCAAGAGTAGACGAGCCAAGTCAAAGAGATCTTCCTCAAGAGTGGGAAGATTAATAGAACCAAAGTCAGGTTCACCCATGATTGCATCAAATTCTTCAAGAGTGGGGCATAATTCCATGCCATTGAATTGGAAGACACGTCGAGTATGGATCAAAAATTTAGTAGTAGCACGGAGAAGAGGCTCGTTCACCCTAATTTGATAATACAAAAGAATGAAAGAGACACCAAGAGGAGTAAGAGCATGCTTGAAATTGGGGCTAAGCTTCTTAATGCACGTTGAAACTTCTAAAGGAGTGAATTCTGCCATTTGGGGACCTATAGGGGGTTCTTGAGCTTAGAACAAGTTTTGTGAAGGTTTGGAGGCTTGTTACAGTAATTTTATACTAAGGAGAATTAGCTAGGGTTTTTTTGCTTGGTGGGATGCGCATACACGGTCAAAGGTGCATACGCATGGTCAAGACCTACGTATGCATGCGCATATAAGTAGGCACACAGACTAGAATTCCTTTTCCTATTTGGAATACAGTTCCTCCATCAAGGCTTCCCTTATGATTCCTACAACCTAGAGGACTACTCAAGACACACTTAAGCTCAAATTTTCAAGCATCAATGAAAAGAGAAAAGCAAGACAATATAAAAAATTCTCATGAGTTATAAAATAAGTACATGTCCTAAATAAAAGTAGAAATGACCTCTTCTATTTTGTAGGAGTTTCTCTCTCTCATATCTCACGAGACCTTTCTCCCTAGGGTTTCCTACGGGGTTGTGTTTTTTTGTTTTCTTTTTTCTATGGAATCCATAATCATGGCAGATGATGTCACAAAAATTCTAGAGAAGATGAAGTTAACTTTGGAGGAAGAAGAGACAATCACTATCGCTAATGAGGGTCGAAAAGAAGAAATAGAGAGCTGCGAGTTGAGTCTTATTGGTAAGTTTCTAACTTGCAAATCTTTTAACAAAAGAGCAGCTTTGATGACATTCAAAAAAGCATAGGGACTGGAAGATAGAGTGCAAGTTGTTGAAGTAGGGTCAAACTTATTTCAGATTAAGTTTAGATCTGAGTTTGAGTTGAACAGAGTCTACGCCAGAGGTCTATGGAGTTTTGATAACCAAGCTTTACTGTTAATAAGATGGAAGTCGGGGATGACGGCGACAAATGTCAAGTTTGATTTAGTATCTTTATGGGTAGAAATCTGGGGGGTGCCTTTTGATATAAGAACTGCTCGGGTTGCCGAGGAGGTGGGGAACCGACTGGGTAGGGTTTTGGAGGTTGAGAAACGGCATAACAATGATGGCCAAAATTTATTTATGAGGGTGAAGGTGGTTATTCTGCTAGAAAAATAGATGCATCGTGGTGCTTTTTTGGCAGGATCGGATGGGAAGAAATTTTGGGTGGACCTTAAGTATGAACAATTGCCTATTTTGTGCCATTACTATGGACTTCTTGGGCATGAACTACGATTCTATGCTCAGTATTTTAGCAAAACAAAATTTGGGGTTGAGGTGAAGTGTGGTTATGGGGATTGGTTGCAGGCAACGGGTGGAAGAATGAGATCGCCACAAAAGAGGGAATTCATGAAGGACGATGCTCAGGAGGAAAATAAAGGTGATAGGAAAGGACGTTCTGCTTCATAGAGTATGGCGGAGATGGGAGCAAAGGGTGGTAGGGAAGAGAGAAACCGTACCAAAACGGTGATGGAGGTGGTAGGTGGTGTTACTGGATCTGTAGGGGAGGATTTGGCTGATAGCAAGATTAGGGCCAAGAATCATGGAACTGGGGACGTGGATAAGGGAAACAAAGATTCGTGTTCCTTATTTTTGGGAGTTTAGAATTCATGCATACCTAAGGAGACTGAGTTGGCACCAACAACACATAAGGAGCACATGCAAAGTATTGACGTTGGTGTTGGGTTGAGTAACATCAAAAAGCCATCTACATGGACTAGACTAGTCTGAATGGATGTTGGGCCCGTGGGAATGTTAAAAGAGAAGGCTAAATCCATTTTGGGGAAAAGACACAAGCTGGCTGTGTTAGCTGATGAGGAGGTAGAGGATGATAGTAATAATGGGGAAAAAAGGAAGGTTGGTAAGGACTTAACCATGAATGAAGTGGCAAGGGTGTTGCAACACTCTTCCTGAGAGCAATGAGGCTTTTAAGTTGGAACTGCCAAAGGCTTGGAAACCTTTGGACAATTCAAAGCCTTCACAAATTAGTGAAAGAACAAGTTCCCGATGTATGCTTCTTAATAAAAACAAGGTTGGATTGAAATGGGTTTGAGAAGCATTGTGGAAAATAAATTGATAGTGAAAAAGCCAAATTCGGGTGGAGGGTTGGCTTTGCTTTGGAAGGAGGAGGTGACTTTGGATGTTTTTAATTTTACTGACAACCATATTTTGGCTAAGGTAGTCGAAAATGATGGTTTTGTGTGGTATCTCACAGGGTTTTATGGATGGCCGGAGGCAAATGAAAAGCGAAAGTCGTGGGCACTTTTATCTCATTTAAGGTCTCTTGTTGAGGGTCCTTGGTGCTGCATTGGTGATTTTAATGCCATACTTCATGCATCGGAGAAACAAAGTGTCAATGCACCTTACCGTAACCAGATGGAGGATTTTCGGGTTGCTTTGGAGAATTGTGAGTTGACAGATTTAGGTTTTATTGGGCATAATTTCACTTGGACAAACAGGCGGCCAGGTTTAGCTCACACAAAAAAATGGTTAGACAGAGCTACTGCTAATAGAGGATGGACTAAAAAGTTTCCTGCCAACTCGGCCTCCCATTTGTTCAGCCATGCTTCTAATCATGTTCCTATTCTTTTAATCACCATGAATGATAGGCAGCTTAGGGGTAGGGGGGCTGGTGGTTTCAAATTTGAGGAGTGTTGGTTGTTATGGGATGATTGTGAGAAGGTTGTGCTTGAGGCATAGAGAAAAGGAGGGCATGGTAGCTCAGGTTTGAGTGGTTTGAGGGACCGAATCCAACTTTTTTGGGGCTGATTTGCATGTGTGGAGTTCTTCTAAGACTAAACTCGAAACAGAGGAGATTAAAAGATTACAAAACAAGTTGGAACTGATGAATGCCAATGAGATGACTGAAGAAAGCAGAAGTGAATTTCTCTTACTAAGTAAACAACTGGATGATTAATTACTTAAGCAAGATATTTTTTGGCGTTAGAGGTCCCGGGTGTCATGGTTAAAGTATGGAGATAGAAATACTAAATTTTTTCACTCCAAGGCCTCCCAACGAAGGAAAAAGAATTTTATTGAGGGAATCAAGAATGCTAACAGGGTTTGGGTGGAAGAGGTGGATGATGTTGTGGATGTGGCATCTGATTATTTCATGGATATTTTTAAAGCAAACACTTGTGATAGAATGGAGGAATGCCTTAACGCAATTAACCAAAAAATAACTGATGATATGATGGAGGTGCTGTCCAAGCTGTATAGCAGTGAAGAAGTTAAAGCAGCGTTATTCTAGATGGGACTAACGAAGGCTCTTGGACCCGATGGTATGAATGCTCTCTTCTATAAAAAATTTTGGCATATTGTGGGTAATGAGGTGACTGATGCTATGTTAGATTTTTTGCATACTAGTCATATGGTGCCTACTATTAATTATACTCATATAGTTTTGATTCCAAAAGTAAAGAAATTGAAAAAATGGCAGATTTCAGACCTATTAGCCTATGTAATGTGATATATAAAATTATTTCAAAAGTTTTGGCGAATAGGTTAAAGCTGATCTTGCCATAGTTAATTTCTCCTACTCAGAATGCTTTTGTACCTGGACGTCTTATTACTGATAATGTGCTAGTAGCCTATAAGACTTTGCATGCCATGCATATTAGAAAAAATGGTAAGAAGGGGGCATTAGCTCTTAAATTGGATTTTAGTAAGGCCTATGACAGGGTAGAATTGGGCTTCCTTAGAGGCATGATGATTAAATTGGGGTTTTCGGAGGTTTGGGTGGATAGGGTTATGAGTTGTGTCTCTACACCTTCCTTTTCAGTCCGAATTAATGGTAGAGCTTATGGGAATATCACTCCTGCTAGGTGTATTGGCCAAGGTGATCCTTTTTCCTCTTATATGTTTCTAATATGTGCTAAAGGGTTTACTTCGCTCTTTGCTAAAGCAAAGATTACAGGGAGGTTGTAGGGAGTGGCAGTATATAGAAGTGCGCCATCTATTATTAATCTGCTTGTTGTTGATGATTCTTTGATTTTTTGTCAAGCTAATAAAAATGAAGTGCAGGTGGTTTCTGATACCCTACAGCTATATGCTGAAGCTTCGGGCCAATGCATAAACCTAGAGAAGTCTTTTGCCTATTTTAGTAGCAATGCGTCGGTGGAACAGAAAGCATGGATAATTGACAAACTAAAGCTAAAGGAAGTGGAGAAGTTTGATGCTTACCTGGGGCTACCTACTTTGATAGGAAGAAGAAAATATGATACTTTTGCTTTCATTAAGGAATGGGTTTGGAGAAAGATGCAAGGTTGGAAGGGGAAGTTGCTCTCTAGGGCTGGCAAGGAGGTTCTTATTAAAGTAGTGGTTCAATCCATTCCCATGTATACAATGGGGTTTTTTCAGTTATCTGGGAAATTATGTGTTGAATTAGACACTATGTGTGCTAGATTTTGGTGGGGACAAATGGGGGAGGAAAGGAAAATACACTGGAAAAATTGGAGTTTTTTAACGCTGTCAAAGAAAGAGGGCGGAATGGGTTTTAGAGATTTAAGATCATTTAATTTATCCATGCTAGCAAAACAAGGTTGGAGGTTGTTGTAGGATAAAAGCTCTCTGTTATACAGTTGTTTTAAAGCAAAATACCTCCCGTGGTGTGATTTTCTTGAGGAGAATGATTGCCAAAATAGCTCCTATGTATGGAAGAGTTTGATAGCAGCTCAACCAATTTTGAGGAAAGGATGCTTTTGAAGAGTGGGTAATGGGGCTTCAATTCGTGTTTTAAAGGATTGCTGGTTGCCTAATCAGCCAAAAAAAAAAAATCTTTTCCAACCTGTGGAGGAGATTTGGGAGTGGAGGGTCTCGGATTTAGTTGATTGGTAGAATCATCAGTGGGATAAAGAGAGAATCACTGCCATGTTCCATCAATTTGATGCTGAAGCTATACTTCAAGTCCCTTTGAGCAGGTGGGTTGTGCAAGATGTGCTAGTATGGTCTTTCTCAAAGAAGGGCAGCTATACAGTAAGGTCTGGGTATTGTGGCAAAACAGTTAAGGAAGGAAGAGTTTAATGCTGGGGAGTCTTCGGTGCAAAGAACATATGGGTCACTATGGTCATGAATTTGGAAGGCAAACGTCCCAAATAAGATTAAATTTTTTTTCCTGGAAAGCATGTCTTAATATTTTGCCCACACAAGATAATCTGGTTCAAAGAAGGGTGGTGGAGAACGCGAGATGTTGCTTCTGTCAGAAAGATGTCGAATCAGTTTTGCATGTGCTTTGGAGTTATGGGGCGGCACAAGATGTTTGGGCTAGGACCTTAGGTAGATTTCAAAAATCATGTACTAAGCAGGATGATTTTTTGCAGCTGGTTACAGGTCTCATGCCGAAGCTTTCATCGGAGTAATGGAATTTGTTTTGGGTTATTTGTTGGCAGATATGGCATCAGCGGAACATAATTTTGCATGGGGGTGCATTCCAGCATCCTTCAAGGTCGGCTCAGCATGCAGTGGATTATTTAAGGGAGTTTACTGAAGCACAAGACCATTTATGTGTGCCAACTCCGATCCATGCTCCAGCGCAGCAGACATGGCAGCCTCTACAGGGATCTTTTTTCAAGCTGAATTTTGACGGTGCTTGCTTTGATGATGGAGCTGCTTTAGGTTATAGGGCTATGGTTCAGAATGAAAAGGGCGAAGTGATGGCTGCTATAGCTACGAAGGGAGGTGCTAGGAAGGATAGTGAAGAGGTGGAAGTGATGGCATGCCGCAAAGCTCTTGAGTTTGCTATCGATGTTGGCTTCATGGAGATATTTCTAGAAGGTGATAATGCTATGCTGATGAAGACGATTTCTCAGGGTCAACTAGACCTTTCGCAACTTGGATTAATATATGAAGATATTTGGTGCTTGGCTTCAGGTTTTAGATCCATTTTGACTAATTGTGTTAGGCGTAGTGCAAATAGTGTTGATCATGCTTTGGCTTGATTTGCTAGATTAATTAAGAATGAAATTTTATGTATAAAAGAGGATCCTCCACTAGTGGTAGATGTTTTGTACTTGGCTTCTAGTCTTCTAAATTAATGAAATTTGTTTGGTTTCAGCTTTAAAAAAAAAAAGTAGAAATATAAAAGATGTTCTTAAATACAACCTAATGTCTCAAATAAAAAGTGCAGAAATACATGCTAATAAAAAAGAAGAAATAAAGGGAAATATGTTGTGTCTGTGCCTGTGTCTATCTATTTAAACTGTAGAATTATCACCGGTAATGCCTCTTCCTCAGCTGATAGCTGGGGGTGGCCTCTGGATCATCACCATCGTCATCATCATCATCAACATCGTCGCTGCCATCGTTGTCATCATCTTTATCATCATTATCATCCCTCGGATGGGCAAATC
This sequence comes from Castanopsis chinensis, assembly GCA_032878915.1. Classification (NCBI taxonomy): domain Eukaryota; kingdom Viridiplantae; phylum Streptophyta; class Magnoliopsida; order Fagales; family Fagaceae; genus Castanopsis; species Castanopsis chinensis. The sequence goes on along the minus strand of JAVQMG010000106.1, from coordinate 3,479,994 downwards.
CTATAGGACTATAGATTTGCTTGAAATACTTGGCCACCCCCAGCTTGAGGTTTCTAGCAAGCCAAACTAGCTTCTAATGCTCCTCCACAGTGGGTTGAATTTGAAAAGAACAATTTTAAAGTAAATTTTGAGAGATGCAAGATAAGAGAAGACAAGACAAGAATGAAGGAGAGCTCACCACTTGTGTACCCTTTAGAAAGGGATAACCCATGACATTCGGGTTACGTCCTAGGACAATCCTGAGCAAAGTCATCAGGGCCATAAGCATAGACCGACCAAGGCAGATGGGGAGGGGCAACAAGACCACCAATAGCAGAACTAGCCGCACCTTGACATAATCATCATAGTTGAGTATCACCATGTGCAAGAAAGTGCAAGAGAAGAGAAAGGAAAGTGAAAAAGAAAGAATGCACACTTTCACAGAGAAGGAGGGCATGAGATGAGTCTCACTGAACTCGACATAGTCTAGATCATCCACGAACCTCTCAGTATAAGGAATGCCATTCCTCTACCACCGGTACTTGGCATCAGTCATGGAAAGTGGGGCAAGCATGAACTATGAAGGATCCATAGAAACCCATAGTGCGTCCGCACCTACTAGCTAGCAACTAACCCTCTCAGCTGAGTAGAGGACCCTGTAGACACCGCGTTTTGTATCCCTTACAACTCGGGCCCTCGATCCTCAATGATACTAAAATTATAAATCCCAAGGTTGGTTTAGGGCCCAATCAGATTCTAAATTGACTTGAGAAGTGTGAAAATGGAAAATTTAACTTTTTTTGGGCAAATAATCTTTTTTGAAAAATAAAGGCCAAGGAAATCTTTGGCCTACACACGCATACACGCATATGCGTACGCAAGTCTGATGCATCAAGCATGGACCTGCATACGCAGCTAGGGTTCCAAAGAGTTATGAAATGCAAGTTTTCTGCATTAAAGTTGAGATTTGAAATGAATCTCACATTGTCTAAAAGCCATTCCAAACCCCTTTACACCCTCTAAAAGATGATTTTGTGGTCTGTATATCAGTGGAGGAGAATAATAAAAAGAAAAAGAAATGGTTGGTAACCATTAGAGAAAAATAAAAAGGCGGGAAAGTTTGTTGACTAAACTAATTGTAGTTTAGGCCTCCCACTAAACTACATGTAGTTTAGTATAAAAAAAACTTTCATAATATCCCCAGTGGACTACCAGAAGGTGGGAAGTACAAAGAAAAATTCAAGAAGGCATCCAAAAATGACAGAAATATCCTTAATAAGATAGAAGACACAAGAACTCTAAAAGCATCTCCAGTGGATTGAAAGGATCAAGAACATCCTTCAACGGATCGAAAATCACTAAGGAACTCCCTTGTGAGTCAAGATCATTAATCAAATCCCTAGTAAGTTACAAAATAAACAAGTTTCTCCCAAGTCTCCTGGAGGACTCCTTCGTGGGTCTAAGGCACAAGGAAAACTCCCTTGAGGGTTGTGAAGAAAAGAATTTCCCCAGAGAATTGAGGAGACTCCTTGGTGAGCAGAATCAATAAAGGCTTCCCCAATTCCTCCGTAAGTCATGAAAGAGAAGAAGATAATTTTCCCTAATGGACTACACATTATTAGAGACTTCTCCGTAGGTCAAAATTACCAAGAAGGCTTCTCCGTGGGCCACCAACACACTCCTCAGCAAGTTATTTTTCCCAATGTATCTTACACCAAGGACTTCCTCTTGAGTCAGAACTACCAAGGCCACTTGTTCACATATCCCGTGGAAATTGAATATGCAAGCACAAGACCTATACAAGTTAGAAGAGAAGAATACATAATTTTTGCACATATTCTGAGGGAATTGAATATGCAGGCACATGCCCTATACAAGTCAAAAAAGAAGAATATAGAATTTGTACACATATCCCAAGGGAATTGAATATTCAAACATAGACCCTATACAAGTCAAAAAAGAAGTATAGAACTTGTGCACATATCCTAAGGGAATTGGATATGCAGGCACAATATAAGAGATAGAGATAGAGATAAAGACAAAAGTCACCCAGAGGTTATAGCTTCACCAAAATAGAAGAGATAGAAATGGAGATAGAAGACAAGTATTACCTAAAGGCACAAGCCACCCAGAGAAATTTAAGGCAAGAGCCCCAGATAGACACCATAGATATATATCCTTTGAAGCTTGGAAGAGCACCTTATTTGTTTGGTTGATGGTTGAGGCCGTTGGCCATATTTGTTTTTCTTTTTTAGTGACTCTAGGATAGTAAGTCACTCAACTTTTGCTTGCAATTGGCAAAACAAGTTTTGGGATAGTGAACCTGTCCTTGCTGGTTTCCCAAGTAACAAAGGTGGGATTTCAAACATATAAATCCCACGCAACTCTGCAAAGTTGCACCTCGCCCCATGTACGTGTATTGTTTGTCGTGTGCATGGGTTGAACCTGAGCCGTATATTAGAATAAAATGTTTTATCTCTTATTCTTTTGATTCCGTTAGCAGAGCTCACGAATCAAAAGAGAGGCATTTATAGTCACTGCATTTTGTACCCCCTATGACCCAGGCCCCCATTCCCAATGATGTTGGAATTTTAAAGCCCAAGGTTGTTTTTGGGCCCAATTAGATTGAAATGGTCTTGAGGAAAGTGTTTTTGAAAAAATATAAGTCTTTTATGAATTTAATAAGATATTTTTGGAAAATAAAGGCCACAGAAACCGTAGGGCAAGTGAACGCATACACACATATGCGCATGCATGCTCAAGACCTACATGCGCATGCATGAAACATGTGTACACATACAAGGTCATGCGTGTGCATGCTAGGGTTCTAGAAATTATGAAAGACAAGTCTTTTTGCATTAAAGTTTGGTTTTGGAATGAATTCCACATCGTATGGGAGTTGTTCCAAAACCTCATTTTCTAACTATAAAAAGCCAGATATGGTACCTTTTTGAAAGACATAAAAAATCCCAAGAGAAAACACAAGATTCATTAGAAGTAGTGAATCAAAGAGGGAGTTTTTTCACAAAACATCCTCAAGTCAATATTTTTCTGATTAAGGCATTTTCTAGCCTTGATCGTCGAGTTTTAAGTTTACTAATCACTTCTTTGTTTGATTGTGTATTGATTGACTGAGAGGAATGGTCAAAATCAAGCTGTGAAGCTTTGTGTTGTGAGGTATAATGCTCTAGTTCCTTTTCTTTTTCTTTTCTTTGTTTTGACCTTCTTTAATTCGTTGTTTTTCTGGTTTGTTTATGTTATAATATACTTGCCTAGTTTAGGTTTTTCTAGCTTTGTCGTTTTAAGCATGTTAGGTTGTTAGTTTTAAGTTTATGTTTTGCTGTGTTTTTGTGTTTTTGGGTTAGGGCTTAGGGCGTGTATGCGTATGCATGCTTTATACATTTGCACGCCTACTAGAAGTATGCGTACGTAAACAACTTGGCTACGTACAAAGGCCCTATGTATGTGCACGCATCCCTATGCCCAGAAACCCTAATCCAAACATTTTTGCTTCATTTTCTTTATTTTACTTATATAATATGTCCCTGCCTTGTCTTGTTTTATGCTTTTGAGTCTCTACCTCCATGTCTATTTGCTTTGTTTGTCCTTTGATTGCTAGCTTAGGGTTTTTATATTTTTGTTTCGTCATGAACATGCATATAACATGTCCATACATTGATGTATAGGTGTTGTGATACAGTGAGGTAAGACATACATTTACATGAACATGCATCTATTTGGAGCTTTGATTCTGATCTTGCTTTGATGAATATGCATGAATGTTTGCAATGCTTTGGCTTGGATATGATAGCATGTTTGTTTGATCCTAACATGTCTATATTTTTTCCTTGGATATGATATGTGTTTGTTTGTTTGCTGCCTTGAAAATGAAATGATATGATGCATGATAAATGCATGTTAGGGTTTAGGATGAAAAATGCCATGTTGTTTGCTAAATGTATGCTAGTGTGTGTGAAAGTCTAGAATACAAGTTTTGAATATGCCTTTAATGAGATTAAGGCGTAAAACAATGAGTGGAAGTTGACCCACGGGTCGGGTGGGGTTGGGTGCCTAACACCTTCCCATCCCCATATCTAAAATCTAGACACATGCTCTAGTAGTAAATCATTCCTTCCATGAAGGGTGCTATATTTATGGTTCCTAAAACTAATCTAGGTGGCGACTCCATTTTCCTTTTTCACCTCGGTCCATTCGGCCGAGGTGTACTCCCCCTCCCGTTGCACCCACAAACCCACTAATAGCATCATCAACACAAAACTCATAACTCGAATCTAAAATAACCTAGATCAAAGTGAGTGAGAGCAGATCCAAACCATTTCTTTCCCATTTACCCATTAAAATATTCAACATAGAAGAATGGAGGAGAGGTAGAGATGTGGCTTCGCCATGGTACCAATGTTGCGGTGGAATTGATGGCATTATCATCCAAATAATTTTGAAGACCCACAACCAAAATCACCCAAACAACCACCTATTAAAGGCTCCTTATCACAAACTTAAAACCCACCATCTCCCTTGTCAACCCATCCACCACCATTATCTTCTTCATCCATTCATTCCATCACTGTCAACAAAAACTAACCCTCCAAAATCTGTCAACCATCGGTCCACTAGCAAAAAATTACCAGAAATCCAAATCTGACCCACCACCCTAACAGATCCACAACCCGCAAATCTAGTCACTGATCTCGACGCCTTCACTGATCCACAAAACTCCATTATCAATTAAACTTTACAAACCAAAATCACAGATCTAGAAACCCTAGACACACCCATCAAAAATCAAACCCTAAAAACCAAAACCCATTAATGAAGGTGCTCCTTGATGAATTGTGACTTTGTGGTGGTTTTACACAGCTTGAAGAGATTGTTTAGAGAGAGAGAGAGAGAGAGAGAGAGAGAGAGAGAGAGAGAGAGAGAGAGAGAGAGAGAGAGCATGTGGGCGAATTAACCAAAAAAGAAGAAGAGTTCTTAGAGGGGTGAATCAGACGAAAAGAATAGGAAAATATATATTTTTTAAAAAGGTTACTTAATTAGATTATATTTTTGTTTTTACAATTTATTTTATTTTTTGTTTACATTTAACATGATCTCTCTCTTTCTCTCTCACTTTAAACCTAAACCATTCTCTCTCAACATAGATCATGGTTGATACATAAAATGGTCTAATGATAAAATTAAAAAAATCATTTAAATTAAACATATTTTTAAGTTAAAATTTGAAAACAATATTTGATTTAAGATTAAAAAAATTAATTTAATTAAATTTTAAAAAAATTAGATATTCATAATTTTTTTTTATTTTTTTTGTAATTTTATTTATTTATTCAAATGTTGACACAGTATTTTTTTAAAATCAAATAAAATTTATTATTATTATTATTTTATTAGCCATGTTAGCATCTAACATATCACCTATGCACACCGTTTACCACATAAATTTTTCCTAATTGGTTTGACGACAAATACCAAAACAGACATAATTTTTTGTTGACTAAAAAATAATTACTAAAATGAAAATGGGTCCTAAATTATTCACACCCCCAATTGGCAATCTTTTAATTTGTATACGAGTGCTAAAAAAAAATTAAAAAAATTGCCCCTGAATCTTAGGGCTGTAAATGAGCCAAGTTTTGCCGAGTAGTGTGTATTTGAGCTTGACTGATTAATAAAAATCAAATGCTCAAGCTTGGCTTGAGCTTGAGACAAGCCTAAAAATAATGTTTGAACTCGAATTTGTGAGAATGCCAAAAAGTTTGAGTTAAGCTCAGCTTGGCTTGACTTGATTAATTAATCAAGCCAAACTCGAGCTTAATATCTCAAACTCAAGCTCAAGTCAAGCTTTCTAACTTGGGATCTAAAAAAGTTGCATCATCAAATGCTTATATCACCAAAAATTATGTAAACAAGTACACACACACACATATAAATATATAATATACTCATTTCATCATGCTTCTAACACCCGTGATTAGAATTTGTTCAAATTACAACTTTACATAATTAAATCGATCCAGCATCATTTATTGTCTATAGCTTGAGTAATTGTTTAAAATACAATTTTTACATTCACATTTGTCATTTGTACAACTATAATCTTCACAAATCTAAATAAATTAACATTCCAAAACATAAATGAATAAATAAGCTATAAATTAACATTAAAAAACATATGTGTAATGTCATAATAATAAGTTTATTTAGTAAACATAAATCAAGCTATAAACAAAGTTAAGCTCGGCATGTTTTGTATTGAGCCCTATTATTCACGAGCTTGTTCACAAACAATTTTTTCTGCTTGAGCTCGACTTGATTATCAAAAAAGCCTAAAACTAAGGCTGTGTTTGCTTTGGCTTCAAACGGTTTCAGGAAATCGTTTTACATGAAATCGTGTGTTTGGTTGCACATAAAAAATAAAGTTTTCTGAAAAATCACTTCCTTTGACCGTAAAATTAAAGGGTTTTACTCGAAAATGGTTTGAAGTAAAAATTTTCACTTCAAACCATTTCCAGACTTAGACGCGCAAAGAGAGAGAGAGAGAGAGAGAGAGAGAGAGAGAGAGAGAGAGAGAGAGAGAAAGAGAGAGAGAAGAGATCACACCCCAGCACCCCAGCCTTCGCCGTAGATCGCACCCCAGCCTTTGCCGTCGATCGTGCGATCGAAGCCTCAGTCGTGCTGACCGCACGATCGAAGCCCCTGCCGCACCGATCGAGTGATCGAAGCCTCTGACGTGCCAATCGAAGCCTCCAACGCGCGATTGAAGCCTCCACCGCATCGATCGAAGCCTCTGTCGCGTGATCAAGGCCTTTGCCTTCGATAATCGCGATGTTGCCTTTCTCTCTTCCTTCTTCTCTCCCGGATTTGATGATTTTTTTTTTGGGTTTTGTTTCTTTTATGTAACTGTGCTGAGAAATGATAATATATATTAATTTGGTTGTTGAGAAAATGTGAGCAACAAGTAGAAATTGTATTTTCTATGATATTTTCAAAAACACAACCAAATACTAAAAAATATTTTCTAAAGTATTTTTTAAAATACCATCAAACACCTAAAAATATTTTTCTTTTCAAAAAATATTTTTACCTGAAAATATTTTATACTAAAAAATTATTTTATATCGAACCAAACACAACCTAAGTATCAAACTTAGCTTATTTGTAAATAAACAAACACGAGTTTTTATAAAGTCCAATCCGAATAGTTCATGAATATGGTTAGTCTACAGCCCTACCCTTGACGATCTTGTCCCTCAAATCCCCAATAAAACATCCCCTGCCACTGTACACGTGGCATCACCCTTACTCATTTTCAGATGGCACCGTCCTTGCTCTTCAAGTTGTAGATTTTCTTTCTCAAAAAAAGTTGTAGATTTTGATTTTCCCCCTAATCGGGAAAAAAGAAAAAAGTCGAGAATTAATTAAGAGAGAAAGACCATCTAATCCAATCCATCCAGAGAGGGCCCACAATCACATCCAAATCCATTGATCAAGTGCCACGTGGACAGTCCCCATATGCATTACAGTACTGAAACCAAAGATCACTGTGACACTACCGAATCTATGCTCTGTGTCTGTCTGACCTTTTGTATGTTTGTGTGTGAGCATGACGGGATCCCTGTCATTGTAACTGGTTGTGCTAATTATAAGTCTTTCTCCTCTCTCTCTCTCTCTCTCTCTCTCTCTGCTCCATTCTCTGTTTCTCTTATTATCACTGGAGAGAGACTGAGAGAGTCTGGAAAGGTGAGGCTTTCTTGTTTAAGAAATAATTGGGTTTCAATTCTTTCTTTCTGTTTTAGTTTTCTGCTTCACAACTTCTACTTCTGGGTGTTGTTTTATTTGCACTTTTTCTTTTGCAGTAAAGGTAACCTGTTTTCTCTTCTTTCTATTTTCTGCTTCAGTTTGCCTTTTCTTTTCTAAAAATTTTTTAAAAATGTTTTGTGACTGGTTATCAATCATGCGCTAAGGTTCCAATTTTCTTTCTTTCTTTCTTGTTTTAGTGATTATGGTCTTTGAGTTTTATGCTTTATTTAAAACATGCTTTCCTTTTCTTCCAATATTTAGTAACCCCAAAAAAAAAAAAAAAAGTCTAAAGATTGCGGCTGTTTAGTTGTTTATGAAATACTAAAATATTTTATTATGTTATAGCTAAATCGTGGTTCTATTACTTTGTTTCTCCTTTTAAGGAGAATTTTCAATTATTATTATTATTGTTGTTGTTTGCTATTAATAAGTAGCGTTGAATAATAAAAAATTAATTAATTAATACCTTAGCTGATTAGTAATATAATTAATGACCTTTTGTTGTTAAGTGGGTTTGTTAAGTGGTTTCCTAAAAGTGATGCACTGAAAAACTCGGTTTTTTATACAGAGACAAAGAGTCTGAAGCGTGAAACTGATGCTCTCATCTTAATTTCCTGTTCCACTCTAAAGTTGGGTTTGGTCAGTGTAACTGTAACATGAATAATAATTGGCTTCCAGCTGGTTGGAGTTTTGAGAGTGATCTTCCTGTGACCAAACAAAAGAGATCCTTGGGGTCTGTACTCTGTACTCTGTCTCTCTCAAAATTATTATTGATATAAGTTGCGCTTTGCAATCTCTAATCTTGTGATACAAATTCACAGGCAAGACAATGACATAGTAGAGCTGTTATGGAGAAATGGTCAGGTAGTTTTGCACAGTCAAACGCGAAATCCAAGTTTCAATCATAATGATTCAAGACAAGCCGTTCAGAAACCAAAGACAGGAGGTAGTGGCTCATATGGGAATTCAAGCAATTTAATTCAAAATGATGATGATGATGATGAGACTGTGTCATGGGTACAATATCCTCTCGAAGTTGATCCCTTCGAAAAAGAGTTCTGTTACAACCTTTTTTCTGAATTGCCACCATCTGATCCTAAAGAAATTGAACAAGACAAGCTTCTTAATAAGTTTGGTGCTTCTGATACTGATGTTGATGCTACTCATGTCATTGCAAACTCACATCAACCAACTAGTATTAGTGTTAGTAATTCTGTGGTACCTGAATTCCCCGGCAACTCGGTGCATCATCCACCTAGATTTCCTTTTCCTGAATCAGCAGCCCAGAAAAATCATGATTCAGGAGGTTCAGGAAAAGTCTTGAATTTTTTAGGATCTTCAAATGGGCAATACGGAGGGGAAGGGTCAGGTCAATTGATGCAAGGAGAGGTTAGAGAGTGTTCAGTAATGACGATTGGATCCAGCCACTGTGGCAGCAATCAAGTACCAAATGACCCTGATTTTAGCAATGGTGTTGGGACTTCCGCTTTATTTGCTGGACCTGTAAAACAAGATGTTCACAAGATAACACCTCAGAGTGAGAGACGAAAAATGGACACACTCGAGCCTACTGTTGCTTCTTCGTCTGGTGGCTCAGGTGGTAGTTTTGGAAGAAGATGCACACAATCTACTGGTGTCAATAGCATGAAGAGAAAGGTCAGGGATGCTGAGGAATCAGAGTGCCAAAGTGAGGTGATTATTCTCTCTCTTGCTTTCGACATCATTTAATTTTAATTTTTTTCTGAGCATAAGTCTGAATATATTTTAGGCCGCGGAACTTGAATCAGTGGCTGGAAACAAGCCAGTGCAACGATCAGCATCTTCCCGCAGGAGCCGCTCTGCTGAAGTTCATAACCTTTCAGAAAGGGTAAGACTTTGGGAATTTCCTAGCTTGTGAAATTATTGGAGTTTGTACATTGTAACTATTACCCTACTCATCCACTGATACAGAGACGGAGAGATCGGATCAATGAGAAAATGAAGGCATTGCAAGAGCTCATACCACACTGTAACAAGGTCTGCTTTTCTTGCTGTCTTTTGTTCATTTGTTATTGTCTCTAGGGAAATACATTAAGGTTGTCTGCCACTAAATGTGAATAACCGTTGAATTTCCTTGATTGAGATTCATCAATCTATGCTCTACTTTCGTTTCCTTTTTGGCAAAATAGTTAATGACTATTTCCCCTTGCTCTCTCATAAATGTTACCACGGTCAAATAAACTTTTTAAGATGAGTGTGTAATGTTGTGATGGATAAGTGGCAGGATATTAAAAAGAAATAGATTTTGAGACTGTTGGTGCATTGGAAGTTAGAGATAGCGTTAATTGAGAACAAAAAGGTCGCCCAGTGTACAAAGGTCCTGCTTTTTCGCGAGGTTTAGGCAAGGTGATTGATAAGTAATCTTACCTTGCCTTTTTTTTGTGTCTGTGGGGGTGGGGGGGGGTGGTGGTGTTTTGAAGAGGCTGATTCTTGAAGTGTAAATTTAGAACAAGAGAAGGTAAAATCCTCTGTTCTGATAATGAAAATGAAGAAATATCTTCACTCGAGGCTGTACTAAATGTTCCCAAGAGCCTTGTATCTCAACTAGTACCACCGGTTGTTTCCTGTGGAGACATTTAAGAGTCAAATCTCCCCACCCCCAACTATTGAATTATAAAAAAAAAAAAAAAAAAAAGGGGTTCTACTGTCATCGTGACCCTGTATCGTTGAGAAAATATTACTCTAAACAAAGCAAAATGGCAACAAAGATTCTTTCAGCCATTCATTGACTCTTAGCATAAAGCTTTAATTCTGTCTTTGGTTCCACAATAAAGTATAAATAAAAAAGCTCATGTCAGAAAATTTATATAATTTACTAAAGTTTCTTCTGATTTTCAAGAAATCCTAATTAAATTGTTTTTACAACCAAATTTGTCCGTATATTGCAGACTGATAAAGCATCAATGCTAGATGAGGCAATTGAATACTTGAAGTCACTTCAGTTACAACTTCAGGTATTATATCTAAAAAACTCATAAAAGCAAAACTGTTCCTGTTACTCAAGCCACTGACTTCATGTTTTAGGTAATGTGGATGGGAAGTGGGATGGCTCCAATGATGTTTCCAGGCGTCCAGCGCTTTATCTCTCTAATGGGTATGGGAATTGGTCCTCCTCCTATGCCTTCTATTCATAATCCAATGCATTTACAAAGGGTCCCATCAGTTGATCAATGCATGTCCATGGCTCCACCGACAAACCATGCTCTAATGTGCCAAACTCCAGTTTTTAATAATGTTAATTATCAAAATCAGATGCATAATCCTTCTTTTTCTGAGAAATATGCACGTTACATGGGATTCCATCATATGCAAACCGCGTCTCAGGTTCATTGTTCTTACCTACTATGAATTTTGTTGTTTTAGTTTCTCCATACATGTGACAACCATTTGGCTCCTATGTGCTCTCATTATTATCATATTGATTGTAGTGCAGCCCTTGCATATGTTGAGATTTGGTTCCCCAACAATTCAACAGAGTCAAACAACGGTACCGCCTGGGACTAGCAGTGGACACTTAAATGGAGGAGCTACAATTAATGATACTGCAACTGGCATGAATGATGGTAAGCCAATTGTGTCTTTTTCTTAAATAATTTTTGACATTGATATGAGGAAATGAATATCAAATGTAGCTTAATGAAAGAAAGATTTTCTGTTAAGGACAAATGTAGACTACTCTTGGTGATTTAACTGACAGCTTTCCAAAATGAGAGAATTTATATGATTTGGATAATATTAAAAAAGAAGAAGAGTTTCTAAGAGCCTTGTAAGCTCAACAACTCATTACAGCTGGTACCTACTAGTGTTTCCAGTGAAGATGTCTAGGGTTTATTAGCTACCTTACCTTAATGTCCATAGGGTTGAATAGTGAATTGCCACAACTCAAAAGGTTTCCGCAACCCCAATTACAGGGGTTTGAGGTCCATATATATAGTACCAACCCTCGATGTATGTTAAATAAGAGGGTCAAATTTCTTATAATGGCATTTTTCTTAGACTCTTGTTTTTTGGTTAATTCCCTGATGCCATAAGTGTAACAGCGATGCTTTTCTGACTTAAACAGGTTAATCAGATGCATATTTTATGTGGTCCCCCACCGCTAAAATTATCCAGACCAATGTTGTTGGATGGAAAAAAGGGGTCACTCAATTCAGCATAAAAAGAAAAAGAGAAAAGGGATCACTCTTCCTGGTGGATGTATGAAACAATTATAGCTCGCATAGTATAGTACTCATGCGACTGGGCCTGCCCAATCAAAGAGATAGACGAAGAGTCACTTCGTACTTGCATATGTCGATGATAAACTATTAGAAGAGTTGACATGATATGTATCAATCAGCCGTTGAACTTGCTGTGTAACTTTTACGAGCAGAGCAGATGCACTAGTTTTTGCACAGTCCTTTTTTTTTGTAGCCTTCTGCTTGGAATTCTTTCAACTCTGTCAAATAAAAGACAGTTGCTATTTGAAATATGTACAACTAGCAGCATTTTTCTTACCTTTTTTAGTAACGGAATACAAATCCTCTAATTCACTTTTTGTGTTCCGCTGTATAGAAGGGTTTTGCCAATCCTTTCATTTGGTTTTTTTTTTTTTTCCTCCATTAAATTTATTACATGCAATGCTAACACGTTGTCATTCTAGGTGACCTATACAGAAGCACATGCTTTTCTTTCATATTTGGAAATTATAAATTTTAACCATTGGGGGAAAAAAAAAAAAGAACTTTGAATGCTCAGCGGATGCCCTATTTCTTCACTTTGGATTGAAATGTTTAAACTATAATATTTCTTTTGACTGGCTAGTTAATAATCCGTTCATTTCCAGAAAACAGAATATTCTCTTTGTTTTATTTTTTTCCTAAATATAAAATTTGATAGTAATGATAATTATTAATAAGCATTTGTTATAAACATGTTTGAAAATGAAACTATCTATTCAATCATTTAAAATAAAATATGATATAGTAAAATTTTATTACTGCATATAAATGTATGAGGTTTTATAAGGAATTCTAATTTAAATTTTATTAAAAAAATTAAATTACAATATATAGGTTTTTTTAGAAGCAATTACAATACATAGTTCATTACTCTGCATCATTAACTTGATGGTCATTCCATAAATACAAAATTTTTATATGGTGAGAGGACAAGAGCCGCGGTTTAAGTCTCTAAAAAAATTTCATACATGTATACATTTAAATTGAGTTAAGATATAATTTCTATCTTGATTTAAAAAAAAAATTATAAAAAAAAAAAAAAAAAGCTTACCTAGCAACACTTGAAGAAGCCATTAAAAAAATCAAAGTCATTTATTTTGTGAGAGAGAGAGAGAGAGAGAGAGAGAGTGGCAAGGTACAAAGCCTCTGTTACCTTGATGCGGATTTGTTTTCCTTTCAATCTCGTTGACCTATAGTGACAAGAGTTACGTACGATGGTGGCATCTAGTGTAAAAAACTCGGCTCACGATGGTGGCACACTAGCTAGCCTAATTTGGGATAGGAATTAATTAGGGTTCTTGCCCCTTTTTGGGGTTGGAGTGAGGTACTTTGATTCAGGAATGACATGATGATGAGGATTGTAGTTTAGACTTTAGAGGGATTATGAAAATGATGAATAAGCACGCCGGGAGACCAATAATGTAGGCAAACCTTTTCAAGAAGAATAGGCTTGCCGACATTCATGAGACCTTGAGTCCTGCAACATATATTCTATTACGGGATCTATTATAGCTTATCAAATGTGTCTTAGATATTCTTGGCATGCCTTGGCATTTTTCTAACTAACCAATACCTATAGAGTTTCCTTCTACAACTTGTTATAGAAGAAAGCCTAGGCTAAATTTTACAAAATCTAAGTACAAACTATTGCAATTGAAAGCATGCAAGTGCTAATACAATGCATAAGGTTAGCTTAAAAAAAAACCTGTTAATTGGTTAATCTCTAATAATAAAATAATTATTTGATGGAAGAATAAATTCTCTATTAACATAAGCAAATGCTGCTTGAATGCGTTTTGACAGTAAAGGGTTCTTATGCGAGTCTTTTCTCTAAATATTGTTAAAATTTGAGTCCTTAAGAGTGAAGAGAAAAATAACTAACATGCCCAATAGTGTTTAGGAACCAAATTGGCTAGTTTTGAAATATCTCGCATTTGATTGACAATAACTAAAATCTCCAGGTAAGTTAACGGAATTTACCTTCAATTTTTATTGGCTTTTATGTATATGTAGTTGATTTTGGTCTTTGAAGTATAAGGGGGAAGATAAAATTTGGGTTAGTTACTGTGGTGGTAAAAAAAAAAACACTGTGACAATTATTATGACTAAGTAATTGACTTGTACAATTTATTTATAAGAAACACAAGATATAATTTCCACAATGGAAGATCTAAACAATTGATTAAGAAGAAAGGAATGATGATAAGATTATCCTTTGATATATATACTGCTCTCCCGAGATACAAAGAGTTGCATAGAAAGCTAAAAAAAAGTCTTATCTCTCTTTAACTGGAGCAATTTTCTCTCTCTTATTCTTCCCTAGAATTTGCTCTTAATGTCTTCAAACCCCCCCTCTATTGCACCAGCCTCTCCTTTTATAGACATTTTTCCTTCTCTTATCTCCCTAGCTGGCGTTCGTCCAATTGGATTTTCGAGATACTTGTCACATCACTCATCTGTTCTACCTCATTTTCATCATGAAATAGGACTTTTGAGGGTGTCTATACTATTCAACCTAATCTATATGCATTAAATGTGGAAGAGATTAAGTAGAGAACCTCTCAATAATGCAGAGGTGACTGCCTCTGTGATTCTTATCCTTTCAAGGTGTTTCCTGAGGCGAATCTGATGGTGGTGGCATCTTGGATCAAAAAGGGAATCGGTTACCAGTGGTCCCCAACATATCCGCTGAAGGACAAGCCCTACTTGTTACATCGAATAAGAGTTTGAGTAATGGTGGCTAACTTAGATCTCCACGAGACCTATTCTGGGGAATCGACCTTTGTTCCTCAAGCGTTCTTGCTCCTATCCACATTTTTAGGCCTAGCCCATCTCTTAAAGTATGACCTTTTGGGCCTTTGAGCCTCGGCCTGGAATCATGTACACCCCCCTATAATAGCCCTCCCACGATCTCTACATCATTAATGCTGAGGTGGAGATCGTGGCGCGAGATAAATGGAAGGCAATCATTAACTGTCATTGATGGGTTACAGCACAATCAAGCAATCATGCGTATTTGTGGATAGCCAGATGAAGGCTTGGGAATTGAAAAGGCGTGGGAAACCAAGAGTCACTTCCAGCTATTTCCCACTCCTTCTTCCTTTATATAAAAAAGGAACCTAGACTAGTTTCTGGGTTTTCATTTCATTCCTTTTTTTTTTCCAAATTTCTCTTTAAGTATTTCTTCCTCCAAAAACAAGAGTTCCTTTGATTACCTTGAGGCAAACCCCCTGGTGTCTTGTCCCTATTTTCAGTGTTAGTAAGTCCCTTTCTACCTCTTAATTTCTTCTTCTTTTCGTTTACTCTATCTATTAGTGGGTTAGGATAATGGGCAAATTTAAGTCCATGGTTGATACGCTTGAGAGTTTAGCTGAGTTTAAGAGAGTGTATGAGATTCCTGAGGATGTAGGGGTGAGTTACTACCCTGAATCTGAAGTAGAATTCTTGAGAGGAGAAGGAAGGGAAAGCAAGATAGTAAAACCTCGGGATTTTACTTTAAGACCCAACATGGGAAAGTAAGGCTGATATTGGGTCTCCCTGATTCTGACAAGGAGATAGAGGGGGATTACTTAATAATCTCAAGAAACTAGTATCTCGACGGAATCCATTGCCCTACGACCGTGGGTAGAGTAGATGGGTAGAAATACTAGGAATTTCCTTTAAATTTGTAAATGATACTTATTTAACCCCCCTTTTTTGTACTAACTTCTATCTTATTTGTTTGTTCCTCCAGGGGATCATGTGTTCTAGAAGAAGAGGCAGTTGATTAATTCCATAGAATTGAATAGATTGTTGTGGTCCTTGATCTACGTTCATCTAGACAAGCTACTCCGAGTAGCGTATCTCATCCTCATCTATACTCTCGTGTATCGAAGTTTCCAAATCGTTGGGAAGGCCATCAAGTAGAAAGACTCATTTCTCCCGTACATAGACATTTAGGTTAAAGGGCACATTCTGTCGCCCATAGAGATATCGTGACAAACTGAGGGAAGAAGGCGTAACAACTCTCCCCCTCTTTTTACTCTAGAAAACTTCGGAGTAACAATAGCCATTCTCACCAAACGATCGCGCAAGAGAAGGAGAAGAAGGACGGGCAATTCTTCCTCACGAAGTCCCCCTTACTAGGATTCAAGAGCCAAATTCTCCTCTCCCCATTGAAGGAGTTATGCCTGAGAGGTCCTACCAAAGGTCCCGAGTCACCCTTAGCTAGATTTTGGCTACTCCTCATGTAGCTTAAGCCCAGAATCCACCTGCTCCTCCAATTTAGGCTTCTACTATTCCTCCTATGCCACAGGTTACCTCAGCATCCATTACCCTTTCTAGAGGATCATGGGGTGGTTGGAGATGCCTAAGGGGGGATGTAGGAAGTTTGGGACCTATGGTGACAATCCTGGATGCCAAGGGTTCTCTCATCATTGAGGAGGACGCTCTCGTAGATGTTGTGGGGGCTGCGGACTACTTAAGGGTCTTTATGATAGACGGGTTACCTCTTCCTGCCACTGACATGGTTAGGCCTTGGAGGGAAGGTCGTGGGGGCCACGTAGCTAAATGCATGGGTAAGGTACTCCTCCTTCCTATAGACATAAACCATTGGGATAAATAGGGAGATGAGGATCTCCTTCTCAACATGAAGAGGGAGGCTATTATGGTAAGCCACTTATTCCCTTATTTATTTCCCTTTTAGTTTTGGGTAATTTTTATTTCTCACTCTAATTTGCAAGGTTACCAATGCACCATCGTGGTGGAGAAGAGATATTTGGCAACCAAGGAGAAGCTGGAGGACTTTACCTCAGATAACGAGGATCTCCTCAAGAAGATATTGGACATGATGACCAAAGTGTCTGAGTCTGAGAAGCTTTGTGCCAAGGCTAAGGATAATACTAAGGCCATACCCGAGAGAAAGGATGCATTAGAGAAATAGCTTCAGGAAGTGAAGAAGGCATAAGATGATAAGATTGCCGAGCTAGAGACCTTTGTTGTGGTAGATAATGAGAAGGTCCAAGCTGCCTATCACCAAGATCAGACAGACTACATCGCCTCCGTGAGGCTCGAAGTGCAATAGAACCTTTGGGTATATTTTACTAAGGGGTGAACCGCGACAATGGATAAGCTACAAGTGGAGGCCACCTCTTCTCTAAGGAATGATGATGGGATCCCCTACCCTTCGAAATTGATAATACTGCCCAACCCCAAGATCCAAGCGATTATGAACGATGAATCCCCCATCAGAACGGCCGAGGTCCCTGTGACTACTGCACTTATGGAGGACGAGGTGGAAGGCTCTACTGTGGAGCCATCCTCCAGGGGAGTTGTAGGCATAACAAGTGGTTAGGCCTTTGGGGAGAACGCCTTTGCTGAGTGGAACAGGGCGAAGTAATAAGGAGTCGCCACCTAGTTTTATGGTCTAGGAACCACGAATATATTGCTTTTATGTGGAAGGACTGATCTTACTACTAGAGTAAAGGTTTGGAGTTTAGGTACAATTTTGGGAAGGTGTTAGTCACCCAAAACCACCCCACCCATGGTTCAGCTTCCACTCATTGTGTTTTACGTCTTAATCTTATTAAAGACATATTCAATATTGCATCTTAAAAACTCACACACACACTAGCATACATCCAATGCAACATGAGACTCCATCCCAAACCTAATATACATCTATCATGCTTCGTATCACATCACAAACCCTAGCATACATTTATCATGGAAATCATCCATCATGGAAATCATCCTATCTCATTTAAGCAAGCAAACAAAAATTTATGGATGAGGCTGCAAGTATATATGATAGAAACTTAGGCATATTGAAGTTTGAACAAACATATGATATCATCAAAAGATCCAAAGCATATCTTTCAACAAAGCATATTCATACTCGTCATCAAGGTAAACCCACATACATGTTCATGTGAGTGCATGACTTACCTCACTTACCTTTTTGTATTACAACACTTATAGTATCAATGCATGGTCATGTGAATGCATGTTCATGGCATAAAGCAAGAAATAAAAGAAGCCCTAATCTAGCATGTGAAAGGCAAACAAGTAATTAAACAGAGGAAAAAGGACTCAAAAACATACAACGAGGTCAAAACAGAGGCATATGATGTGAAAGAAATAAAGAAACAGAAGCAAAAAACTCAAATTAGGGTTTTTGGGCACAACTATGTGTGTGCATAAATAGGCCTGCACGTCATACTCTTACAAATTGTACCTATGTCTTCATCTTGTAAAATGCACTCATTCATCTTGCAAACTTTACCCATTCATCTTGCAAATTGTCATCTAATTCTTTCCTTTCCAGTATTGGGTTATTCAATATGGTCTCTGTTGGAAAATTTAGACCATAGTTGATAGAAGTAACAAGTTTTAAACCCAAGTTGTTAATTAGATTTATTATGAATAAAACTTGTTAAAACAAACAAACATCAATATCATGCACAGCAGAATAGTAAATAAGACAAGATATAATGACCTAGAAAAACCAATGAAACAAACTAGTTTTACAGTAAAAAACCTAGGGGGAAACCTTCCCAAAAAGCAATTTACTATAGTAAAGAGAAGTTTTAGGTCTAGTACAAAACCTTTGTCCCTAGACTCTACAATCCTCGTAGATGAATTTACAGCAGAAACCTTCTATCGCTTCAAAACTTCTGAACTCTTCAATATATGAATGTCACCCTTTTGCACGGATCCCAATACACAACTAACTCCAGCAACTTGAAGATGTTGTTGGCTGCAAAGTGCTTCACTTCATCCACAATGAAGATCAAGAAGTACTTGGTTACAAAACTCTAAGGCGCAAAAGATGTTGTAACTTCTTGCAGAGAGAATAAGGCACTAGGTCACTTTCTACATGTGTTCTCTATGTATAACGGCCTTTAAAATAAGCCTTATATATGTCTAGGGTTGTGAGAATAGAAACTATACACATACATGTCAGCATGAGTCAAAAATTAGATCTGAAAATTCTGATTGCATAGATCTTGACAGATTCTACTTCTGTTGAGCTTCGTTCTTAAGTCTTGATAGATACTGTTTCTATCAAGGTATCTGTCGAGTTTTAATAAACAGATTTTCTTCACTTGTTTCTCGGTCAAATCTTCATGGCTTTAACACTTGACTTGAGCAACATGTTTCTTGAAGTCCTAAACCCATCCTAGATCTACCAAATTACAAGTAAAGTGCATTTTGTCAAAGGATTAGCCCATTACATAAATTATGTCTCTAACAGTCTCATTGCTCATGGTACGAATGTAGATCTAAAGAGTTCCTCTTCGATTAGGGCTCATTTTGAGGGGCTATCTTCTGATAAGGTGAGTTAGGATTAATGCCTCTCGACATTTCTCCTACATGCCTCTTAGGGTCATTCTTCTCTAACCTTATGTATTGTTATAGGTCATTTGGAGTCCTTAGGTGGGTGCCCCTGCTGTTGTAGACCCAAACTCAAAGGCGGTCACCATTGACTTTTCCAGGATTACTCAACTCTTTAAGGGTGCTGGCTTGAGGGTACTCTATCTGGTAGAGAGGGTATATTGCCAATTGGTGGGTGGAGATGCCCCACAGGTTCCTATGGACCCTCTGGTGTTTATGCTTGCCCCACTTTCCATGACAAATGCCGAGTCTTAGTTATGGAGGAGTGGCATTCCCTATACCCAATGAGTTTCACATGATTTGGACTATGAGGAGCTCAACAATACTCACCTCACACCTTCCCTCACTCTTGTGGTATGTGTTCTCTCTTCTCATTCATTTCCTTTTTTTTACTTCACATTGCTTTGCATAATAATGTTTACATAGGATACTCATGTCAGGCTAGCCGTGCTGCTAGTGCTCCCATTGACCCTTCTCGCTTATCGAGGTCGGTCTATGTCTATGGTCTTGACAGTTTTGCTCGTGAGCGTGCAGTGGGTCGCAACACAAATGTCATGGGCTACCTTTTTCCCAAGGTTACTCAAGTGATGAGCTTCTTTTATCCTCTTTCTTTTTTTATTCTTGTATCCCTAAGCACTTGTTCTAACACTTCCTTATGAAATTTAGCCCATTGTATAGGAGCATGAGGAGTTGGTTTGGCTCGTGGGAAACCTCAAGCTAGAGATGACCAAGTACTCCCGAAAGATCTATGGTCCTAGAGGGTTTTCCTACCTGGGTGATGGTGATGATGATGATGATAATGGTGGTGATGGTGGTGGCAATTCAGAGGTGACTTCTAGCTACTAGCCAAGGAAAAGGCGCTTCTGATGGTCCTGTAAACAGACAAATATATAGACAGACATAGACACAACACTTTCTTTTTACTTTTTTTTTTTAATTAGCATGTATTTCTTCACTTTATCTTTTATTTGAGACATTGGGTTGTATTTAAGAACATCTTTTACATTTATGCTTTAATTTGGAACATGTACTAAATTTACAACTTATGGGGATAATTGCACAATTTTATACAATTTTGTTTTTCTTGATCTTTGATTCTTGAAAATTTGAGCTTGAGTGTGCCTTGAATAGTCCTTTAGGTTGTAGGAATCATGGGAGGGTTCTTGGTGGAGCAATCACACTCCAAATAGGAAAAAGAAATCGGCTTTGCCTTCCTTCATGCGTACACGTACGCAGCTTTGACTCTATGTATGTGTGCCATGGGTCAAAAAAACCATAGCTACCCTATTCAAGTATAAAATAGTCGTTGAGGGCCTTTAAAACCTCACCAAACGTATTTTAAGCTTAGAAAGCACTCTTTAAGGCTTCCTAATGGTAGAATTACCTCTTTTAGAAGTCTCAGCATGGATCAAGAAGCTTGGCCCTAGTTTCGAAGAGGCTCCTATTCCTTTCGGTCTCCCTTGCATCTTTCCCAAGGAAGTCAATACTGTACTGGAGGCTTTGGTTTAGCCAGGAGTACGATATATTTTAGGTACCGGCCAATATCGGTGTACCGTTTTGGGTTTACCGCTATTTTATATATTATACACACACACACAATCTCTAGAACCATGTTTACAAGATTATCCACTATTCTTCTGCCCCAAGAAGCATAGGAATTACAACACAAAGGAACAACTTTGCCCACTATTCTTTTGCCCCAAGAAGCATAGGAATTACAATACAAAGGAACAACTTTATAGAGGTAATTCATCATTAGAGAAAAGTTATAGATGCACGATAAGTATAAATTGGTCTCATTTTTCTTTATTGGAATTAAATAAACATAATGGTGAAATTGCATTTCGTAATGAACCTGTAAAATTGTCTTTCCAAGGAAAGAAACAACCCCCCTTATAACAAATGAAAGTAAACCAAAATTAATTAAAAAAAAAACATAGAAATAAATTTCAGAGCATAGAAACTAAAAAAAAAAGCAACAAAACTGGAAAAGAAAATAAATATATTCTATGTTTTGCATCAAGAAATTCTGAAGAATGACATAATGGAACAATTGCAAGATACTCATATAAAAATGCCAATTTCTAAAACCTTATTCAAAACTTATATCATACAATGACAACGATTTTCAAATTTGATTAAGGCAAAATTTTACCAAAGAGTGAGAAGCCGAGACCTGAGACAGAGAATGAGAAGCAGAGACATAGCACAGTGAGAAGTCGAGACAAAGCAGAGTGAGAGACAGAGTAGCCGAGAGATGAGAGACACAAAGCAGCGAAGAGAGAACGTGAGAGAAAGAAAGAAAGAGGGCTGTGTAACTGGGACAAAGGGTTAGAATTAGATTTAGCACAATTACCATATTGTCGTTGATAATTTATCAAAATTATAACATAAAAAAAAAAGTGGCTTGGAGTGTTTCGGGCCAGTATGCGTCCTGTATGGCTGGATTTCGCCAGTACTTGTCCGGTACAGCCAGTATATTTTCCAATACGAAACAGAGTGGTACCTATATCAGTGCACTGGCCGATACGGTATGGTATCTGCTTCATTGATCTTTTCGTATCACCATATCAAGGTGGATGAACCTCTCCTTTGTGCTGCTGCCAACTTTTGGATTCCTACTTAGCATGTCTTTCACTTTAATGGTGTGGAGATATGCCTCACTCTTGAAGAATTTAGTGCAATAATGGGTAAACTTGAAGTTACCACTCTTATCCTCCCTACCACTTGTGAGGACTTCGCTAACTTAGCTCATGACCTTTTATGGATTTCTCTGGCTGTGGTGCAGTAATGGTGTATGCTTTACCATTGAACATTCATGTGGTTTTTGCATACTTCTCTCAATTGGCTATTCTTGTGACTATAAAGAGACGCTTTCACTATCTCAATGCCTTCTGTTTATGCCTCCTTGCGAGGTATTTCTTGGTACATGAAACGTATCGAGTAGATCAAAGGATGTGCTTGGCAGTCAACAATTTAGACAAGGGAAGCCCTGTAGGTATGATCTTGACTAAAACTCTCAATGGCTTGGATGCTGTTCATCCAATGGAAGCAACCTTCTTCATAGGGAGTCCTCTCCTCCTTCAGGTATAATCCCTAATTTTTGCATAGGTTCTCAACCTAGTGGGACCCCTTTAATTTTTTCATAGATTGCCTTTTAGTTTTCAACCCATCGAAGCTCCTTATATCGTCTTTGTCATATCATTTTTTTTATCTCTCATTTTTCCACTCATGCTTTCTTTTTACCTTTCCTTTTTCAAATATGGTTATATGAGAGGCTTCAATTGCTTCATCCTCACACTGTTTCTCCTAGTCAATATCTGCCTATGCATTATCGAAATCGTAAGCCCAAACGTGTTGAGATGAGTTTTGATGAGTTCACTGAGTTCATGAAGTGCATTGATGTCACAAATATTCAATGGGTAGTAGAATGGTGTTGTATTTCAGGCATGGTATACAACGTCTTCAAAGACAACTGTGTTCCTTTGGTTAGGCTTAGCCATTGCTCTTAATATTCCCCAGACCATATTGCAAGGAAATTTTGAGATCGCCAAGGGATCCATATTGATGATGGCGTCTTTCATATCTCTATCTTCATTGAGAGGATCTTAGGTAGGATTCGTGAGACTTAATTGAAGAGGATGGTGGCTAAAGACATTCATTTCCCTCTATATCTTCATCTTACTTTGGGCTACAAAGCTTGGCTAGAGGCTGACATGAAGTGTGTTCACAGGGATGAAAAAGAAAGATGGTTGACTGACTACCTTGATATGCCCTCGATATTACTTTTCTACACTTTATGACTCTCATGTCTTTTCTTTTTGAATTTAATAAAGGATTGGAATGTTCCACATACCCTATGGAAACAATTTATTATCTTTTAATTTGAGCAATAAGAGAATCATCCATTTATTATCTCTGCTTATTGTTATTTTTTTCTTCTCTTTTTTTCATGCCATGTAATTTTTGCCCATGACGTACTTATAGGAATTTTCACCATACCAATGATCCTTTCCCATATCTTTTTCCTAGATCGCCCTTTCGGGATTTCAATCTAGTGGGGTTCTTTTACTTTAATTTTTGCCTTGGCCATCCTTTTGGGTTTTCAACCTAGGCTATGTTTGTCATGCCATGTGCTATTGTAGCACTTTTGTCGCTTTTGTCACTCTTTCTTGTGTTTTGGCCTATTGGTTCAGATCTAATCTTGACCCTATGGTTTTGGTCCTCATCTGTACGCCTTGGCCCATATCAAAGTTTTTGGAACACCCCATTTGCATGTCTATGCTTGCTTGCTTCTATGCTCTATCTTCCATGTTGGCCTCTCTAGTTCTAGGCTTTGCCATGCTTGATGCTCTTAGCGGGTTTGTGGTTGTGTGGTTACATCCGAAACCCTTAAGACCTAGTTTGGGTTTAATCACTTGGGATGCATCTCCGGACGCATGGTTGCTTCGTGCATACCTTCTCCCTTTTCCACTCCGTGCAATGATATGCTTGCCATGTTTATTTGCGCCACCCGTGGGCTTTCTATGCATCTTTACATGTCCATGCATGAATCTTGCTTGCTAGTGTGCCGTCCATGCTTCAACACAATGAAGTTATGGACATTCGATCCAAACCTTTTTTTTTTTTTCTTGCTTGTTTGCCTTCTTTGTTGTTTCCTTGTTTGCTCACTTCCTTGATTGTTTGCCTTTTAGTTTGCTTGCTTATCTTGTTGCTTGTCATGTCTCCTACCACATGCCACGCTTGCTTCTCTTGTATACTTGTCTGCTTTCTTCCCATTGCACATTATTTATACATCTTTTCCTTCGATTGCTTATCTGCTAGTTTCTTGTCTTTGCGTTTGCATGTACACATATGGAGCGAGGACACATGGAGCTAGGGCACTGTCTCCCAGGTGTAAGCAAAAAAGGCGTGGATGCAAACATGTAAATATAAGCCAAGCGGCTATGTTCAGTAGGTTTAGGGGTCTAGCCTCTCCTATTTGGTTATGTACTCTTTTAAATCCCCTTCCTTCCTCCTTCCTTTCTCTTTTAGATGGGTTGTATTAGGTTTATCATGCCATGTACCATTCGTCCTCATCTCTAGAGTATGGCGACTTCTATTTACTTTCCAGCACCCATATTTTGGGCCATGCTCGAGGGATATAGGCATTTACTTTCTTGTTCTGTATGCCTGCATTGTGCATGATGTATGTATATATATACCTACTCGCCTTTCCCGATGTGATTGCCACAATTCATGTCACCTAAGGTAAGCGATACCTAATTTCCACTACGAAAGTAAGGTGACTAGTTACCAGATTTTGCTGTGAAAATCTGGTACTTTGCCCGAACACCTTAGGAAAGCATAGATTGGGACCACACCCATTCAAAAGCCAAACCTCAAAGGATTATCCTTGGAAAGACGTTGTGAGGTGCCTAACACCTTCCCCACACGTAACCAAATTTCTAGACTCAAGAATCAAGATTTTTTGCCATCCATATTAGATTAGGAAAAATGTCATTTTTCTTATCCTAGGATTGGTAGTAAAATTTGTTAGGATGTATACCCTTAAATCCTATTGTATGATGCTATGTATGACACTATATATAACTTAATGTTGTAATTAATAAAGTTGTTTTAATACTATCTAAAATAATGGTAACATGAATATTTGGACATTATCATATAGTCCATGAGATGCATAGTATGTGATTTATGTGAAGAGTCACAGAAGATATAACCACAAGTTCTTTGTAAACTCATAATTATAATTCGTAGTCGGTGATGCAATTGGACATTTCATCTGCGAAGACTATAACATATCAACTAAGATGATTTGTCTTGATCATGGAAGTGGAGACTTCTAGTTGGTATGTTGATATGTTTTAAGAGTTAAGGCATATTGAACTAAACCGTTGCAAGATTTATTATTCAACTAACGACTGTCAAATGAATAATAAATCTCACGACTTCTATTTACATGAACACTTAATCTATATCAGGATTGAGATCTAAAGTCACGATCAAAACCTTAGTATGTTGGGCAGCCACATTTAGTGTTCATGGAATATATATTCTCAAGATAGAATTCATAATCTCTTAACGGAGATATAAAATATTCCCTTGAGATAAGTTTAATGGGTTTGGTTATTCAGAGTGTTAGGCCTAACCACTTTAGTAAGGAGATACTAAAGTATATATTTATGAAATTAGATTTTATAAATATATGATGAATAACTTAAAGGATTAAACTGAGTACTGAAGGATTAAGATGTAGTAATCTTCAAAGTGGCAGTCTACATTCATGACTTTGTATTACTACGAATATTTTATGAAAAGGTTGTATGTATAATAAAGTCTTGGGATATAATTTATTAATAAGGCCTATAATGCAATTTTATTTATATAGTGGTATTAAATACAATTAATGGTAATTTTGGACTTGTCAAGAGTTGATAGAAAAGCCCAAGGCCCATTGGAGCTAGTGTCTTATTAATCCCTTTTGGTCCCATTCCAAGCCACACATTAAAGCCTAATTGGAAAGGCCTAATAGGCTAGCCCAATTAGATAATCAGTTAATCATAAAAGGAGAAACATACATAATTTTTTATATGAGAGACATCATTGTGAAATGGTGTATATGTGTGAGTAAAGCCACTCAATTATTCTTCCTTCGAAACTGATTGAGAGACCACACTTCTTGGGTGTAAAGTAGAATTGGAGTGAAGATTAAAAGTTCTCAAGTACTTCTAATATTTTTTTTTTGGATTTCACCACACCAAGGTACACTATCTTATTCTTAAATTCTAAAATTTACATAGTACATGTTATCAATCATGAATGAAATAGATCCATATTTGTTGCTTCCGCTGTGTGTTTTGTATGAGATACGAAATTAGATTTTCCAACAATTGGTATCAGAGCCAAGTTTTCATCTTATGCTTGTATAACATGTGATTGAGTTTTAGAATCAAAGAAAATCATTTTCTTGGTATTATGGGATTCTTGAATCTACAGTGATTGTTCTATATAATCACATTTATAGGATTTTTTATTTCATAATTTGTTTTAAGAGAAGGTGATTGACTTTGCGTTGATGTGAAAAGAATTTCTATAAATATGGAATTCCATCTTCAAAAGAATTATGTTGGCCATAAATTTCTAGATAATGTTGATTTATAACCGTCATGATAAAAGTATAATACTTAACAGTTTGGATTGGAAGGCACTGTTTCGAGATTGAAAGGTACTGTTTCATGGCCCACAGTTGCATTTTGTTCTCTTTAAGGATTCTCTTGAATCCTTGTTATATATATTATAAACCGAATGGTATTGAATCCTGGTTATTATATTGTATCAAGTGGCGTTTGACTTTTGGCTAGTGATACATGTATGATTGTTGTTAGGATGTGTGCCCTTAAATCCTATTGTATGATGCTATGTATGACTTAATGTTGTGTTTAATAAAGTGGTTTTATTATTATCTAAAATAATGGTAACATGAATATGGGACATTATCATATAGTCCATAAGATGAATAGTATGTGATTTAGTCACAGAAGATATAAGTCACAGAAGATATAAGTCACAAGTTCTTTGTAAACTCAAAATTTATAGTTTGTAGTCGGTGATAAAATTGGGCATTTCATCTGCGAAGACTATAACGTATCAACTAAGATGATTTATCTTGATCATGAAAGTGAAGACTTCTAGTTGATATGTTGATATGTTTTAAGAGTTAAGATATATTGAACTGGACCGCTGTGAGATTTATTATTCTCCTAACGACTGTCAAATGAATAATAAATCTCGCGACTTCTATTTGCATGAACTCTTAATCCTAAGAGAATAATGGACCTGATCATAACGTGTAGGTTACTTTGATATATCAGGAGTGAGATCTAAAGTAACGGTCAAAACCTCAGTATGTTAGGCATCACATTTAGTGTTGATGGAACATATATTCTCAAGATAGAATTCATAATCTCTTAATGGAGATATAAAATATTCCCTTGAGATTAGTTTAATGGTTTTGGTTATTCAGAGTGTTAGGCCTAACCACTTTAATAAGGAGTTACTAAAGTATATATATTTATGAAATTGGATTTCATAAATATATGATAACTTAAAGAATTAAACCTGGTACTCAAGGATTAAGATATAGTAATTTTCAAAGTGGCAGTCTATATTCATGACTTTGTATTATTACGAATATTTTATGAAGGAGTTGCGTGTACAATAAAGTCTTGGGATACAATTGATTAATAAGGCCTAGAGTGCAATTATATTTATATAGTGGTATTAAATATAATTAATGGTAACTTTGGATTTGTCAAGAGTTGACAGAAAAGCCCAAGGCCCATTAGAGCTAGTGTCTTATTGGTCCCTTTTAATTCCACTCCAAGCCACATACTAAAGCCCAATTGAAAAGGCTCAATAGGCCAGCCCAATTAGATAATCAGTTAGTTATAAAGGGAGAAACATATAGAATTTTTTTTATAAGATTAGAAAATGAAAAAGAAAGAGAGTGAGACACACTTTCATTCTTCCTCTGGTAACTGATTGAGAGACCACACATCTTGGGCGTAAAGTGGAATTGGAGTGAAGATTAAAAGTGTTCCCAAGTGCTTCTAATCTTTATTTTGAATTTCTCCACACCAAGGTACGCTATCTTGTTCTTAAATTTTGAAATTTACATAGTGCATATTATCAATCATGAATGAAATAAATCCATTTTTCTTGCTTCTGCTGTGTGTTTTGTATGAGATACAAAATCAGATTTTCCAACAATTGTATGGTAAACTTGTATTATTGTTAGTCTTTCTTGATATAATTATATGTTATCAAGGATTCAAGGCCTAACTGCTTGAATTGATAAATATATATATATATATATATATATTAATTTGCTAATGTACAAACCATGGTATCAATTCATATTTATATATATTAACGCTAGGATTAAATTATTCGTTTAATGAATTTTATTCCTAATGAAATTAGGATTACGTTTTCAAGGTTTCTAGTGTTATTATGGTTCTTGATCTTTAAAATATCAAATTTAAAAATATCTAGTGAGAGAGAGATACAAGGGTTGGATCTCACGGCCTTCATTGTCTGTTCATAGTAGTATGAAATATATACTTTGTCTTACCTTCAAGCTTAGCATTCCATGCGGAAAGTATTTATTTTAGGGTGCTACAAGATTGAACTACCTAGTTTATAATGGTTTGATCAAACACCTTGTCTTAGCCTTTAGCTTTGCATTCCATGTGGAAAGTGTTTTGTATTATGGTACTACAAAATAAACCTGTTAAGGGAGATGAAATGTGGCTACACATGATTCTAGACAATGGCATACACTAGACTAAGTATTATATTATCCTCTATGCTGAGTTCTTACTATCATTACTTAGAGGCTAAATGTAGAATGACATATTATTAGTGTTTGATAAGAGTTATTATGATAGCACTAATAATGAGAATAGTTCTTAATCAATCATAGTATTTAATATTCACTCTATGCTGAGGGATATTGAATATGGGATTGGGTTGTCGTTGCATATTTTATATTATGGTTTTATTAAGGTTCCATACTATATGTTTATATGCTAAATTGATAATGTCTAGTTTACTAATTATATTCATGTTCATTATTTTCAGATTTAAAATCATGGCATCATTTAACCCACTTGTTACTATTTTAAATCAAAACAAACTGACTAGATCCAACTATGTTGACTGGAAAAGAAATTTGGACATTGTTCTTACTGCTGAAGAGCACAAATATGTGCTTACTCAACCATGTTGTAGCTTTCCATCATTAGATGCTCCTCTTGAGGAAAAATAGAGATATGATCGTTGGCAGAAATCTAATGAGATGGCTAAGTGCTATATCCTAGCATCTATTTCAAATGTTTTACAGCATTAAATGTAGGATGTAGAACTAGCTTTAGACATAATGCTAAGTCTGAAGGAGATGTTTGGTGAGCAAGGACGTTTTGCAAGGCAAGAAACTGTGAGGCAGATTTATAATACCAAGATGGCTGAAGGTACTTTAGTGAGGGAGCATTGTCTTAGGATGATCTCTAATCTAAATACATTGAAAGTTTTAGGTGCCGATATTGATGGAGAATCCCAAGTGGATATGATACCCTAGTCACTACCAGAATTATTCAAGGAATTCAGACTTAACTATAATATGAATAAAAAGGTTTATTCATTGTCTGAATTGATGAATGAGTTGGTAGCGGCGAAAGGCATTCTTGGTACTTCTAGTGTTGATGCCGATATGACTGAGGCTTCTACTTCTCAACCTAAGTCGAAAGGCAAAGGTAAAAAGAAGAAGAAGAAGAAGAAGAACTTCGCCAAACAAGATGGTAAACAAGTTGCCTTAGGATTTGCTAACAAAGGAAAGAAAACCAAAGGAAAGTGTTTCCATTGTGGTGAGAAAGGACATTGGAAGAGTAATTGTCTAATATTTAAGGCTGCTAAGAATAAAGGTATGAAAAGTACATTCCTTCTTGAAACATGTTTGGTACAGAATCCCACAGATTCTTGGTGTGTGGATTCAGGTTGTACTAATCATATCTGCAAATCTTTGTAGGGGTTTCAGGAGACCAGAAAGCTAAATGAAGGGGAAACGTTTCTTACCTTGGCTAATGGGAGTAGGATTCTAGTTGTAGCTGTTGGAGTGTTTAATTTATATTTTGAATTTAGAGTTTTAATATTGAAAGATTGTTTGTATGTACCTAATGTTCATAGGAATTTAATTTCTACAAACGTAAACATGGATATTATATTATCCTAAAAGAAAATGTTGCAATAAAGAAAGATAAAATGATTATCTATTCTGAAAATATTGTAGATGGTCTTTATATTTTAACTCCAAATAAACATGAATTATACAATTCTGAATTAGATAATAACTTTCATATAAAATCATTAAAGAGAAAGTTTCCTTCTACTAATGATGCATATCTTGGGCACTTACGTTTGGGTCATATTAACTCAAACAGAATTCAAAGACTTATCAAATATGGAATCTTAGGGCCCATGGACTTTGATGGTTTTCTAGTTTGTGAATCTTGTTTGGAGGGTAAAATGACCAAAAGACCTTTTGATGCAAAAGGTAGAAGAGCTTAATAGTTGCTAAAACTAGTACATTTAGATGTATGTGATCCTATGTCAATCCAAGCAAAAGGTGGCTATGAGTATTTCATTACCTTTACTGATAATTACTCTAGATTTGGTTATGTGTACCTAATGAAACAGAAGTTCGAAGAAGGAATAAAAGTTCAAAGAGTTTAGGGCTGAAGTTGAGAATCAATTAGGTAAACGCATAAAGGCCATTTAATCTGATCCAGGTGGCAAATACCTTCTTGGAGATTTCAAGTATTACTCAACTGAAAATGGGATTATATCCCAGTTGACTGCACCTAGAACTCCACAATGAAATGGTGTAGCAAAAAGAAGGAATAAGACTTTTTTAGATATGGTTAGATCCATGTTGAGTTATTCGACTCTACCAATTTCCTTTTGGGGATATGCCTTAAGTACTACAATGTAGCTTTTGAATTTAGTACCTTCGAAGTCTGTTCCTAAAACACCTGTAGAGTTGTGGACTGGGCGTAAGCCTAGTTTGAAACATCTCCATATTTGGGGTTGTCCAGCACATGTGTTGAAAGGAAAGTCTGACAAGTTATAGTCTAAAACAAAAGTGGTATTCTTTGTAAGGTATCCAAAAGGAACTGTTGGAGGTTTATTCTATAGTCATAAGGATAATAGAGTATTTGTTAGCACAAATGCCAAATTCTTGGAAAATGACTATATGAATGATTATACTCCTAGAAGTAGAGTTGTTTTGGCTGAAATGAATAAACTAGTAGTTGAACAACCAATGGATGAAACTAGGGATGATGTAGGTGTATTAGATACACCACTAGACATTACTCACGAGATGACTAGTACATAGGTGCCTCGTCGTAGTAGGAGAATTGTTCGGCCTCTTATAAGATTTATAGGTTTAGGAGAAACTTATGAAGCTATCCCAGAAGAGGCTAAATCGGATCCTTAACACTTATGAAGAGGCAATGATTGGGTCCAAGCTATGAAATCTGAATTGGATTCTATGTATTCCAATCAAGTATGGGATCTTATAAAGGCGCCTAACGGTATTAAACATGTTTGTTGCAAATGGGTTTACAGAAGGAAAAGAGGGATAGATGGAAAGGTTGAAACCTTTAAAGTAAGACTAATTGCAAAATGGTATACACAAAAAGAAGGTATTGACTATGATGAAACTTTTTCGCTAGTAGCCATGCTTAAATCTATCAGAATTCTTTTATCCATTGCTGCTCATTATGATTATGAAATTTGGCAAATGAATGTCAAGACTGCATTTCTTAATGGCAATCTTGAAGAAGAAATCCATATGATGCAACTGGAAGGTTTCATAGCAAAGAACCAAGAGCATATGGTATGCAAGTTGAAAAAGGTCCATTTATGGACTTAAGCAAGCATCTAGGTCATGGAACATCAGATTTGATCAAGAAATCAAATCATTTGGTTTTGAACAAAATCTTGGTGAACCGTTTGTGTACAAAAGACATCAAAACAAAGTAGTAATGTTTTTAGTGCTTTATGTTAATGATATTCTACTAATTAGAAATGATGTAGGGATAATGTCATCGGTAAAGGTTTGGTTGTCAAGCCAATCTGAAATGAAGGACTTGGGTGAAGCTAACTTTATTCTAGGGATCAAACTTTGGCGAGATCGCAAGAATAAGATGTTAGGTTTATCACAAACTGTGTATATAGATAAGGTTCTAGAACGGTTTAGCATGCAAAACTCCAAGAAAGGCTTACTTCCTGTCAGGCATGGAGTTCCTCTGTCTGATAACCAAAGGTCTAAGACTCTTGAGGAAGAAAATGTAATGAGACAAGTTCCTTATACTTCTGCAGTGGGAGGTCTCATGTATGCCATGCTATGTACTAGACCAAATATCTGTTATTCAGTTGGCATAGTCAGCCGGTATCAATCAAATCTAGGACTTAAACATTGGCAAGCTGTAAAGCATATTATCAAGTATCTACGGAGAATGAGAGATTATATACTTGTTTACCATAGTGAGGATTTGATTCCCATTAGTTATACAAATTCGAATTTTCAATCAAATCTTGATTTCAAAAAGTTCACTTTAGTTTGTGTGTTCACCTTAGGAGGTGGAGCCATAAGTTGGAAAAGTGTTAGGCAATCTTGTACTGCAGACTCCACCATGGACACTGAATATGTTGCTGCTTATGAGGCAGCAAAGGAAGCTGTTTGGCTCAAGAAATACCTTTTTGATCTTGGGGTTGTGAGAATGGAGCAAATTCCCATCACATTGTTTTGTGACAATAGTGGAGCGGTTGCACAATCCAAAGATCCAAGGAATCATAAGAAAGGAAAGCATATTGAGAGAAAGCACCACATTATTCGAGACATTATTACTCGAGAAAACGTAGTACTAGCAAAAATTGATAATGCAAGTAATCTAGCGGATCCCTTTTCCAAAACCTTGCCACAAAGCACTTTTGAGTCACATTTGGAAGGAATGGTAGTTAGATTAGGGCACAATAGTCATTAGGGCACACTAGTCTTTAGGGCAAGTGGGAGATTGTTAGGATGTATGCCCTTAAATTCTATTGTATGACGCTATGTATGACGCTATATATGACTTAATGTTGTAATTAATAAAGTTGTTTTTATTATTATCTAAAATGATGGTAACATAAATATTTGGACATTATCATATAGTCCATGAGATGCATAGTATGTGATTTATGTGAAAAGTCACAGAAGATATAAATCACAAGTTCTTTGTAAACTCAGAATTATAATTCGTAATCGGTGATAAAATTGGGCATTTCATTTGCAAAGACTATAACATATCAACTAAGATGATTTGTCTTGATCATGGAAGTGGAAACTTCTAGTTGGTATGTTGATATGTTTTAAGAGTTAAAACATATGAAACTGGACCGTTGTGAGATTTATTATTCCTCTAACAATTGTCAAATGAATAATAAATCTCACGACTTCTATTTACATAAACTCTTAATCTTGAAAGGATAATGGACCTGATCATGAAATGTAGGTTGCTTTGATATATCAGGAGTGAGATCTAAAGTCACGATCAAAACCTCAGTATGTTGGGTGGCCACATTTAGTGTTGATGGATATATATTCTTAAGATGAAATTTATAATCTCTTAACGGAAAAATAAAGTATTCCCTTGAGATAAGTTTAATGGGTTTGGCCTAACCACTTTAGTAAGGAGAAACCACATTTCTTGGGCATAAAGTGAAATTGGAGTGAAGATTAAAAGTGTTCTCAAGTACTTCTAATCTTTTTTTTTTTTTGGATTTCACCACACCAAGGTACGTTATCTTGTTCTTAAATTCTGAAATTTATATAGTGCATGTTATCAATCATGAATGAAATAGATCCATGTTTGTTGCTTCCGCTGTGTGTTTTATATGAGAAACAAAACCTGATTTTCCAGTAAAATCAACTAGAAACAAGTGACCAATCATACCTTCGAAAAATCCAATGATTGGTGATGACTTCACTCACCTTTGGTAATCCCTTAAAATTTGGCCAAGATTCCCGCCACACCACCAAAGGTAGACACCTACCCTCCTCCACCGAGAGAGAGAGAGCACCCAAAGCTCCATGCAAACCACGCTAATCATTCGAGAGGGGCCTCCAACAGGCCTCGCATGCATGGGAGCGTCGCCACGACGGGTGGTCGAATGAAGGCCCATGGTTCTCCATTTTGGGCCGGGCGTCGACAGACTGGCAACTCCACTAGGATCGATAAAAGTTTAACCTTTAGAGATTTTTATAAAAACATAATTTTTGGACATTGGCTTTCAAAAACACAGAAATTGGTATTGGCCTCCTTTTTGAAAAAGGCTTCTACTATATCCTAGTAGACTATTTTCAAAAGAGCAAAAACGTTTTCCAAAAAAAGGGCTGCGAGGTATTTTCATAGGGCTTTACAGCTTTTCACACATGCTTATGGCTTTCCTTCACATGCAAACATAGGGTAGCAAAACTTAATTTCTGATACACCTTTATCTGCTTTCATATATATATATATATATATATCTGCTGTGCTTTGAAAAAGTTTTTCCCCTTCATTAAGGATTACATGACATATACAACCTTTTTGAGCCGAACCTAGTCTTCGCACTACTGGCGTAGTCACATCTCTTTGGGGATTTCATCACCCTATCTGCAGATGCCCAGACACAAACATCAACAATGTTACCCATAGTTAGATCTGGGGCTGACTTTGTAGGCACTTCTGGTCCATGGGTGGACAGGAGTAGCTAAGAAGGCCCCGTTGATCCTTCCTACCCCATAACTTCCATGAAGGGAGGGGTATGGCAATAAAGTCCCCCAAAGAAAGGAACCACCTACTAGTTAAGTCTTTGCATACAGTTGGCCTAATTATGTCAAGCCTGTGAGGACTAGATCAAGTCAAAAGCCCATGAGGATTAGGTGAAGCCCAAAGAGTGAACATCCAAGCCTAGGAAAGGATATTCTTCTAGGACTAGAGGTTAGAGGAAAGTGTCTTGTAACAGGTGTGCCCTTTTTGCTTACGCTAAAGAAATTGTGCTTTACTCTAGGTTTTTTCTATCCTGCTTACACAACATCCACGATTAAACCCCTGGGGAAAGTAACCTCGTTGCTTGTACATGCTAGATCCTACCTTATCCTTAAGGGTTTACAACCTTACAAGGGCATTCGTGCATACACTAAATGGTACCGTCACCTAATTGTGCAAATATAAAATTTGTGGCAAGTAACCGAAACTCCGTTCAGGAGGAGATTCTTCTGAAAAGCTGTCAAAAATTCCAAAGCATCAAGTGTTCAAGAGCTTTCCTAGAAAAGACTCAAAAGATTGCCCAGAAGCTTAAATCATCAAAGAGATCACAAGGTGTCAAGAACCCAAGGGTTCCCTCAAGAGATACAAAAGTCCAAGAAATCCCTGCTGTCCAAGTTACCAAGAGATCCATGTTGTCCAAATTGCCAAAAGATCCATGCTGTCCAAAGTCCAAAACATTCATATTGTCTGAGATGCCAAGAGATTCAAGTGTCAAAGAGCTTCCCCCAAGAAGTCTACATTGTCAAAAGCCGAGCTTTTCTCACAATTGCATGTTCTTGTATTGTAAAAGGCCTGCCGTTGGAGCCAATGAACCCAGCATAGTAAAAGCAAATCTTGTACCAACATATAA
Source organism: Castanopsis chinensis (assembly GCA_032878915.1). Lineage (NCBI taxonomy): Eukaryota > Viridiplantae > Streptophyta > Magnoliopsida > Fagales > Fagaceae > Castanopsis > Castanopsis chinensis. The sequence continues at coordinate 3,444,292 of JAVQMG010000106.1, read as the reverse complement.
TCAAAAGAAAGGTCCTTCCTGCAATACCATGCATGTCATGAAAGTTTCGGTTACTTATCAATCTTGTGCATTAATCTTGTATCATCATAGAAACTCACCATGATAAATACCCGATATAGGGTGCAAAGCCAAATTTTTATGAAAATGACAGGTGCATGTTAAATAACAAGGACAAACTAACTTGATTTTGGTGTTGTGTTTCCGCATTGTCGAACACACCCTATTTCTGTCGCCTCCCATTCTTTCTCAGGATCAAAAAATTGCTAAAAGGAAATAGTTTAAGCTACCACCACATCGTGATCCCATCATCACTAGGTCTCGTGCAAGAGAGATGTCCACCAGTGGGCCTTCAACTCTTAAAGTGAATCCTGCCGAGTTTGCTTAAATAAAAGAGCAAGTGTCGGAATTAATGCGCATGATGCAACAACTGGTTGTAGAAGGAGGATAGAACTCCTTTGGCCATAGTCAAGAAGGTCCCCGAATCGAGAATGAAAGTTAGCCCCCATCAGGACAGGATCAAGGCCATAATTTACCACCCTAGGGTGGTGACCAAGAAACAGATCCTTTTAAGGATAATAACACTGAATCAGGGATGACCAAGTCAAGAGCAAAGTGTAAACTCAAGCAGAAAATCTTCGTATCATAGATGGCTCTAGCGCCCATGGAAGCGTTCATCTAGATAGTTTGACCAACTTCCCTAAGGTCATTATGCCTCCTAAGTTCAAGGCACCAGAGTTCATCAGGTATGACGGTATTGGAGACCTCTGCGTACACTTGTGCACGTTCTGTAGGAAGATGGCTCCTTATGGGGATAATCATCCTCTACTTTGTGCTGCCACGTGGTATGCGAGATTGGAAAAGAACTCTAGTTGGAGGGAAATGGCCAACTCTTTCCTGGAATACTACCAATTCAACAGCAAGATAGCTCCCGACTGCACGGTCCTTATGAGAACAGAAAAGAAGAGTGGGGAGTCTTTCCGAGAATATGCCTAAAGGTGGCGTGAGCTAGCTGCACAAGTGTAACCCCTCATGATAAAAAATAAGGTGATCAAATGGTTCAATGACAACTTCAAGCCTCCTCCTTACTATGAGGATGATCAGAACCCAAGTCACTCATTTTGCTTGCCTCATCCCTATTGAAAAGCGTATTGACGAGGGTATTAGGAGTAAGAAGATCATGGGCCCTGAGTCGTTGAGTTCCATGGTCAAACAGCAGGTTAAGAAATTGACCGGCCGCAAGACTAAGGAAGCTGATGTTCACATGGTTGAAAATGCATCAGAAAGGCCTAGGGGTACTACTTTTGCTTATGCAACCCCAATTGCTAGACCTTATCAGCAATAGGTTCAGCCCACTCAAGCACCTGACTGAGCCTTTAATCAGAGTGGGAGGCCAGACTCGCCTCATCCCTTTAGGTGGGAAAATTGGAAGTACACTCCGTTACCCATGCCCATAGCAGATCTTTATGCTTACATGCTGGAGAGGAAGTTAGTGACCCCGATGTTTTCTAGGCTCAAAGACGACCCTCCACCACCCTTCTTTGATTCATTCAAGAAGTGTGAACACCATTTTAGGGCCGAGGGGTATACTCTGGAAGAATGCTACCAATTAAGAGACTGTGTCCATGATCTCATTGACAACAAGTTGATACAGTTTGATAATGCAACCGCTTTGAACATCAACATCAACCCTTTGCCCCCATCAGGAAGGGAATGTGAATGCCATCATCGCAGTGGAAGAAAGGGTTCCGGATTTCTCCTCACCGCCATTCCCATGGAGGGCCCTGCTCCAAGCCTTGGTCCAAGAGACCCACCTTGAGAGACCCCAGGATTTGATAAGGGAATCTGCTCATTCTGTGACAGTGGAGACAGGCATGCCTTGTTTGATTGTAAAGTGCTCTGAGCATAGGTTCAGAGTCTAGCCGACCGTGGTATCATTTGGATCAAAAGAGAAATTGTATGAAGAGGCGATTACATGGTAACTAACCGGTGTCCTCCAGCTGTCCAATCAGGAACTAGCTATAGTGCTAAATTACTTAGGTCAAGGATAGATTAGGATGAATATCTACAGAAATGCCTTGGTAAGGTTACTGTAGTGCCGCCCTCTTCGGTAGTCATTGAGGAGATCATAAAATCACTTGCAAATTTAGGGTCATCAGATTCTGGAAAAAGGCAAGCCCCACCAACCATCGAGGGATTTACTCCTCTAGTTCTTGCATTACCTACAGTTGCAGGGCCAGTTTCATCATCAATTCAAGAGGGAACCGCCATTGTTCCCGCTATCCGAGGTTTCAATCCTCTTATTTTGCCAAAGCCTACCTCAAGAATCTTTGGGGTATCCGACTCAAATGCCCTTGAAGCCATTCTACCAAGTCCGGTGGTCCTTAATCCGAAGTGGTTCTCCATAGCACCCAATTTACAAACTCAGGAGGGTGTTATCATTCGCATGCCGAAGCCGTTCCCTTATAAGGATAACCACCGTGTCCTATGGAAATACAAGGTGTCCTTGATCTCCACTAGAACTGGAAAAGAGGAGGTTTGCCCCAATATCTGTTCAGGTCTATCTAGGCTTACTAGGAGTGGCCACTGCTATACTTCCAAGGAGCTAGAAAAGAGAAGGAAAGAGATTGCCAAGGGTACAACCGAACCCGTCGGGAATAAGGTCACAACCGAGGAAGCCGAGGAATTTTTAAAAATTATTAAAAACTCAGAATACAGTGTGATTCAGTAGCTAAACAAGTCGCTAACTCAGATTTCAATCTTGGCGCTATTGCTATCCTCCGATGTCCACTGTAAGGCTATCTTGAAAGTCTTGAAAGAGACGTGTGTTCCTACAAGTGCCACAGAATCTACCTTTGAGGGTATGGTCTTAATGGTGTTGACAACCAACCAGATTTCCTTTACAGATGAGAGCTACCGCTAGAAGGTAGAGAGGATACTTTGCCCATGCGCATTATAGTAAGGTGTGAAGACATGATCGCCTCCACAATACTGATTGACAATGGATCAGCCCTGAATGTTTGCCCGATATCTACTATAAAGCGTTTGAATGTGGATTCCTCTCTTATCTGGCCTACCACCATGATCAGTAGAGCATTTAATGGCACTCTCTGTGAGGTGCAAGGCGAGATTGAATTAGCAATTGGGGTTGGCCCCAGGATTTTCATGGTCATCTTCCAAGTCATCAAGGTGGACTCCCCATATAATATGCTCCTAGGAAGGCCTTGGCTACATACTGCGGGCGCAGCTACTTCTATCCTTCATTGGAGAATCAAGTTCTCCTCCGAGGATCAGATGATCACTATTATGGCTAAAGAGCCCCTAACCATCTTCAAGGAGACTTCTATCCCCAACATTGGTGCTAATGCCTTTCCGGAGGCAAATTTCCACAGTCTCGAGCTAGTCTCCATGATTTCTAGAGCTTCATAACTCGAGTCAGCATGGCCCTACTTTACTTTAATGGCTACCAAGGAGATACTTAAATTTGGCTATCAGTTAGGCCCAGGCCTCGGTGCCGTAGGACATGGGAAGGCTTCTTTGATTGAACTCTAAGACAACAAAGGAGGATTTGGTCTAGGCTACGACACCTCTAATGAAGAACTTTTTTAGGCTTCCAGAGGAAAGAAAAGGAAGTGCACAAGCCAAGGGATGTCCATTCCCCACATCAAGGTCACTTTTTCGGCTTTGACAGAGGTCATTAGATGAGAAATGCTATAGGAATCATGTGAGGAAGAATCAGATCTAGCTTGTCTCATCCGCTTGTGTCCTGAAGAATTCTCAGTGAAGCCCATCATATCCCTCAGGGATAATTTGACTTCTACTTTTAGGCCCTATGTGCTAGGCGAGATAGTAGGCCATTGGACCATCGAGCCCTACTTTGTGGTTGCACCGGTTAAGTAAAGAGTATTCCATCATCATGTGGTTGGGTCCTTCAATTGCCCGAAAGAGTTGGAATAGCATATCTAGTTTTTTTTTGCATGTTATTTTCCTATTTTTTGCATTCCTTTTTCGCATTTCCCAATTTATTTCCAAAAAAAAAAAAAAAAAACTTTTCCCTTTTATCATTATCAGGCATGAACTTTGTTCTCCCCGTATTTATAACCCATTAATGAAAATTATCCAGCATATTATTTAGGAAAACCTTGCATTTATCTCTTTATTTGCTTTCCTATGAATATGTGTGTGCAAATTATCTTATGTTTCCTTGTATATGTTCCGTTCTATAGGATCTATTCTAATTCTCACGCGGGTACATTGTCTTGTTGCCATAATGAGGATATTGATGACATGAATGAGACAATAAAGTTGGATCATGATGTTGAAGGATTAGAAGAAATTTCGAGTTTGCCTTGTGATATCTTAGAAGCTCTAAACAAAGAAAATGAGGGGCCCAAGCCCAACATAGAAGAAACTGAGGTAATCAACCTTGCTGATGAAGGTGAAAATGAAAACCCGTCAAGATTGGGGTGAAATTTCCTAAAGACACGAAGCCTGAGCACATCTCAAAGAGTTCAAAGAGATATTTGCTTGGTCCTACCAATATATGGTAGGGTTGGATACTAAGATTGTCGTGCACAGAATACCAGTTAAGCTAGAATGCCCTCCAGTGCAGCAAGCCCTTCAAAGGATGAAATCTAAGATCATTTTGAAGATTAAGGAGGAAGTAGAAAATTTTTTGAAAGCTGGTTTCCTTACTGCGATAGGCTACTCAGATTGAGTTGCCAACATTGTTCCCGTGCCTAAGAAAGGTGGGAAAGTACTCATGTGCTTTGACTACGGGTATTTGAATCGGGCCAACCCTAAGGATAACTTTCCATTGCCGCATATCGATATCCTGATCGATAATGCCACTACCAACATGTTCTTCTCCTTTATGGATGGATTCTCGAGTTAAAATTAGATCAGGATGGCCAAGGAGGACAAAGCTAAGACAACATTCATTACTCATTGGGGAAACTATACGTATAATGTCATGTCGTTTGGCTTAAAGAATGCCGATGCTACTTACCAACGAGCCATGGTAACCTTGTTCCATGATATGATGCATAAAGAGATTGAAGTCTATGTAGACAATATGATTGAAAAAATCCCGCACTTCTAGGGATCATTTGGTAGATTTAAGAAAGCTGTTCAAACGCCTTATCAAGTACAGATTAAGACTAAACCCTAACAAGTGCGTCCTCGAAGCTAGTTCAGGGAAATTGCTCAGCTTTATAGTTAGCCAAAGACGAATTGAAGGGGACCTAGCAAAAGTCGAAGCTATCCGAGACATACCAACCTCGCAAATCAAGAAACAGATTCACTGTTTCTTAGGAAGGGTCAACTACATAGCTCGCTTTATACGACAGTTGACTGCCACATGTGATCCATTGTTCAAGCTCTTGAAGAAAGACACAAGGATAGAATGGATAGATGAGTGCCAAGTGGCTTTTGACAAGATTAAGCTGTATTCGTTGAACCCTCCTATTCTGGTTCCCTTGACGCCGGGATATCCATTGATCCTTTACCTAACGGTACAAGAAACCTCCATGGGTTGCATGTTAGGCTAGCTAACTGAGCCTGATCAGAAAGAAAGGGAGATCTACTACTTAAGCAAGAAGTTCACCAGTTGTGAAATCAACTACATTACCATTGAAATGACGTGTTACGCCTTAGTATGGGCCTTGCACAAATTGCAGCAGTACATGCTCTACTACACCACGCGGCTCATTTCCCCCAAGGGCCAGCAAATCCCAGCAAATCCCCGTTTCAATCAAGCTGAAATTTGATTGCACTAACCGTCAGGTTTAGTGCTCTTAAATCCTATTGTATGATGCTATGTATGATACTATGTACGGTATTATGTATAACATTATATATGACTTAATGTTGTGATTAATAAATTTGTTTTATTATTATCTAAAATAATGGTAACATGAATATGAGAAATTATTATATAATCCATGAAATGCATAGTATGTGATTTATGTGAAAAGTCACAGAAGATATAAATCACAAGTTCTTTGTAAACTCAGAATTTTAGTTCGTAGTTAGTGATAAAATTGGGTATTTCATCTACTAAGACTATAACATATCAACTAAGATGATTTGTCTTGATCATGGAAGTGGAAACTTCTAGTTGATATGTTGATATGTTTTAAGAGTTAAGACATATTGAACTGGACCGCTGTGAGATTTACTATTCTCCTAACGATTGTCAAATGAATAATAAATCTCATGACTTTTATTTACATGAACTCTTAATCCTGAGAGGATAATGGACCTAATCGTGAAATGTAAGTTGCTTTGATATATCAGGAGTGAGATCTAAAGTAACAGTCAAAACCTCAGTATGTTGGGCAACCACATTTAGTGTTGATGGAACATATATTCTCAAGATGAAATTCATAGTCTCTTAATAGAGATATAAAATATTCCCTTGAGATAAGTTTAATGGGTTCAATTATTCAAAGAGTTAGGCCTAACCACTTTGGTAAGAAGTTACTAAAGTATGAGCTAGTATCTTATTAGCCCCTTTTGGTCTCACTCCAAGCCACATACTAAAACCCAATTGGAAAAGTCCAAAAGGCTAGCCCAATTAGATAATCATTTATAAGGAGAGAAACATATAGAATTTTTAATGTATGAAAAAGAGAAACATCATTTGTGAAATAGCGTGTATGTGAGAGTGAGACACTCTATTATTCTCCCTTGGAAACTAATTGAGAGACCACACTTTTGTTGACACCTCATTTTGCAATCCGCATTTAACCTCACTTGGAGGGTAAAAGGGTAATTTCACCATGGAAATATGCATTTTGATTATGGTCATTAGATCCTCAATCTCATTTCACCAAAATGATGTTGATGTTGTAACGATCAAATCGACTGGTTATAAGCCCTAATTGGACCATCAGATTGAAAGTTATCATCAAATCAAGTTTTAATGGCCGGGATGCACTATCACAAATTGAGTCCGACCTTATGTGATTATGAATAATTGATTCTAATTGGTTATAATTATAATCAATTTGAAATTAATGATGTGTCATAATTTGATTGGTTAGGACTACATTTTATGGTAAGGTTGCATACACCTAATTAATTAGATAGTTAGACATTAAATATTCAATGAGTAATTTGTGTAATTATCTTTTAATTAGGGCAAATTTGGAACTAATTAAGTCTGAAATGAGAGTGATTGGAGCCATTTAATGTCAATTGGGAGCTAATTTGGGACCTATTAAATTTAATTGTGCTGAAATCATTTTCTAACAAATGACCTCTGCTCACTATTTCATCGATATCTCTCAGAATATTTTGAATCTGTGAATGAGGTTAATTTTCTCAGAAACTAGACATCTGGAGCTTCAATTTGAGCATAAGAACGAGACAATTCCGATCAGAATTGAGTTAGATATGATTTTTCAAAGTTGGCTCTATAAACTGTTACAGCAGCCATGGGAAAACCGAATTTTGGCTTGCTCCTCACTCCCACAAATCTTTACATTTAATACTCTAGATTTCTCCGAAGGCTAAAATGAGATCTAGGTTCATGATTCTTTTTCAACCCTCATTAATAGCCTTCCATTCATATTTCTTCCACCACTACCATATAAACCCCCTTCTCCTTCATTCCAAAACACGAAAAAACCCCCTCTCTTCTCCTCTCTTGAGTTTTAAGAAGTTGAGTAATCTTGTCATATCTTGGTCTTCTTGAGACTCAAGATATTGAGTGAAACTCACTCTTCCTCTCCTAACTCTTCTTTTCCTCCACCCTTAGGACCTCTCTCAAGAGTCTCTTCATCTACCATATGGATCTTGCATGAAGGTATAATTCCTTCCCCTAACTTGTTTTTTATGTTTCCATGATGAGAATTTAAGATTAAAGCATGATAGTAATTATTTAAATTCTTTTGAATATGTTTGAATGTTCTTAATTGTTCTTATATGTTCTTCACATGTTCTTGGTTTTTCTTCACATGTTTTTGCATAACACTAGTTTTGATCTTAAATCCACATCAAAAATATGAAAAACATGTTTGTTTAATAATTCTTTCAAATCCTTGAATCTAGGATATCACCATCCACACACACTCACTAGAATTTATTTTTCAAATCCAAATGTAATGCTTAATAAATTGAATTAGGGTTCATCACATGCACACACCTTAAATTCAACATGTAAATTGATTGACATATTTGATGATATGATATGAATGTTGGCCACCATAGTCTAAAAGACCGGTTTTACCGGGCAAGGTGGGTGCCTAACACCTTCCCACATTGTAACATAGCCTCCGAACTTAGATCAAGGATTAAAAGATCAAATGCCTGTCCATGTAATTTTCAATTTTTAGATTGTAACTAGGAAACAAAGCCATGTACTTTATCTTAGATTGTATCTAGGACCAAAGCCATGTAATTTTCCTCTGACCAATGTAAATTCAATTGAAAATTAATAAAATAAGAAATTTTTCAATTTTGGTTTTCTTATTTTTTTTTCAATAATTAAATAAGTAGCGACTCCATTGTAAAACCCTTAATCTAAAGGGGAAAATATAACTAGTCAAATCTCCATTTTGAGAGGCAATAACACAACTCTACCCATTCACGTGGGTTTGGCCCAACATACACCATTAAAACGGGCCGGGGGCGCAGTCTCTCACAACTTTTTGGGCGTAAAGTGGAATTGGAGTGAATATTAAAACTATTCCCAAGTACTTCTGATTCTTGTTTTGAATTTCACCACACCAAGGTATGCTCTCTTGTTTTTGAATTCTAAAATTTACATAGTACATGTTATCAATTGCAAATAATATAGATCCATTAATTTTCCACTACGTATGTTTTGTATGCGATACAAACATGTATTTTTCCATCACCAATAACGTCACAGAATATGAGTGTGCATAGTACGCCTGCAAGTGCCCTAGAGTTCGGCGCCTATGACTTAAGCTTCTTTAGAGATTCCCTGTTGGTCATCTCCCAAATCGAAGGAAAATGGCAAGCCCAAGACACCAAGTTGATTCAGTATCAAAAATGCGTCAACTGCTTGATTCCGAAGTTTCGAAACATCACATTCGCCTATTTGCCCCGAGTGCATAACTAGTTTGCAGACGCCTTGATTACTTTGGCTAGCATGGTCAAGTTATCAGAAGGAGATGATATGCGGCAATTGCGCATAGAAGTTCATGGCGTTATAGCCTATTGCATGAACATTGAAGAATTCATGAGTGTCGAAGTTGAAGCCGATGGAAATCCATGGTATCATGATATCAAGGCTTATATCAAGAATAGTGAATACCTGTCTGGTGCAACGGAAAATGAAAAGAAGTTTATCTGGCTTAGGGCTTGTCAATTTTTCTTGAGTGGAGAAGTCCTGTACAAAAGGAACCATGATTCTACCCTCCTTCGGTGCATAGATGCCCCAGAGGCTAATTGTCCAATGGAAGAGATGCATGAAGGCTTACTCGGAGCACATGCCAGTGGACCCTTGTTGGCCCGCAAGATTATGAGAGCCGAATACTATTGGCTCACCAAGGAAAGTGATTGCATTTAACATGTAAGGGCATGCCACCATTGCCAAGCCTATCAAGACAGGAAGAACGCTCCTCCTAAGCCTTTGCACTCTTTAGTAGCACCACGACCCTTCTTAGCCTGGGGTATGGATGTCATCGGACCCGTGATTTCGAAAGCTTCAAATGGTAATGAGTATATCTTAGTGGCCATTGATTATTTCACAAAGTGGGTGGAAGCCGCTTCATATAAAAGCATCACTCAAGTAGTGGTAGCCCAATTCCTGAAACATAAAATTATTTGCCACTACAACGTGCCGAGAGAGCTCATTACAGATAATGGGGCGAACCTAAATAGGAAAATGATCCAGCAACTCTGCCAACAGTTCAAGATCAGGTATAGAAATTCGGTTCCCTATCACTCTCAGATGAATGGTGCAGTGGAAGCCGCTAATAAGAACATAAAGAAAATTTTGGTAAAGATGACAGACACATATAAAGATTGGTACGAGTACTTGACATTTTCCTTGTGTGCTTATTGCACTTTTATTCGTACTTCCATGGGTGCGACCTCGTATTCTTTGGTATATGGCATGGAGGTCGTCCTCCCCATAAAGGTAGAGATCCCGTCTCTCAGGATTTTATCTCAGACAAAGCTTTCAAAAGTTAAATGGGCCCATTCCCAATATGAACAACTGAACATGATAGATGAAAAGTGCATGACTGCAATGTGCCATGGATAGTTGTACCAACGCCGCGTCGAGTCAGCATTCAATAAGAAAGTTAAACCCAAGGTCTTTGAAGAAGGTGATCTAGTCTTGAAGAAGCACAACCAAGCCTTGCTTGATCTCAGAGGAAAGTTTACCCCGACTTACGAGGGCCCATATGTGGTAAAGAAAGCCTTTTCTGGAGGAGTCTTGATTCTAGCTGACACGAATGGGCATGACTTCAATATGCCCTCCAACTCTAACGCCGTCATACGGTGCTTTGCATGAAGGAGCCTCTTAGTGCACCTCATTTCTATATTTTTATATCAACTAAAAAAGAACAAAAACAATATATATGTAAAAAGGTAGATTGAAAACTCGAAAGGGCGGTCTACGCAAAAGGAGTGCCAAAAGAAAGAGAGCGTGAGAAAATATAAAAGGTAGTTTGAAAACTCGAAAGGGTGGTCTATGCAAAAGGAAAGCAAAAAAAAAAAAAAAAAAAAAAAAAGTGTGAGAAAGCCTGCTAGATTGAAAACCCAAAAGGGCGGTCTAGGAAAAAATTAAGGCAATCAAAAGTCAGTTGAACTACATGATGACCTGATCCTTCCTAGTGGAGGTACGTAGGCAACCATTTTGGTTTGGTCACATCTTAAAAGAAAAATCAGTCAGTTTTGCCTACTCAAGTTCATACTCGAGATCAGAAGATTTGATGGATCCAGCGTCCAAGACAAGATATGAAGACACCTCCAAGATCACTCTTTGTCTACAATACTACCATGACCCGGTGGTCTGCTAAAGATATTCTAGCTCACACCAATGGGAAATGTACCCTAATGAGAAAAGGAAAAGATTCGTCTAGAACAAGATGTATCCTTGGAAAATTAAGATATTGATATGCGTGGATTTTACATTTATCACTTATTTGTATAATCTTCCATTTTCAAAGCATTTGCCTGCATATTCATTAACATGCCTATATTATGCCATGCAGTTCCTTTCGTACATTTTGGTATCAAAACATGAAATCTCATCTCATAAATATCTCCTGAATATCACCATAAACATCTTTCCACCATCTCTCAGTTTCTAAGCATGCCTAACAGACTAGACCATGCCTTAAGAACTTAAACAAAAAGAGGAAGGCCTTACGCGATTGCCTAGCAAATCACGAAGGACCTTTCCATACATGGTGGAATATTAACTACATAGCTCATGTGTAACAAAATAAGTAGGAAAGAACACCAGTAAGTCAAACATCACCCAAACGATCTGACATGGCCTAGCACAATCTCCCAAAACCAGTACTGAGAATTGGGTCATCATGAGCATGAGTGCGAAGTAACCCGACTGCATCAAAGCCCAGGTCTCTGGAAACCCCTCTAAGTCTGTCATGTGAATGTCAAAGATAGACCAACTCCCTCTCTATCATGGAATCAGAAGTAGAGCACTGTCTCTCAATCTCCTGCAAATCCTGCAAGGTGCCCACCTCTGCAGTGACAACTCTCAAAGCCTTCTCCCTCTTAGCCAGCCCAGTCTGAACATGACGGAAGGCCAATTGAGGCTCACTAGACTTATTGCCATCTCGCCCATTCTCCATGCTCAAAGTGGAAAGAATGTAAGCCCTCGCCTGCACTAGTTATAATGCTAAACCATCGGCCATGCTACTGGCCTCGGCCTTGTCGGCCTCTGGTGCGACCTCTCCTTATCATAAGTTTGATCCAAAGTGGCAAACCTCTAAGTAAGATCCGCAAGCACATCCTCTAAACCTGTAACCCGGGATCTCAACTGAACACACTCTACCTCTGTGCCTAGAGGGGCCAGCCCTTTATGATTAAGCTCTGCCATAAGAGTAGTGAGCTCACTCTCATGTGCATTGCTCATCTCCTCAGTATCCTCCATAAGGTGTCAGTCATATCCCTGCAGAAATCTTTATCCCTGATAGCCTCCCTCAGGCACTCCCTCAGATCCACAAGCGCCCTCTCGACCCTTATCTCAAACTCCAGAGTATATTTTCTCAAAATATCAGTCGGAAGTGATAGCTCGACTAAGACTGGTAATGAAAAGTCAAACACAAAGCTGGGATCCTTGGTGTCTTGCCACTCTCTAAACTCAACAAAAGACCACTCTTGGTCATCCCTAGAACAAAGAGGGAGGTCAATGCTTGACTTACATGCCTCCAAGAAATTTGAGGCACGCCTTGTCACTACCACATCAATATCCCAAGCCTGTACTCACATGTGAAAACAGAGAGATCACTAAGTCGAGGGATATGCTAGATCTACCCGAGCTGCCGCATGGCCATGCCCGAAAAGTATCCCGCACACCCTCAAATATCCATCAGGGGAATGCCAAGTAAATCAATGTAATGGGTCCACCCCTACCATCTAGTGATACCCCACTAGACTCTCTAGTTCAGTCAACAGGACTCAGGCTACACAAGTACCTCAGCCAACCCTCAGTATCCCCAGAAAAAAGGAAGATTAAGAATTATAGTAGCCTGGACTCTAATGGCTACAGAACCACAGCTGTAACAGATGAACACAGCAACCTAGCTAACCTCTACCGGTCTCCCGACATAAAGACAAGGACCTAATTGTCTCACAAAGTACAACAGGAATGAAAGTGGTACCATGAGGTAGGGAACTCACTGGAGGGAGAATGGCAAAGCTAATAACTCCGACAATGAAGGAAACAACACTGCACCAAGGAACGCCACCAGGAAGGCCTGACATTGGTAGAATGTCCACCACTCCTCTAAATCCACAAAGTCAACTCGGTAGCCAACCGAACACTCTAATGGGCGAAACCAATCATACAGGAAATTGAAGGACATGCTCCCTTCTATCCCGCTGCCATACCAAGTCAACGCCTCCACAGCGAGCCTCTTCAAGCCTAACAAATCAATGAGTCTTTTGTGGTAGCATGGCCACACTAGTGGAAAAAGATAGTGCTTAGGAGGGTAGAAGGAGAAAGAAAATGTTCATACTCCTCTAAGGTGGGCACCAAATCAATATCTTCAATGGTGACACATCTCAAGGCAGGATCCCAACAAGAGGTAATGACCTCCAACAAATGCCAGTCCAATGAGGTGTGAAGAAGAGCAGTAGCATCTCCAAAAAGTTGACAGATGAATGCCTAGTCACTACAAGAAAAGGAGCTCAACCATTTCTTAAGCTTCTTCTCATAGTAAGACTCCCTCTCAAGCTTGACCAAAATGTCATAGGAGTGAGCACCAAGTGCATCCATGAACGGATCTTGCAAAATCTGATGATCTGATGAGAATCTACACAAAAAATTATAACAAATAGTGTTTTTTTTTTTTTTACACGTTTTGGGTGATAAAAAGGGTAGAAGAAGACCCTAGAAAATCACAAACCAGAATGAGCTGAACTGGGCTGAACCCAGCTTTTTATGCGTAAAAATGGAGGCAACACACCTTGTAGGGCCGTTGCACACCTACAAGGGCTGCCAGTCCTCAGGGCACGTGCCAAGGCTTTTCAGCTCCCCAGGCACTAACCCTACTGCACTCTAACCCCTAACCACCTGTTTGGGATGTTTTTGACTACCTTGGACTAAAGATTCCTCTATTTTAGCACTTGCTGTAGTGTGTAGTTGGTCCAGCAGCGAATCGGATTTTCAGAACTTCTCTCTCGTGCATCCAAGATTTCACAAATCCTACACTAGGGAAGTTTATCTTTGTGCGTCTCATTTAGCACTTCCAAACATCTTGAACCTCATTCTTCTAAGCCCTGTTCAGGGGTCGGTTTAGCCACGGTAATCAAAGTTCATAACATAAGGGCACTAGAACCCATTCTCAGCCATCCGACAGCTTTCTTAGCTTACCTGGAGGATAGAGGGAGTTATTTCTCATGATGGTCACTCCAAGAAAAAAGCCCTTGAATTAATAGCTCGCCTAGCCAATAACAGGAGCAATCAGTGCATATTGCCTCATGGCGTGTCTAGGGAGATTTCTTTCAGAATGTTCTCATTCATTACCAGCATTTGGTATGGTCTATGGAACAGTACAAAACCTACACTGGGGCAATTTTATTTTGCGTGATTCCTTCTACCTTGTCCAGTATGTAAGAATGGGTCTGTCACACTAAGGATATGTCCCTTATGTTGAGAATCGTGCAAAATCTTAAACTCGGGCAATTTATTTCATGCAATCTCTCCATCTTCTCTTCCCCTCCAGCGGGAAGATCATTGTTAAAATTCATTGATAAACCCATGAAACTGCGGTGTAATATGAATGAGTGTGACACAAGCTGGTTCGAACCGCCATCTATGATGAAAATGCGATAGTGCATACATATAGCAGCAGAGATTGCACAATCCTACACTAGAGCAGTTTATCTTTGTGTGTCTCGTTGAGCACTTCCAAACATCTTGAACCTCATTCTTCTAAGCTCGGTTCAGGGGTTGGTTTAGCCACAATAATCAAAGTTCACAACATAAGGGCACTAGAACCCGTTCTCAGCCATCCGACAGCTTTCTTAGCTTACTGAAAGGATAGAGGGAGTCATTCCTCATAATGGTCACTCCAAGAAAAAATTCCTTGAATTAATAGCCCGACTAGCCAATAACAAGAGCAATTAGTGCATATCGCCTTATGGCGTGCCTAGGGAGATTTCATTCAAAATGTCCTTATTCATTTCCAACATTTGGTATGGTCTATGGAACTGCACAAAACCTACATTGGGGCAGTTTTATTTTTACGCAGTTCCTTCTACCTTGTCCAGTATGCAAGAATGGATCCATCACACTGAGGATCTGTCCCTCATGTTGAGAATCACACAAAATCCTAAACTCGGGCAGTTTATTTCATGCAATCTCTTCATCTTCTCTTCCCCTCCAGGGACAATCATTGTCGAAATTTACTGATAAATCCATGAAACTATGGTGCAATACAAATAAGTGTGACACAAGCTAGTTCGAACCACCATCTATGATGAAAATGCAATAGTGCATACAAATAGCAGTAACCCTTTTAAAGGCGATATCCAGAATTACGCATGTAAGTCTCAATCAGAGGCATTGCTTTGCACGTACATCAGCAACCCTCTTGAAGGCAATATCCAGAATCATACATATAAGTCCTAATCAGAGGCATTGTTTCTCCTACATCAGCCGTCCTTTCAAAGGTGATGTTTCTATGTCTACGGCCCTCTCAAAAGCAATTTATCTAGAGTTATACATATAAGTCCCAATCAGAGGCATTGTTTCTCCTACATCGGCGGCCCTCTTCAAGGCGATGTTTCTATGTCTACAACCCTCTCAAAAGCGATTTCCAGAGTTGCACATGTAAGTCCTAATTAGAGGCATTGTTTCTTATACCTTGACAGCTCTCCCAAAGGTGATTTTTCTTTGTCTGTAGCCCCCTTAAAGGCATTTATCTAGTGCTATGCATGTAAGTCCTAATCAGAGGCATTGCTTTGCACGTATATCGACAACCCTCTCAAAGACACTTTTTCTAAAGTTATACATCAGCCCTCTCAAAGGCAATTTCTAGAATCATGCATGTAAGCCCTACCCAAAAGGCATTGCTCCTCACATATGTTTACAGCCCTTTCAAAGGCGATTTCTAGAGTTGTACACGTAAGTCCTAATCAGAGGCATTGTTTCTCCTGCATTGGCAGCCCTCTCAAAGGCAATTTATCTAGAGCTATGCATGTAAGTCCTAATTAGAGGCATTGCTTCGTACGTACATCAGTAGCCCTCTTGAAGGCAATATCTAGAATTATACATATAAGTCCTAATTAGAGGCATTGTTTCTCCTACATCGGAAGCCATCTTAAAGGCGATGTTTCTAGGTCTACGTCCCTCTCAAAGGAAATTTATCTAGAGTTACACATATAAGTCCTAATCATAGGCATTGTTTCTCCTACATCAACAGCCCTTTTTAAGGCGATGTTTCTATGTCGACAGCCCTTTTAAAGGAGATTTCTAGAGTTGCACATGTAAGTCTTAATCAGAGGCATTATATCTCATTCCTTTGCAACCCTCTCAAAGGCGATGTTTCTATGTCTACAGCCCTCTTAAAGGCAACTTATCTGGAATCATACATATAAGTCCTAATCGAAGGCATTGTTTTGCACGTACATCAACAGCCTTCTCAGAGGCAATGTTTTATGTCTACAACCCTCTTAAAGGCAATTTCCTAAAGCTACGCATGTAAGTCCTAATCAAAGGCATTATTTTTCACATATATTAGCAACCCTCTTAAAGACACTTTTCCTAAAGTCATACATTAGCTCTCTCAAAGGCATTTTCCAGAATCATACATGTAAGTTCTAACAAGAGCCATTGTTTTATACATACATCATAAAGCAAAGAGATAATATCATACATCAAAGCCCACTGTGGGGCAATATAATACACATATGTCCAGACCTATCAAGAGGCGGTGCATAATATACATACATAGCAGGCCCACCATAGGGCAATGTCTACAAAATACATGGAAGGTACATACATGCCCACATAGGGGCTACATCATGCTACAATAGGAAGCACCACTTGAAATAGTGCAAGACTCAAAGGTAGCACTAACTATCTTGACTGAACACTGTCTCCTGGATCGGGTCTCCATAGGGATCCCGCCGGTGGGCTTAATGTCATCACCCCTGCGGTCAAAATGGCTCTTCAAGACTCAGGCCGCCTGCTCTCCAACGAGTGTGGTCTCATCATCAGAAGAGGAAGCCCCCTCAGAAGAGTCGTAGACGGGGGCCTTGCCCCGATCTCCTCTGGATCTCGTTCTCTATGACATACTCTACACAACAACATGAAAACCAAAGCACAATCGGTAAGCCCATAAGTTAAATGGTAACACAAGCAGACTAACATTATCTTCTAAACATGTAGGTCTATACCCAGCACAAAATTGTGAAAGAAATCCAAAAATCAAGACTTCTATTCAAATATCCTATGTTCCTACGTGACACTTATTGGGACTACTATTCAAATAACCTCTGTTTCTACCTGGCCTAAGTTCAAGATTGCTGTTTAGATATCCTCTATTCCTACCTGACACTCATCAGGACTGCTATTCTGATATCCTCTGTTTCTACCCAACCTAAGTCCAAGACTGCTATTTAGATACCCTCTGTTTCTGTTTAGAAAAAATCAGGACTACTGTTCAGATATCCTCTGTTTCTACCTGACATTCATTGGGACTGCTATTCAAATATCCTCTGTTTCTACCCGGCCTAAGTCCAAGACTGCCATTCAGATATCCTCAGTTTCTACTTGGCAAAAATCAGGACTACTATTAAGATATCATCTGTTCCTACCTAATACTCATCGGGACTGCTATTCAAATATCCTCTATTTCTACCTGGCGAAAGATCAGGACTGATATTCATATATCCTCTGTTTCTACCCGGCCTAAGTCCAAGCCTGCTTTTTAGATATCCTCTGTTTCTACTTGGCAAAAATTAGGACTGTTGTTCAAATATCCTTTTATTCCTACCTGACACTCATCGAGACTGCTATTCAGATATCCTCTATTTCTATCCGGCCTAAGTCCATGCTTGCTATTCAAATATCCTCTACCTGACACTTATTGGGATTGCTATTTAGGTATCTTCTATTTCTACCCGGCCTAAGTCCAAGGTTGCTATTCAGATATTCTCTGTTTCTACTTGGAAAAAATTAGGACTGCTATTCAGATATCCTCTATTCCTTCCTGACAATCATCGAGACTACTATTCAAATATTCTCTGTTTCTACTTGGCAAAAATTAGGACTGCTGTTTAGATATCCTCTATCCCTAAATGACGCTCATCAGGACTGCTATTCATATATCCTTTGTTTCTACCTGACCTAAAACCAAGCCTGCTATTCAGAATCCTCTTTTACTACTTGGCAAATATCAAGACTGCTGTTCAGATATCCTCTGTTCCTACCTGACACTCATCAAGACTGCTATTTAGATAGCCTCTATTTCTACTCAGAAAAAAAAAAAAAAAAAAAAAAAAAAAAAAAAAAAAAAAAAAAAAACCAAGACCACTATTCAAATATCCTCTGTTTCTACTTGGCAAAAACTAGGATTGTTGTTCAAATATCCTTTGTTCCTACTTGACACTTATCGGGATTCCTATTCAGATATTCTTTGTTTCTACCTAACACCCATCGGGACTGCTATTCAGGTATCCTCTGTTTTTACTCGGCCTAAGTCCAAGAAAGGGTAAATGAAAATCACACATATCAGAAATAGTGGGACCATAAATTTTTTTGAACCCTAAAACATCCTCTCAAGAACTAGAAGTGCTCTATGCAGGAGATTGTTTTCAATCACCCTATTCCTTTTCTTTATGTCTCTCTCTTATGATGATATATTTTTTTTTTATCAATAACATGAATTATTAATCATTATTTTGTTAAAGCATGATCTTGTTTTTTTTATATATATAATTGTTGTGATCTCTTTCTTAATTTCAATAATCTGATATAACTAATTCTTTTTCTTAAAATAAAAATAGATCTACTTCTTTCTTAGATATAGATCTGAATTTCTCTTAAAATAAAAACAGATCTGTATCTTTCTTATATGTAGATCTGAATTTTTCTTCAAATAAAATAGATCTGCATTTTCCTTAGATGTAGATTTAAATTTTTCTTTAGATAAAACAGATCTGCATCTTTCTAAGATGTAGATCTGAATTTTTTCTCATTCAAAAACGGATCTGCATCTTTCTTAGATGTAGATCTGGATTTTTATTCTTCAAACAATAATGGATTTGCATCTTCCTTAGATATAGATCTTAATTTTTCTCAAATCAAAAACGGATTTGTATCTTTCTTAGATGCAGATCTGATTTTTCTTTAACATATGTAGATTTTGAAACAAAGAAAGATATAAAACATGATTGAGTTTATGGCTGTTTTGTTTTGTTTGGTTCTTATAGCATTAATTTATTTTATGAATGAAATTCTCTTCTCAAAAAAAAATATTTATCATTATTTTTAAATATATAAAAACAATTCTGGTTTTTTTGTCATAAAAAAACCATTTTTTAGTTCTTAAAAAAAATCTGGTTTTTTTGTCATCAAAAAACCATTTTTTTGATGAGTTCTTAAAAACAGATATGATATTTTCAAATCAAAAGACTTTGTTTTATGTAATAAACACAAATCTAAATTTTTATCCCCAAAAACCATATTTTTCAAATTCTTAAAAACAAATCTGATTTTTTCTAAACCAAAATAAGATCAATTTTTTTATCACTAAAACAGATCTGAATTTTTTTAAAACAAAGAAGAGGATTCATTTA
Organism: Castanopsis chinensis; assembly: GCA_032878915.1. Taxonomy (NCBI): domain Eukaryota; kingdom Viridiplantae; phylum Streptophyta; class Magnoliopsida; order Fagales; family Fagaceae; genus Castanopsis; species Castanopsis chinensis. The sequence continues at coordinate 3,424,816 of JAVQMG010000106.1, read as the reverse complement.
TAAATAAATTTGTGTGATTTATTTTTGTTCATATATACAACATGTCATTCATAGCATGCATAAAGAGTTCATTGGTCAACAGAGTCTAGAAGACCAGACTCTGTCTGGGTGGAATGGGTGCCTAACACCTTCCCATTCTGTAACCTAACCGGTCTTTGGATAATTAGATCTAAGTTTTGGGTAGAATGTAACTAGGAAAAAAAGCCATATCAATTTTTTTCAAATATGTGGTGGTAGTAACCATGAATTATTGGTCTTCAATAGATTCAGGTAACCAGTGGCAAACTCACCAACTCGTAGCTTAAAGTCACTGGGTCATTTTTTGTTGACTGTAAATGACAAACCATGTCATTTGCACCAACGCAATATTCATTACAATACAATTTGGGAGGTGTAACGTCCTAGCTATGGGAAACAATGAAACAACAAACCCACCCTACAACTTAATGACATAGAACTTATCCTTAGGTCAGTCCCAGTTAAAATTACATTGCATACTGTGTGTGTTTGTTTTGGTTGATTGATGGATGTGGATGAGGTCTTAACTTTGATTAACCCGACCAAGCCTGTCATTAGGGGAGAATTTGGTCAAGATCTGAAGGAAGGTTGCAAAGAGAGCCTAAGCCCAACACTCAAGCCAATAGCTCCAGCTCCAAGCCCGTCACTCCCATTACGGTACTGAAGCCCATAAGCATAGAAGAAACGTCACTGCAGCAACATCACAATCTCATATTCGACCTACAAGATACTTCAAACCCCAATCAAACAACCCAATACCCACAAATGGGGGGAGATACTTCAAACCCCTAGTAAATAACCGAACATCCGTAAGTGGGGGGAGACACTTCAAACCCCAATCAAACAACCCAATACCCACAAACGAGGGGAGACACTTCGAACCCCAAAATCCTAATCCAAATGACCCAAAAACAATTGTCCATATCACAAAGGGGGAGACAAACCCCCACATTTTGTGACCAACAAGCCCACAAATATGAAGATTGTTGATGAAGCCACAAATTATATGGATGAAGACCCCGTAGTACTGATGCTGAGGGAAGAAGGAGCTTACTGGGAGCAACCTGCCATTATGGAAGCCATGACCGAGTTGAAGAACTGGGCATGGGAGGCAGCCACCCACCCCATAGAGGAGTCCATGAGGAAGATCAAGACTGTCAAGTCAGTCACTTTTGCCAAAAAAATCAAGACCGTCAAGCCAGTCACCCTTGCCAAGAACATTGTTTCTGATCCTATTGAGTCTGGTCCTGCTAATATTTTTGTTCCAATTAAGTTAGTTTGTGATAGTTTTCTAGTTGAGTTTGTTGAGTATGTAAAGTCTGTTGAAAACTCTTTCCCTATTAATATGATTTTTTATTCTGCTTATTTGTTGGCTTTGAATGTTTTTGTTTCCGAAATTGGTAAAGAAACTCTTAATAATAAGGAATGAAAATATGGATACCTAGAACCTATAAAAAAAAAGAAACCCAACCATTAACCTGGGAACTGAGGATAAGCCCAAAATAATCCAAGTGGGAAATACCTTAACCACTTCTAAGAAAGATGCATTAGTGGCACTATTGATAGAGTTCAAGGAGGTCTTTGCCTAGTCATAAGAAGTGGAGAAACAGTACAATGCTAGATTCCTAAGAGTGGTCAACTATCCAAAGTGGTTAGCTAATGTGGTTCTGATACCAAAGAAGGATGGAAAGGTCAGAATGTGTGTAGCTTTTTTAGATCAAAATAAGGCCAGCCTAAAAGATGATTTCCCTTTGCCTTACATTAAAGTCCTGGTTAACAACTCAGTAGATCATGCTCTGCTATTGTTTATGGACAGATTTTTAGGATACAACCAGATCAAGATGGCTATAGAAGATATGGAGAAAACCTCCTTTATTACACTGTGGTGGACATATTTCTACATGGTCATGTCATTTGGCCTTAAAAATGCTAGTGCCACCTGCCAACGTACGGCCACGACTTTGTTGCATGATTTGATCCATAAAGAAGTAGAAGTTTATGTTGATGACATGATAGTGAAGTACAAAAATTGTGAAGGGAATATTCCAGCTTTAAGGAAGTTCTTTGAAAGAATCTGGTCCTACAAGTTACGATTGAATCCCAAGAAATGCACTTTCGGAGTCACATTCGGAAAACTGTTAGAGTTTATGGTAAGCCAAAGAGAAATAGAAGTTAATCCTTAAAAAATCAAGGAAATTGTAGAAATGAAACCTCCAAGAGCTGAAAAGGAGATCCAAGGTTTTCTAGGGAGGATACAGTACATCAGCAGATTCATAACCCAACTCACCATGACATGTGAACCAATCTTTAGACTGCTTAAGAAGGAAGTTCCCACAGTATGGAATGAACAGTGCCAAGAAGCCTTTGAGAAGATCAAGAGTTATCTGATGAAACCACCAATACCTGTCCCACCGGTATCTGAAAAGCCATTGTTGTTGTATCTCACCTCTACAGATACAGTAATGGGGGCTCTACTTGCTCAATTCTTAGAAGAGACTAGAAAGGAGAATGTGATTTACTACATCAGTTAAGAAGATGTTGCCTTATGAAGAAAAGTACTCACCATTAGAGAAGACATGTGTAGCACTTGTATGGGCAACCTGTAAACTCAGACATTATATGCTTCTTTACAAGGTTTTGTTGATTGCAAGAATGAATCCTTTGAAGTACTTAATGGAAAAACCCGTGCAAGATGGGAAGACTGCTAAATAGGTCTTGCTTTTTTCAGAATTTGATATTGAATATGTGATTCAAAAATCTGTGAATGGGAGAGCAACTGTCGATCACTTAGCCCATTGTTCACCAGAAGAAGCTGAAGAGATCCAAGGGGACTTTCTAGATGAAGATATCATGGGGATTGAGGTAGAATCATGGAAGATGTATTTTTATGAAGCAACAAATCAAAATGGAAGTGGGATTGAAGTTCTCTTAATTTCACCAAAAGGGACACACATTCCATTTTCTAGCAGACTAAACTTTCCTGTCACCAACAATGCCACAGAATATGAAGCTTGCATTATGGGTATACAAGCAGCCTTAGGCCTAGGAGTGAAAGAGTTTGAGGTATACAGAGACTCAGCTCTAATAATCTCTCAGATTTAGAATAAATGGAAGATCAAAGAAGAAAGACTTATGCCTTATCATGAATGTCTTTAGAAATGAGCATCAAAATTCAACAAGCTCTAATATTAGTACGTGCCAAGGATGCAAAATCAAATTGTAGATGCTTTAGCAACCATGGCATCCATGATGGATGGGCTGAAAGAAGATGAAGGTAGGACGATAGTGTTGGAATAAAAAGAAGAACTAGCCTACTGCATGACAATAGAAGAAGATGAGGGAAAGAATGGGGAAGGTGAATGATATTCATACATCCTACAGTACCTTAAGGATGGGACATACCCACCATCTGCAAAAAATAATGACTAATTGACCATCCAAAGTTTGTCCACTAATTACATTATTTGTGGTGAAAGACTTTTCAGAAGATCATATGATGGAATTTATCTCCTTTGTGTAACCGCCAAGGAAGCTAATGCCAAAATCATGTTTTTTACTGCCAATCTCCAAAAATTAAGGTTTTATCAAAACAAATGACTTTCTTTGGACAGGCGTTGTGGGGTGCCTAACACCTTCCCTACACGTAACCAAACTTCCAGACTCAAGAATCAAGATTTTTTCCATCCACATTAGATTAGGAAAAATGTCCTTTTTCTTAGCCTAGGATTGGTAGTAAAATTAACTAGAAACAAGTGACCAATCACACCTTAGAAAAACCCAATGTTTGGTGGCGACTTCACTCACTTTTGTTAATGCCTTAAAATTTGGCCAAGATTCCCGCCACACTGCCAAAGGTAGACACCTACGCTCCTCCACTGAGAGAGAGAGAGGGAGAGAGACCACCCGAAGCTTCGCGCGAACCACACTGATCATTCTAGAAAGGCCTCCAACGACCCTTCCTACACGAGCGTTGCCATGGTAGGTGGTCGAACAAAGGCCTGCGATTCTCCGTTTCAGGACAGGCTTTGAGAAGAATGAGTCGAAAATCAAATCTAGAAGTTATGATTTTGTAGATCTTGACTAATTCAACTTCTGTCGAGCTTCTATCAAGCTTTGATGGCTTTTCTTCACTTGTTTCTTGTTCAGATCTTCATGGGTTTAATATTTGACTTGAACAACATGTTTCCTGAAGTCCTAAACCCATCCTAGGTCTACCTAATCACAAGTAAAGTGCATTTTGTCAAAGGATTAGTCAATTATATAAACTATGTTTCTAACAATCTCCTCCTTTGGCAATCCGTGACAAAACCACAAAAATACAAATAATTATGAAAGAAGACTTAAATCACTAAACTCATAACCATTTGTTGTATTACAAAATGAATTTACCCGTACTACAAACTCTTGAAAAACTTTGCAAGAGGGGAGTTCATGGCAAGATAGACTTTCACAACTATCTTTTTGAAACACTTAAACAAAACTCATCAAGGCATCATGTGTGAAACAAAAATAAAGATTACGTACATAAAGAAACATGTGTATAAAGATAGAAAAGAAACAACACATGTAGAGGTAGGTGAAGAAAAACATACATCATCATCATCATCATCATATATATAAAAATAAAGTACAATGTATGTAAAAATGGTCACAAGACTGGTGTACAAGAAACTCCTAAAACAATAAGGAGGTAAACACTCCCCTTAACAAGATGAAACACTTAAAAAGGCATGTATTTCTCCCTCTAACATGTAAAATCTTAAAAAGAAACCACATTTTCTCCCCCTTTTTGTCATGATTGACGAAGAGTACAAGAAGCTATAAAGCTTCAGCCGAGAAACATAAAGATGATCAAAGGACACAAGGAATCCATATAATTGCATGAGTGTAATGAAACAAGATGCTATGGATGACAAGATAAAAGAAAGATGCAAAACATGTGAAGCTTTTGGATGACAAGATAAAAGATGGATGCAAGACATGTGTCGAGTAGACAAAAAGCACAAGATTTTGGCTCGATGGATCAACCTATCTATTGAGATTCTATCGAGAAGCTATCGAGGATGTAGAAAAGAGGTTTTTCAAGAAAGGAAAACACATAGAGATGAATGCAACGATCAAGCTATTCAACTAAACATCCAAGCAACATGTTCAGCACTCAAACCACACCTCAACTTTATATGCAAAGCATTCCTAGATCCACAAACAAACTAAACAAGTCTAACCAATTTTATATTTCAAAAATAAGTTAAGACAGTTTAGAAAGTATATATTAACACATGTATCCCTTGTGATGGCCAAAATATATTTTACCTACACATGTATTAAGAGTAGCAAAGAGTATGCGTGTTGTGTGTGAAAACATAACAAGTGGGCACAAGTTTCTCATATTATGACAATTCGAGATATGAGAATATCTTATACACTCACACACAATCATAACTATTTGATGAGGACCATCACCTTTGAGGTACATCATATAACTCTCACGTCTCCTAGAAACATGCTTACAGTCATATTAAAAACATTTTGATTCTTTTTTCTTTTATTATTCTTTGCATATGTTTCTTCTAAGCATAGCATGCATGGGCATATAAGAGAGAAAAGAAATACCCAATTATGTAAGTCAAAACATCACAATTTTGCTATGCCAAAGCACACAGGTGTTATACATGATTGGTGGGCTTTAGTAGTAAGATGGTTGTTTATGCTTTTCTCTTAGGATTTTCTAGTCCTTATCATCAAAAAGAGTGATATGAGTATAGGATATAAGAGATCATCTTAATCAAACTCATCACAAACACGAGCCACAAAGCTCACTTGCTTAGTTGTGCATTGAGATGCTCATCTAAGCTACAAGAAATACAAAGTTTAGAAACTTTATTTCAATGGCCATCCAAGGTACACAAGTACCAATATGCACAAACACACACTGTTTTTGTTTTTTTTTTTTTTTTTTCCAAATTTTTCTCTTTTCATTTGAAAAACAAACAAAATAAAGACTAAACAACCAAACAAAAACAAACAAACAACATGAAAACATATAAGAAAAATGCAGATGCGTGAAAACATGATTCCAAAAGCATATAAGAAATCAAGCAAAGAGTGTCCAACTTTAGATAGAAAGAATTAAAGAAGAGGACAAACAATTAAGTCTTAGGATCCTTCATCACCCACACAGCACGAGTTTTTGGCCATGAAGATGAAAAGGAATGTGTCCTAGTATGACTACTAAAGGACATAGAAGAATTAGAATTTTCTTGAAATTGAGTTAAAAAGCTCAAAACTTTTAATGATTCACCAAGAATAGGTACAGAGCCTTTAGACAAAGGATGAGACCTACTGGACACTTGCTTATAAGGAAACAACTTGAAACAATTAGGGCAAGTGTGAGCAGAACCACCACAATGGTGACAAACATGAGTAGTTTTAGAGCTACTTGGCTTCTTAGAAGGAGGTCTAACCTTAGAGGTTGACAACTTAGGACAATTTGGCCTAATGACCAACAATATGACAATGATGACAAGTGGGAACAAATTCAAAATTTTTATTCAACCAAGAAGGAGTTTTAGATAGAGGTTTAGAAACTTCAACATTAACATCAGATTGTTTACCTTTGTCTATCCTAGAAATATTAGCATTCAAATCTTCATTATTCCTTTTAAATGGAGGAACATAAAAATCTTTTTTCTTTTGAGTTAGGCTCAACAAAAAGTTTAGCACTAGTTAATTTTTCAACTTCAATTTTAGATTCAACTAGTTGCTCTTCCAAACTCTTAATTTCGTCCACCAAAGATGAAATTTGATTTTTAAATTTCTTATTCAAATTATTAACTTCATCCAATTTTGCAGTCAATTCATCTCTTTTAAGTTTGACCTTTTTAAAATTAGCTTTTAATTTTGTAGAACATTCAAGAGATTTCATACAAAAATTACTGCCCCGAGGATGTAGGGGTGAGTTACTTCCCCGAATCTGAAGTAGAATTCTTGAGAGGAGAAGGAAGGGTTATCATACCTATAGGAAGTAACCTTCTTCGCAAGGAGTCCTCTCTTGCTTCAAGTATAATCCCTTATTTTTTCCTAGGTTCTCAACCTAGTGGGATCCCTTTAATTTTTGCATGGATTGCCTTTCAGTTTCCAACCCATCGAGGCTCCTTATATCGTCTTTGTCATATCATTTCTTTATCTCTCATTTCTTTTTCCCTTTCCTTTTTCAAATATGGTTATATAAGAGGCTTCGATTGCTTCATCCTCACACTGTTCCTCCTAGTCAATATCTCCCCACGCACTATCATGGCCATAAGCCCAAATGCACTGAGATGAGTTTTGATAATTTCACTGAGTTCATGAAGCACATTGATGTCACAAATATTCAATGGGTAGTGGAATGGTGTTGTATTTCAGGCATGGTAAACAGCATCTTCAAACACAATTGTGTTCCATTGGTTGGGCTTAGCCATTGCTCTTACTATTCCCCAGACCGTATTGCAAGGAAATTTGGAGATCGCCAAGGGATCCATATTGATGATGGTGTTTTCATATCTCTGTCTTCATTGAGAGGGTCTTGGGTAAGATCCATGAGACTTGGTTGAAGAGGATGGTGGCTAAAGACATTCATTTCCCTCAATTTCTTCATCTTACTTTGGGCTACAAAGCTTGGCTAGAGGCTGACATGAAGTGTGTTCACATGGATGAAAAAGAAAGATGGTAACTGACTACCTTGATATACCCAAAATTTTACTTTTCTGCATTTTATGATTCTCATATTTTTTTTCTTTTTGAATTTAATAAAGGATTGGAATGTTCCACATCCCCTATGGAAACAATTTATTATCTTTTAATTTGAGCAATAAGAGAATCATCTGTTTATTATCTTTGCTTATTGTTAATTCTTTCTTCTCTTTTTTCTTTTCTTTTTTCCCATGCCATGTAATTTTTGCCCATGACGTACTTATAGGAATTTTCACCATACCCATGGTCCTTTCCCAAATCTTTTGCCTAAATTGCCCTTTCAATTTTTCAATCTAGCAGAGTTCTTTTACTTTAATTTTTGCCTAGGCCACCCTTTTGAGTTTTCAACCTAGTAGGTTTTTTTTTTTTTCTTTTTTCCTTTTAAATGTTGCACAAAGCATCTCTTCTCTATCCAAATCTGTAATTCTTGTAGGGCCTCCTGGCACGGTTTTCTTTATAATAAAAGGCTCAGGCTATCTTGGCTTCATCTTCCCTCTTGGATTAAAGTTTTCATCTCTAAACACTTTTAGGACGAATTCCCATTCTTTAATGTTTCTAAGTTTCACTTTTTTGTTAAATGCTCTAGTAATCCTTTTTTGGTATCCCTGTGCATAGTATTATGCCCTAGCTCTTTTCTCATCTAACAAAACTAATTATTCATATCTTTCTATCATCCAATCTTCCTCTAGGACCTTGATTTCTACTAGCACTCTCAAAGATTGTATCTCTACCTCAATGGGTAGGACCATCTTACCTCCATAGACTAAAGAGTAAAGGGTTGACCTAGTCGATGCTCAAATAGAAGTTTTGTAACCCCAAGAAGCAAATGGAAGTTTTTGGACCAATCCTTGTATGTTACTACTATCTTGGCTAGGATGTTCTTAATGTTCTTATTAGCTGATTCTACAGCCCCATTATCTGAGATGATCTCTTGTGGTACCCCGTACTAGTAAATGATGTTATTCTTTATGAATCGAGCGACATATTTGGCTTTTAATATGGCATAGGAGGCCACTTCTTCCCACTTGGTGAAGTAGTCAATCACCCCTAAGATTTACTCTTGTTTGTTCGAAGCCTTTGGGGCTATCCTTCCAATCACATCTATGCCCTAAATTGAGAAAGGCCAAGAAGAGGTCATGCTGTATAGCTCACTAGGTGGAACATGATTCAAGTTGCATGTGTTTGGAAGTTGTGGCAACTCTTCACAAATTCTACACAATTTGTTTCCATTGTATTCCAATAGTATTAGGATCTTTTTGGCTAACATTCTCCCATTCATTTAAGGACCACAAATCCCTTGATGAACATCTTCCATAACTCCTTTAGCCTTTTCCTTCTTCAAACAACAGAGGTGTATACCATTATAAGATCTCCTATAAAGCTGTCATCCACATAGGATGTATTGCATAGCCATCATCCTTATCGAATGATGTTCTCTCTTATCGGCGCCATCAGGATACACTCCTATTTCCAAGGATTTCATGATGTCATAATACTAAGAACCCTTTCTTCTTCTATACTAATTCATAACTCTGCCTAATCTCTAAGGGTTATGTCCATACTCCTTGAATTTCAACCATGGAGGCTAAGTTAGCCAAGGCATTTACAAACTGATTTTGAGCCCTGGGGATGATAGCGTTTACAATCCTATCAAAGATTTTGGGTAGTCCACTAAATATTGTTGATGGGCTTCAAATGTTCCCCCTTTAGTTTCCACAATTTCTATGCTTGGGCTATGACTAAAGTTGAATCCCAAAGACCTCCACCTCGTTTACCCCTAGCTCTCGAAGAGCTTCCATTCCAGCAATACAAGCTTCATATTCTGTCATGTTATTAGTCACCTCAAAGTTCAATTTGATAGCCAAAGGCACATGGGATCCATCAGGGGTGATCAAAAGTACTCCTTTCCCATTCCCATATTGGTTCACAGCTCCATCAAAATACATTTTCCATGCTCCTAGTTCAACATTCAGAATAGCTTCATTCGGGAAATCTTTTTTTCCATCATCTCCTTCTATGGGGTTTTTAGCTTAAAAATCTGATACGGCTCCTTTAGTCATTTTTCTGGCCACATACTTTAAATCAAATTCTGCCAATAGGATCAACCATCTTGACAATCTTCCACTTAAGGAAGGCTTCTCAAGTAGATACTCCAATAGATCCATTCTAGCTACTATCCATATCTGGAATGGTAGGTTGATGTGTCTCAACTTCTGTACGGCTCACAGGAGTGCAAAACATGACTTTTCTATAGGGGTATATCTAGTCTTATAATCATGGAACCTTTTGACCAAATAGTACATCGCTTTCTCATTCTTACCACTACAACAAAATGTATTATTAGCGACAAATTTTAGTGACGAAAAATTTTTTGTCACAAAATTTTTTTTCGTCGCTATTTATAAAAAATTAATAGCATTTAGTGACAAAAATTAGATTTTGTCACTATATGTTGTTTTGAATTAAGAAAGCCAAACGAAAATGTGGGCGCAAAACTTAATTAATATACAGCAATGAAATAATTCGTCGCTAAAAGTTTAAGTTTTTGGCAATGAAAAATTTCGTCACTAAAGGGGTTGCTGGAACATTATTAGTGACGAAATCAATTTCGTCGCTGAATGTCACAAATAGCAACAAAAATAGGTCATCATAAAAAAAAAATCATTAATAACTAGTGTCATTATCGGTGGCGAAAAAGAATTCGTCGCTAAAGGTACCCAATGGTGACGAAAAACAAGTCGTCGCTAAAAAAATCACTTACTGATATCATTATCAGCAACGAATCCAATTCATCACTAAAGGGTAACCAATAGCAACAAATATCAAGTCGTCACTAAATGTTTTAAACCCATTTCAGCACATATTTTTCACGTCCCACACTTTTTTTTCACTTCCCCCCAAACACTTTAGCACATATTTTCTCTCTCTCTCTCTCTCTCTCTCTCTCTCTCTAGACCTACGCCGCTACCCAAACCTGCCGCTGCCACCACAGATCTAAACTGCCACCACCAATCCTCGTCCCTACTCTCTGTCGCCACCTTCCCTCTTTCCTCTACCGCCCTCCTCTACCTTTCCCCTTAGCCACCCCCCTTCTTCTCCACCGCCACCCCTCCCTTCTTTCCCCTTTCCCTCCCCCTTTTCTCCCACTCCCTGCCCTCTTCCTTCCCTTTGCCTCCCCTCTTTCCTTATCTTCTCCTTCCACTGATTTCGACTATGTAAGTTTTTTTTTATTTTTTTTTTATTGTAAAATTTGGTTTGGATTTGATTAAATGATATGGGTTTTGGGTCTTTTCTTCTAAGTGTTAGTATGAGTTTATAGTATTTAGTCACTTGTAATGGGTTTTTGTGTTAGTTACTTGTAATTGGTTTTTGTGTTATTTTAGAGTGCATCTATTAAATTTAGTTAATTTAAGGTCTCTATTGTAGGTTTTGTCAAGATTGGATGATGATGACGAGTGGTTTTCTCTTAGGGATTCATTGATTCTAACAGTTCTTGGTCAGGTATGTTTTTGTTTTGTGGTGAAGTTGCTAAGCATTATAATTTTTAAGATTTGTTATCATTTGTTGAAACAGGCTTTTGGGTGTGTGTAATTTTATTTTCTCTTGGGATTCTTTGATTCTAACAGTTCTTGGTCATGTATATTTTTGTTTGTTTTTTTTTTTTTTTTTTGTGTGAAGCTACTAACTTGTTATCCATTTGTTGAAAAGGGGGTGTGTATTTTTTTTTTTTTTTTTGAGATTTTTTCTGCTTAAATACTTATATTGAGCATTATGCTATAATACTAACCATTATATGCTATTGCTAGTGCTAATGATATAGCTAGTAAGTGTATTGATAAACTCTTTATAAATTAGACTTTTCTTTTGCAGGTTAAATACTCATTGTTTGTAATAACTAGGATTTTTTCTTAAAGGTGTACACTTGGCTTGAGCATAGTAAGCAAAATTCATTTAAATACTTAAAAAACTCTATACTTGTGACGTTGATGATTGGTTTTGTGGTGGTTTGTTGTATTGGAGTAACTGGATGGTTTGTATGGTGTTATAAGGTAGTTTAAATTTATATTGGGAATGTCTCTTATTTTTAGGAATTGTGAATAGATATTGTTGATTTATATGTGATGGATATTATTTAATTGTTTTCAATACTTGTAAGCATTATATATTGTGATGTTGATAATTGGTTTTGTGGTGGATTGTTGTGTTGGAGCAAGCAGATGATTTGCATAGAGTAATAAGGTGGTTTACATTCATATTGGAAGTGTTTTTTTTTTTTTTTTTGAATTGCAAATGGATATTGTTGATTTATATGTAATGGATATTATTTAATTATTTTCAATACTTGTAAGCATTATATATTGTGATGTTAATAATTGGTTTTATGGTGGGTTGTTGTGTTAGAGTAAGCAAATGGCTTTCATGGGGTTATAAGGTGGTTTAAATTCATATTGGGAGTTTTTTTTTTTTTAAATTGTGAATGGATATTGTTGATTTATATGTGATGGATATTATTTAATTGTTTTCAATAATTATAAGCATTATATATTGTGATGTTGATAATTGGTTTTGTGGTGGGTTGTTAAATTGGAACAAGTGGGTGGCTTGCATAGAGTTATAAAGTGGTTTAAATTCATATTGGGAGTGTTTCTTATTTTTTGGGGAATTGTGAATGGATATTGTTGAATTATATGTGATGGATATTATTTAATTGTTTTCAATACTTGTAAGCATTATACATTATTTTGTTGAGAATTGGTATTGTGGTGGGTCGTTGTGTTAGAGCAAGCGGGTTGCTTGCATGGTGATATAAGGTGGTTCAATATCATATTAGGAGTGTTTCTTATTTTTTGGGATTGTGGATGAATATTTTTGACTTATTTTTGTATGATTATATTAACGTATTTTTCAATACTTATAAACATTTTATATTGTGATGTTGATGATTGGTATTGTGGTGGGTTGTTGAAATGGAGCAAGTGCGTGGCTTGCATGGTGTTATAAGGTGGTATAAATTGATATTGGGAGTGTTTGATTATGCAATGTATATTTGTTTTAAGTATTAATATAGACTTGTGCATTCGTGAATGGAATACGACTTTATCTAAGTAGCTTATAAACTTAGATGTCAGAATACATTATGCACGAGTTGTTCTTATTTTGCTAAAGTAACATTCATCTTGCAATTGTAGTCAAACATGGATAAAAGTTGGATGGCAATGGGTAAGACACCTAATGGCAAATTAATTCATCCAAACATAACTAGGGTCAATGCATTTATTAATTTTGCAAGAGTAGTTTTGGACTTGAGTGATAATATTTCGTGCCCATGTATTCACTGTGTGAATTGCTATCGATAATCTCTTCATACTATGTGTATCCATTTGCTTCGTCTTGGGATTATGCAATCTTACACTAAATGGTATAATCATGGAGAACCTCCTGTATTGAACGAAAGCATTCATGATAATGAAATGTTGGATGGTGATCATATGGATAGTATCGACGCCATGGTGGGTGACCGAGTTAGAGGGAAACCAAGACATGCAAACCAAGATGAGGAAGTGCGTAATTTTGACAAATTTGAGGAAGATGCATAGCGTGAGTTGTATCCGGGTTACACTAATTATACTATCTTCAAGTTTGTTATTGAGATGCTGAATGTAAAGGTAATGACCAACTTGAGTAATAAGAGACTTGATATGATGCTAGAATTGTTTATAAAGGTTTTAACGAAAGGTAACTTGGTTCCAAGGTTAACTTATGAAGCAAAGAAGATATTACGTGACTTAGGCATGTCATACAAGCATATAGATGCATGCAAAACTGATTGTGCACTATTCTGGAAGGAAAATGAAAACCTTGATATATGTACAGTGTGTGAGGCGCCTAGGTACAAGGATACACAAGCCCAAGGTAAGAAGATTCCTTATAAGTTATTATGTTACTTCCCATTGACACCAAGATTGAGGAGATTGTACATGTCAAGCCAAAAAGCTAAAGACATAAGATGATATATAGACAAACGTATGGATGATGGGATAATGAGGCATCTGGCTGATAGTGAGGAGTGGAAGGAGTTTGATTTGCAACATCATAATTTTTCCCTCAAACCTCACAATGTAAGGTTGGGATTGGCTACAGATGGATTCAACCTGTTCTCTCTACTCTCATTTTAATCCAAAATGTAGCAGATAAAATATAAGAATTAAAAGTTTGTGGATTAATTGTAATAGGATCAAATCACAAAGATAACAGCTTTTAATTTATTATTTATTTCCAAGTGGGCAAGATGCTTGTTGTCATATTTGCAACCACATCAGTGGTTGTAAAGTCTTGCAAAATTCAAAAAGTAACTCAATTTACACATTTTGACCCAAAAAACACCTATATCAGTGGGTGTAAAATTCTGCATAAATGCACAAGTGCTACAGTAACCATGCATATATGCAAGGTTACTGTAACTCTTCTATACATTATTTTAGTATTAAAAAAAATGAACTGATATGGGTATTTTGTAAAAGTGATGATATAAAATAGAAAAAGTAAGTTTTTTTGTAAAATAGACAGAATCTTTTAGAAGAGTTAATGTGGTTGCTTCTTGAGAAGCCTATACAACATTTGAATTCAAATTTACCAACTAATTCCGTGTGGTTGAGTTTTTCCACTGACCATATTTTCGGAAAAAAATCCTTATTGAGATTAAAAAATAAATAAATAAATAAAAAGTATATTTATTCTCAACTTTGCCAAGTTGTCCTTTTTTCATTCTTTCATGTGAAATTCTTACAGGCTCAGAGTCCCTAGCTAGTCGTACTTGAGACTCAAATATCAAACTGGCATATAATCAGAATCACCATCTCACATCTTCCATTCCATATTCTCCCTCACCATCATCGAATATTGATAATGATTCTACTAGCTAGTACTCCCACTCCCATCTCATTTTGAATGGAATATTACGATCCTGAATTATTAACTCAAGCGTGTTCAACTTTATTATTTGTGTACATATGCAAGTTGTGTTGGAAAACGAAGAGAGAGAGAGAGAGAGATGGGACCCACAAGATGAAGAAGATAATGATAGCTAGGAGCCATTGGCATTCATTCAAAGATAGTTGGGTATGTATCGACACCACTTATTTTTAATTTCCTTCTTGTCTCAATCTGTCTTTTTCTTTGATGTTGGAAGGTGGCAAGGATTGATGCTGTTAACATGTAACATGTTGGCCCCAATCTTAGTTGTAATTTGTTGCTAGCCACATTTTTCTAAAGGAACCTATTTTTCCAACCCGTGGGCTTTGGATTTGGAAATAGCTGTCTGGTGAATGGTGATGTTCCTACCACCGTCCACCATTATATATATATGATCCAACATCCGATCTTATCATGCCACTTCACTTGAGATTAAGCATTGGCTTCCTTCCCACGTAAAATCTTGGCAGTGATTAATTAACTTTAAATCAAGTCTTAAATGGAACCGCGGCGAGTCGAAACATTTTTCTTAATAATTCATTTTTCCTAAAATGAATGCATCGGATGGGATGGGATGGGATGGGATGGGATGCTACATGCCGTAGTGTGATCTAGTCAAGAAAAGCAATGAGACTGTCTTCCAGAGGCATTGATTTCATAATATGTGTGTAATCTTATTTTGGAAGTAAAACAGGGAAGTTTAAAAACATGCTTACGTTTTTTCAGCTTCTTGGAGCTTAGGTTCCACTTATCGAGTGATGACCTTTTTCTTTGCAAGGGATTTGGCCATGGCGTTCACATCTTTTTGTTTATGAAATTCATGTTAGAAATTTCCTTAGATTCCTAATTTGACTAGCTTTAGGTTTTCTTGACATGAAAGGAAATGTTTTTTCTTGGTATGGAAGATAGTAATTCTCCTTGATATGGAAGGAAAAATATTTTATTGTTGAAGAACTAATTGGGTGATATGTGTTCATCAAGAAATAGAATTGAAACATATTATAAATAGGCATTGTTGTAAAAGGTTTAGTGGTTTTTGTCCAAGGGTCCTATAAACACCCCATTTCATTTTGGCCTTTACCTAAACCCCCTGGTCCCAATGACGAGAAAATCAATCGCTACCAATATAATCACTATTGTGTGTGGAGCCCAATGAGAATACAAACTCTAAAGTGACCCAATATAGTTCAAGCCCAAGTCCAATTATGACCCAAGAACAAAGGCCAAAAACCAAAAGCCCATTTTTGGCCTAATATGGTCGAGGCTTACAAAAAGTGTGTACACCAAGTTTATGATGCGTACACACATAATCTGTGGTATACGTACCTTCTGGACAAAATCCCCAAATTACTCCATTTCCATTTTGGTGAGATGCTAGGGCAACCAGCTTGATCAACTAGTAGCTTAAATGTCTAACCTAACCCTAGATCTCCATTTCACTTATAAATACACTTTCACCATCTAATGGGTCTAGATTTTTAATACCTACAAAAAATCTACCAAAATACCTCAAGAAAACTAAAATCTAAGTGTTTGGGCTAGAAGGGAAAAAAAGAGCAAGCATTAGATTGATCTTCAACCACCTTCGGTTAGAAGATAATCTCTTACTCAATCGTGTTCAAAACTTCCAGTTAGTTCAAGCTTACTAGCATATCACAGGGTCATTCAGCTAGCCCTAAAGGAATCATTTGAATCATTCCTCCACACACACAGTTGTGATGGTCGTTTCAACTTGAGGGGTTGGTCAATCAACGTCACAGTAAGTGCCATGAGGAGGAGATGTGGATCCTTCCCATTATCCACACTCTCCTTCTCAATTCTTGTTTATTTCATGTTTTTTGTTGTTTTTGGTCCTCTAATATGTTGTTTATGTACCATATCATGCTCTACTTGGGTTGTTTGATTCATTTTCTAAATTTTTTTGCAAATTCGTAAGAAAAAAACATAATCTACCTTAGGATGCGTACTCATCCCTGCATATGCATGTTTTAGACAGCTAGGGTTCATATTTTGGTTGTTTATTTGGGAATCCGTTTGAAGCCTAGATGCATACGCCGGTAAGATTATGTGTACACAGACCCTTCTCATGGTGTACACCAATCTAGGCGGAAACCATATTTCTTTCCTTTCTTGTTTTATTTGCTTTTAATGTCATATTTTATTATCTTTCCTTTTCTATTTTATCTACTTAAACTGTATATATGTTGAATTGTTTGTTTCCTTTTTGCATCACATGTGTAATAAATCCAAAATATCTTCTTTTCTTTCCTTTCTTGTATCAAACCCTAATTCACTCTCATCCACTCTCTAATTTTGATTTCAATTCAATAAGTCAACTAAAAAACTTGGAGATAAATAAAGAAAGCCTTTCAACTATTAAAAGATTAAATATTTTCTAAAAACTCAAAGTCAATAGTCAATTAATATTTAATTTCTTTTGGAAATTTGTGGACTATTCAAATATATGGAAAGTATATTGACAAGTGTGGGCACAAGCGCCCATGGTTGAGTGGTTTCTTCGTGGGAAGTACACCTCAGTTTGGAATGGACTACGCGAAGGGTGTAATGGAGTCGCCGCCTAAATTAGGTCTAGGAACCATATATATAGTGCCCTATGTAAAGGACTGATCTTACTAGAACACATGTCCAGAGTTTAGATATGGGGATAGGAAGGTGTTAGACACCCAACCCACTCGACTTGTAGATCAGCCTCCACTCATTGTGTTCCAAATCCTAACTCCATCAAAAGGTCCTCGCATAGGTTATTCTACACACACACACACAAAAATGGCATCTTAATCAATGTTACACTCATGGTTGTGGGCGCCACCAGCTTCCTCCTAAGAGGAAAGGAGGAGTACGTCTCGGCCAAGTGGATTGGGAAGGAGAAAAGATAGAGTCGCCACCTAGATTAAGTTTAGGAACCATTTACATAGTGCCCTTACATGGAAGGACTAATCTTACTACCAAAGTATGGATTTAAAGTTTAGATAAGATTTTGGAAAGGTGTTAGATAACCAAACGATCAAACCCATGGGTTGGCTTCCACTCATTGTGTCCTACATCTTAATCTCATTAAAGGCACATTCAATATTGCATTCTATACTCACACACACACTAGCATACATCTAAGCATACAACATGGTATTTCATCCCAAACCCTAACATACATCTATCATGCTTATCATATCATCATAAACCGTAGCATACATCTATCATGCATATCAGTCAAGGCCATTAACAAACCACGGCAAAAACACAAACATGGCAGCAAGGTATATAACATAAACATAGGCATATTAGAGTTTAAACAAGCATATATTCAAACAACTAAAGCATATCATTCAACAAAACATGTTCATACCTATCATCCAAAGCAACAATGCATGCTCATGTGAATGCATACCTTACCTTACTTACCTTATTGCATCTCAGCACCTATGCATCAATGTATGATCATATTAATGCATGTTCATAGCAAAACAAAGAAATCATAGAAGAGAAACCCTAATCTAGCATGTTAAAGGCAAACAAAAAATCAAACAGAGAAACAAAGACTAAAAAATACAAAAAGGGGTCAAACCATAATTAGAAAACTCATACTAGGGTTCCTAGGCACGAATTTATGTGTGCATACATAGGCCTGCATACACAGACCAATTGTATGTGTACGCATACTTCGAGTTTGTGTACGCATGCAGGAAGCATGCGCACGCAAACACATGCTAAACACTAACCTAGAAACACAGAAAACAAAGTAGAACTTAAAATTGACAAATCTAACAACCTAACATGCTTTAAAACAATAAACTACCAAACCCTAGGCTGCCTAAACATATTAAGACATAAACAAAGCAAGAAAACAAGAAGAAAACATAATTAAAACAAAGAAATGAACAGTAAAAGGTTAGAACTCAATGCCTAAAGTAAGAAGCTTTTCAAGCTTGATTTTGATCGTTCCCCTCAATCAATCTATTCACAATACAAAAGTGATTAGTAACCTTAAAACTCAAAGATCAAGACCAGAAACGGTCCCAATTAAAATAAAATTGACTTGAGGATGTTTTGTGAAAAACTCCCTCTTTAATGCACTATTTCTTGTGAATCTTAGGTTTTCCCTTAGGATTTTCTGTGTGTTTTGAAAATGTACCATATAGGGCTTTCTATATTAAGAAAATGGGGGTTTAGAATGGCTCCCACACGATGTGAGATTCATTCCAAACCTCGAACTTTAATGCAGAAAACTTGTCTTTCATAGCTTCTAGAACCCTAACTGCATACGCAAGCCCGTGTATGCGTACGCATACATCAAGCCTACATACGCATATGCGTGTATGCGTACACAACCCTTGGTCTTTATTGTCCAAAAATAACTTTATTTTATTCATAAAAGAGTTATATTTTCCATAAAACCCTCCTCAAGTCAATTTACAGTTTAATCGAGTCCTTAACCAACCTTGGGCTTTAGAATTTTACCATCATTGGAGAATAGGGGCCCGAGTCGTAAGGGGTACAAAATGCAATGTCTATAATGGCATACACCCTAACATTCATCTAGCATGGCATTGACATTCATATTTATCCAGTGCAGCAAGCATATCACAAGACAATGGTATCAACAAGGCATATTCATCATACTCAAGCATGTCAATATGTTTTAATCAAGTATATTCATCGTGTTCATCAATCATGCCATGCTTATCAATTAAATCAAATACATGTTCATGTAATTATGCATGACTTACCTCACTACATCACTGCACCTATGCATCAATGCATGTTCATAGTGTTCATCCAATCATAAACCCTAATCACTCAATTCAAATAAATAAATAAAAAAACATGTAAAACATGTTATTCTACTAATCTAAGACCAAATCGTGTGAAGGCTAACATAAACGGAAGCTAAAACATGCTTTTAAATGGAATAAAACTAAGAACAAACAATTGTGGGTTTATGGGTTAACCATACGTGTGCATACCAAGCATGCGTACATAGGGTCATGGAGATGCATACACATGCACAAGCTTGCACATGCATCCCTTCCTAGAAACACAGTAAGAAACACCAATCAAAACCACTTCTAATCAACCTAGCATGTGTCGTAATAATCAGAGAAGTAAACCAAAACTAGACAGAAGATTAATATAGCAGTAAAATAGAAATAAAAATAAATGAAAAGAGAGGAAAAGACAAGAACAAGTACCTCACACAAAAGCTTCTAGTGCTTGAGTTTGACCATTCCTCTCAATCAATCTATAAAACAATATACCCAGAGGATTAGTAAGTTTAACTAGAAGGCTTCAGATTGGAATAAGTCCTAGCCAAAAAAAAAAAGTTTTCGGATGCTTCTCAAAGTAAAAAGCTTCTCTTGAATCACTTTTTTTTTAGTAGATTCTATGTTTTTAGAGAAAAGGGTCGTGCGGCCTTTTTATTGCGTTCAAGCAGAAGGGGAGTAGCTATCCCCAACCAATGTGGAATTAGCTCTTCCACATTTTCCATTGAAACTTGTCTCACATAACTTTCGGAAACCTTAGATACGTACACATGCTCGTGGTTATGTACGCATAGATTTAGGATGCGTACGCACCCTTAGGGTTTCTATAAGGTTTTTCTTTCTTCCAAAAGCATCCTTCAACTAAAGACTTTCATTGGTTAGGCCCCTAGATTAGTCCTAAACCTACCTCGTGTTATCGTCATTGGGGAATGAGGGCTCAAGTCATAAGGAGTACAAAATGAGGTGTTTACAGTTGCTCCACTTTTGATTCATGAGCTTCACTAATGGAATTAAAAGAAAAAGAGACAAAACATTTTGTTTCGACGTACAACTCAGAACCAATGCACATGGCAAACACACATACACGTGGCAAGGTGCAAATCCCAAAAGTTTTGTGGGATTCGTATGTCTGAAGTCCCAAGGTTGCTACTCGGGAAACGAGTAGCAACATTCCCAAGTAGCAACATGCTCACTATCCAAGAGCCTAGTTTTCCAACTATGAAACAAAAGGTGAGTACCTCACTATCCTAGAGTCAACAAAAAAGAAAAACAAACATGGCCAACAACCTCAAACATCAATCCGACAAACAAGGTGCTCTTATGAGCTAAAAAGAGAACGTAGCTGGGGGTGTCCATATGTGGTTCTTGCCTCAAACTTCTCCTAGTGGCTTTTGCCTCTGGGTGACTCTTGCCTCTGTCTTAATCTCTTCTGTTCTAGGTGGCTTTTGCCTCTATCTCAATATCTTTTGTTATGGGTGTTCCCAAAGTCTAGTGTACATGTTAAATTCCAAGAAGGATATGTATTGCAAATCCACTGTCTTCTATTCTGGTTCCTCTAAAAGTCTCTAAGGATAAGTGCACAAAGTCTGAGGTCTTCTTATGGTGATGGTGATCTTCTGTAATCTTGGAGAAAAACTCGCTTAAGGTGTTTTCCAAATTTTTTGATGATCTTTTGTAATCCTATGTAAATCTTGGCCCATTAGGGATTTCTCATTTTGATCTTTAACTTCCTAGAAGGCTTTTGTGCAAATTCTGATTTTTCTTGACTCACTTAGGAGTAATCTTCTGACTTGTAATCTTTCTGAAGAATTTGTGTGCAAATCAACATCCATCGACTCACTAGGGAGTAATTTCACCATTTTGAGACTTTATAAGGCTTCTGTGTAATTCCCCATCTTCTCAACCCATTGAGGGGCAATTCTGTAATTTCTTGTGCTCTAGAGGGCAAGTCTGTAATTTTGATTTTCTGATCCACTAGAGATGGTTCTAAGTTTTTCTTGGTTTTCTTCTTCTTTTGATTTTCACTGGGGATTATTTGTAATTTTCTAGACTTCTTAGGGATTTTTTTGCAAATTCTGAAGTTTTGACTCTTTTTTTGGGACTAAACTACATATAGTTTAGCAGAGAGACCTCAACTACACATAGTTTAGCCAATAGGTACCCTTTCCACCTTTTTCATTTTTCCAACGATTACCGGTCATTTCTCTCTCTCTCTCTCTCTCTCTCTCTCTCTCTCTCTCTCTCTCTCTCTCTCTCTCTCTCTCTCTCTCTCTCTCTCTCTCTCTCTCTCTCTCTCTCTCTCTCTCTCAGAAATTCCCCCATTTTTACTCTTTAATTGCACCACCCATCTACCACAAAGCTTAACGGGTTTATTACAAAGTCAAATCTAATCATATATTACACCCTTCATCAAGGAGGTAACACTGAAATGAACTAATATTAATAGAATCTCTCTCTCTCTCTCTCTCTCTCAAATTCCCCTATTTTTACTCTTTAATTTCCCCACCCATCTACCACAAAGCCTAACAAGTTCATTACAAAGTCTAGATAATCATATATTACACCCTTCATCAAGAAGCTAACTCTGAAATGAACTAATATTAACACACACACACTATCTTGTGCAAATTCTGATTTTCTTAACTCACTTTGGAGTAATCTTCTGACTTGTAATCTTTCTGAGGAATCTGTGTGCAAATCAACATTCATTGACTCACTAGGGAGTAATTTCATTATTTCATGACTTTCTGAGGCTTCTATATAATTCTCCATCTTCTCGACCCATTGAGGGGCAATTCTGGAATTTCCTATGCTCTAAAGGGCATGTCTGTAATTCTGATTTTCTGATCCACTAGGGATGGTTCTGAGTCTTTCTTGATTTTCTTCTTCTTTTAAGGTCCACTAGGGATTATTTGTGATTTTCTAGACTCTTGGGGATTTTTCTTCAAGTTCTGAAGTTTTGACACTTTTTTTGGGACTAAACTACATATAGTTTAGCAAAGAGACCTTGACTACACGTAGTCTAGCCAATTGGTACCCTTTCCGTCTTTTTCATTTTTCCAACGGTTATCGTCTCTCTCTCTCTCAAATTCCCCCATTTTTACTCTTTAATTTCCCCACCCATCTACCACAGAGCCCAGCGGATTCATTACAAAGTCAAATCTAATCATATATTACACCCTTCATCAAGGAGGTAACACTGAAATGAACTAATACTCCTCTCTCTCTCTCTCTCTCACACACAGAAATTCCCCCATTTTTACTCTTTAATTTCCCCACCCATCTACCATAGAGTCTACGGGTTCATTACAAAGTCTAATCTAATCATATATTACACCCTTCATCAAGGAGGTAACACTGAAATCGACACAACACACTGAAAAATAATAAATGAAAAAAAAAAGAATTTATTTGTCAATTACTTCTTTTCTTTTCTCCACATAACTATGGAATGCCATGAACTAATTAACAACCTTTTTGAGACCTAATAACAAATTTTTCCAAGTGACTAGACGGAATCGAAAGAAATTTTTGAAGGTTCAGTAACATCACCCTGTACAATCTATACCCTACCAAAGTTCTACGCTAGACTTTTACCACAGCACCAAAATAAAGGCTCCAGAAGAAAAATCTTAGAGACAAACATCAAGAATTCCATCATAATACACATTTATGCAAGACTATCAATTCGTCAAAATGAGAATCACAGAAAATTTTCTGAAATAAACTTAGAATAACAAAGATTACACTGGAGCCTTGAACTGCGCCTACAATAAACTACACATGCCTTGCATCCACTCCCCATGCTGCCAAATATCATTCCTAACCACATTCACCTCTTGATAGGTTCACTTCCAAATGCATGCAAGGGGCCATTGAGTAAAATATATATTTGACCCCATAAAAGCATCCAGAGAGGCAGATAAAAACCCAATTAAATCATGGACGTTTCCAAAAAATCATTTAAATTATCCTTTGTAACCCTCTACTAACCCCTCACTGATTCTGAGTTTATCCGGCCACTGCTTCCACCACGGGGATTGATCCCAGAAATGGGCATGGATCGTTGACCAAAATCTAACAAAAGTTTCCGTTGGCACTCATCAGTGTGAGGAAGACTGGCACGTAGAAGCTCCACAGGCATTTCTCTATTAATAGCTCTGGCTGCCTCTGATCCAATGACTTCTGTGCTTGGTTGGGTAGGTGAACGTATGGATTGCACAATAGTTTCATATTTACTCAGGCAATACTTGGTAAGAAGAGTAAAGAATTCATCAAATGAAGCCTGCCACAGGGCACGGTTTGGCATGCTACAGTTGCCAGCAGCATGAGGATCAGTTAAGAGTTCAGTTGCCCTTTCAAGGACTGACTTCAAAATAACAGAGGCCCCATCTCCAGCGGTACTTCCAACAGGGCGGAGTGGTGGTTGTTCTGATGAACAAACAACTGCAACAAGACAAGCACTAAGCGCTCGTAGATCCATTCCCTTAACACATGAGGAAACTGTCTTTGCAAGGTTTGTGCTTGTCTCAGCTGCTCCTTTATCAGATGGAAGGCCACCAAACAAAAACCTTAAATGACGGAAAATAGCCATACAAACAATTCGGGCAAGCTCACTACCAGGGAAGAGAAGCTGAAGGAACCTAGAAAGGAGTTTTCGACCCTTGGGAAGAGAAACCAACCGTAGGAACACAAGGTCATCCTTGGCAGTCGGGCCAATAGGGACGCTGCTTTTGCCAAGTGGATCTACAAGCTGAAGTGATGCTGCCAGACCTTCTAGCAGCATCTGCCGCCTTCGTCTGAGCTGAGTACCCCCATCCTGGGGCTGACTAAACTGTAGCAGCCGATCAATATCATCAATATCAAGAAGAAGACAGAGGCCATCCTCAATAGTAATTCTAGCAGCAAGCATTGGTTCCTGTTCCAAAGGCTTCTCAGGGACTTTCTGCTCAGTGCCATCACCAGAAGCAGAGGGAGGAGGATCAACTTCAAGGAGGGGGCGAGGCCTACGTACAGGTGTGAGGGGAATCCTCCCAAGGGCATCAGCTAGGAGATGAGGATGTTGTTCTGTACTATTACGCCCTCGAGAAGGGAGCTCCCTTAGGTGAGATGGGCAGAAAGGATGTTTTAACCTTGATCCAGAAGCCTTTTTGGCTTGACTTGCTTGGTGGTAATAGTCGTCAATGTATGGGTCATTGCTATGTGTAGCAGCATGCTGCATTTTAAGAATACTCTCTATTTCTTCAGATGTCATATACTTGGATCTGATTTGGACCCACCCACTGTCACTTTTATGGCTACTAGCATCAGAACCCTGCTGAGAAAAACGCATATTATGTTTGCCTCTTTGAGATGATTTAGGTCTTTGGTCTCTCATATCTGCCAGTATAGCCTTATGTGAAGATGATGGATGAGTACTATACAGTTGCGACTGCAGTGCTGCAAAATGCGCCATAGATGGTGAAACTTGATGGTGCAGTCTCTGTTGTTGCAGCTGCTGCTGTGGTGAGATTATTTGTGAGGACATGACACCCTTTTGATGAGGTAACTGATGCTGCAAAATATTATTCAAAAGGCTAGAGTGATCCCCGTGCAACATGCCAGAATGGTTGGCCCAGTGGTTTTGTGGCCTGTTATTAAAAGAAAGGCCAGAAGTGGTGAACTGACGCATATTCCCACCATAGTGCAACCCATGAGCTAAACCAGCCAAATGAAGATTAGAGTTAGATAAAGGAGAGAGATTCGGTGCAGAGAATGGCATCTGAGAACCACTGCCAAGAGAAGGCATATTCAGATGGTGCGGTGAACCATGTTCAGATCTACTTCCAGGAGGAGGGAAAGACGTGAAAGTTGATTTGGGTACTAGAATTGGTTCACTGGAGTAGTGGTGCAGTACTGGTTGCTGCTGGGGGTATGAGGATGTTCTGTACAAAGGTTTTGATTCTCCAAGACGAGCAGAAGGTTGAGGCTGTGACGACCACCTCTTCTCATCTTGACCACTTTCTGCATCAAACATTTGCTGGTCTAACCAGTTTCCATAATCTCCATCTTGTGCCCACTCGGTCGCAGATGAACCTGAACAGAGCTTGCTGTTAGTGAATGAGGGGGAAGAAGAGGGGAGGAGGGACAATAAGCAACAGTTACAGGAATATAAAGTCCAACCTACTTTTACAATTATTTATAATTGGAACTTAACAAATAGATGCACAAGGCTCAATGGAAAAGAAAGCAGTTTATCTGGAATACTCCTAGTAGAAAAAACAACAAAAAGCAAAGTCCAAACCTGAACCATTCCAGGCTCCAATTTCACAACCTAAAACACTGATCCTTCTTGCCATGTGTTGTGTAAAAGGTAGATCAGCTTTTCCATTAAACAGAACTAACGAAGTCATCTTATTATCATGGTAAATTTGGGCTGCCCAGCCCAAATTAATTTTATAAAGATCATAAGCCTAAATGGAATGGTGCAAAATAATTACTGCACCACAGAGCTTCCTAGTGTGTGCGTGTGCACACGCACATGCTTACATGCACCATGAATAGAGAGGAAAACAGATTGTGCTCTTTGAGACATTGAAACTCAGACAAGACCAAAAAACAAAAACAAAAACAAAAAAAAGCCTAAAAAGTAAGGGAAATTAAAGAAACACTTAATGCTAGAAAAAATGAAAAGTTTCATGTTTAGTGATATAAGTTCACCGTTCACATTAAAAACAATTAAATGGCAAAAAGGAAAAAAAAAAAAAAAATTCGATAGGTAATCAAAGAACTAATATTAATGAGAAAAAAATGAATAGTACAGGATGTTCATAATGATGAACAATAAGAGACGAAGAAAGATAATCTAAGGAAAAACATAAACTCTAAAAGAGACAAAGAATCAGTAAAACCCCAGCAATGAGACCACTCAAAAAGGCTACGCTGGTATAAAACCTTTAACTCATCCAACGTCTTCTCCATGTTCTCAAAGAAGCAACGATTCCTTTCCAACCAAACAATCCACATTAAACACCCTGAAATCAAATTCCAAATATTCGAGATATGCTTCCCAAGCCACTGATACCAACAAGATAACAACCCCGCCACCGATTCTGGCATAACCCAATGAATACCAAAAGCCTAAAGCATAAGAGTCCATAAGGTATGTGAAACAGGACAATGAAGAAGAAGATGATAGTCTACCGACTCCCCATCACAACACATACAACACCGATTTATCAAAGGGCGACCCCTAATCATGAGATTATCCAACATGAGAATCCGATCGTGAGCAGCTGTCCACAAGAAGAAAGCCACTCGCTTAGGAATCTTTGGTTTCCAGGCACCCTTCCAAGGAAACAAAAAATTCAGAGAACCCTAAATTGCTTGGTAATAAGAACGGGTGTCAAACTTACCAACGCCTTTGAGCCACCAACAAAGAGTATCTCTCCTATCCCCCCGAGGAATACGAGGTTGGATAAAATGAAGAGAAAAAGAAGCAGCTAGCTCCCAATCTTCAAAAACTCTAAAATACCTTAAATTCCACACTCTAGTAGTACACTAGTACCTCCTTCCGGAAGCCACAAAACCTCAAATATGCAAGCATCCTTGGCAACTGAACACACATAGAGCTTAGGGTAGAGATCTTTTAGGGTAATATCCCCAATCCACCTATCATGCCAGAAGTAGATGCGGGTGCCTTCACCCACTACAAAAGACGGATGCTTAGAAAAACTCTCCCGCCCTTCATGAATGCTTCTCCAAAGGCCACAACCATGGGTCCTCCTGCACACTTTCGTACACCACCCCCCTTGACCCTCACCATATTTTGTGGAGATTACTCTTCGCCAAAGATGGGTAACTTCTTGCCCATAACGCCACAACCATTTCCCTAATAGAGCATGATTAAACAACGCCACACTTCTTATCCCCAACCCACCCAATTTAACAGGTAAACACACCTTATCCCAAGCCACCAAAGGATATTTGAAACTCCCCTCAGAAGACCCCCAAAGAAAGTTTCTCTGAATCCTTTCCATTCTAGCAGCCACAGCTTTAGGAATAGTGAAGAGAGATAAAAAGTACGTAGGAAGACTTAATAGAGTACTTTTTAGTAAAGTGAGCATAGAGACATGAAAGGAGCTTCTAGACATTCATAATATATTATTAATAAAAATTAAACTTTATTTTACAAAACTACATTATGGTATATGCATGCACGCAAAGAAATAGACTAAAAACTTTTACGATTAAGGAACATTCTTTTCAAGTCAATAGGAACCAAATGAGGAAGATCTTTTTTCTTCCAAAAAATTTCCTGAGTAAACACTAAATAGCTTTATTGATTGATGATTCCTGAGATAGACCAAAATTAGTTGTCCAAAAATGTCGTCTCATTTAAGATTACGGGTTTTCTATCAAATTGAAAGCTTTTACTCAAAAACATCTAAGGCATTATACAGGAATTCAAAATTTTCTATAACCTATATCTCGTACTAGCCATTTGACAGGGATGCTAGGCTTGAACAGATATATGGATCATTGAGACTAAAATTAATTTTTTTGAAGGTATGTTAGAGAGCGGGGAAAGAACAATAAACCATTTCACAGGAAGATTGCCCAGGTTATCAGATTAAATAGTTAAAACTATGTCCAATTATTTTTATAAATATATATTTAGTAACCCTTTTTAACTCTGTTTGTGCCTATGTTTTGCATCATATATTTTGTTCACAGCCAGTACCAGCCCAAATAAAAGAGTTTGGAGCGCACTCAAACACAGATGAAAGGTGATTGGAAAGCTCGGGTGGGGAAGCAATAATCTCTATTAAGAATGGATTCATTACAGATGCACGTTGGGGTATTACCTACTAGTGAAGTGCTATATCAGACACTGAAAAATGGGCAAAGGTAAGCCAGAGCGTTCCATGTAAGCAATGCACTACATCTGCACTCGGGTGCAGTGAAAAATGGGCAAGATTTCCAACACTAATGAATGGGTGTGGGTAAAGAAGTTAGAACAAGAGGCACTAGGAATATAGGAATTTTAACGAAGAAACCAATGGAAATAGTTTAAACAATGACCAGGAGTATACAAATAGTATAGCTTCAGGAGACTAAGTTAGTAGGTGAGAAATCTAGAGAATTCAAACATATAGGGTATAAATTATAGTATAGAGGAAGAGATTAAAAAATGATAAATAAAATAAAATAAATTTTAAAAAATAAATAAATAAATAAATAACAGTTCAGGATAATCATAGATAATATTCTTAAAAAAGCAGTTGAGATTAAGAAGATAGTGAATAGAATTGTGTTAATAAAACTTGTCTTAAGAGGAGAAAATTAACATAATTAGGGCGTACGCTGCTCAAAATAGGATTGGAAAATCCATTACACAAAAATTTTGAGAGGACATAAAAAAAATTGATTCAAGGGTGATTGTTTGTCAACACTTATGTTTGAAGCAACATCTGATCACAAAGAGAAAGTTTAAAAGACTTGTCAAATTAGTACTTCAGGAGAAAGGGGAAATGTGTGGATCCACACGTGTAACAGGTGTTTCCCCTGAGGAAAGTGTCTTTTTTCAAATAAAAGAACCTCCAAATCACTCTTTGGAACCAGATACCAAAAACTCACTTCCAGAATAAGTTAGCAGGGCCCACACCTCATAATGAGGCCAACATAGTAAGTAATGCCTACTCAAACATCAAAAAAATACCGTGGCATGGCCTGTCTATTTGCTGCTCTGTTTGCCTCAAGATATCTAAAGACTAACATCAGGAACACAAAAATTCACATTAAGCTTACTCACTTTCCCGTGAAAAGGATCCAGATCCTCTATCACCAATAACTCCTGGGTGTCTCGGTCCTGTTACAACTCTGTTCAACTGTATAACAGAACAACAGCATAAGCCACAAAATATAAAGGGAAAAATTATGGAGATAGCATATCAATAAAATAACTATGACAACCCCAATAGCACAATCAAGCAACCTTTACTCTTTGGCACATTGTCAAAGTTTTCAAACATTCTAAAAGAGTTGCATAAAAATAAACTTCTAGTAATAAGCATGTCCATTTTCGCAGTTAATATCCAAGTATATTCTGTTATGATTCTAACCAATATAACAATCAAAAAGCCACATAATCATGTCGAAGGAATTAAAAATAAAAATTAGCTCCATTCAAGCCATCAAATAGTCAGCAAGAATGACCAGCCAGTGAATTTAATAACCACTATCACATATACAAGTCTTCAGGCTTGATGGCTGTATATAATCTTCGCAATGACATTAATTGACCAGTCACTAAAAAATTCCCAATTATATAAGTAGAAACTTAGCTAGAGAAAGAGATGCTTAATTAACTGCAATACAAAACAGGCCAATGAGCTCTAGCTCAAGTAGCACCTCCTCCCCTTGCAAGTGCTCGGTGGAGGGTGAGGTAGTGGGTTCAAGACCCATTGGGTGCATATGTAACTTATCTATTTATAAAATAGAATAAAAATAAATATTCAAGCCAAGAAATTATTCTAACGTGATATCAACTGTCATTAAAAATCTATGTTACCCTATATACCTACACACAGCTTAGCATCAGAAATTAAGAGAGAAGCCTTACACCTAACAACATAAGAGTGATATCTTCAAATCATTGAAATAACAAAATATAAAAATAATATAAATTATAGATCATGACATGAGAATGAAAGAAATTGACAACTCATCAAAGGCTACACAAAACATTTATTCATCATTGCCTGCACAACCATCAAATTCAAGGAAGCTAACCTTGGCAAAAGTAGTTGCCAGATCATCCACATCTGACAAAGATCCCAAACCTACACCCTGAGATGGAAAATAAGTGAACTGAAGTCATTATGCTACTTCAGGCCCAGCAAATTGAAGTGTTGAAAATAAAAATTTTCTTTTACTAAACTTGCAGTTTTAAAAGAAAAAGAAGAAAGTGGAAGGCAACAGCAATAAAGCAAACGAAAAAAATCATTTTTAGAAAATTGATGTATTTGACAACCAATGGCAGGAGTTCTACAAGGCAAGGTTACTATTATAAAGCTATTCTGTACATGGAAAGGGAAAATCATACAAATTTGAATTGAAATCACATGATAAAAGAACAAGAAATGGGGAACGTTTATAAAAACGGGGACTGCATAAAAGGAATATCCATATTATTCTTCTCAAATGTTTGCAGTTCCATATAAGCAATTGAAGTTTGTGTCACATATGAAAAAGCAACAGCTTAGATTTATAAAAACCTGGTTTGCACAGAAGAACTGTCGAAGTACTAACTGAAGAGTCATATTTTAAGAGTTCAGATGATATATTTACATATCTCAAAGTGGTGCATATCAAGCAACTTGGTGAGGAAATGTATCATAGACCCAAACTGAAGATATATTTGTTAAAATTGATATTTTCTGAATCGCACTGTTCTTTAGTGATGATGCCAGAAACAAAGTTAAAAACCTTTC
This sequence comes from Castanopsis chinensis, assembly GCA_032878915.1. NCBI lineage: Eukaryota > Viridiplantae > Streptophyta > Magnoliopsida > Fagales > Fagaceae > Castanopsis > Castanopsis chinensis. Next base: position 3,393,843 of record JAVQMG010000106.1, on the reverse strand, counting down.
ACCATGCCCAGTTCTTGAAATTATAAATTTTATAAAAACAAAAAACGAAACAAGTCAACCTTTCTATATAATAATTGAGATTTTCAAATAGTCAATAATTTCAGCATTCAAACGAGAAACGCAAAAAATCTAGGAAGGGATTATTACATCCGGCATTGTGCTACATTTTGAAGGTTCTGAATAAATCTTTACTTGTTTGGCAGTGAACTGATTAGCAAACTGCAAAACTACTATGACCTATACTGTTTTCTTTATTTTCTTGAACACGAGAGAGAGAGAGAGAGAGAGAGAGAGAGAGAGAGAACCAAAGTGGATAAAATTCAGGCTTAGTTTACGTAATATGAAAAAGGTATTTCAGTGACAACAAGGTGAGCAAGAAGGAACTCAATAAGCTCCCTTCTAAAAGAGAATAAATTATCTTGCTGAGATCTGCTTGTAACTAACAAAATCTTTGATGATTTTTTTTTTTTGATAAGTACAAAATCTTTGATGATTCTATCACTCAGAAAAGAACATTACCATGGTAAGATTTTTAAAAGGAAGTTTTGGCTCTTTCCGCTCAGAGAACTAGATGACACAACAGTTCTAATAAAGTGACTTTCACATAGGATACATCACTACAGCATTAAACAACTTAGCATATGTGGTGGACATTTAATGGTGCAAAGAAGCATAAATTGTTTGGGTTGAAATTTTGGGAGGCAGGGCCAAGTCCAAGTTTTAAGTAGCTATAAAGATCCATGGTTAGCATTGGTAGCGGTTTTAAGTTTGCCAGCAGCTTGGGCTTGAAACATTGTTGAGGGGATTGGGGTAAGCAAAATAGAATTCTAAGATTTGAAAATTAGATTGAAGGAATCGGAAGAATGAAAATCAGATAAACAGTTAAGAGAAATAAAGCTATTACAGAAGAAGTAGACTGAGAACTTAAATTTCTAGGCATCACAGCCAGAGTCAGAATTAAATTACACTATTCTCAATGAAGAGTTCCATGATTGTTGGAGATGCTCTAAACTGATCTCTGTTTACGTGGGAAGCATCCATATTAATAGAAAATAATATAGCATGAGTTGAAACAATTCTATACCAATCCATACCAGCCAGACATTTGCTCGTACGAGGGGAGTGATAGGATGCTATGGAAACTGAAAAAGAGTGGCATCTTTTCTAACTGCTCTTTGCATGAGGCTATCTAAGGTGCACCGACTAATTCTTTCGCTAGGAAGAGTGTTTGGTGTACTAAGGCTCCTAAAAGGGTATCCTTCTTTGTTTGGACAATAACCCGGGGGAAGATCCTTACTTGTGATGATCTTTATCAAGAGAGGTTTTTCCTCAGTTGGGTGGTGTTGTATGTGCAAGTGTAATGGAGAGACAGTAAGCCATTTGTTGGTCCATTGTGAATTTTTTTATGACTTATGAAACCTTGGTTTCAGAACATTTGGGTTTCATTGGGTGTTACCGATGAGAATGGTTGATGTTCTGGCTGCGTGGAACTGGTGTCGGAAGCACTCTTCAGATATTATGAATATTGTACGATTATGCTTGATGTGGCTATTATGGAAGGAGCAAATTAATCATACCTTTGAAGATACAGACAGCTCAAAGAATTAACTAAAAGCGCTACTAATTCGAACTTTGTTTGCATGATCTCATGCATGGGGTCTTGCAAATAGTACCACTATTGTTGATTTAACTGTATCTCTTCTCTTATGTACATAACTTTTTGTGATTCTTTTAGATTATGGAGTGCTCATCACCATGACCTTGACGTAAAAGTTAATTAATTAAAAAAAAAAAAAAACTAATTTCTTTAAGATACATATCATATATGGGAAACCAATGAAGCATATCAGTTGTGTTGGTTCCTTAAAACACAAATAGAATGAGTCAATGAAATCATATCTCGTTTGATGTCTACCTTAGTAGGAATTTTTATCCTCCATGGAAAATATGAGTAGGCAACACCACTCAACCCCTATCCCTAATAAATTGATCAAACCGATTCAAACGCAGAACCCAATTGGATGATTGCTTTCCATTGCTCATTCTTCTTGCTCACTTGTGTGTGAAGTTTCTAAACTCATGTAATTTTAGATGACTTTTGTATCTTCCCTAGTACACTTCCTATGTATATGGGGAGCAAGTTATTTTTCTACTTCTCTATTTTCTAATAAAAAAAGTTCATTCCCTATTGAATAAAATCCAAATAACTATAAAAGAGCACCTGTAAAAGACCCAAAACCCAAGGTAAAGCCCATGGATCTGAACAAAATAAAAGATAAACCCATAGTTCAGACTACCGTCCATGTCCAGAAATTCCAAAACTGTATATAATATTCTTGACTGTTAGAACATTAAAAACAATAACAATAAAGCTATACAAGCAACTTTTACTTTTTTTTTTCTTCTTTTAATTGGTAAGTTATACATTCTATGGGTGTTGAACCCACAACCCTCACCCTCTACTCTGTTGTACTACTATTTGAGCTGGCTCTCATTGCATATACCAGCAACTCACGTATGCAGAGGAAGAAAACTTTTCATGCCAAAAAGTAACTAGAAAAGCCTACAGAGGAATGAAGCCTTGAGCTTGATTGTGTCTTTTTCCTCAGATACTTTTCTTTTCTTTTTTCAAGGGTTGTGTTGACGTGGGCCCTTGTGGCTATGAATTGCCAAACCCAAATTTGGTCAACTAAACCAAATACAACTTGTACTAGGAGACCCCTTATTGCCGACCTATGAAATATATAAATATATATATATATATATATTAGGTTTGTGTTGTATGGCATATAGAATTTAGAGAGAATTCCTAATAACCTAGCAGTGCAGTCACATAAGAAAATAGAGAATTAGAGAGCCGTCAGCTTCTAGTTTTATTGTTTCTTTTGTGAGAGAGTGCTAGGGTGTAATTGGGATTTGGGTTTCTTGAGAGTATTCATGTGCACTATTGTATCTCCCTATTTTTTATAGTGAAATTCTCCGTCATTGCCATGGAGGTAGGCAGTTTGCTAAATCAAATAAATTCTTGCGTTCTTTGTGTGTGCTTATTATTTAATTTCCGTTTATTTACTATTATTAACTTGAGTCATATGGTACTATTTGCACAAGAAGTGGTACCAGAGCAAGGTTAGGATTCAATCCTTTGAATACAATAAAGATGTCAAGCACAAATCACAAAGTATGATTTAGAGAAGTTTTGTGGTAAGGGAAATTTTTCCCTTTGGCAAAGGCGGATGAAGGATCTCCTAATTCAACATGGAGTTCATTAAACCTTGCTCGGGATGGAGAAGAAACTAGAAAAGATGAAGGATGAAGAATGGGTAGAGATGGATGAGAAAGCAGCTAGCGCTATTCATCTCAACCTAGATAATGAGGTCATTCACAACATCCTAGAAGCATAGGAAAAACTAGAAGGTCTTTATATGAGAAAGAATTTGATGACCAAGTTGTATGTGAAGAAGCAACTGTATAGTTTGCATATGAAGGAGGGTTCAAATATGTTGGAGCATCTCAACACGTTTAACATGTTGAACACCCAATTGTCAAGTTTTGGGGTGAATTATGAGGACAAAGAAAAAGTTACTCTTATTAGCATTGCTTCCTAAGCATTTTGATCATCTAGTGACCACGTTGATGTACGAGAAAAAGGCTGTAGTACTCGAAGAGGTGACTAGTGCTCTCTTGTCATACGTAAAGATGAAGCAAGATGGTGATGGTTCTCAAGCTGATGGACTTATTGTAAAGTCAAAGTCAAGCAATCAGGGTAAAAGCAAGTCAAGATCCAACGGGAACAGATCTCAATCTAGATGATGTACAAAGAAAGGCGTAGAATGCTTTTATTGTCACAAGAAAGGGCACTACAAGAATCAATGCAAAGAGTTGAAAGAGCATTTAGAGGAGAAGAGGAATGGAAAGAAGCCCTTGGAATCAGCTAGTGTTGTTGAAAAAATATCAGATGACAGTGAAGTTGGTGCAAGTTTACTTTCAGTTTCATCCGGTAACAATGTTTTATCGGAATCTTGGGTAGATTCAGCATGCTCATATCATATGACTCCAAAGAAAGATTGATTCGACACATATTAGCCTTACAATGGTGGTATGGTTCAAATGGGTAATGATGCTACATGCCCGGTTATTAGTATTGGTACCGTGAAGCTCAAGATGTTTGATGGAGTTGTAAGAGTTCTTAGTAATGTCAGACATGTTCCAAATCTTAGGAAAAATTTACTTTCTTTAGGAGTATTTGATGATTTAGGGTATTCATACTCATCAAAGGCTGAAATCATGAAGATTACCCAAGGTGCTTTGATGGTTATGAGGGGACAAAAAGTAAGCATGCTTTACAGATTGATTGGGAACGTAGTTGTAAAGAGTTACAGTCACCACTCCGGTAGAGTCCAGCACTGATGACACAAAATTAGGACATATGCAACTTAGCGATATTGGTGAATGTGAAATGATAGAGCTACACAAGAGAAATTTATTGAAGCAGATGAAGACATGCAAGCTAGACTTCTACGAGTATTGTGTGTATGGGAAGTAGCATAGAGTTAGTTTCAAGACTGACTCTCATCCAAGTAAACTGTTCTTGACGACGTCCATTCAGATGTTTGGGGACCAGTATCAGATTCTTCTCATAGGAATGCTCATTATTTCATTAGTTTTATTGATGACTACTCTAGAAAGCTATGGATTTATTTTATGAAGCATAAGAGTGATATGTTTGGCATATTTAGAAAGTGGAAAGCATGCATTGAAAATCAGACTGGCAGGAAAATAAAATTACCTTAGAGATAATGGACTAGAGTATAGAGAGAAAGAATTCATAAGATTTTGTGAATTGGAAGGTATTACTCATCACTTCACAGTTAAAGGAACTCCACAGCAAAATGGGGTTGCAGAGAATGAACAGAACCTTAGCAGAAAGAGCCAAATGCATGAGATTGAATGCAAGGTTGCCTAAGGTATTCTAGGCAGAGACAATTAACGCAGCAAGCTTCATCATTAATAAATCTCCATAATCAGCCATTGATTTCAAGATTCCAAAAGAGGTTTGGTCAAGTAGACAAGTTGATTATTCAAATCTAAAAATCTTTGGTTGTCCAATTTGTGTACATGTGCAGAGTGGAGAGCGTTGAAAATTGGATTCAAAGTCAATAAAATGCATATTTCTTAGTTTAGAAAAAGGTGTTAAAAGGCTACAAGCTTTGGGATCCAATCTCAAAGAAAACAGTGACCAACAGAGATGTCATATTTGATGAAGCTCATGTTGAAACAAAATGAAGCAAAGACAGATGATGATAGTTCACAGGAGAAATTAACTGTTAAGGTGGAGTTTGACGAGAATTTTTCACCCAATGATAAGGGTGATGATAATGAAATTGATCCACAGCAACAAAAAGAGTCTTATTCAATTGCTAAAGGTAGAGAGAAGTGAGTTCACAAAGTACCATAGAGATATGGCTTTAAAGACATAGTTAGCTTTGCTCTCATAACCAGTAGTGGAGATTCGTCATCTTACAGGGATGTAGAAGAGATGAGGTCACTACAAAAGAATAATAATTGGGAATCAATGAAATTGCCCAAGAGGAGGGCTAATGGTTGCAAGTGGGTATACCGAAAGAAAGAGGCATTATTAGAAAATGAAGGTGAAAAATTCAAAGCACGGTTAGTGGCTAAAGATTATTCACACAGAGAGGAAGAGAATGCCTCAGATATGTTGACAAAGCCAGTTCCAACAGACAAGTTCAGGAGCTACTTGGACTTAATTGGTGTTTGCAACCATTATTGATAGCCCTTAAGGGCTAAGGTGGAGGCAATGGAGGAATTTGCTAGTGTAGCTTGATCAATTCAAGCCAAGGTGGAGATTTGTTGACATGGGCCCTTGTGGCTATGAATTGCCAGGCCCAAATTTGGTCAACTAAACCAAATACAACTTGTATTAGGAGACCTAATATTCCCAACCTATGAAATATATATATATTAGGTTTGTGTTGTATGGCATATAGAATTTAGAGAGAGTTCATATGAGAATCCGCAGCTGGAGGGCCAAATGCCAAATGGTACATTTGGCATTTAGGCCCAAAATGTGCTCAGCAGCTGGAATGCTAAGAGTGGGAAAGTGTAAATTTTTTTGGAATAGTGCTACAATGCCAACTTACATGTGAGATGGCACTGTAGCACTATGCCAGAAATAATATTAATATTTTATTCCACCTTTTTTCTCTCTCATCTCTCATCTCTCTCTCTCTGTCTTTCTTTGTCTCACACTTTCCACTATTTCTCCTTCTTCTCTATCACACTTTCGGTCCATCTCCGATGCAAGGTCCAAAAACCAGACGTCATGGATTTCGGTCCGTTGCCGCCATTGAGTCCGTGCCGCTGCTGGTGTCAAAAAGCGCCACCGAAGTGGGTTGCAATCGGGTTTTTCACCAACATAAAAATACTCATTTTTTTTTCAATCTGACTCACTTCTCTCGCTTTTTTTACTCATCCTCTCTCTTCTCTATTTTCTCTCCATCTCCCTCTTCTCTGTCTGTTGGCATGGTGGCTTTGCTGCCATGGTTGATGGATTTCTAGATCAACAACAACAAGATCAGTGGTGGTTTTTTGTGGGTTATTCTTGGTGATCATTGGCGTGGGTTTCTGTCGTGGTTGTCAGCGTGGGTTTCTCTTGGTGGTTCTTGCGGTGGTTGCTTTTTTGTGGGTTTTTTATTTTTTTTGGAGAAACTTTTATGGTTGTTGTTGGTAGTGAGTTTGTTGGTTTTTTAATGGGTTTTGGTGGTGGCTACTATGATTAGGGTGGTGGTTGCTGGCCGGTGTTGTGGTGGGTTTGCTTGGTGGTGGTTGGTTTTTTTTCCTCAGTGTCATGGCTGGGTTTGTTTGGTGCCGTGGTGGGTTGGTGGTGGTGGTGGCAGCGTGGGTGGTGGGTAATTTGGTGGTGGTGTGGGTAGTGGGTTTGGTGAGGGTTTTGTAGTGGTGTGGGCAATGGATGCAGTGGGTTTTGTTGGTCGAGGTGGTAGTGGTGGATTGGGTTGTGTTTAGATTTATATTTTAGTGGATATATTATTTTATTGAATAGAATAGGAAAATAAAAGTTAAAATGTTGAGTGTATTGTAAAATGGTATTGTATAATTTATAAAGTAGCTTTATGGGATGGTAAAATAAGATGGGATAGAATTCCCGACTATGGATGATCTAATAACCTAGCAGTGCAGCCACATAAGAAAATAAAGAATTAGAGAGGCAGTAAGCTTCTAGTCTTATTGTTTCTTTTGTGAGAGAGCACTAGGGTGTAATTGGGATTTGGATTTGGATTTGGATTTCTTGAGAGTGTTCTTGTGCACCATTGTATCTCCCTATTTTTTATAGTGAAATTTCTTCGTCATCGCCGTGGAGGTAGGCAGTTTGCTTAACCACATAAATTCTTGTGTTCTTTGTGTGTGCTTGTTATTTAATTTTCACTTATTTACTATTATTGATTTGAGTCTTGGGATGCTATTTGCACAACAGGTTGTTTTTCCATGAGCTTCTTGATGACAGTAAAACTGGAAATTATCCCTTTCATCCACATTCCTATTGATAAATACAAAAATACAATGTTCAGACCTAGTTACTTGACACATAGAAAGCTCTCTGCAATTTTTTAACTCACTTTTTTTCCTGATTTGGAGTAAAAATATTACTTGACATGTATCATTTCTCTAAACTAAAACAAATCCCCACCTTCCCAACTTTATTCCCTGCCTATTCCCTCATAGTGGATATTTCAACAAGTTTCCACTCCTCGAGAAAACAACAACCTTAGCATTACCCCTTCCCAGCAGCACTCTCTTTGGATGACCATAGTATACTACTGTCAGATATGCTTTTAAAGAATTACAGCGCAAGCTTCTTTGCTATGTATAATCAATTTTCTACTAGGAATTTTTTTGAGGTACTTTACAACACTGTTGCATACAATTATTTTAATATCTTTTAGACTAGTCAAGCTACAAATATTTTTCTCTGCTTGTAATAATACATGGTAAAATGAAAGCACAATCACTAGCTCCGAAAGTGCATGGCAATGCTATCTATGATTCATATAACTATTTTTCATTAGTAATAGAGATTTATTACTATAAAAGGTTACTTCATGCTCATGATGATGACCACTCCATAACCTGAAATATATATAAAAGGATTATGTAAAAAAGTTCAGTGATTTTGTGAATTCTAGAATGGTGTTACTATTTGTAAGACCCCATACACGGGACCAATCAAACAGAGTTTGAATTAGCAATGATTCCAACTAATTCTTTGATCTGTCTTTATCCTCAAAGGCACAGTTATTTCACTCCTTCCTACAGACAAAGTTCCAAATATCCGAATCATGTCATAACTTTACATCTCTAGCCATCAAGGACATAATTATTTTAAATTATCCAGGTTCAATCTTTAACACCACAAGCCAAATATATTAAATTTATGTTCTTAGCCCAAAACCATTCCAATAATCCCACATATAACCCACAAATTTGGTTAGATTTTGTCTATTATCTTAAACCATATTTCCATTGATGAAATTCTATATTATGCTAATTATGTTATGCACTTTTTCTTGGATGGATCAAGGCATAAAAAAGCCTTCTTTTTTTTTTTCAAATTATCAAGTAAAAAAGCAAACTTATCAGCGTATCAAAATTTAGGTCAATAAAACAATTTGTGAGAACTTTTGAAAAAGGAAATTTCAACTTTGGGTGATCAAACTGATGGCCCATAAATGGTTTTTAACCCACTTGATTGACTCTATGAAAATCTTTTCATTTGAAAATTTTTGGTTAAAGTTGACACTAACTTTAGTGAAATCCTTTATACAGTTTGTGAGCTTGCAAATTTAAAGGTTTAGCAACCCTACCATTCAAATAAATAAGTAAATAAAATCTAGACCTTCAAACTCTCTCAACCCCCCTCTCAACAGTTACAATTATTAACCTAGGAACCATGTAAAGATATATATGACTAAAACCTTAAATTGATAACTCTCCCTAAGAGGATAACTTTTTTCTTTTCTTTTTTTTAATAACGTAGGGAATAATTCTAAAAAAGTCCCTTTAGACTCACTTCTAGCTAGTAAAACCTAGGAGGATAACTTTCTTAGTAAGAAAGTTCATTGTAAAGAGGGGAACTACACAGAGTGCATACAAAAGCTTCAGATGAGGAAAGGACCCATAAAAAACGAGCTAAGGACAACTGAAAACAAGATCATGGATTGCTTCTCCTTTTTTTTTTTTTTTTGATAGGTAATCAGAAAAATAATAATATTAATGATAAAACAAAAAGAGAAAAGTACACGATATTCATGATGATGAACAACAAGAAAAAAAAGAGCACACAACACAACACAAAGAGGGAGATCAGGAAACCAAGCTAAGGGAAGACATAAACTCAAAAAGAAAAGAACAATCGGTAAAACCCCAACAACAAGACCACTCCAAAAGACTGCAATGACTTAAAACTTTTAACTCATCAAACGTCTTCTCGTTGTCCTCAAAAGATCGACAATTTCGTTCCAACCACACAGTCCACATTAAACACCTAGAACCAAATTCCAAATATCCGAATTATACTTCCCAAGCCACTGATGCCAACAAGATAACAAACCTGCCACCGAACTTGACATAACCCAATGAATACCAAAAGCCTGAAGCATAAGAGACCGGGAATGAGTGACAAGACAATGAAGAAGAGGTGGTCTACGGACTCCCCATCTTGGCAACACATAATACACCAATTAGCCAAGGAGCGACCCTTAAGCATAAGATTATCTAAAGTGAGGATCTGACCATGAGCAGCTGTCCACAGAAAGACCGCCACTCCTTTAGGATTGCTTCTCCCATTGGACAAGATAATTCAAAGCCAAACTGTTTACATGTGCTCCATTTTGTATCTGCCAAATCCTCTTGTATAGCTTCTTCAACTTCAATGCACTCCAACCCTCATGGAAAATCTCTCTCTCTCTCTCTCTCTCTCTCTCCCCCCCCCCCCCACCCAGTTAACTTGTTGGTTCACTCAAACTCTGCTATTTTCTTTATTTCAATTCATTTTACTTCTAAGATCATTTTAATCATCTATGTGTCCATTTGGGAACAGCTTATTTAGCTAAAACTGAAAACTTTTTATTTGAAGTGTAGAAAAAAAGTTTTAAAAAAAAAATAAGCTGAATAGTACACTGAGACCAAGGTTATCAAAATCGGGATCCTACGTAAGATCGTAGGAGGTAAGTAAGATCATGGGAGGTAGGTGAGATCTTAGATCGTAGGATCGAATCGTAAATTGTAAGAACCTACATTATTTGAAAAAAAAAACAAAAAATACACATTGGTATGTTAAATAATCACATAACTTATACATTCATTGATATAATTACCATACATCACTACATCCATTTGTAAGCATCGTTTAAAAAGACCAAAAACTCCAAAATGTGACACTCTCTATATTAGAGTGGAAAAACTCGGCCTATTTGAATTTTATTTTATTTTTCACTTAAGTTCAACTGAGTCTTCTGTCAAATTAAAAAAGATTACAAGATACTAAAATCGTTTGGGATTGTCAAAATCGTACGATCCTACCGATCCTGAATCTGAATGATCACAAAGATCCTTAAAAGACCTAGATCAATTTGGGCAAGTGGGATCGTAAAATCATAGAATCATAGGATTCAAATTAGGATTTTAACCATGTCTGAGACCCATGAATAGTATCAAAAAGTACAATAGGACCTATAAATAGTAGCAAAATAAACTAAAATTTTCAGTTTGTCCCAAGTGGACACTATATTTGTAAAGTTGGAAGAGGTAAAGATTGAAAATTCAGAACTACCCCCACTCCATTAGATCAAAATCTCAGGTCCAATTCTTATTGATTCTAGTTTGAATCGGAGAGTCATCTCTTAATTCATTCCTCTCCTCCATAAATGTATTCTAATTCACAATTACATAGAGTAAATGCGCGTGTAGACAGGCCTTCAAGCTCTCCCATTGTGTACTTGAATTGAAACCAACACAATGAACAATATCACCTACACTCTCCAATTTTTTATAATTTAAATTAAAAAAATTTTAAGCAAAATACCTAGGTCAAAAAATACATAACTACAAATACATACACCTTATTTAAAGGGAATGTCAATCGTTTAGATTTATTGGTTTTCTCATAACAAACCATAGGTAATTGAAAAAATATAGTTATAAAAGAATGATAAATATAATTACAACTTTGGAAAAAATGCATGTGGATACCATTGATTAGTCTATTAAGGATCCATAGCCGACTCCCAAATTTTGTGACAAAGGTTTGGTTGTTGTTGTTGTTGTTGTCATTGTATTAGTAACAGTTAAAAATTTGAAGTCAAGTAAACACATACAAAAATCTTACCTCTTCTTTGTCAAACAAATGGTACTCATCATCAGCAGGTCCAAATGCAGGACCATTATCTTCATTGTCTTCTAACCCTCCCAATTCAACTTCTTGCAAAACATTACGACCAAAAAACTCATACTGCGAAGCATCAAAGCGTGCACTATCTGCATGACAAAAAATAAAAAAAGACAAAGTTATAGATGCATGCACAGCTACTTACTCCAGCTTCAACCTTCCAAAAATACATTCTAGTTTTGGTTACAAATCTCTCACATGGCATGTTGCACACAATAAGAAAAAAACCAAAAGTTTAGTACTATTTTCTTTTTATAAAGTACATCAAAAGTTTATTAGTTTTTTTTTATAGGTAAAACTTAGTGTGAAACATCAAAAGTTTATTATTTTCGATGAAGACTTGTCTCTATATATAATTGGAATTGAACTCCCTTGTGTCCACTACTACACTTTTCTATACTTCCAAAAACAACCTTATTACCAAATTGAAAGTTATTTAGCGATATGATATATTAAAGACACAAAAGTAAATTGTGAAAGTTAGAATTACCCAATCCTAGAAATAGAAAAATCACATTAGTAGATTGGTGCTGTATGTGTAGGTGTAGTGGGGTGTCAATGGATCATTTGCTACTTTACTGTGATTTTGCTTGTGCATTATGGGGCTATATTTTTGGCCTTTAGAGAGCAAATAGGGTGATGCCGCCAAGAGTGCTTGATTTATAATTAAATTACAAAAAATTACGAAACGCCTTTTATTAAATAACATTAGTAGCTCCTAGCCTCATTCATAAACACTCTGTTCTATTTGTCTCGAGCTTGGGGACTCATATCTAGTGACCCCAGTCCGATGTTTATAGACTATTTTATCTTGTACATAATTTTGGTTGTTTTGTAATTTTTTTTTTCGCTATTTTGTGCTTCTTCTTTTTTTGAATGAAGCAGACTTTTTTTCAATAAAATTATTATTAATTACTGAAAAATATAATTGTAACAACTTCAAAAAAAATTATATTTTTTATTGAGAAAAAAAGGGGGCATTCTCAATCCAAGAGCAGATTCAAAAATCAAAAAAAGGCAGCTTTTTTTAACAAACATGCACTCAGGACTACACAGTCTGGAGTCCTAAACTAAACTAAACCAAACCGCCACATAATTAGGATACAGAAACCTGTTTATGTGAAGTAAAACAGAGAGATCAAGCAATAATTTGTAATCATGTTTTTTATCTTTCTCAGCATCAGCATCCAAACAATCCAAAACCCTAGAATTCGATTAAAACAAAAAAGAAAGTAGAGAAATTAGACCTGAGGAATTATTATTATTATTATTCCCAGCGAAGACCTTGAAGTCTTTGCCGCCGTCGGATCTGTCCATATCGACGGCACAGCGAAAACACAGAGACTGAGACTGAGAATGAGGCAAAGCGGAGCTACGTCGTATCGGCAAAGATCAGCATAGGGTTTTCGAGAATTGGCTGAAGGCCGAGTAAATTTAGAGAAATAGATGGGGCAGTTTTGGGAATTTGGAGAAGAAGCTCGGTCAGTTAGGTTAGGTTAGGGTTATAAAAAGAAAAGAAAGAAGAAGAAAAAAAAAAAGAAAAAAAATACTCTCTCGGAGAGAGAGAGAGAGAGAGAGAGAGAGAGAGGGGGGATAGGGAAATAACCCTAATAAGATTTACAGGCAGCTCAAGAAGAAGAAGAAGAAGAAGATGGGAAGAAGAGAAGACCTTCTTTTTTTTTTTTGAATTTAGGCACGTGCAACTATCCGAAATACACGGATTTCTTTCTTTCACTCGTTAGATTATTAGATGAGATGAGAGAGTTTTTTTTTTCCTTTTTGGTAAAGAGAGAATTTTATTTTATATATATATATATATATATATTTATAGGATTTATTATATATTAATATATTATTAACAAGGGTAGTATTAATGGTAACCTAATACCCTTACTACATTAAGAAAGTTTAGTGCTCATTTTTTGTGCGATAGTCACTTTACAAATATAAAAATTTATGGAGTGTGAGAGTAAGTGTCGAGATTTATCTCGTATCAAAATTAAAAAAATGAATGTAATTATTTTTAAAAAAGATATTTTATTAATTTTTAATTAATTTATTCACTTAAATAAAGTTTTAAACATTATTTTTAAGAAAAATATTTTTTAATAAAAATTAAAAAAATTAATTACTTTATTGTTTTCTATAAAATATTTTTAAAAACAATTTCTAAACCAATATATTTAGTATATTCATTAACATTTTCCTGTTAACAGGTAACTCTCTTTTTTTCTTTTTCTTTTTTCGGTCCTGTGACTCTGAATGTGAGATAAATGACTTGGCGCAATCTCATTGGCTTGGTAGTTGGTTGTTTTTTAATGTATACGGTACCGCTTTGACGCTTAGACAATGGATATTCTGCGCCTTTAATAAGCATCCTCTGTAGACTGTAGCTTGTCCGGAACATTTCCCAGTTTTCCTTTCCATTATTATTTAAATAGCTAGTAAACGGGTTGAGTCATATTAGTTCAATTCCACCCGATCCTATAGGAGCCAAATGAGATTCATGTCTAAAACATGTTGCAAACTGATGGTGATTTACAACAAGTAATATTCGTCCATATGGGTTGTTCATACCCAACAACGTCAAGACAATTTTTACAAGGGAGAGAGAGGGGATACATGCATCACAAACGTGAAAGAATGAGGGTCTATTTGGATAGAGTTTATTGTTAAAAACTAAAAACACTGTAGCAAAATAATTTTTAAATGTATGAATAGTACTGCAAGACCCATTTTTAATAAAAAATTGTTAAAAAAGTGCGTGAACAGTGCGCGCACAATGCGTACCTGCCCCTCTTGTCCCCCGCAGCAGAACCGAAAAAAAAAAAAAAAAAAAAAAGTAGCACAACGTGAAAACTTAAACGCAGCAAAATTTAAGCTGAATCCAAATGAATACTAACATCCAAGAATACTAGTAGTCGTCCACAACACAAGAAGGTGTGGACAATTAACATACACTTAATAAAATTCTAAGTGCTTTCTACTGATCACAAATGGTTAGACCATGATCATTTATCTTGAAACATGGGGTGAATTCTTCGAAATTCGCTTCACTCTATCCACTAAAAGCATTAGCATTCAGAAATGCAAAAAAAAAAAAATTTATTTTGCATCCTCAAACACTACTTTATCTATTTTACTAACCCATTTTACAACTCACCCTATATCCTAGTTTTTATTTGTACATACAATCTAATAAAATAATATAAACTACCTAATAAGATAATAAAAAGTATTATTCTTTCTCTTTTTCCTCTCATTCACTTTTTCTTTTCACACAACAAGAAGATTAAAATAATAAATATTTTTTACAACCTATGAATAGTAAGGATGCATAAATACAACTTTACTGTTCATAGGTTACAAATTTTTTTAAGCTTGCAAACCCAAATGGAGTGGGTTTTAGGGGATTTGGGTTATAAAGTAGCAACTAGAGAGTATTTATACCCCCAATGCTAGTGCTCTAAGTCCTAGGGGCGGCCCAATAATCTTTGAGGCCTAATGTGATGTATTTAAATGAAGCTTTTTTGTTATTATTTAAAAAATATTTAACTAGTTTTTAATATCATAATTTTTTATAACAAAAATCCGTTCTTTTTATCTTGTAATATGTTTTTTTTTTTGTTGAAGAAATGCTAAAGTTATAAAAAAATTTACTACAAAAAACTTACAAATGATGTTGTAATGAATGTAATTAGTGACACTTCAAATAGATAATAAACAAGTATTTAAATTAATGATGTTAAGGATATTATAAATTTTACAACACGAGGCATATAAAAATATGTCACCAATCACAAAAAGTAATTTAAAAATGCATTTAATAGGTTGTTAAAATCCACAAATTATATTAATTGTCACATCAATTTGTAAAAGTTTTCAAGTAAAATTTATAGTATTTCTAGCATTTTCTTATCTAAATTATTTCTTGTAATTAGTGGCACATATTTGTAAACTCTATGTATTTTTAAATATATTTCAATTTTTGCCCCTAAATTTTGGGGTCTTTCTATAGTAAAGGGCCCTAGGCAATGGCCTAAGTGGCCTAGGCCTAGGGCCGGTCTTGCTAAGTCCACGCATCTCTCATGATGTTAGTTGTACCTAACAAGTAGACCCACTCCAAACTCTATATAAAAATGACCCAATCTCACTAGCTTAAGGTTCGTCCTACTATTAATCCACTCACTATACTTGAGTTCTAAGAAAGAATCTGACTTAACTGTTGAATGATCATTAGCCAATTCACCCTGGTTACATTTGTAGACACCGCATTTTGTACCCCTTACGACATGGGCCCCCCGTTCCCCAATGATGCTGAATTTTAAGACCTAAAGTTGGTTTAGGGCTAAATCATAAGTTAAATTAACTTGAAAAATGTTAAAATAAAAAATATAACTTTTAATGAGAAAATAAATCATTTTTTGAAAAATAAGACCAAAGGAAATCTTCGCTATGCACACGCATGGATCAGCCTGTGCACGTAGCTTTCTACATGGATATGCGGGCCCAATCTTGTGCACGTATAGCGATTTCCAAAAAACTATACAAGGCAAGTTTTCTACATTTATGTTGAGGTTTGGGACAAATCCCACATCGTTTGGGGAACATTCCAAACCTCTTTTTTCACTCTGTAAGCAATCTTACATGGTATATTTTCAAAACACATAGAAATCTCACGGGAAAACACTGAGATTCACTAGAAATAATGAATTAAAGAGGGAGTTTTTCACAAAATATCATTAAGTCAATTTTCCTTTTATTAGCGCTTTTTCTGGCCTTGATCTTTGAATTTAATATTACGAATCACTTTCTTATTGGTTTGTGAATAGATTTGACTGAGGAGAACTGTCAAAAATCAAGCTTGAAAAGATTTTGTTTAAGGTGTTAGTCGAAACTTTTCTTTTCCTTTTCTTTTCTCTTTTTCTACTTTAATCTTGTTGTTTATCTACCTTAGGTTTATGTTTTTGTATGTTTAAAATGCATGTTAGGGTGTTAGATTTAGTATTCTAGGCTTGGTTGTGTTTTTAGGGTTTTCTGGGCAAGAACTTGTGCACGCATAATCTTACTTGTGCACACGGGGCTTGTTCTTGCGCATGCAAGCTGCTGCCCAGAAACCCTAATTTTTATTTTATTTATTTCATTTCTGCTTTCACATATTTGTTTGTTTAGCTTCTTTTCCCATGCTTTTATACTTTCAATGTTTATGTTTCACATGTTTAACTGTTTAGTTTGCTATCACATGTTAGAATTAAGGTTTACTTGATGTTTTATTGTTTCAATGCCATGATTATGCATTCACATGCTCATGCATAATGCCATAGATGCTAAGTTGTAACAAGGTAAGTAAAAGTAAGTCATGCATTCTAATGAACATACATGGTTGGGTTTGATAATTGTGATCTTGATGCCTAGGCTAATGACATGTTTTGTTTGGCTTTGTTTCTACTTTTGATCTTTAATGCCCACATGTTTCTGCCTTTGATGAATATGATATGATATGATATAATTTGTGGTGAAGCATGTTTAGATGTATGCTTAGGGTTTGTGATGTATGCTTTGATGCCATGCTAGATGAATGTTAGGACCTTTGATGTGTGATGCCATGATTAGATGAATAGTAGGGCTTTGTTTGCAAGCACAATAAATGTATGGTTAAGGATGTTTGATGCCATGTTGATTGCTTGATATATACTAGTGTGTGTGTGTTAGAGTTAGAGACAAGTATTGAATGTGCCTTTAATAGGGTGAAGACATAAGACACAATAATGGGAAGCCAACCTTAGGGTTGGGTGGTTTTGGGTGTCTAACACCTTCCTAAGACCATACCTTAACTCCGAACTCATATCTCTGGTAATAAGTTCAAAAGGTCCTTTCTCAAAATGACACTATATATATGGTTCCTGGACCATTGCAAAAAACTAGGGGGCAACTCCTTCGACCTCTTGCATTGACAACCTTCGATAGTCTTTTTCTTTCTTTTTAGGTCATCCATCCACTGTTGAAAACCAGAGCATCCAGCCTACTGATTTCACATATCATCAGTTAGCGCCATCTGTGAAGTATTGAGTGAAGGATGATGAAGAGTGCAACAAAGAGATTCATTTGTGAGGAAATTATACTTTGCTTAAAAAAAGATGAAAACACCATTTTGGGATTACAATTAATTTGATCCCTACATTTTAGTAGTAATCAATTTGATCTCTATTATTTACAAGTTACGGTCAATTTGGTTCTTATCGTTAACTCACTAACGAAAATGCCTACATGGCAAACAATTTGCATTTGTTAGCACACATGTGGCTAACATAATAATGTAAAATAAAATATTCAAAAAGTCACCTAAGCATTTCAATTTAAAACAAAATCCATGTCTAACAAAAAAATTTAAAAACAAAATTGAAAAGATTGAAAAAAAAAAGATTTTTTTTTTAAATCTTCAATTTGTTTTATTTTATTTTCAGTCATTGCACTTTCTTGGATACCAAACACAATATCCAGCAAATACAACAATCTGAAACCAAACACAATAAGCATTTACGCCTCTCTTTCTATTGTTCTCTCTCACGCACGCATGCAGAAATCTAAATCTATTTAGAATAATATAAGCTTCCCCACCTCTCTCTCTCTCTCTCTCTCTCAGACACACACACACACATAGGAAAATATGATTGAACTCATATTCTATCTTAGTCAACTGATATGAAATAAAGACAATTTAAATCATTAAAGAACAACTACTGTGGAAAAATTGAATCGCATAAATAATACTGATAATCCTTAACAGGTTTCATCCTCAATCTCAATTATAAATTTAGCTATTCATAATAATTAAAATAAAATACAAGAATAAAATATTAAATATTAAACTAGACAAATAAAATAGAGAAAGAAATAGTCACAATGCTAGAGAAAAGCCATAGAGGAAGCCACATGCGGCTGCCTACATCCTGCACTCTAGCCCTAGCACTCTCTCTTTGATTTTTGCCCTAAAGAGCCTTTAAATAAGTTAAGGAATCCTATTACAAGTTAAATTTCTATTTGGAGAAAATCTCAAATTTTTAAGCTTCACTTAATCAACAATTTTGGCCCATTTAACATCAGAATTAGGACTTTTGGTAAACTACAAAGTTGTAGCCTTTTAATTTAAATTTTCAGCCCAACTTGAACCATCTCGATTGTATCTAAGCCGAAAGTTGTGCTGAAAATACTAATTGATGTGCCGACTGAAATCCAAATTCGAATTGGACTTAAATTTAGTACAAATTTCCTTTGATTCCTTGCTTCGATTGGTCTTAAATTTAATTGAGTTGGTCATCTTTAACTTCATGATGGCCCTTGTAAAAGTAAAGTTCAATAGCTTTCTTTTTTGCACAAATCCACTTATTTAATTCCATTTTCTTACAAAAGACAAATTCATGCAATAAATTCAATTAAACACAAAATTGATTATTTAGGACTATTCCAAAACCAAATACAAAATGCATGAATTAACTCAAAATAAGTATGATAATATTTTCCAATAGTGATATAAATATGCAAAATTAAGATATTATAAATGCACACCAAATACCCCTAAATTTACATTTTGCTAGTCCTCGAGTAAAACAGATAAAGAGTAAAACAAACTAAATAATTAAAATGAAGAAAAATGAAATCCTAACTAATCCACTTTTGTTGTAAATTTCGATTGCATTTAGCATATGCAACAAGCCTTTAAACCCATACCTTACACTAGTGGACGAGTTATAGTTATTGGGAAAACACATGGAAAATACAGTTTTGTATCTCATACAAAAACACACAGCAGAATATAAACAGATCTACTTCATTCATGTGAGATAACATGCAACATTCAAATTTTGGAAACAAAGAACAAGAACGCATACCTTAAGGTAGCAAAATTAAAAACAAAATGAAGATTGAACTTGGGAAGACTTTCAATCTTCATTTCAATTCCATAATGTGCCCAAGATGTGTTGTCTCTCAATCAGTTCTGTGCGTACTTGTTCAAGAGAATAACCAAAAGTGTCTTGAGAAAACTCTGAAAATTTCTCTCTTTTTAATCATACGTATATTTCTACACTTAGCAATTACTTTATTTAATAAGTAAATAACTGATTATCTAATTGGATTACCTTTTGGGCCAGTCCAATTGGGTTTTAGTGTGTGGCTTGAAGTGGGACCAAAAGGGACAGGCCAAAATTTGAAATTAACACTGATTTCCAAACAATATAATTAGTAGGTATTGTTACAAAACTATATTTTTTACTAACATCTCGAGTCTAAAAGAGTCGATTTTGAGCTTATAAATCGAGTCTCAAAGACTCGATTTTATTGTTCTGATTTGACATTTTTTCCACGTGACATCCACCTGAAAATCGAGTCTCTAAGACTTAATTTATAAGCTGACCCTTAAAATGTGCCTGCATCTTCAGCCTTTATCTGTTTTAAGCCTGCATCTCTCTCTCTCTCTCTCTCTCTCTCTCTCTCTCTCTCTCTTTCAGTGAAGCCTCCATAGCCGATTGACCTCCATGACAGTGGGTTCCTCTCAAGTCCGACTGTTAGGGTCGTGGGTTTTTGGACCACGTGGTTGACAAAAACGCCCGACAAGTTCAACCCCGTCCCATGTCTCTCTCTCTCTCTCTTTTCTCTCTTTCAGTGAAGGCTCCATGACAGTGGGTTCCTTTCAAGTCTGACTTTTAGAATCGTGGGTTTTTGTACCACGTGGCTAATGGCAATGCTCGACGAGTTCGACCCTGTCCCATGTATCTGTCACATAATCCTCGCCATATACAAATTGGACCTCTGAAACTCGCAGTGGGAGCCCTCGGGCCGGTACAGGCTCAACTCGAACTGGGTCATCAAGCGTGTCATCAACCCAAGGCCACGCACCGCTGTACCTGATCTACTGTAACCAAGAGCGCCGCCGTACCTAATCTGTTGAATGATGGGTTTTGGGGTTTTTATTTTTTTTAATCTGGATTTTAGGTGGTTGTTGGGGGTGGATTTGGTTGGATTTTTGCTAAGTTGTTGGATTAATGCTCGGATTTGTGGATTGTATTTGATAGTGGCTAGTTTGTGCTTGTAAATGGTGGCTGATTTATGTTTGTGTTTTGTACCCAACACTTGCGAAAATCTGTTTAGTGTGTTTTACAGATACAAATTGAGGATATAAGCGTTGATATATAAATCGAGTTTCTAAGACTCGATTTTCAGGTGGACTTTCTAGGTGGACAAAGTGCCAACTCAGATTTGATCAGAACATGAAAATCGACCCTCAAAAACTCGATTTTTAGCCCAAATCGAGCCTCTTCGACTAGAGATGTTAGTAAAATATATACTTTTGAAACCATGCCTACTAACTATATAGTTGGGAAAATGGACTTAATTCCCAATTTTGGCCAAAAGGGACAAATAAAACTTTAGCTCCAATGAGCTTTGGACTTATCTGTCAACTCTTGACAAACTTAAAGTTACTATTAATTATATTTAATACCTTATATAAATATAATTGCACTCTAGGCCTTATTAATAAATTATATCCCAAGGCTTTATTAAAAAATTAACCCTTCATGAAAATTTTCATAGTAATACAAAATCATAATGTGTAACTGTCACTTTGAAGATTATTACATCTTAATCCTTGAGTAACCGGTTTAATCATTTAAATTATTCATGTATATTTTATCAAATCTAATTTTATAAAACATTAACTTTAGTAACTCTTTACTTAAGTGGTTAATCCTAACACTCTAAATAATCATACTCATTAAACTTATCTCAAAAGAATATTTTATATCTCTATAAAGAGACTATGAATTCCATCTTGAGAATATATGTTCCTTCAACATTATGTGTGGTTGCCCAATATATTAAGATTTTGACCATTTGTCTAGATCTCACTCCTGATATATTAAAGCAACTTACATTTCAAGATCGAGTTTATTATTCCCTTATGATTTAGAATTTATGTAAATGAAAGTTGTGAGATTTATTATTCATTTGACAATAGTTAATAGAATAATAAATCTCACAGCGGTCTAGTCCAATATGTCTTATATACTTAAAACATATTAGTATATCAACTAGAAGTCTTCACTTCCTTTATCAACACAAATCATCTAAATTGACTTGTTATAGTCTTCGTAAATGAAATGTTCAATTTCATCATCGATTACAAACTAAGATTTTAAGTTTACAAAGAACTTGTAATTTATATATTCTACAACTAAATCACATCAATTACAAACTATGAATCTCAAGGACTATATGATAATGTTCAAATATTTATGCTACCATTATTTAAAATAATAATAAAAACAAGTTTATTACGTTGAACATAATGTCATACATAATAAACAATAGGATTTTAAGGCACTAATCCTAACAGTAGTCTTGTGAGGATTTGCAGGGAATATACCCACAAAATAATAAGAAAGAATACCAAAATAAACAAAACAAAGAAAATCAAACAAAACTATTTTTTCTTTTCATTTGCCTTTTGCAAAAAGGATCAGTTTAAGTTCAAAAACACTACAAATGCTAAAGAAAATTCTCAAGCCATCAAAACTCAATGTGAGTGAAAAGTAGTAGTCAACCCAAACATGCTTTTAGTTTTAGAATAAACTTGACTCCAATCTCTATTTGAAAATACACTTCAACTCAAATCTTCATTCAACAAATGAAATGACTCCGGAATGGGATGTAACACTCTCAACAATATATGTGAGCAGAATAATGTAAGCAAAATCAAACACCTCACATACAAATCACATGAAAAATGCTTAATCAAGAAAGAACAAATAGTCTCAAGAAATGATGCCAAGAATATTTATACTACACTTTTTATTTTTTCAGTTGTATCAATATTTGAACTACACAATTTTCAAGAGCAAATAAGGACTAATTAGGATGTAATGTAGGGTAAAAGCAAAGAGAATGAAATAAAAATGAGTGAAGGTAAATATAAGAAGTGTTTTCAAGATTAGTCTGAATGTCAACTCTTTTTGAAATTTCCATTTAACATTTCTTTTTTCAACACTTCTTCTTCAAAGCAGTATTTATTGCACTTCTCAAAGTTTGATGAGGACTTTATTTCCTTTTTTCCCTTTCCTTCTTTTTTTTTTTTAATTATTATTTTTTATACTTTTCCATTTTTCTTTTTTTTTTTGTTTCCTTTGAATTTTTTTTGAATTATGTTGGGGGCGGAAAAGTCTTCCTTCCGAAAAATGAGATTTGTGTTAAGTTGGAGGCCTAAACCGAAACTCGATGATTGGCTTAAAGTACAGCCTAAAGGCTATTGGTGAAGATTTGAAGAATTCACCTTATTTATGCCTTGGGCCTAGGTTGAGACTAACAAGGATTATGGGATGGCCCAAAAACACTTTGTACAACAGACACGTCAGCATGATTAAAAAAGAATACTGCAATAAAATAGCCTAGCAGTGAAATATTCCAGCAGTAAAATATTTCAACGGTAAAATAAGACAGAATAGAATAAACCTCTAACCGTTAGTTAATTTACAGATTAAGGAAAGTATCTACATCTTCAAACTTATCATCCATTGGCTTTGGAGAAGAAACTTCTAATACAATAATATGAGGGAAAAACTCTATAGTAATAGTTACATTATAACCTTCAATAGTAAATGAATAAACAAATATTATGGGCTTCATTATAACAAATAACAAGGAAAACTTTGTGTGAGATGAAGGGAAAGAGAGAGATTCCAACTAGCGCAACAAGATCATTATGATGCCAAGGTATGCTCATGGATATAATATATATAGTGAGTGTTGATGGGCATTTCATGTAGTATGAGTAGTGAAAGAAAGTGTTTAGTGAAACTTCTGGGACTTTCTGCTGGGGATGGATAAAAGCTTATAAGTAGAGGTGTAAGGGGTATTTGTGAGTTAGGGACTGAAAAGCTTAGTTTCTAAGCTTGAAACTAAGAACTTAGAACCTCACTAAGGGCTTTTAGAAAAGTAGAGAGAGGAGAATAGAGAAGCTTGTAAGAGAGTTCTTCTCTATTGGTGTGTGTTGAAGTGTCGGTGGTGAGTTTCTATTTATAGTTAAGTTTTAGGGGGTAATTAACAAATAATCTCTGCTAAATCAATCTCAATCTTCAAGAAATCCTTGGACAGTTGTTCTTAGGATTTTGGCCAAGAGTGGTAAGTTCAATTTTCAGAATGTTCTTATTGTTTTGAGTAATAACAGCTGGAGTTTTGACTTGGTATTAAATACTAATTGTCTTCAGCTAATGAGATTAGAGCAGGTACTAGGCTAATGATCTCAGTTTTGCTGCTACTAGAATCAGAACTCCCTGTGGTAGATTGTATCACCCCAAGCCAAGTGTTAATCTTGAAACCTTTTGCTGGGAACTCTGCTGGAGTTCCCTTTGGTGCCCTCCAAACCACATTTCCCTAAATTTTCTCATTTAGGGTTCATGTGTTTAGTCCATGAACCAGAGAGTACACGTTTTTGGCATGATAATGAACTGATTTGAAGCTGTTCCAGAAGCTTTCATGGCCTGGTTTTGGCTGCCCTTAGTCCTTTACTGAATGGGTTAGAGAAGAAAAGAAAGATAGCTGGCTGAAGCTTCCCAGCTTTATGTCATAAGCTTCCTAGCTTTATGTCATGTCATATCAGCTTTGTGTCACATGAGAAATGATGGAAATCAGCTTGGCAAGGAAAGGTTTCACCCCTGTTGGACACGTGTCCTCTTCTGATCTGATTGGACAAGCTAGAACTGATCGCAATGGGCGCCAGCTGTCAGGTTGTGCTGAAACTTGACTAGACAACTCATGTGAGTTTCAACTGCTGAGATTTGTATGTGAGCTAGGCTGGCTCAGCTGAGTCTTGTAGTTGAGCTTCTTTGGGCTTGGTCATCTTTACAAAATGAATAGTTTGGCCATGGGTAATATACATGGGCTTTTATAAATTTTGTAAAAGAAGTATTTTTGAGGGATGAGTAATTTATATTTCCCAGGAGTTAAGGACTTTATTTTATGAAAATATGTTTTTGCCAAGAAATAATTTTGGGCTTTATGAATAGTTGCCAAAATAATATTTAGGCTTTGTAAAATAAGTGCCAAAATAGTATATGGCTTTATAGGATTGTGTAAAAATATTGCTATGTAGCAACGGGCTTAGTAAGGATCCCGTGTAGCAACGAGCTTTAGAAGTGCCATGTAGCAACGAGCTTTATAAGAAAGTTTTGTTGGACTTTTTGGGTTTTGCCCACAAGGTAAATGGTTTTGGGCTTTTTTTGTGGAAATAGTATAATTTTGTGGCCTAATTTTGGTAGTAATGTGATAAGTATTTTTGTGAAAACTCAAGTTGGATAACATGTAGGATATAATGGGTAGTATTTGTGAGGGAGCCTAAGGTAATTTATGGGGCATATATAGGAAATATTTGTGGGAGCCCAAGTTGGGAAATAATATGGAGAGTATTTGGGTAATATGTAGGAAATATTTATGTGGGCTCAAAATAGTTCATAAGCTTGTGTGGGTATTTTCTAGTAAGTGGGCTAATGAGATTAGGGCCCGAAAACTTGTACCTTAACAAATTCTTTTTCCATTCTTCTTTGAATTCTTGCACAACCACCACATTGAAACAAACTGATCAAGTTCTATCTTGAAAGGCTCAATGGGGTGACTAGCGATAATGTATCAAGAAAGAGAAATAAAAACATATATATGACTTAAAGTAGACAAAAATGGTCTAATCTCATCTCTCAGAGACTAGCATAGTTCATTCAATATTAATGACTTCCAGAGATTAAAGTGTGGCTTAAAAATAGATTTTTTTCTTGGCAAAAAATAAAGAGCAATGAGACACCAACAAGGTAAATATGTTACGCACTTCCAAATGAACTTTTAGATTATAAACAATAAATAACCCTCCAAAAATAATGATTGGCTCAAAACTCACAGGGGTTACAGTCTCCACATTGTTATCTTCAAGATTTTCTCATCATTTTTATCCTTCAACAAGAAGTTTTCTGAGTGGCTATGTGCATGTGAAATGAATTGAGCATGAAAGCAATGAAATTCTTTAAGCAAAAGTAGTAAATGAACTTAAAACATGTTGAGGTCAAAAAAATCATGACGCAAGGCCCAAAGAAATAGCACATTGAGCTAACTCGTGGAAAGTAAAATTGAGAAAAAATGGATTGGGCTCACAAAAGGAAAAGAATGGTAGGCCTGATGGATTTGAGGCCTAAGATCCATGAAGGGGTAGGTTTTAGGGTCCATGAAATAAAGGGAAGAAAGAAAAGGGCTCAGCCTACCAGGATTAGAGGACCAAGGAGACTCCAGTAGAAAGAACTGGGTCGGAGATTGCCAAGGGCCTAGGATCTCTAAGGCATGCAGCACGACCAAAGTGGGATTAAGACAGCTCAAAAAGGGGAACCAAAAGGCACAAGGAACGAAGGATAGATATGTCCTTCTCGAGCACTCAGTGATGCAACACAGAGCTAGAGGGCTTGAAGAACAACAACTCATGAGCAAAAGGCTGATACCTTGGGGAACCCAGAAAGAAGAGACATAAAGGGAAGTAGTTGGGAAAATCTTCGACTTGGCAGAGAAAGACTTGGCTCACTGGGAAAAATAACAAAAAAGAGAGGCGACCAAAAAGGCTAAGTCTGAAAAAGGGAAGATAGAGAAGCCTTGGAGCAAGCAAAATTGAAGGTCAGCTCCCCTTAAAACACCTTAAAATGGAAAGTCAGCAATGGACTTTTAAATGAAAAGTACCAAAAGAAGAGAACTATGAGAAACAACGAATGGGTCTACCACCAAAGCTACAGGCACGCTACAGGCTCTGTTATGTAGGAAAGCAAAGAGAGGAAACCAGTGGTACCCTGGAGCCCTGAGGTGATGCTATAGAAGGAAGAAGCAGCAACAGCGAAAGAGACGATGGAGCAATAGTGAAATCAAAATTGAACCATAAAATTCTGTCAAAAGCATTAAGAATATAAGGAAATATCTCCCGGTATCCCAGAAATAGCTACTATAGCATATACTTGGATTCAAAAGGATTCAAACTTTGCAAGTTTTAGAAGCTTAGGCAGCCATCCAAGTTTGTAATTTTTGAGCTTATTTGAACCTTGTATCATGTCTTAGTGAGCACATTGTAATTCATAATTAGGAAAACTAATGGAGTATTTCTTATTGATTTAAGGATTCCTAACAATTATTTTGCGTGTTTCTTTATTACATTGCCTTTTGCTGTTTTTCTTGTTGTTCAATACATATATATATATATATATATATATATGTATTCTCACTTGTTAATGTATACATATTGTAGGAATTTTGCCTTGTGCACCGCTTGGTTTGTAAACAACCCGTTTAGCTACGGTGAACTAAGCCCAGTCTCTTCAAACTACTACAAGAAGGCCCCGAGTCCTTGCTCAAGCTAAGGCCTGGACACTGTCCAAAATTAACCCTCACAAAACAAAAACCTCAAGTTAGGCAAAAGAAAAATTTGTTTTTCTAACATAACTAAACAAAACAAAACAAAAAGATAGAAATCAATGTACATCCCCCTAAACCTAAACCAAACATTGTCCTCTATGTTAAAAATGATACTCTTAAATATATGTCTTGAATGAAAAGAGAGCAAAATATGAATATGCAAAATAAGAATCAAGTAGGAAAAGTAAGGTAAGGAGAAAGAGGAGACATACCTGATCAAGCTAATTGTTACAAATTTTAATTTCTGTCAAATATCAGCTAGAACAAAAGGGAATAAAACTAAACAAGAGAATAAACACAGAGATTAATCTAGAAGAAGAAAATAAACAAGAAAAAGATGATTTTTTTTTTTTTTTGGTTTTGTTTTTTCAAAAAGATTTAACATAACTAGAGATCAATCCTGATAAACAGGATCATCAAAACCTCAACAACACCATGGAGAAAATCAATGCATACTATGAATGGACTAGTCTAATGAAATTATAACTTATCTGGGTCACAAACATGTTAGGAAGATTTAGTAGTCTTTTCCAAGTGAATTCTTTGCATAACCACAAAGGAACTAATACCCTTAATATTAGCAATTGCCCAACCTATAGCTTCCTTATGCTCTTGAAGTATACTTATCAATCGGTGTTCCCAAAAGTTATCCAACTTTGGTGGTTTTGACAATAGATGGGTGTGGGGATGAAGAAGGTGGAAGAGGGACCACTTTTGGTTGCCAGCTATCAGTACTTAAGAAAATGATAGAATTTAACAAGGTATTAACCTCCTCAATTGATTTTTCAATATCCAAATTGCAAAAAAAGAGATTCCTTTAGGGGATTCTCACAACTTAATTGTATGAAAATATCATGGACTGGACCCTCAATCATGTTAACCTCACATATATCCTTATTTTATGGTACTTGCTTACTTATGTCAATGATATTAAGCCCAATAGTCATATTCCCAAAAGAAATCTTCATTACACCACTCCGACAATTGATCAAAGCATTGGATGTGGTTAAGAAAGGACGACCCAAAATGACATGGAGTTGTTTACTGACATTTAGAGTAGGCTCAATGTCTAACACAACAAAATCAACATGAAAATAGAATGCATCCACCTCAATTAACACATCCTCAACAATGCCTTTAGGAATTTTCACAGATGGAGCATCGTGGTTGTAGGTTTCAACTCCCCCGAACCTAGCTGTAAATATACTGAATATGGCATTAGGTTCACACTTGCCCCAAAATCTAACAAAGCTGGCTCAATGAGGCGATCCCCAATCTTGCATGGAATTATAAGAGATCTTGAGTCCTTACATTTCACTGGATATTTATTTTAAATGATTAAACTAACTTGCTTTGTCAAAAATGTCTTTTTAAGGACATTTGTCTTTCTCTTCATTGAACTTGCTGAATTGCATCAAGGAATGGAATGTTTATTTGCACTTACTTAAAGACCTCTAAAATATCTCCAAATGGTGCACTTTTCTAAGGATTGATTAACCTTTGAGGAAATGGAGCTTCAAGAACAAATTTCTTATCAAGAGGGGAAGAACTAAGATCCTGAATTGGAATTGAGGTTGAGTTTCCCTTCTTTTCTCTATGATCATCCCGTGAATTGTGAACTCCTTTTTCCTCTAACATAGTGTTTTCATTATCCTTCACCTCTAGCATTTTCACTTGATTATCAACTTGTCTTTCGGACCTAAGGGTAGTAATAGATTGAACAACTTCATGTGCATGAGTAGAATTAGAAGAACCATTGATGGCATACTGCCATTTTGGGTTGGGTATTGGCTAACTAGGAAATTTTCCTTTTTCTCTCTCTTCAGCTAGGGTTGCTAATTGGCAAACTTGATTTTCCAACTTTGAAATAGCTTGAGTATTCAAATGAGTGGATCTTTTCATCTCTTGAATGGCGTGGCTAGTTGATTGCATGAAAGTTTTGAGGAACTCCTCCAAAGATGATTGTTGTCTTGATGGTGCCATAAATTGAGGAGTAAATTGAGGAATGGGAGGATATGCTTGGATAGGTGGACAAAATTGACTTTGTTGCTACACTTGTCGTCCACCTACAATTGTTGAAGGGTGGTTTTGCCTCCAAGAAAAATTAGGATGTTTTGCCAATTTGGATTGTATGTCTCTAAAAATGAACTAGAAAGTGGTCTTCCATAATTATTTAGTGCATTTGCTTGCTCAGTATAGTATTCAGGGTAACCAACTGTGGAAGGACACATTTGTGTTGTATGCATAAGACTTGCACAAATAGAGCATGCTTCACTTTGAACTTGATTGGTAGAATTCGCCCCTCTACCTAAAGCTAAAGCTTCAACCTTACGAGTGAGATTGTCCAACCTAGCTTTTATGTGTAAATATTCACTGACATCATACACTCCTCCTATTTTAACCGCAAGGGTTGATCTCTCTCTACGATTGGAAAAATCCAATTGTTGTGAGCTTTCTGATAAATTCTCAAGAAATTTGTATCCTTCATCATCTACAAGACTAAAAAATCCACCACCATTCATGGACTCAATCATGTTACGATTTGTCTGAGTCAAGCCATTATAAAAATAATTGTACTAGTCTCTATGTCTCAAAACCAAGATGGGGACACTTTAAGATCAAGTCCTTAAGTCTCTCCCAACTCTCATAAAATTTCTCTTGTTCATCTTGATAAAAATCTACAATTTCTCTCCTCAAAGCATTGGTCTTGGCCATTCGGAAAATTTTAGAGATGTGACCAATAGTTCCCATGAAGTGATAGATCCAAATGACAGAGAATTAAGCCTTGCTTTTGGCTTATCCTTCAAGGAAAAATGGAATATATTTAAGTGAACAGAGTCATCGGTGAAATGCTAGAACTTACAAGTAGCACAAATCTCAAGAAAATCCTTTACATGCATAAAAGGATCTAATCTATCCAATCCATGAAAAGTAGGAAGAAGATGAAATATCTGTGGCTTTAACTCAAAATGTGTA
This sequence comes from Castanopsis chinensis, assembly GCA_032878915.1. NCBI lineage: Eukaryota > Viridiplantae > Streptophyta > Magnoliopsida > Fagales > Fagaceae > Castanopsis > Castanopsis chinensis. The sequence goes on along the minus strand of JAVQMG010000106.1, from coordinate 3,363,902 downwards.
TTATGGGTTGCAAGCAATACTATGCAAGATGGAGGATTGGTGGTAATAGGCGAGAACAACTCTCTAAGAGTTTTTGAATCATCTCCTGTTTCTCTCATTATGGATGGATAATCAAAACTAACAAGACGATTTTCTTTATCACGTATCCAAGTTCTCATACATCATGCACAAAGAAGTAATTTTTTTTTGTTTTCTTTTCTATTTTAAAAAATAAATTTTAATTACAACTAGTAGAAGGAAAAATTCAATTAAGACCTATCCATTTTTTTTCCTCTCTATCTCTCACATGCACACACGTCCGTTAAAAAAAAAGTGTAAGTTAATACCATATATAACTTAAAATTCTATGTTTTTTTATTTATTTTATATATATAATTTTTATTTTGAGAATCTAATTTAAAAGTGGATAAATAAATTTGAAAATCAACAGAAGAATGTCCTTATTTTTTAGGTAATATTTTAATAAAAATTAGAGTTATATTTTCATCAGATAATTTTTTAATTTTATCTCTACTTAAACATAAAGGCGTAAAAATAAATAAAATAAAAAAAAATTCGGTCAAAAAAGAAGAACGTTCTAAATAGTAGAATAGGTAGTAAATAATGCAGTAAAAAAGAATAGTACATTATTGGGCTTCCATTTAATTTGATTGAATAGCTCTTACTCTCTCTCTCTCTCATGCTTCTTCTGAGTCACGACACCGTCTCTGTTAAATCTCTCTCTCTCCATCAATAATTACCTTTTTAGTTTTATTTTATTAATTAATTTCTCTGTCTCTACTCTTTAGCGAGTCTCTACCAAAAATAATTAACCAGAAACAAGCAAACACACCACTTAAAAAAATTAAGAAGCGGCAGCAGCAGCTCCACCAAGCCTCCGCATCATCCTCCTCTCCTCTTCCTCGCTTTTTTTTTTTTTTTTTTTAAAGTCTTTCAGCTCTCTTACTTACTATTATTTATTTATTTATTAATATTATAATAATAAAATCAATCATCACCATTCACTGCCTAGAGAGAGTAAAAGAGTAAAGAGTAATAAATAAATAGTAGTAGAGAGCAAAGAGAAAAGTGGTGGATTTCCTAAAATGTCACTACTCTGAACGCTTCTTCCTCTTCTTCTTCACTCTCTCATGATCTCAATCAAAATTTAATAAAGATCTGCTTCTTCTGTTCATTAGGGTTTATTCTTCTGGCTACTGTAATTTTGGTGGTTGTGGTTAGGGTTTCTGTTGTTGCTTACATGTAAAAAAAAAAATGTACTCAGTAGTGCTGATGACTGGGTTTGGATGAACCTGTATTATCAGATGTTTTAGTTCCTTTATTATTATTATTATTATAGTAATAAGCATTGGTTTCTTTGGCTTTTTCAACAATGAGACTCTCTTCTTCCTCCGCTGCCTTTAATCAACACTCTCACGAAGGTAATCCCAGTTTCTTTTTCCTTTCTTTTGTTTTTTTGTTTTCATTATTATGCTAACGCTTTTTGTAACACTATCCAATTATTAACTTCCCCAATGTTGTGGTTCGGGTAAAAAGAAAATGGCTTAATAAATAAACTTGACCCATTTCAACGTCTAAATTTATTATGGTTAGGCTTGAGTTCATTTATGCATTAGTATTCATGTATGTTGGGGTTTTCGAAGTAATGGGTGGATAAACTTCGGCCATTTCATTTCAACTTGTATGATAAGCTGTACCTCGTCTCATCTCTACGCAAGGTGGAGTGTGAGGTTGCATAAGATGCCTCAGCCTTAATCGTTGGCCTTGACTTCCAATGCTGATTTCTTAGGTAATTCAGTGAATTTGATGATGATGCAAATATAATGTTTCATGTGTATTCATTTCATGCAAGCAGGGGAGAAGAAGTGTTTGAATTCCGAGCTATGGCATGCATGTGCAGGCCCTCTGGTGTCTCTGCCTCCTGTTGGAAGCCGTGTGGTCTACTTTCCTCAGGGTCATAGCGAGCAGGTTAGTGCAAGTCTTAATTTAATATTATTTGATAGCTAAATATATCTTATTTAAATACTTATAAAAGAAACAGAGGAAAATTACAATAGAATTATATCAAGCTAACATTGCTGTTGTTATCATCATAATCATCTTTGATAGTTTAGTATATCTTATTTAAATACACTGGAGTACTTATAAAAAAAGGAGAAAAATACTCTACAAGTTTATCAAGCTCAAGAAGTGTTTGTTCAATATATAATATAGACACTGCTTAGTGCAGCCATCCAATCATACAATGATCTCAAAAATAATTGTTTGCTACAACATGAATGAAGATAATAAAAAAAAAAAAACTATACTCTTTTGGGCTAAAACTTAACAGGACACTGAGGAACTAGTGGACTAAACAATAGGATTTGTACAAAAGGAAGCCACAAATAGCTTTTGTTTTGCTATTCTCGCTTGATAACAATGGAGGAGGCATTTGAAGTAGTATGTCCAAATGAGGAAGAATTGCAAAGGAGGTAATTTTCAAAGTCATAATGAAGTAATATTCAATATAAATAATTACAAAGAAGAAGAATATACCCATTCCTCATATGCTTTTCCCATCACCCTCTTCCTTCCTCTCCTATCTCTCTCTCTCTCTTTCTCCCTCCCCCCCACCCCCCCTAACCCCAAGAAAAAAAGAAAAAGAAAAACCATGGGGGTGTTTGGTACTTGCACTTAAAAACTGAAAACATGTGTTTGAAAACATGTGTTTGAAAACATGTGCGGAAATACGTCGGTGAAAAAGTGTGTGAAAATACGTGTAATGTTATTTAAAAACTGAAAACATGTGTTTGAGTGGGGGTACCAAATGGGGCCCAAATGTTGTGTAAATGAAATTTTAAGTTATTGTCTAATTTGAAGCTATTGCCTTATGTGCCATTGTCTTGCTGACTATTGTATCATATAAAACAATTGAATATAAATGTTGTTGCTTGAATAGCTGAAGCTCCTAGCTTGAAGATATCTATTAAATTATGCCATTATTTCTTTATCCTAAATTTTTCATATCGGTAATTTGTTATCCTCAATGTTACATGTGCAGGTTGCTGCTTCAACCAACAAGGAAGTGGATGCACATATTCCTAATTATCCTAACCTGCCCCCACAACTTATTTGTCAGCTTCACAATGTGACCATGCATGTATGTCTAGATCTGTTTAGTTACCTCTGCTTTAAACATTATGTTGGCTGCTCCAACGATTAAATCTTGTGATGTTACAGGCGGATGTGGAGACAGATGAAGTATATGCTCAAATGACCTTGCAACCGCTGAGTCCGGTACTTTGCTTTGCTGCGCTTGGAGTTTTGAGATTGCTATTATTTTTTAAGTTTCCTGGGATAACATAAACTATTTTTTAGCAAGAGCAAAAGGATGTATATCTACTGCCTGCAGAATTGGGTACTCCCAGCAAACAGCCAACCAACTATTTCTGTAAAACATTAACTGCAAGTGATACTAGCACTCATGGAGGATTCTCTGTTCCTCGAAGGGCAGCTGAAAAAGTTTTTCCTCCTCTTGTATGTGACATTTGATTTAAGTAATTAACCATGGTCTGATTTTCATGAACAGCTTTTTTTCCTCTTATTATCTTTTTTTATAAATTTTTCCTCCAGGACTACTCGCAGCAGCCTCCAGCTCAAGAATTAATTGCTAGGGATCTTCATGATAATGAATGGAAATTCAGACATATATTTCGAGGTAGTTTCCCACAATGTCCTTGTTCAAAACTCTATTTCATTAGCCATGAAATATAAAATGTTGAAACTTGCTTTGTTTTTCTACCATGGCACTTTTTTATTGTTTATTCTGCTTCTTTCAGCATTCGGTTTGCCTAGTTGACATGATAGTGTTGTTCTAACTTTGCAAGTGAGTAATATTAGTGAGCTTGATGTTCCATTAATTTGTGTTTTGAATTTTTAACAAAAAATTTACATGGAATACTTGACTCACTTGAGCAATATATATGTGGTCTTGTATTTCCTACCATGTTAATTTCTCTTTGGGATTTGAATTTACAATGTAACAACCTCTCTAGTTAGATGTTATGCATTAATGCCACTGTTGTTTTACTTGTATACGTGCTGTGTTCATTTGTAGTTTGGCTCCATTGGCTTGTTCAGATTGGTTCAAGTTTGTGTTTTATGTTTCTTATGGCGACACTTTGTCCTTCTCAAGTTAGGAAGGTCATACTCTTGGATTATTGAAATCCTAGCTAACCTTTGGGGTCTTAGCCAGAATCCTAGTTGCATTGTCTGTTTGAAGACAATGATTGTATGATTGAGTGATTGTTGGGCAGAGAATTGTGTGATTGTTTGTGGATGTGATGCGTAACATGTTTCAATGTGGTTGATATAGGAATTTGTCCAGTGTGGTGGCTGTGGACTGAGTTGTTTAGAATATAGAATCGGGTGATGATGTAGGAAAACTTTCACGAATGTTGGTTTTTGGCCAGTGGTTGCTGCAATTGGGATTTAGACATGTTAATAGCCTCAAATTGAAAAGAAGAATCTCTCTCTCTCTCTCTCTCTCACACACACACACACACACAAATATGCACAAGATTTCTGACTTTGTTATCAAAACCCTTACACCCACACACAGTCGATAGTCCATCCACCAAACTCCCAATCACCAAGACACTATAATTTATAAGAAAATACTTTGGAGAGAGAAATCAATTTATTTTTCTTGAGTTTTTTAAATAAATGTAGAGAACGTATGTTTGTAGCTGATAGCTACATTTGGGGTTTGTTTTATGTATCTTGGTGATGGCGACTAGGGTTCATGACAGTCTTAAAGCGGTGTGGTTGCTTGGCAAGATCAAATGAATTTTTTATTATTTCTGTTCGTTCTAGCTAACAGAATGTGACAAAAGGACTAATTGGTTATAAACCTATCCTTAGGGGCTTCTAATTTCAAGGGTAAAATTGCATTTTTGGTCCACTAAATATGAGGTGTGTTAAGTGTGTATGACTTGGTTCTTTAAATTTTTAAAAGGCGAAAATACCTTTTTAATCCCTACATTTTCTGGTTATGGTCAATTTGGTTCCTACATTTTGGTGGCAATCAATTTGGTCCATGTTATTTCAACTTGTAGTCAATTTGGTCTCTACTATCAACTTGCTAATGGAAAATGCCTACGTGGCTAACGGCATGCTTAGTTGGCACACTTAAAGTTGATGTGGCTATTAAAATAATAGAAAAAATTTAATTGGCATTAAATAATTCTATGACATCATTTAATATTAATAAAAAAAAAACTTTTTTTTTTCTTTTAATTTTTCCTGCACTTTATTATTACCCAAACAGAACTAATTCATTTTCTTGCATGTATTCTGCAGATTCAATAATCACACAGATTTTTACAAAAACAACATCAATTCCAATGCCACCATAATTAAACATTTCCAAAATCACATATTTATTGCATACTTGGGAATTAGTATTCGTGCATAACCCATATCCAATGATCACATCAAATTTAAAACAAGAACAAGTCCAGAATTTTCCAAATCCTCATCAATGAGGTGGTACTCGTGCATAACCCATTTGGTATGAACGCCAGGAGGAGCACGACCAGTGTGGTAAACAAGGGTGTTCTTCATCCAATGCAAAAATTATGATGTCCTTCCCAGTGTTCTTCCAATACCCCTTTACAGTGGCCTGATTCGTCCTTACTCACCCCCAATCCTAGAAACACTAGAGATTTTAGTGGACTCACCCTTAGATTGAAGAGAGAAATGGGATAGATTGGGTCGAAAGAGAGTGGGTTTGGCTGTGAGAAATGAGAGAACTACCACTTGGACTGGTGATGGTGATGAGCGGCGATGACGAATGCTTGGCCATGTTCAGATTGAGGACAGAGACAGGGTGGAGAAAACATAGAGAGTTAAGACTGAGAGAAATAGAGATAGATTGCAGAGAAAACATTTGTGTTTTTGTGTTTGATTGCTAAGAAAGTGCAAGAAAATTTATGAATGTTCCTATTTATTTTGTTTTTTCTATCTTCAAAATTGAAAATTTAAAGAATTTTTTGTCTTAAAATTTTTATTCATTTTAAATGCTGACTTGGAATTATTTAATGCCATGAAAATTTTATTCTTATTATTTTAATAGCCACATCAACTTCAAGTGTGCCAACTGTGCATGCGGTTAGCCAGGTAGACATTTTCTGTTAGTGAGTTGATGGTAGGGACTAAATTGATTGCAAGTTGAAAATAATATGGACCAAATTGACTGTTATCATGATTTAGAGACCAAATTGACTGTGATTCCAAGATATAGTCACTAAAATAGTATTTTTTACCTTTTTTAAAATGCAACACTAGGTTCCCCTGTTTGTTTTACATTAATATATAATATTGAAATGCTGGTGCACCTGTATGTAAGAGACTGAAATCAGGAAGTTATTGAAGATGGTATTACTCAGATTTGATTTATAGGAGTCTTTACTCAGAAGATAAGATACATTGCCCTCACCAGGATGTGCTGAATTTTCCTAGATTTTTGAAGATAAGGCTGGCTGGTTGGAACGACCTTTTGAGGAAGCAGAGATTTTTGGGGTTAAGAGATTTTTGGGGTTAAGGATTTCAATGGAGATAAAGTTCCTGGACCTGATGGTTTCCCTATGGTGTTTTTTCTAGACTCGTTGGGCCATTATCAAAATAGATCTTCTTGAAGTCTTTTAGTATTTTTTTGAGAATGCTTAGTTTGAGAAGAGTTTGAATGCCACTTTCAATTTCCTTAATTCCTAAGAAATCTGATGCAGTGGAGGGAAGGGACTTTTGGCTTATTAATTTGATTGGGGGGTGTATAAAATTATTGCTAAAGTTTTTGCTAACAGATCGAAAATGGTGCTTGGGGACGTTGTTTTCGAATCTCAAAATGCTTTTGTTAAAGAAAGACAAATTTTAGATATTGTTCTTATTGCCAATGAATGCTTGGATGAAATCAGGATTTCTTGGGGTGTTGTGTAAGCTGGATGTAGAGACGGCATATGATCATGCGAACTGGGGTTTCCTCATTTATATGTTGGATCATTGTGATTTTCCTGAAAAATGGAGAAGGTGGGTTTCTTTTTGCATCTCTACAGCCAAATTCTCTATTCTTATCAATGGCACTCATAGTTTCTTTAAAAGCTATAAGGGTATAAAATAAGGTGATCTATTGTCCCCTTTATTGTTTGTCATTGTTATGGAAGCTTTTAGTAAAATGTTGGATAAGGCAGTAAGGGATGGTCTCATGTCTAGAGTTAGTGTGCGTTCCATGGGCAACACTCTGCAGGTGACCCATCTTCTCTTTGCCAACGATACCTCGATCAAATTATGTTTCTCCGGCTAGTGATGTTTTGGTTTGTAGTTGTATCTGGGCTGGAAAATAATATGGGAAAATCTAAATTAGTACTTGTGGGAATGGTTCCAAATATAACAGATATGGTGGATGTGCTAGGGTGCAAGCAAGGCTCCTTCCCAATGAAATATTTAGGTCTTCAGCTAGGTGCGAATGTTAGAGATAGTTCTATTTGGAATACAATTATTGAGAAGATGGAGAGGAGATTAGGGAGATGGAAACGGTTGTATCTTTCAAAAGGAGGTAAAGTTACTTTAATTAAGAGTACTTTGTCCAATCTTCCATCTTATTCTCTCTCCTTTTCCTATCCCTATGGAGGTTGCAGACCGTATTGAACAAATTCAACAAAACTTTCTTTGGAGTGGTACGAGGGATGATAAAAAAACTCACCTAGTGGTATGGGCTATGGTTGGTGCTGGTCCTTATGATGTTTGTTTGTGGAAAAATATTAGTCGGGGATGGCTTTCTTTGTCTCATTATTTTGTGTATGAAATAGGTGATGGGTTGAGGGTGAAGTTTTGGCGAGACCGATGGTGTGGGGAGACACCTCTTGCTGTAAGCTATTTTGAATTAATTAGATTTTGTTGAGATAAGGAGGCTAGTGTGGTTGAGCTTATGAAGTTTACTAATGGAACCCTTCATTGGGATGTACGTTTCTTTAGGCGGTCCATAATCGGGAATTGGCTTAATGGATACTATATATGGCACTTCTGTAAAGGGGATTGGAGAGGATAAAATCAATTGGAAACCAGTCAGAACTAAGGGTTCATGGTTAATGCTTATTATTGTTTGCTAGTGGGCTCTAATGATTTATGTTTTTTTTTGATAAGTAAAAAACTTCATTGAAAAAGAAAAGAGGACAATACAAAAAAAGAAGAAAAAAACATTAACTACAAAGAAGAAGAGAGCTAAGAAACAAAGGAATAGAGTCACTAGATGTGAGTCTCCAAGCCCTAGCCCAATCAAACAGGGAACCAGAAAAGAGAGCAAGCAATTGGTCCTCAGATCTATCCAAATCCTCAAACGTCTGCAGGTTGCGTTCCCTCCAAATACACCACATCAAACACAGCGGAACTAGGTTCCAAATGTAAGATGAATGCTTCCCCAACCAATTCCACCAACTAAATAGAAAATCTTGCACCGTACAAGAGGGAACCAATGAAATTTCAAAAATCCTAAAGACAAAACACCACAAATGATAAGCCTTCTCACAGTGTAACAACAAATGATCCACTGTCTCACCACAGTAACGACACGTAATGCACCAATCAACGAAATCAAGGCCTCTAAGTCTCAAGATATCTCCCGTGAGGATCCTATCCCAAGCGGCTGTCCAAACAAAGAAACACGCTGGGGTGCCTTAACCTTCCAAATGCCTTTACATGGAAAGCAACGGAAGAAGAGCCATGTAACTTATGATAAAATGAGCGGATAGTAGAATTTCCATTTTTTGTCAACCTTCATTTCAACCGATCACCATCCGTCACAGAAGGTAGATTGGATGCCAAGAGACGAAAAAAATCATCCACCACATCTGCCTCCTAATCATTAGGACCCCGAATGAAACGAACATCCCAAGTTCTCCTATACCCAGCTTCTTGACAAACCAAAGATGATTCTACGGATGCCTCTCTGTTTGCAGCAAAATTGTACAAAATAGGAAAAGCCAAATGTAGAGGAAGATCTCCACACCACTTGTCCATCCATAATTTCACTCTATCCCCCACCCCCACCTTATACTGAACATATTTGTTAAAAACTTCCCAACCCATCCGGATACTTCTCCACAACCCACACCCATAAGCACCCCTTCCCAACTTAGAGGTCCACCCCCCCCCCCCCCCCCCTAATTCTTCCCCAAATTTCAAAGCTACCACCCTCCTCCAAATCCTATTCTGCTCGATCCCATAGCGCCAGAGCCACTTTCCTTGTAAGGCTTTATTGAAAGTGGTCAATTTCCTAATACCCAAACCACCTTTAGCAATAGGCAAACACACCTTATCCCAACCTAGTAAATGTATCTTAGAATCACCCCACAAGAAATCCCTTTGAAGCTTCTCAATTTTGTTTGCCACGTGTAGGAATGGTGAACAAAGATAAAAAATAGGTGGGAAGACTAGAGAGCGTACTTTTAAGCAGAGTCAATCTACCGCCTTTTGATAAATACAACTTCTTCCACTCTGCCAACTTTCGTTCGATTTTCTCTAAAATAGGGTATTCCAAATAGAAGGGGACTTATGGGACGCCCCTAATGGCATACCAAGATACTACATTGGCAAGGCCCCAACCCAAAATCTCTGCCAAGGCCTGCACATTATGTACTTCCCCTATAGGAACCATCTCACTTTTAGCTATGTTAACCTTCAAACCAGTCACAACCTGAAAACAAAGAAGTAGCATACGAGCATGCAGGACTTGCTCCACCTTTGCATTACAAAACAAAATAGTATCATCTGCAAACAACAAATGAGAAACACATTCCCCTCTACGCCTCCTACCATATGCCCTAAAGCCACTGAGAAAATCTGCCCCCTCCATTCTCTTCACCATCCTACTAAACACCTCCATCATGACTAAAAATAACAAGGGAGACAACGGATCTCCTTGTCTCAAACCTCTAGAACTACCAAAGAAGTCAGCTGGAGATCCATTAACCAACACAGAGTACTGCACTGTAGGGATACAGGTTCGAATCTATCCACACCATTTCTCCCCAAAGCCCATTTTCTTCAACAGCTTCAGAAGAGCCTTCCAATTCACATTATCATAAGCTTTCTCAATATCTAACTTACAAATCACCCTCGGGATCTTACTCTTTATTCTGCTATCAACATATTCATTGGCAAAAAGGAAGGTTTTTGGATATTGGATTGGTGCTACAACCTACATGTGTGAGTGTAATGGTGAATCGGTTCACCATCTTTTCCTTCATTGTCCGGTTGCCATGGATTTGTGGTCTATGGTTTTGGGCTTATTTAGAGTAAGTTGGGTTATGCCAAAGTCAAATGTGGGACTTGGGTGGTTTGGTTGTCATGGGAATGGTCATATATGGATAATTGTTCCCCATTGTTTAATGTGGTGTCTTTGGATGGAAAGAAATAGTAGATTGACTGTTATTTTTCTTTAGAACCTTAGTATATTGGCTGTTAGCTTTGTGAAACCAATCGTTCTCGTCCTTTCTTGAATTTCTTGATTTATTTAATTTTTGTACTTGATTTGTTTGACCCTTGGACACTTCCTGTGTACTAGGGTGTCCATTTTTTTTGATATCAATAAATCTTATTACTTATCAAAATGGGCTATGGTTTGTGCTCCTCTTCATTCTGGGGGCTGGCATTTAGAAGTTTGAGAAGTTTTAACAAAGCGTTGTTTGGAAAATGGTTATGGAGATTTGGGAATGAGCGACAAGCCTTGTGGAGGAGAGTGATAGAAATAAAGTATGGTTGTGAAGGGAACAAACCTTGTGGAGGAGAGTGATAGGGATAAAGTATGGTTGTGAAGGGGGAGGTTGGTGCTCTCTTCCCATTATTGGCTCTCATGGAGTGAGTTTGTGGAAGTCTATTATCCATAGCTAGCCTTCTTTTGTTTGTCACATCCACTTTGAGGTTGGGGCTGGGTTTTCTATTAGATTCTAGCAGGACATTTGGTGTGGGGACATCCTTTTGCGATTGAGGTATCCAGAATTATTTGCTATATGTTGAAATAGGGAGGCCTATGTGGCTGATTTGCTAGGAAGCACGTGCACAGATATGGGCACTGGTACGGGTATGGATACGGTATGACAACACTGCAATTTTTCAAAAATTAGGACACATGTATGGTAGGCGGGTGTACGGCAAGCTGGGATACGTATATTAGTGTTTATATATATATATATATATATATATATAATTTTAAAGCTTACAAATTTTTTTTGTAACAAAAATGTTATTTGTTCTTAAATAATTGTTAAAAGTTCTTTTGTAAGTATATTTTAGCCTAACCAATATATATATATACATATATCCATTGTCTACCTAAATAATGAAAAAAGAATAATAAAAAGCTAACACATAAAAGAAAATTTTGAAAAGAAGGTGGCTTAACCTAAACACGGACAAAACAAAAGGGCAAAAGGGAGAAATCAATAACCTAAGCACAAATGGCCAAAACAATAGGGCAAAAGGCTCAAAACAAAAGGGTAAATGGGGGAATTACAAAATGGATTTAGATCTGGCCTTCGGTCCTTCCTAAGAGAAGAAGAAGATCTGCGATGGGCTGGGTTAGTCAGTCTTTTTTTTTTTTTTTTCATGACACATGTCCTGGCTGTCCCGGAAGTGTCTAATCCATGTCTGGGTTGTATCTGATTATTATTTTTTTTAAAATACAGCTGGGACATGTGCAGCCCTGTCCCAAGAGTATCCTGTGTACTTATGTCAAGTACGTGTACGACATAGACACGGCACCCAATTTTTCGTGTTCGTGCTTCCCTGCTTTATGTACTTGATTTGTACTTTGTCCTTGACGTATACTTCTTGTGTACTTAGGTGACACCCTTCTTTTTTTAATATGTTTTTATTACTTATATATAAAAAAGAAGAGACCAAAATTGAACTGATCTCATTTAAGGGACTAAAATTGAACTGACCGTATTTTTAAGGGATCAAAAATACAAGAAATAAAAAGATGGAAAATAGATGGAGGGTACTAATGGATTGGTGTTGTATGTGCAAGCAAAGATCTGTTGACGGCTTGTTACTCTATTTCCCCTTGGCGTATGATATTTGGTCTATGGTGTTTGGCATGTTTGGGTTGGATACGAAGGTTTGGGGCATTATCCTGTGGATGTTTGGGGCACTCTGCCTTATGCATTATGTGGCTTCTGTGGAGAGAACACAATACTGGCACATTTGAAGGCATTGAGATCTCCCCCTCAAGCCTGAAACTATTATTACTTTGCACTCTTTGATTTTATGGTTGCTCTTAGTGGCCATTCTTTTTCAACTTTGCTAGAATTTATGGATTTATGTACTCTTAGCTGATTTTAATTTCATACCCTCTGTACAGTTCTTGTATAGTGGTTGTACAACTTTTTCCCAATCTTTTTCTGCTTTGCTAGAATTTATGGATTTATGCACTCTTAGCTGATTTATATTTCATACCCTCTGTACATTTTCCGTGTGTAGTGGTTGTACCACATGACTTTAACTAGGCCAAGTGACTAAAAACACATTTGGATACCCTTTCGAGTTGACACATAGTAGGTTGGAGAAACCTTCCTACTGTTTTCACATTCTATTTTTTTTTTTATAAATTTTTTTGGTTAATTATTATTATTATAATATATTTTTGTGGCTAGTTACAATTTAATTGCTATAATAATTCTTATGGTTTTGGGTGGTTTCAGATTAAGTCTTGAACTTTATAAGTTGCAATTAAAACCCTTATTTTTTTCCAGTGTTTTAATGCTGATGTAGCCATAGAAGATTAATTTGTTACTACTCTCCAAATTCATCTATTCAAGAATTAATTTATGGTCCACATGTGAAGTCCAATTGATATAAAAGTCGTGTGGTTTAAAGTTCTAGATATGTGTCCTAGGGTTAAAATACGGTCAATTTTGTATTCAGGGGGAAATATAAGTATAATAGGAAATCTTTGCTAATTAAGGGTATTTTAGTTGAGTCTAGGATAATGTAGGAGATCCTAAGTGTATTAGATTTTCTTTTCTTTGTGTCTAAGTTAGCCTTTTATTAGTTATTGTCTTAGCAGATTTTAGTTTACTAGTCAAACTAGGAATCCTAATACTACTAGTAGTACAAGAAAGAGTGTTCATATATAATGGTCAATGTACTTGAAGGACAGATTGAGTTTTTCACCAAAAAATAGAGTTGAGTTGGCCTTATTGTTCTTTTTCTTACTTCTCTCTTTTCTTCTTTACTTTCTTGTTGTACTGTTTGTTCAACCCTTAGATTACTATAAATTTCTCCCTTTTCCTTCTTTCTTTTTTTTTGATAAGTAAGAATGTTATATATAAGAAAGGCTACTCTATGCATGAAAAACATAGAGCAAACCAAAGACAACAGGAAGAGATCACAACAGAAAACAGAGAAAAAACCGAACAAAGGAAAAATTACAGAAGAGAAAGAGAGCTAAGAAAAGAGGGGAGGGAATCACTAGACGTGAGTCCCCAAGCCCGAGACCAATCAAAAAGAAACCCACTACAAGAAGCAACCAACTGAACACTGGAACAATCCATATCCTCAAAAGTCCTCCGATTCCGTTCCTTCCAAGTACACCAAAGAATGCACAATGGAACTAAGTTCCAGACCTGAGACGAGTGCTTTCCCAACCAATTCCACCAACCAACAAGCAGCTCCGGGATCGATCTAGGCAAGACCCAGGACAACCCAAAAGTTTTTAAGACAAAACTCCACAACTGATGAGCCAAATCACAGTGAAGAAATAAGTGATCAACCGACTCACCACAGTGCCGGCACATAATGCACCAGTCTACAAAGTCCAAACCCCTTAATCTCCTCAAGTTATCGCCCGTAAGGATCCTATTCCAAGCCACACACCAAACAAAAAACGATACACGCCTAGGGGCCTTTACTCTCCATATTCCTTTCCAAGGAAAAACAAAATAGGGAGCATCCTGCAACTTGTTGTAATACGACCGAACGTCAAACTCCCCGTTTGGCTTCAACTTCCATCTCATCCGGTCTGCAACATCCGTTGGAGGAATATTAGCACCCAAAATACGAAGAAAATGCAGCCCTTCATCCATCTCCCAATCATTAAATTCTCTAATGAAGCGAACATCCCAAATTCTTCTATCCTCCGATCCCTGCCTTAACAGAGAAGCTTCTACTGACGCCTCCTTATTGAAGGCAATACCATAGAGCCTAGGGAAAGCCACTTGAAAAGATTGATCCCCATACCACCCATCCTGCCAAAATCTCACTCTATTTCCCACCCCAACAACAAAATGACAATTCTTGCTAAAAGCCTCCCATCCCAAGCGAATACCTCTCCACAAACCGCACCCATGCGCTCCCCTACCAAGCTTTGAGGTCCAACCCCCCCAATCTTCCCCATATTTTGACACAACAACCCTTCTCCATAAACGCCCCTCTTCCTTCCCAAACCGCCACAACCATTTCCCCAGTAAGGCCTTATTAAAAGTAGTAACTTTCCTTATCCCCAAACCTCCAATAGCTATCGGCGCACAAACTCTATCCCATCGAACTAGATGGATCTTGCTATCACCCCAAAGAAAGTCCCTTTGCACCTTTTCGATCTTATTAGCCACGAAGGTAGGAATGGTGAAAAGAGAGAAAATAGGTAGGAAGACTCGAAAGCGTACTCTTTAGTAACATCAAACGACCCCCCTTAGACAAGTACAATCTCTTCCACCCGGCTAATTTTCGCTCAAATTTTTCCAAAATAGGATTCCAAATTGAAGAGAGATTATGAGGAGCCCCCAACGGCAAGCCTAGATAGGACAAGGGCAAAGATCCAACTCTACAACCCAAAATCTCCGCCAGGGCATGCACATCAACAACCTCCCCTATAGGAACCATTTCACTCTTAAACACATTGACCTTCAAACCTGTTACCGCCTGAAAACAAAGTAACAACAACCGAATATGAAGAATTTGCTCCACATCTGCATCACAAAATAGGATAGTATCGTCTGCAAACAAAAGATGAGACACGCACTCCCCCCACCCCTCCTTCCCTCAACTTTAAAACCACGGATCAAGCCAACTTCCTCCATTCTTCTCAACATCCTACTCAACACCTCCATCAAAATCAAAAACAGCAAAGGAGACAGTGGATCCCCTTGTCTTAAACCCCTAGAACTACCAAAAAAACCAGCTGGAGACCCATTAATCAAAATAGAGAATTGAACTGTGGAAATACAAGTACGGATCCACTTACACCATTTCACTCCAAATCCCATTCTATTCAACAAAAACAACAAAGCCTCCCAATTCACGTGATCGTAAGCTTTCTCAATATCAAGTTTACAAATGACTCCAGGAATCCTACTCTTCCCTCTGCTATCCACACACTCATTCGCAACAAGAATCGAGTCAAGGATTTGTCTCCCGCCCACAAAGCTACTTTGAGTCTCAGAAATCAGCTGATCTAAAACCACTCTTAAACGATTTGCCAAAACCTTAGCTAAGATTTTATACACACTCCCCACCAAACTAATAGGACGGAAATCTCTAATATTGGAAGCATCGTTCTTTTTAGGAATCAGAGCAAGGAAGGTAGCATTAAGCGATTTTTCAAATTTACAATGATGAAAAAATTCATCAAAGACCGCTAACACTTCATTCTCCACCACTCTCCAACAACTATGATAAAAAGCCATAGTAAACCCATCCGGACCTGGAGCTTTGTCCCCCTCCAAATCCCGAACAACTTGAAGAATTTCCTCCAAATCCCTTTTCCTTCTTTCTTACAACCCCAAATCAAATTGTTCTCTTATCAATCAAATCCCTAAACTCCCACATTTTCTCTATCAAATAGCCATAAAAAATCTTTAGATCCTAGCCAATTTTTAGTTCTAAACTTTTTTTTAAAAACGCTAAACCCTAGATTTACAAGTCCTCTTAAACCAGCGCGTGACAAGTTCCCTAGTTTGTTTCTGTCTAATTTACGCCTTTTGTCTATTTTTACACGTTTATTAACATGTTCGTTAAACGATGTCGTTTTAGCATCTAATAAGCATAAAAAAGAAAAAAAAAATTTCTTGCTGCGATGTGTAACCAAAACTTCCACCCATAAGTTTCCAGCATAATCAACCGATGAGAACACACCATTGGCTGAAACCCACAAAATGCCCGTATCCATGTTTGAAAGGTTTTTATTTTATTTTTTTAAAATTTTTAAAAACCATATAAAAAGGCAAATTGGGCAATTGAATTCCATAGGACTTTTTTTTTTGATAAGTAAATTCCATAGGACTTCCATATGAGATTTCCTCTTCCATAGGAAAACAAGCAACTAACAATCCAATTCTCAGATACATGTGGTTGATCTCGATTATTAAGGAGATAGGCAAAATTCTTGGGACTAAGGCTTTGTTTTTATACTTATTAATACTTCTTTTCCTAGTGCATTGAAATTGCATACTAGAAGAACTCAACCCCAACATCCCCCACCCCCCAAAACACACACTTGCCAAAGTTGTGAGTTTCTTTTGTACTAGTCGGTATGGTCAAATTTTCCATTTGGGTCATTCAACCGGTACGTTTAACTCCTTCACTTTGTATCACTTTTTGTGCCAGCCTGTTGTGGACAATTTCGGACATTTTGGGCATTTCAGCTGAAATATTTATTTTTGTTAGAAATGGTTCCAAATTGAATAGCTGTTGTTGCCAATGAAGACAAAGGCCTTGAAGTTGGTGCATTGGCCGGCCATGGTTCACAATCTAGACTCTGGAGTTACTAGAAGCTGGTCTCATCTAATCATTGGTTACCCATTTCTCTTTGTCACGTTGAACTGAGTGATGCCAACCATGACAATGACCTTCCCTATCAGCCTAATTTGCCATGTTCTCTTCTAACACACTCAGCTATGGTTGATAGAGTGGAAAAATTAGAGTTTTGGGTTAAAAGGAGGGACAATGATGCTGCTTGCTGGAAGAGAATGGTGTAGTTTTTGTTCTGTTTTTTGGTTTTGTTATTGTTTTTGGCTTCTTCTTCAAAGAGTAGATTGATGAGGTAATTTATTTTTTTTGTTTGTGTGGAATGTGGTAAAAGGGTCCAATATGAATACATGTTGGGGCATCTCTTATACATGTGACTGACCCTAATTATTTTGTTGAGGATCTCTAGGTGATCCCAAAATTTTAAAACTAAGGCTTGATTGTTGTTTATGAAAACACGTAAATGTGAGTACATGCGCGAGCACAAACACATGTATATATTAATAAAATAAAATAAAAAATAGCAATAACCTTGAAATGGTACACCTGATATTGACAGGTATCAAAATATTTTGTTCACCTAATCAAACTTGATGACATTCATTATGGCTGTTCATCGGTTGGCCAGTGTCGGTTTATGGGCCTTTTTATCATCTAACTGTGACAGAGAGAAGGGTGTTCACACACACACACACGCGCACACACACACACATATATGCATGCATGTATGTATGTATGTATGTATATAGACGTTGGTTGGCTTGGTATCATTGGAATCCTAGATCCGCTGCCAACAACCATATCGCGCTAACGTTGCAAAAGCCCCACTAACCTCTGACCACTACCCCATTCACCTTTGGTTACCCTGTTGGGCGGTTTGAGTGGTGTGGTGCCGGTTGACTTTGTTGGTCTGGATCAGGGCATGAACACCCCCATCCATTATGCTATTCATGACTTTGCTTGATGGAATGTAAACAGCAGACCAATAGAAATTTTCTTGGCAAATGGATGCCTGGAGAGCAAAAAAAAATATTTATTTTAATTTAGTCTTATTTAATTTTGAAGTAAATTATATTTTTATTGGTCAATTTTATACTTTTTTTTTTTTATAGGTAATTAGAAAAATATTATTAGTGAAAATAGTTAGGAAAAATACAAGTTGTTCATGATGATGAACAACAAGAAAGGGATAAAACAAATTACAAAAAAAAAAAAAGAGGGAAATTATTAAACTAATGTAAGAGAAAACATAAACTCAGAGAGAGAGGAACAATAAGTAAAACCCCAACAAGAAGAACTCAAAAAAACTACGTTGGCATAACACCTTTAACTCTTCCAATGTCTTCTTAGTTTCCTCAAAGGAACGGCGATTTCGTTCCAACCAAGCAATCCACATCAAGCAACTTGGAATCAAATTCCAAATATTCGAAGCATGATTCCCATGTCATTGATGCCAACAAAATAATAACCCCACCGCTGTTCCTGGTATAACCCAATAAATATTGAAATTCTAAAGCATAAAAGTCCATAAGGTATATGTAACAGGACAGTGAAGAAGGATGTGGCCCACTGACTCCCCATCACATCGACACATACAACACCGATTTGTCAAAGAACAATCCTTAAACAAGAGATTATCCAAAGTAAGAATTCGACCATGAATAGTTGTCCACAAAGAAGAAAGCCACTCACTTAAGAGCCTTTGGTTTCTAAACACCCTTCCAAGGAAACAAAGAGTTCTGAGCACCTCGAATTGCATGGTAGAAAGACTGGGTGTCAGGCTTACCATCTCCTTTGAGACGCCAACAAAGAGTATCGGTCCTTTCATCCCAAGGAATACGAGATTGGATAAAATTAAGGAGAGAATAAGATGTAGCTAGTTCCCTGTTGTGAAAATCTCTATAAAACCTCAAATCCCAAACTCTAATAGTACCCCCTCTGGAAGCCACAAAACCTCAAAAATACAAGCGTCCTGGTTAGTTGAACACATGTAGAGCTTAGGATAGAGAAATTTAAGGGTATTATCACCAAACCACCTATCATGCTAGAAGCGGATACAAGTACCTTCACCCACTACAAAAGGCAAATGCTTAAAAAAGGCTCTCCCATCCTTCATGAATGCTTCGCCAAAGACCACAATAATGAGCCCTCTTGTATACTTCATTTGTCCACCCCCCCTTGTCTCTCACCATATTTTGTGGAAATAACTCTCCGTTAGAGATGGGCAACTTCATGACCATACCTCGATAACTATTTCCCTAATAAAGCTTGATTAAAAGACACCACACTTCTTGTTCCCAAACGACCCAATTCAATGGGTAAACACACATTTTTGCAACCCAACAAAGGGTATTTGAAACACCCCTCTGAAGACCCCCAAAAAAAATTTCTCTTAATACTTTCCAATCTAGTAGCCACAGTTTTAAGAATAATAAAAAGAGATAAAAAATACTTTGGGAGACGAGAGAAAGTATTCTTCAGTAACGTGAGCCTACCACTCTTAGATAATTAGAGTCGCTTCCACCCTGATAATTTCTTCTCCATCTTCTCCACAACAGGATTCCAAATCGAAGCTGTCTTAAACAAAGGTCCCAATGGCATCCCTAAATATTTCATAGGCAAGGGATGCTTCGGTCTATATAATATTAGTAGAGGACAAGGAATGCTTCGGCCTCTGAGGTTATGTGCTATGCAAATGGGAGAGTTTCTTGGGACATTCAGTTTCGTCGTTTAGTGAATGATCAAGAGCCACAATCTTTGGATTCGTTTATGGTTTTGATCTATTCCACAAAGGTGCGGGGTGTTGGTTCTGACATTCTTTGTTGGAAGCCAACTAGCAGCTGAGGTTTCAAGGTGAGTGGGTATTATCATTTTATGTCCCCTTCTATTGGCATTTCTTTCCCTTGGAAAATGGTGTGGCGATCGAAGGTTCCTCCTTGGGTAGCTCTTTTCTCTTGGACTGCGGCTTTAGGCAAGATTCTTACTATAGATAACATTCGGAAGAGGCATTTTGTTGTCCTTGAGTGGTGTTTTATGTGCAAAAGGTGTGGGGAATCTGTAAATCATCTCCTCTTTCACTGTCCTATATCTTATGAGATGTGGGGATAATGGGTCACCTTGTCTCAAACCACAAGAGCATCCTTTTTTTTTTTGAGGAACAACCACATTAGCTTCCTGAACCATCAACAACTCAGAGCGGATTGGGATCTCACTGAGATAGAGGATCACACTCTAATAAACAATTATCTTTCTCCCCACTATCACAATTGCGGTTATCAACCCCATTGTTGTCCCATGGCAGGAGGAGAAGCCCATAATCATTCTGATAAAATCCAGCAGTATCCATTGACCTTGGCTGAAACGCCACTTCATGGTACTCACTAAAGTCCTTGGTTCGATCTTCCCCTTCCCCAAAGTCATCATCCATCTCATTACCCAAATCAAACAAAGGGGAAAAACGATTTTGATCCACCCACTGATGCCAACAATAAGAGTGCGACCCATTTTCAGAATTGGAGACTCCATCGTTGCCGCCATTGAGGTAGCCAACATATCTCCGGTGAGGCCAAAGGATTGATGTGCTTCACCGTGCGTTTCCACGTCATTGGAAGCCATTGTTGCTGAAAAAACAGCCTTAACGGAGTCGGGATTCACCATGGAGGAGCTACGCCCTATCTCCATGTCTATCTCGGCTCTCGATACACTAGAATCTTCCATTGGCATCTCCCAGTACAGCTCTAGTTCTCGCCAATAATCCTCTGTATCGGTTTATGACCCCTAGACTCCAGTTCATGTATAGGCTGGACTAGAGGTCCTTTAGCTTTAGGATCTTCCGGAGCCACCAAATGGGCTTTCCCAAGCCAGACTCTAATATTATTATTAGAGGGGATAATGGGCCTTTGAACCACTTCATTAAAAAGCCCTTCTTTATTTAAATTGCTGGGCTTTATCCAAGTAAAATATCTCTTCCCTTCTTCCGGTTTAAAAATTCTCAAAGTCAAGTTCCTAGTAGTCAACTTAAAAATAAATGCACGTGTGGGTCTACTATGTGTGGCAAAACTATTAATAGTAAAATCTCCATGAATCATGTTACTACCCAAATTATCTCCCAATTTTTCAAAATTCCTTGACTTCTGCTTATTCCCTTAATTATCCATAATATGCCTTATTCCATAATATGCCTTTTCCGGCCTCCATGGCTGGCTGATCAGCACCACCCTCACCTCCGTTCACCAGCCTTGATTTCTCACCGGAAAAGAATAATCATAACACTTTAGTAAAAGAAGACAACCCAGGACGATTAGTGCCTTCAGGAATCATAACTCATCCTCTGCGAGCCCCACCATGATACACTGCTATGACCACAAAATGCCTGCTTTGTTTGATCTACCACAAAATTCCAATAACGTATTATTTTCCCGGAAACGTTTGCAAAGAGAACGCTTCCCTGAAACCCAATCATGTATATAGGCGAAACAAGAGAGAATCCACTCAATGCCTTTTCGTCCTCCCAGATTGTACTCTTTAACATTTTGGCGCAAGAAAAAGAGAGAAGCTTTGCATCAATACGAAAAGAACTTTTTTTTTTGATAAGTAATAATGATTCATTGATATCAAAAAGAGAGAGACACCCAAGTACACAGGGGTGAACAAATCAAAAACGAACATTACAAGAGTCAAGTAACTCCAAAATAGAAGAAAAAGGTTGGTTTCTCCACACAGAGATCCAGTCAAGTAAGGTTCGGAAAAATAGAAGCTTGAGATCAGGCATGGAAAGCTCATTGTCTTCAAAACACTTACTATTTCTCTTTTTTTTTTTTTTTTAATACACCACATCAAACAATGAGGAACGACCTTCCATATATCTCCATTACGATGGTGACCAAAACGACCTTGTCCACAAGCTAAAAGCCCAACAGCAGACATTGGCATAACCCAACAAACTCGAAATAAACCAAAGACCATATCCCACAACTCCAAAGCAACCGGGCAATGAAGGAATAGATGGTTAATACTTTCACTATTACTTTTGCACATATAACACCAATCCAAAATGCAAACATTTTTTTTTCCTTAAATTGTCAATTGTTAAACATTTTCCTAAGGCTGCGGTCCATACAAAGAAAGCTAGGGGGGGTTTGGATAATGCGTTCAGCGTTTAGCTGAACGCGTTTCACGTTTTCTGTTTTTTTTTTTTTTTTTCTCCTGCGTTGCACGCATCAGGGGGGACATCGGTTACTGTTCATGATACTGTTCATGAACAGTAGTCGATTTTGTTGACTTTTTAGTTTTTTTATCATATATGTGTGTACCGTTTACTGTTTACGGGACTCACAAATTTCACTTTTCAGAATTTTTTTTATTAAAAATGAGTCCCACAGTACTATTCACACATTTAAAAATAATTTTGCTACAGTATTTTCAGTTTTCAGTTTTCAACAAAACGCTCTATCCAAACAGACCCCTACTCTAGAGGGAATCTTCTGCTTCCAAATGCTTTTCCAAGAGAAAAATTGCTCACTATGGTCAACTAGAAGATGGTAGTATACACTAACCGTGAACCCCTTACTCTTACAAGGCAGTCAATATCTCTTATCCTCCCCGATCCCCCTAATAGGAGTGCTATAAATGGTATTGATGAAGCTCTTGAAAGCTTCCAATTCATGATTATGCACCTCCCTACAAAACTGATCTCTCAATGGAGGACTCCATTGGTTTACGTCATTAGATCCGTCAAACTTGCCTTTTTGCTACGAAAAATCCTGATAATTTAGGATAGCGGTCTGCAAGAGAAGAAGTTCCACACCAACGATCTAGCCAAAACTGAACTCTTGATCCATCTCCAATTTCATACATAATAAACCAAGATAAGGAGTACCACCCCCTTCTAATATTTTTCCACAAACTGACTCCATATGGACTAGAGAAAGAACTAGAACACCAACCACCCCAATCACAATCATACTTCACCTCTATCACTTGCCGCCATAGAGCATCTCTTTCTTGCCCAAATCTCCACAATCACTTTCCTAAAAGAGCTACATTGAAGGTTCACAGATTCCTAATCCCCAATCCACCTGATGGAAGCGGAGTACACACTGTAGACCAGTCAACCAGATAAAATTTTGGCTCATTTCCTAGGCCACCCCACAGAAAGTCCCGCTCTAGCAATACGGTTGGCCACAAATGCAAGAATAGGGAATAAAGAAAGAAAATAAGTAGGAAGATTTGAGAGAGTACTTTTAATTAAAGTGACTCTACTTCCCTTGGAAAAATATAATTTTTTACAACCTGCTAATTTTCTTTCCATCTTCTCTAGAATTGGATTCCATATTGACTTGTCCTTAAATTTTGCCCCCAAAGGAAGAACCAAATATTTCATTGGGAAGGACCCTTGCTTGCAGCCTAAGACAGCAACCAAAAGATCCAAGTTATGAACAGCCCCCACCGCCACCAGTTCAGACTTATCCAAATTTACCTTCAGACTAGACACAGCCTCAAACCAAATGAGCACCATACGGAGAATCAGCATTTGATCAATATTAGCATCACAAAAAAATTAGAGCATCATCAGCGAAAAGGAGATGGAAAACCATCAAGGATCTTCCAGTAGATACACCTACACTAAAACCTGACAAACGACTTTCATGGACAGCCATATCCAACATTCTACTGACAGCTTCCATAACCAAAAGAACTTTTCCTGCCTCCGTGATCAGAAAAAGATGTAGAAGGTTTGGTGGTAATTTTAGGTAGTGTAATCATGTGTACGGGTGGAGGTTTATACACAGAAGGTTTGATGGGTTGTGAAGATGAGGGGTGTGATGGTGGGGCTGATTTGGGTGGGATGGGGGGGTGTTTAGGGGGGTAACAAAAGGGGTACAGTGGACAACCAAAAGATGGGAATGGAGGTGGGAACAAAAAGGGATATGGAGAGATAGAAGGAATATGTGGGGCTGGCGGTGCTAGGAATGGGAAAAGAGTAGGATTTGGGGATGGCTGGGGGTGAGGGAGAAGGTGGGGATGAAGATGGGGGAGGGGTGGAGGAGACACCATCTCACACCACAACCATTAGCAACAATGAGCTTCGTATTTAATAAAGCAGATAGACATATCTCAAGAAAAATAAAAAACTCAATGTTATACTTAGTAGTTAATTAGATTATTAGTACTTTTATTTAATTTCCTAGAGTCAAGGGTGTTTTCTGTAATTCAATAATTGTGAATTTCCAAGTAATTAGAGTTTCTGTGTCAGTTAGAATTAAGGTTTAGTAGTCTATATAACTACAATAATCTACTTCTAAGGAGATTGATTATTTTGATGATGAATAAAGTTTCTCATGAAGTTCTTCGAGATATATATATATATATATATATATATATATATAGACACACACACACACATATATAGTGCTGACTCCAACCAAGCCCAAGTGTTGACTTCTAAAAGATTTTTTTTTATTTATTTATTTTTTGCTTATTGCCTACTCCAAACAAGCCTTGGTGCTAACTCCTAGGTTACCTTTTTATTATTATTTTATTTTATTGTTCTTTAATTTTTGTGTTGCATTGTTTCTGTTTGTCCTGCATCATTAATACACCTACATAATGCAAATATGAAATGCCAGCCCAAATTAAAAATAGAACAGCTCTTACTCCAATCAAACCCTCCCCAATCAATGCCTTACCAGCTAAATCACCCTTCAAAATCAAACCCCATGCTTCCATACTCAAACAATAGAACAATTATCATCAACCACTCACAATATTGAGCCCGCTTAACCAAGTTACTCATGACACCACCTCAAGCCACTGTTGAGCCCATTCCCACCACCACCAATTGGCCGATCTGCGACATAAGTTGCCGGGAGATGTTGTTGGTGGATGACTTCAGTGAAGGGAAAGAGAGGTATAACTTAGGATAGATGAGGGAGAAAAAGAAATAACGTGGAAAGAAAAGAGGTGGGTGTCAAGTGGATATGTAATTGTGTTATTAAAATGCGATGTTTTGACATACATGTTAAGTAAATGGTGATAGGGAAAAGTGGAAGGGGGGTGGATTAAAACCTTCCAAAAATCAGGTTTTAGTTGAAACTCTTTAAAGTTTAGGGTTCAATTTTAACCCACCCTCAAACTGTATGGTTTAAAAGGTTTTGCCCCCCTCCCACTGTTTTCATCATTTTTTGTTTTTATTTTATAATCACCATGGCAGAAGGGTTGGAGCTGTTCTTATTGTTGATTTTTATTGCACAAGACTTACATATGAATGAGCCAGTGCTAGAGGCTCAATGTGTTGGGAGGTTGCTCAGCTCTATTTTTTTGCTTGACTTGGTCATAGGACAATGACTAAAAAATTGAATGATCAATTATTATATTATAGTCTATCAGGGAGGTGTGCGTTCTCTGCCTAAATAAATATAAAAACTGGTCATGAACTTCTGAATGTACAAATCTGGCTTGTAATTAGTCCTGAATTGTTCACTTTCACAGGCCAGCCCAAGAGGCATCTTCTTACCACAGGATGGAGTGTCTTCGTGAGTGCAAAGAGGCTTGTTGCTGGTGATTCTGTCCTTTTCATATGGTAGAAATGTTCTTATTCTCCATTCATTTTTTTTTGTGTTTTCTTTTTCCCCTGTTAATTTAGACTCTTGTTAAGTCAAACACTATGAGGTGGTTCAAGACCTGTGCAGTCCTTGCCAATTATTATTCCTACTGGATGAAATGATGCTGGTTATGGAATCTATATATTAATGCTAGCAAAAAGTCATTCGTTCAGTTTAGAAGAGAATGTCAATGGTTCTTTTTTTTTTGGACAAGTAACAAAGTTTTATTAATGAAAAAAAGGATCCCAAGTACACGGGGTATACTATGGGAACCTTACAGTCAATCACACAAATTACAATGCTCAATC
Organism: Castanopsis chinensis; assembly: GCA_032878915.1. Classification (NCBI taxonomy): domain Eukaryota; kingdom Viridiplantae; phylum Streptophyta; class Magnoliopsida; order Fagales; family Fagaceae; genus Castanopsis; species Castanopsis chinensis. Next base: position 3,338,212 of record JAVQMG010000106.1, on the reverse strand, counting down.
AAATCTGACATAGAAAATGCAAGAAAAAGATTGTAATGCTGTAGTCTAATCAAACAAAGAATGAAAGAAAAGTTACTTAAGCTTGAGAATAGACTGTTCACATCCCTCAAAAACTTCTAGAATTCCTTTCCTGCCTAAGACACCTCATTAAGAATGTGGCACAACCTTCGAAAGTGTGAGGTTTCAATGGTGATCAAATCGGCCTTGCCAAGATGCTAATACATCCAGGACCCTCTGGCATAACCCATTGAACTCCAAATAGAAAAAACACCATGGAGACGCCTCATAATCTATTGGACAATAAATAAGATGGTCCACAAACTCCCCCCTCCGTTTCCACTTAAATCACCAGTCTAAAACAATAATGTCCCTCTTCTGTAAATTATTTGTAGACAGGATCTTCCCTAAAGCAGCAATCCAGGAAAAGAATGCAACACTAGGAGGATCCTTCGATCTCCAACTAATTTTCCAAGGGAACGACATGGTATGAGACAGATAATGAATGGTAATATCCTCCTACCTCAAATCCCCGACCCTTCTCTGGCCTCCAACAGAGTTTGTTTTCCCCCTTTCTCTAACAGAATAAAAAGTCCATAAGAACAGACAAAGGCTCCAATTCCCAATCTTGAGCCAGTCATGAAAAATGAACATCCCAGTGAAGAACTCCATTACAGAATTGCATAAGATCATTTTCAATATTGCATAAGATCTGCTATGGAAGAGTCTTTATCTCGACTAATACCAAACAACTTCGGAAAGGCCTCTTTAAGTGAAGAGTCACGACACCACAAATCATGCCAAAACTTCACTCTAGTACAATCACGCATGTCAAACTAAAGAAATATGGAAAAGGGCCTCCACTCCGAAAGGGCCTGATACAAATTTAGTGCATAATCCCCCCAACCACTCCCATATTTAACCTCAATGATCCTCCCCCATAGTAACTCGCTCAGTTCCATATCTCCACAACCACTTCCTTAATAATGCTTTGATTAAACCTCCTCAAATTCCTGATACCCAAATCCCCATCCTGTAAAGGAGCACAAATCTGAGACCAGTTAATCAAATGAAACTTGGGCTCCTCACCTAGTCCACTCCATAAAAAATCGTTGTAGCTTTTCAATATGACTAGCCACCTTTATTGGGATAAGAAAAAGAGAGAGGAAATAAGTAGGCAAGCTTGAAAGTGTACTCCTAATTAATGTAACTTTACCTCCCTTTGTTAAAGCTTACACCCCACCAATTGCTGCTCCATCTTCTTAAGAATTGGATTCCAAATAGTCTTCTAAAATTTGACACCCAAACTACTTCATTGGAACTGTTGACTGTTTTCAACCCAAGGGGATAGCTACTAATGCCTCAATGTTGCTTATGTCCCTGTCTGAAACCATCTTTGACTTGCCCAAGTTAACCTTCAATCCCGATTACTGATTCGTTAAGTCTTTCTTGTAAGGATGCTTTTGTTTGGACCTGCCAAATAGTTGGTCACTGCATTTGAACTACATGTGTGGTGCACCCAATGAGGCCAGCTCCCCTCAATGTCCCATTTTTATTCTATTGATGGTGCAAAATAATCATAAGTTGAAATTCCTTGCACGTGTTCCATTCCATCAGGAATGAAAAAAATCAACTGCTCCTGGGTATCCGCCGAGCAAATCGTCCACAGACTGTCATGCCTTCCTCAGTTTTGTCAAGTGATAGCATGCACATTGGTCTTCTTGCTGCTGCAGCTCATGCGGCTGCCACGAATAGCCGCTTTACAATATTTTATAACCCAAGGTGGAGTATCTTCTAGTGTTAAAATTTAAATATGTTATCACATACAATTTATTGATGATCATAGCCCTAATTGCAGGGCTAGTCCATCAGAATTTGTCATACCATTGGCCAAGTATGTTAAAGCAGTCTATCACACGCGGGTTTCTGTGGGCATGCGATTTAGAATGCTGTTTGAAACAGAAGAGTCAAGTGTCAGACGGTATGTCCCATTTCTCGCTGCAAATCTTCATTATGCTTATTGGTAGTAATTCAAGTTAGCCTTCATATTAATGTTTAACCAAAAAAGTTTGCCTTCGTTTAGACTGTAATGTAGCAAAGATGTTAATGCATTCAGAGAGTAGTGTGAGGAACTGCATCCAATAATATGAGTGCTCTGCTTTTTTGAACTTCTCTTTGTATTGTGGGAGGCATTGATTCCAATAATCTAAGCAGTGCACATACTTTTTTATCTCCGTTTTTGAGTTTCTGTGGCCTCTGTTTCATGTTTCATTATCCTAATCAGTTTACTTTACTTCTCCAATAGTAGATAAAGTCTAGGAAATATTCCCTTTAGATGACAGGGTAAACAAAGAAGCTTCTTGATGTCACAGGAACTTATAATCAGTGTCCTTCCATGCTAGTGAAAAATTGATAGCCAGTGATTAGTAATGGGATTCCTTTTCTGTGGGATAAAAACTAGCTAATTTATTTTGGAATGGTTTTTTATATACTGTACAGTAAAATTTTATTCTCTTTTCATCAGAACAGCTGTGATAAGTATGCTTTTGTTTTTTTTTTTTTTGTTTAATAAACCTTTTTTTAAGCATAAATAACTAGTTAAACGGGCTTTCCAAGTATGAGTAACTTGTTCCTATGCTGGGGAATGGTGAATTGATTTTTATCAAATTTCTAATTATCAATTACCTTCCAATATTTTCATACAATTGGTCGTATTATTGGTATACTACAGTTGTATGCAGCATGTTTTTAGTTCCAGTTAGTTCTTCCTTTTGTTTTAATGCATGTTACACATACCAATCCAATAATCCTATTTGTGTTTTAATGCATGTTACACAGATACCAATCTGACTCATAGTTCATCTAGTTTATTCTTTAGCTGTGCTAGTAGTAAACTCTTGTTTGAGAGTTCAATAAGATTTTTTAGTTGTCTTCTGTTGAATAATGTAATGCTGTGGTGTGCTGTTGCAATATTTTTAGTTTTCTTCCCCCTTTCAATTTTCTTATTTTTCTTTCCTTTCAATACAATTGTTAATGTTACTGGTAGATGCTTTCACTCACTGTAGTATCATTCAGTTCAGAATTTAATATAAGATTATAATTTCCATTTATATGGAAAAGTAAATGTCATTGGATGTTACTGGATTGCTTTTTTATTATTTTCATCATTGTTATTTTCTTTCATTTCATTAATTGCATGTACTCTGAAGTTCTAATTGCAAATGTAACTAGGTAGGTACTTTTGCTCACCTAAATATATTTTTGTCCAGATACATGGGTACTATTACTGGAATCAGTGATTTAGATCCAGTTCGCTGGCAGAATTCACATTGGCGCTCTGTGAAGGTTAGTTGAGAGAATTTGGTGATTTGGATGCCCCATAACTATGGCGTTCTGCTATTATAATTTGCTGAGATTTTGCTCAAAATTTGATCCTTGTATCAACTATGTAGTAGGTGCTGTCTGAAATGTTGTTCTACTGTGCAGGTTGGATGGGATGAATCTACTGCAGGGGAGAGGCAGCCAAGAGTCTCCTTGTGGGAGATTGAGCCATTAACAACATTTCCAATGTATCCATCCGCATTTCCCCTGAGATTGAAGCGACCATGGCCATCAGGACTACCCTCTTTTCACGGTATGACTGGTTTACCTACATGAGACAAAAGACACATGGTATCTTTTTGACTTGTATTCGTACCTTTTTCCCTGAATATTTTGAGTATGTTTACTTCCAGGTCTAAAAGATGGTGATATAAGCATCAGTTCCCCTCTGATGTGGTTGCAAGGTGGGCTTGGAGATCAGCGAATTCAATCTTTGAACTTCCAGGGGTTTGGGGTTACGCCCTGGATGCAGCCAAGGTTTGATTCATCTATATCAGGTCCCCAACCCGATGTATACCAAGTGATGGCAGCTGCTGCACTTCAGGAAATGAGGACAGTGGATCCTTCCAAACGTTCTTCTCAATCTCTTCTGCAGCTCCAGCAATCTCAAAACGTTTCCAATGGGCCTAATTTGATTCAGAGGCAGATGTTACAGCAGCCCCAAACTCAAAATTCCTTTCTTCAGAGCTTTCAAGAAAATCAGTTGCCCACTCAAGCTCAGCTTCTGCAACAACAATTGCATCGTTACCAACCATATAATAATCAGCGGCAGCAGCAGCAGCAGCTTCAACAGTCCCAGCAACTACACCATTTGTCTGTCCAGCAGCAGATCCCAAATGTAATTTCTGCTATATCTAATTTTGCATCAGCCACCCAGTCACAGACTCCATCTCTACAGTCCATTCCTTCACAGTGCCAGCAGCAGTGCTTTCCTGACCCTGTTGGGAACCCTATATCCACATCTGATGTTTCCCCTATACACAGTATATTAGGTTCATTATCCCAAGATGGAGCATCCTACTTACATAATTTGAATGGATCCAACCCTGCAATAGCTTCTTCCTCCATGTTACCCAAGCAAATCGCAGTTGAACCTCAGCCTCCATCTGGTGCTGCTCAGTGTGTACTGCCCCAAGTGGAACAATTGGGAACAACACAGTCAAATGTCTCTGAGCTTTCCATTTTGCCTCCATTTCCTGGGAGGGAGTACTCTGGATACCAAGGTGCTACTGATCCACAGACCAATCTTTTGTTTGGGGTAAACATTGATTCCCCATCTCTTATGCTGCAGAATGGGATGGCAAACCTGAGAGATATTGGCAGTGAAAGTGATTCTTTGTCTATGCCATTTTCTACTTCAAATTTTACAAGTGCTACAGGCACTGACTTTCCACTAAATTCGGATATTACAACTTCAAGTTGTGTAGATGAATCAGGTTTTTTGCAGTCTTCCGAAAATGTGGATCAAGTAAATCCACCAACCAGAACCTTTGTGAAGGTAACAGGAATTTTATTGTCTTTTTGCATGCGTTCGTCTTAGTGTATTATTGGAATGGTCATGTGTCTGGGAGTTTTTCTGTTGGTAGTGGGGCCATGTTTGGTGTACTTAATAGTCTCCTAGCTGTGGAAGTCCTTGCAGATGCATGTTATATGGCAATATTTCCCCTTAATCTTTCTTCTGGGCGTGTCACCTTCAGAAGATTTTCATCAGGGTTGCCTATTATTGAGACATTGATTTGACTTCTTCTTTGCAAGTACTAAAAAAATAATAAATGATCTGCTTGCTTCATCCATACAATTTTTTTGGAAGACGTTACCTTTACCTAGGCTGAGATAAATATAAATGATATTTTATTCTGAAACTAAGTTATTTACTTTTGACTGAAAACTGTAATTATTTCTTGATGTGCATAATTTACTTCCAAGTGGATGATTGTCTATGCTTCCACTTATTGATCTAATTTATTTATTGTTCAAATTATAGTGGCTGTTACTTGTTATTGTGGTTCTATTATTTTAAGACACCAGGTTTTTGTTTGTTCATAAGTGGTCTTATTTTGACAGGTTCACAAGTCAGGGTCCTTTGGGAGGTCACTGGATATTTCCAAGTTCAGCAGCTATGATGAGCTGCGAAGTGAGCTCGCTCATATGTTTGGCCTTGAAGGCCAATTAGAGGACCCACAGAGATCAGGCTGGCAGCTTGTATTTGTTGACCGGGAGAATGATGTTCTTCTCCTGGGTGATGACCCTTGGCAGTAAGTTGTGAATTATATTCGTTATTTTCTTCTATTAGTCGGGATCGTACTATAGAGCTACTACTTTTTCATTCCTAATTTATCAGGTTTTCCTGCATCTTTTTTAACAATTTATTCAGACATATATTAGTTGACTGATTCTGGTGCTGGCACCAATTAAAGGATATAGAAGGGAGCAAGGACAGCTAACATAGAGAATTATTGGTTTCTAGCTCTCTTTTGGTTTCTCTTTTTATGATTTTTGACCAATCAAATATAATTCATGATTGGGTGCATTTTTTTTTTTACTATTAGGAGCTAGTTTATGAGTCTAATATTGATGTAATTAGAGACGTTGCTGAAGAGTGTGAAGGAGAGCGCAACTATCTAGGGTGTGTTAGGTCTACAACATTATAAGATGAGTACACAGAGGGTGTTTAGAAACACTTTTGACTAGTGTATTCAGGTGTGCCTTGGCTCAGCCCAAAGTGAGTGACGTTTGGCAGAGTGAGTGCAATTTTCCACACCTGGAGCTAAGGATTGCAAAGTCATCTGGTAGTGGGAGTTGGAATAACATGGTCTCTTCAAGTGTAATTTCTTTCCTAGAATTGAAACCAGTCTCCCATCCTAACTTGTTGAAGGTTTCTTCGGTAGAAAGGGCATCCATTGCCATCAAAGAGAGGTATCTTGTCCTTGTTTTGTTCCTCTCTTACAAGGAAAAAATATGGTGTGATATAATCCTAATGGTCATGGGATGTATCATCTTAGGTAGACCTTGGTTTTATGATTTAGATGTCACTATTTTTGGTTGTTTGAACTCATGTTCTATTTTTTTTAGGAGAAGAAAAATCCAACTCAATCCTTTGCAACCCAAGCCAACTAAAAAGATGAGATGAAAGAACAAAAGAAAAGGCTAAACATTATAAGCTGAAGAGAGTTCAAAAAGATGATGAATGAAGATTCCATTTCCACTGCTAGCCCAATTTGTGTATGATATTCCTACCACTAGGTTTATAGGTATGAAGTCATTTGAAGACATACATGGTCAAAACCTGAAGAAGCCTTCAGATTTTCTCCTAATATCATGAGAACAAGAGTCACTAGGAGCATCTGCAGGTCATGTTCATGCATTACGTCATGTGGTCAACAAAAAAATTTAAGCAAGTATGATCACTATAAAATTCATGCTAATTCACGTAGAGAACTTATAGTTGGGGTTATGTCGTGGTTTAATTAGGCCTGAATGGGTTTCCCCCAAAGCCGTTTGGAATTGCTAGCCTAAAGTATTGGATTGTTCAGACCGAATTTCTCTGTCATTGATATTCTGCCTGATTATGGTATGAGTTCTACTTTTGATATAGAGGATCCCTTTGCTCATAAAGGTACGATAGTCATACTAGAAGACCCTTCCTTTACCATTGGCAACCTTATCCTTGACCTTGTACCATTAAACCGTATGGTCCATACTCTAGCACATGAAGAATCTATTGATGCTATTTTGGTTGAGCAGATTGTTTTCGCCAAGGATGGAGGTGCTCAATGTTTCTTGGTGTGTTGGAGAGGACGATTAGAATTAGACTATACTTGGATTGCTAGCGATGAGTTGTATCCATGGTTTTAAAAACTAGACCGGTCAAAGAAGCGGAAGAGGGAGTGGTTGGTTGTTGGGTTTGGACTAGGTTTGGATTGATGGTCGAACCAGTGACTTCATAAATAATTTAATTAATTATAAAATTATAAAAATAAATAATTAAATATTTTATAAGTTTTATAATTAATAATAATAAATATATTTAATTAAAAAATATATAATAATTAAAAAAAAAATTTATGTAAGATTTTAGATCTTAATTCTTATATTTAGAAAATAAATATAACAATATGTAACTAAAGTACCAAAAATATTAATATTACAAAGATATGACTGTGTTTATTGCAGTGCATTTGCAAATTTCAAACTCTTTTTTGGTAAATTACAAATTTCAAACTCAATACCCTTCTTGTTTAGGTTTATTGTCATGTTTTTGGTAGTGTGAAGGCAAAATTCCTTGGAGCATTTAGTTTTGGCGGTTCTTTTTTGAAAGGAAAGTAATGATGGTTTTGAAGGAAAATAATGCATTGCGGGTTAAAGAAATATATGCATTTACTACTTGTGGAAGTCAAGTGATGGATAAGGAAGGTCTTGGGATGGAAAAACAATTAAATAGAGTGGAGGTGGGATGTTGGAGGAAAATGAGGAATTGACTTCCAAAAGTTCAAAAGCTTTTCGGTGGTGGTCATTCTTTATGTCAGCAATTATTTTTGTTTTTGGCTTTTAATGCATTGATGTGATTTCTTAGTAAATATAAAATAATAAATGTTGTGGGGGTAGTATTCCATCTTACTTTTTCTCTGCATTAATGCTATCGTATTGATGAGAAATTTTGTCAAATACCATGTTTTTGCATCAGACAGCTTTTCAAAAAACTAGTCTAACCGGTCTGATTTCTGGTTCAGCCGGTCAAAGTGCTTGTTTCTGCAAGAACCAGATCGGATTTAGGTCTGGTTCTTGATTGAACTGGTTGAACCGGCTGGTCTGGTCCAGTTTTTAAAACCATGGTTGTAATGGCTTGACCTTGGCATGATGGAGCACTACTAGAGTTATCACTTATCACAAGTCACACTTGATGGGTTGAGTTCGTCCCAACCCGAGAGAGTTGGTGTAGATGCCAGACCTGTGGATGATGGCCGATTGATGGGCATTTTTAAAGCTAGGATTAGTTTTGATGGATTTTATTTAATTTATTTGAATTTTGGTTTCATTTTCAAATTTAATATAATGTATATTGTTTCTTTACTTATTTGTTGTAACTATGTTATATTGGAAAATTTCCATTAGCTTAGTGTTGATTCCAAGTAGCCTTAGGATGTGAATCTTGGGGCTTCTAGCAACTCTAGGTGGTGAAGGGTTGTTTTTGTTTTCCTACTCTTGCAACCCACGTGTTACATCAGACAACTTCAACTAAACGATTGAGACATCTATGTATTCAAATATTTGATAATTCCTCTCTCCATAGCATCCATATCAACCATAATGTGGCTAGATTCCAAACAAATGAAGAGTTTTTACCAAACTAATTTCTCCGACCAATTAACACACTAACGACGCTCAACATCACACATTGAATTCTAAACACATGGAAGATGAATACTAGCAAATCATGTGCAACGTCATAGTGCAACCTATGGCTCAGTCTCTCCATTTCTATGCATTCTGCACCATTCAGCTGTACTATAACCTTTATTCATAAGATTGTCACAAGTTAGGATATTTCCCAAGCTGTTGTTTGCACAAATAATGTAACATCTTTTGAAGTTTTGGCTCACCATATGGTTTCCCAAGGGAAAAACATGTCATTAGAGCGCTGAAGAAACTTTATAGTATGAAAAAATATTATACCTACCATTGCCATTCATCCTTCATCCCAACTAATCAAGGCCTTATCTACTTGGCAATCAAAGATTCAATTTTCCTCCATTTCCAGTTCTCTAATAAACCTGATATTCCATGTGTGCATCCTCCCCTTCCTTTGGCTCTCTAAATAAGAATTAATTGAGGCATCCTTATCTACTGCAATTGCAAATAACTCTGGGTATACCTCCTTCAGGGAGTCATGCTGGAATTTCACACAGTCGCCATCTAAAATGCTCACGAGCAACAAAATTATCCCAACCTTCCCTAATACTTATCCATAAAATACAACGTTGAACCCAACCCCAACCCCCCCCAAAAAAAAAAAAATTCAAAGCTACCATCCATCTCCACAAATGGCTGTCTTCCTCCCAAAGCGTCGTAACCAACCCAATAGGGCTTCATTATAGTGCCTAGCTTACATATTCCCAAACCCCCAAACGGTAGAGCAAATTGTATTCTAATCCACAAATTGGTATTCAAACCTATCTATCTTTGGAACGACTCCACCAAAAAATTTCTCTGCAACCTCTCTGGTCTATTTGCCACATAAGATGGAATGGTGAATAGTGAAAGATAATAGTTTGGTAAATTTGTGTGGGCTTTTCAAGAGTGTTGATATTCACCTTTTGACAAATATTAGTGTTTTCAACCCACTAACATGCTCTCCATTTTCTCAAAGATTGGATTCCACACTATTCCTGCCTTAGAATGCGACACCATAGGCATGCCTAAAATAATTCGTTGGCAAACGCCCCCACGTTACAACATTGTATGTTAGCCAGAGTAGCTATCTCTTCAGGACTTGCTAGGTCACGTCCAGACTACCCTATTGGCATGACAAGAATGTAAAAGTATGGCAAAATAGAACGAGTCTAACACAAATCAGTGAAAATCCCGCATCCCGGAATGTGAATTTTTGTCACATCATTATGTTTTTATTTTTATTTTTTTGGTTTTATTCCAAACTTTGGAAATTGTGTTTGCAATGCCAAAAGCATTATGGAAGAAATGCAATGAGACCTTGTCTTAATTTAGATTCCTACACCCAGGCTTGGACCAATAAATAAATTGTTCAAAAATTGTTTTGGTAAAACTTGGAATGCTGCAACAAAAGGCAACAAGTTCATTAAACTGTTCAAGCCCTGAACAATATGGATTTCTATGGGACAATAGTGGCATCAAATTATTGGGACTCTAAAGCTTGGAGTCTGGCCTCTCTGAAGATGGCTAGCATTTGGGGTAATATGTACTTTTAAGTTCATCTGCCTTCATTTAATCAAATTCAATGACAAATATTGTGAGGAGTTCAAATTTCCTTCCAATACATGGACCTTTTACTGCATATGCTTACTTTACTTTGGATTTGTTAAATATAAACTGTAACCATCTTATATTTTTGGAATAAATGCATGATTACTTTTGATATCAGCATATCAATTTTGGTGATGTTTTAACCTGTTTGGTTCAGTTCATTTATACCTTGCTTTCTTCCCCAGGGAATTTGTAAACAATGTATGGTATATAAAGATATTGTCTCCAGTAGAAGTGCGAAATTTGGGCAAAGAAGGGATCCATCTTGCAACTTCTGCTCCAAGTCGCAAATTGTGCAATAGTAGCAGCAGTTGTGATGATTATGTGAGTCGTCAGGACTTGAGGAATTCAAGCAATGGGATTGCGGCAATGGGGTCTCTTGACTACTAAGGCGTATGTCAATATCATGTATCGTTTTACTTGTACGGATTAGTGGCATTCTCATAGACTTTTGTGGTTAGAGAGTTGTAGTACTTGGAGAAAGTCTATCTAAAGCTTGTATGTCAGCTTATAACTGTAAATTATAATAGGAGACTGTTCCCAGTCTACGGTCTGCCACTGGAGTGTTTAGTTTAAGTGTATTCATTAGGAGAATGAGATCTTAATGATAGTAGTTTGCTTGCCAACTTATATTGTAACTTATAAGATGAGATTAAAGGACACATCTTGACATTTAATTGAGTGTGAAGCTTTTTGTTTTGGCTCATGGATACCTGAAGGGTGGACATTCAAGACAAGCAAAGATATTAATTTTCATTTCTCTTATTTGGCTGAACCTTCGAATTGCAATTAACTCTTTCCCGATATAATTTAATTTAATTTTCTTTGAATTTGATTGATATGTTGCATGGATTACAGCCTTTCTAACACAGTTACATTGAATTTAATTCTTTGCCTCTTTGGAAAAGATATCATGGTTTGTGTTTTATTGATCAATGCAACCATGTGTTTGACTTTAATTAGATGTCTTGTGTGATGCGTGAGTGTAGACACCTCATTTTATACCCCTTACAACTTGAGCTTTTGTTTCTCACCTTTCGATCATCGTACCTTAATTTCGGTCCTAGATTTTGGATATACAAGGCCTTGTACAAGGGGCCCAAGTTTGGATCCTAGATCTAAACCAGGTGGTGACCCCACTAAACCCTTTGTCTCTAGTCCACCCGGTTAAGGCATATTCCCTAGAGCATGGTGATTGTGCGCGGCAAGGGGAGTCGATATGCCCACAACGATTGCATAACAAGTTTATATAAAAACATTTTGTTAAAAATTATCTTTGTAGTTCATGTATGATACTCATTAAGTAGTATTACATTTGAATATTAGTTACTATAGTTGCAAACCCATGTGATGTATGGAAGTATATAACTATTTTATGATATGGTATATGTATAATTTATTCTCTAAATTTTTATGAAGATTGAATTATTTATAAAAGTATTTTATCATCTCTCTATTTCTATAAATATATCATTATTTTATTTTGGTTTATTTATTTATTATTATTAGTTTAAGAAACTTGGGTATGTCTATTCTTCTAACTTTTGTTGTAGTGTTTTTTTTTTGTACAACTATTTTTTTTTAAGTTTCAAATTTCTGATTTTCTTAAGTAGATTATCATGATATTACTCAAATAATTGATAGACACATTCAAATATATAGTCATGTAGATTGTATTTTGATTTTAACTCAAATTCTCACTTCCAAAATATCTAAAAATTAACTCAAACCAAAACTATAAGAAAGAGAGAGAACATGTGGTAGGGGACTCAAAAAATACAACATTAAAATGTATCAATCTAGAGTAAAAATATAAAAAACACAAGAATTCATCAACCTCAAGTAGAGGTGCAATAAAGAATTAAAAATCCACTGAGAGAGAGAGAGAGAGAGAGAGAGAGAGAGAGAGAGAGAGAGAGAGAGAGAGATTATTCACATTTTTCTATGGGTGAAATATGGATTGATGGGAAGAAATCAAATTTATAATAAATAAAATGGAGAGAATAAAAGTCAAAATAGAAGGAAGACAACTGAATGAATAAATTGTAACATTAAGGTATAGATTATAGATTAGTGAAGAGATAAAAAAATAAAAGCAAAGGGGAAATATTGGAGGAAGTGTAATTGTAAAGTGAGCTATTAATAAGGAGAAAAATAGTTAAAGAAGAGAGAAGAAGTGTTATAACTAAGTGCATAATGTGGCACAATAAGAAAGTAACAAAATTAATTGAATCTCTTTCTTTTGTTTAAGTATCCTAGAAATGTGAAACTAAGATCCTTAGCTATAGGAAAAAAAAAGTTTCTCAGTTACTAAGGAAAGTGGCTCCTCTTTCTCTTAGACCATAGAATTAGCCGTTTTTCCTTCTTGTAAGGTTTTTGAGTCCCTCAAGTAACACTGTTGCTGGTAGGTTTGTTGGGAATCCTTTCTAGGGTTGTGGGAAACACTGCTTTTTTTTTTAGTCCTTTTCTAGTTAATATGGATACTCTTACGTAACGTTGGGAGAATATGTCTTTGAACGATAGAGAATGTGGAGAATTTCAATTTTTCAGGACAATAGAATTGTCAAACTGTACTATCACAACAAAATTTCTTACAAGACAAGTGCTGAATACTGAGGCTATAATTAGAACCTTCAATCCCATTTGGAGGTCAAAGAATGGTTTTAAGGTATGTAATGTTGGAAACCATATACTACTATTCGTGTTTGATAATGAGGAAGAAGTTGAGAGAATTTTTGAGGCTGAACCATGGAGTTTTGACAAACACCTGGTGATGATTCAGTGCTATGATCATAGCAAACTTGTAAAGCATTTAGTTTTTGACTAGATTTCTTTGTGGGTACAAGTCCATGATATAACAATTCAATTCTTGAGTCGGGATGGTGCCAAGAAACTATGCGAAGTTGTGGGAGAGGTAAAGAGGGATATGAATCAAATGGAAGTTGAATTGGGTGAGGTAATGAGGATTAGGGATCAGGTGGATGTCACTCTCCCCTTTACTGTGGAAGATTTTTTTCGTAGAATAATGGATTGAAGGGATGGGTTTTTCTTCAAATATAAACGTCTACCTAATGTGTGTTACCGGTGTGGCTACCTGAATCATTTCAATAAGGACTGTGAATGTTGGATACAAAGCAATGGTAACTTAAGGCAGGAAGATCAGGAATACGGTCCGTGGTTACGTGCATCCCCATTGCCTATGCATAAATAATTAGTGATTGTAGTACCTGGATATTATGAAACAAAGAGAAAAGAACTTGAGGCCGTTGACAGAAAGAAGGATAAATCTGATCCAAAAGCAATGGCGGTAGCGGTGTGCGGTGGATCTCACGGTGGTGGAGTTAAGGAGTTTTTGTTTCAAAACACCACGTTAAATGAAAAGCTGTTACGGGTGTTTCTGAAATTATTGAGGAAAAGGACACCAGCTTGGAACTGCATTTAACTAGGGGTGGAACCGTGAATCAAGAAGAGTATTTTGCGGAGAAAATAAATGAGATAGACCAGGAGTTAGGAAAATTTGATTTGGAAAATGATATTCATAATGGAAGAGCTGCTACTAATGAAATGCGAATTATTTCGGATTGCATGATTAATGAGTCGGCAGAAAAACCTAAACTAACGCAACCCTTGGTGGATACATGTGAGTTATTAAGTGAGCATAAGTGTCACGTGCCTTTCTCGATTGGAAACCCTAAGGGAGGCATTCTTCACATGCCACTTTCTCAAACAAACCCTAGTGCAGAACCTGCTGTGGCTGCTACAAACACTGCATCAACGTGGAAGAGAACACCTCTGGAAAAATTTCTGAAACTCATGAAATCTTCTCCTCAACAACACTGAAACACTCAGGCTTAGACATTGATGATCATGAGTTACCGAAGAAGAAAAAGCAGGTTTCAAATGATGATTGGAAAACCCCTATTTTACTGGCAGAAGCTGATGTTCAGCTTTACCAGAGACAATGAATCTCCTATGTTGGAACTATCTTGGGCTTGGGAACCCATAGATAGAGCAAGAGCTCGAAGATATGATTTGGCCATAAGATCCCTCAGTCGTGTTCTAAACTGAAACATAGCTTGATAAAGTTAGGCTAGAAACAATCAAGGTTCAGTATAAATTTGGTGGTCTGATTGAGGTCTCAAGAAAGAACAGAGGAGGCAAAGTGGTTGTTTTTTGGAAGGCAGAGTGTGACTTTGCAGTTGGTACATATTCCTTTATCACATAGATGCCATTGTGAATAAGGGAAAGGAAGATGAGTGGAGGTTTATAGGATTCTATGGCGAACCAAACACAAATATTCATCATGAATCATGGGCAAAGTTGAGAAGATTGAAGAATAAATATTCAATCCTGTGGGTGTGTATGGGGAATTTCAACGAAATTGCCAAGGCACATGAGAAACTTGGAGGAAGGCCAAGACCGGTCAGACAAATGGAAGCGTTTAGAGATGTTCTGGATGAATGTGGATTCAAAGACTTGGGTTTTGTAGGGGGCAAATATACTTGGTGTAGATGTCAAGGAGAGAACAATACAATATGGGAAATGTTAGATAGAGCAGTAGCCGCAACGAATTAGATTGAGCTTTTTTCGGCCACAAAGGTTCTTCACTTGGAGTGTGGGTCCTTGGATCACAAACCTATTATCATTTTGCCTAAAGGTATTCAAAAGAAACAAAGGAAGCCTTGGAGATTTGAACCAATGTGGCTAGAGGATCCGAGGCGTAAAGAGATTGTAGTTTTGGCTTGGGGTAGATTTTTTAAAGGAAGTCCAATTGATCAAGTGGAAGGAAAAATTTAGGAGTGCCAGGCAAAGCTTAATCAATGGAGTCAGTTAAACTTTGGGAACATCACTTGGTCTTTGAAAGAAAAAAAGGAGTAGTTAGGGAAAGCTGAGGAGTTGTCCATAGGGGGTGGGTCGATGGATAGAGTGTGTCGATTGAAATGGAGATTAATGGATTATTGATCAAAGAGGAAAAATATGTGGAAACAAAGGTCAAGGGCTTTGTGGTTGCATGAGGGAGATCAAAATACACAATTTTTTCATAATCGTGTTTCACACAGATATAGGAGAAACTGGATTGAGGAGTTGCAGAATGTTGCAGGTGAAGTGTGCTCAGATGAGGAAGAGATTACTCAGATTTTAATCACCCATTACTAGGATTTATTCCATTCGGCCAATCCATCAAACATTGATCATGTTCTAGCAGCAATCCTAACAATGATCACAGCGGACTTAAGCTATATGTTGACTGTGGAATTTGTGAGAGAAGAGCTAGATGAAGCTTTGAAGCAAATGGAACCTTTAAAAGCACCTAGACCAAATGGACTACCTCCATTCTTCTTCCAAAAGTTTTGGCTGACTATTGGGGAGGATGTTTCACAAGCAGTCCTCACTTGTCTAAATATAGGTTCTATCACACCCACTATAACTAGTACTTTTATAAAAGTTAAGAATCCATCTAGAGTTTTAGACTTTTTTCCTATTGCTCTTTGTAATATTATTTACAAACTGGTCTCTAAAGTTGTTGCAAACAGGCTAAAAAAAGTTTTACCTCACATTATTTCTGAATCGATCACAAAGTGTGTTTCAATCAAATAAAGCTATTTTAGATAATATCTTATTGCATTTTGAGATGCTACATTAGATGAAGAATCTGAAATAAAAAAGGCAGACTTTATGAGCCTTAAATTGGATATGAGCAAGGCATATAACAGAGTAGAATAGAGGTTCTTGACTGAAATCATGAGAAAGATGGGTTTTTTGGTGAAACATGGATAGCCATTATCTATGAATGCATCAGCATAGTCTCTTATTCTATTTTGGTAAATGGTGAGCCAAAAGGAGATATTTATCCTACACTGGGAATCAGACAAGGGGACCCACTCTCCCTATATCTCTTTCCTTTGTGCTTAGAAGGATTGAATAGAATGCTTCAATAGGCAGTAAGGGACACCTCTTTAAGGGGTTATTCATTATGTAAGAATGGACCTTGGATTACTCACCTATTTTTTGCAAATGATAGTTTGCTATTCTTCCGAGCAAGAATGGAGGATTTACAGGTCATTCAACACATCCTATTGGTGTATGAGCAAGCATCGGGGCAACAAATTAACTGAGGCAAGACTGCACTGTTTTTTATCGAAGTTGTAGTCAAAGAAAAGAAAAGGGAGATTGTAAATTTCTTAGGAGTGCGGAGATCAAGGAATATGAAAAATACCTCGGTTTGCCAGCAGTTGTGAGGAGAAAAAAAAAGGCGAACCTAAACTATATCAAGGAAAGAGTGTGGACTAAATTATAGGGATGGAAGAAAAAACTCGTCTCAAGTAGGAAGAGAGGTGTTACTAAAAGCGGTGGTCCAGGCTATCCTAACTTTCGCCATGAGTTGTTTCAAGTTACTGATTGGACTTTGCAATGATGTTGATATATAAATTTGAAAGTTTTGGTGAGGCGAGCGTGGCGGTCAAAGAAAATTCATTGGAAAAACTGGAAAACATAATGCAAGCCAAAGTTTGATGGAGGTATGGGTTTCAAAGATTTGGCTAAGTTCAACGAACTCCTCCATATCATCCCTTTTTCAACAACCGATCTTGCTTTGAGGATATTTTGCCAAGCATAGGATCCCTTGGTACTCTTTGCATCAAAAACTGAACTGGATGGGAAATATTTTGCACTAAACAACACCTTATGAAACAAAAATGTTTTATCCATTAGCAACCTCCAAACCTGTTTCGCCAACACTATTGATGAGGCTGTTGTTGTAGCTCGTTGAAATCAGGACCACAGCTGGTTTGGATCTTCTAGCACTCCCACAAAGCATGGAATGCTGTCTCGTCTGACTTACCACAGGAGGTGCATAAGGAAGAGTCCAGTACTTTCCTGCGATATAGATTCTTCGCTGTTGGTAGTGACTCAGTGCAAGCTCGTCAACATAAAATTCTTATTTTTTTTTGGAATGTAGTACTTCCAAATACCATTCCAGAAACTTTTCTGCGTTGACTGACTAGAGCCTGATGCTGCTTCTCTTCTTTCTAGTTCACCGAGTAACTAATATACTGTTTTCACCGAATAATTTTCGTCCCTACTTCGTATACTATGCAGTTTTCTTGCTTTGTCCTGCAGTGGTATAGTTTTTATTCGCTGCGCCAGAAAAGGAGAAATTAGATGATCAATATCAGCTGCCCATTCCACTCTCCCAATGAGGCTAGAAACTATGCTATCGTCTATGAACTCCTGGCTTCGAGCTACTGCCTTCAGTGGAAACACACCAGGGATCCAGTTAACATAAAATACCCGGGTTTTGTTGCCATCCCCACTCATCAACCCGCTACAGTCACAGACCTGATCTGCAGAATTGGACATGAAGGAAAAAATGTGGAGCTCTTCACGGTGTTGGCATGGTTCATTTGGTGTTGGAGGAATAAATTCCACTTCAAAGAGCCTAGCTTACCACCTGATAAGCTCCTCGAGGCTGCCTCTAACTCACTAGCAGAATTTCAGACCAAACAGACCGACAGACCAACACAACACAAACCAGCAATTCAGAATTAGCGACCACCACAGAAGGACACTTATAAAATAAATTACGACAGCGCAGTCTTTTCTGAGTCAGATGAAGCGGGAATAGGAGCTGTGGTTAGAAATGAAAGGGGTGAGGTGATGGCGTCCTTAGCTGAGAAGATCATTATGCCATCGGGAGGTGTGGAAGTTACTGAAGCCATAATAGCTAGGTGGGCAATTCTTTTGGCAGCAGAGCTTGGTTTTCATCAGTGTATTATTGAAGGAGACTCAGAAATTGAGTTTATAGCTTTAACAGGAGATTTTTCTGATCACTCTAGTTTTGGTCACATGGTAAAAGGCTGCAGTCTATAATGGTTTTGCTACAAACATGTTCTTTTTCTCATGTTAGATGGTAGGGTAATGGGGTTGCTGAGAGCTAAGAAATCTTTTCATCTTTTTGTGTGGATGAAATCTATTTCACCAGACATTTCTTTTCTAATTCATGTTGATGTAATTCCTTGAGCTTTCTTTTAAAAGTTCCTACGGATTTCCTTTTTCTCAAAAAAAAAAAAAAAAAAAATGATACGTTTCAACTTTATATATTATATATTATACAGATATACATTACATGTCATATAAAAAGAGTGGAAATGAAAATTATTATGATTGATATATTTCAGTAAACAGAAAAATCGTTTAATAAATTCACAATTATTAAATTATTTTGACTAACTTAACCACATAAATATTAAATTTGATTTTGTTGTGGGTTGCTTTTTGTTTCAATTATTTGCTAAAGCAAATAAACTAATGCAAAACTGTCATGTGCCAAACAAGTTATTAATATTTTAATATAAATCCTAAAAAAAAAACATATACATTTTTCGTACCCTTTTGTTATAACTTATTATTATTATTTTAATATAAATCCTAAAAGCAAAAATAACCACATATATTTTTCGGACCCTTTTGTCTTAGGCATTTCCTTGAAGAACCTAAATTTAAATCTTCTCTCCCAATTTATTGTGAGTGAAAAAAGAAAAAGAAAAAGAGCCATATAATCTATTTTTTAAAATATTAAAAATGAGTGCACCAAATCAATACGTGTGCTGTCATTGAACATGTATCAATAAGTTAATATTTTATTGTAAAAGAAAACACTTATTTTTGCTGGATAGAAAATAATGCTAAAATAATTAAACAAGTGATTTAAAGTTTTGTTGAGGCCGAAGATTAAAAGAAGAGTATTCTATTTCCTTATTTTTATTTTTTTGAGAAACTCCTTACTTCATTATTAAGGAGTATGCCACATAGAAACTTTTTTTTGAGAAGGAACATAGAAACCTTTTTCTTTTTTTGAGTAAACTTAAGATAACGTATATATATGTACTGAGCAACTTTTATTCCGAAGATTTATCAACCAACATGCTATAGTTTACATGCTTGGAATTTACACGTGGAGGTACTTTATTCTTGAATTTTTTTTTAAAATTTTTTTTGGCTATGAAAGATATATTTTCGCTAAGTGGTCCCCAAAAATTTTATTAAAATTAATTATTAAGAAAATAAAATTGATATTTTTGAATATAAATAAATAATAAATATTAAATACTAATTTGTTATAACCTTTGTTTAGATGGAAGGTTAAATGAATAATTCTTATTTTCCTTTCAAAAAGAGTAACACATGAAACTAGTTAAAGATGAGGTAGAAAGTTAAATGAAAGAATTCTAAAAAAATACGTCACTGCAACATGGTCGCATGGTCCTCCCATAAGTTTTAATAATTTCTCTCACGACAAATTTATTCCACCCTACCCATTAAAAAAAATCAAATCAAATCCAACCATCTTTGAAAGGACAAGGAAGACAGAGAGGGTCAAGAATGGAGGGGCTTGTGGCCTACAAGATAAACGAAGGCTAAAATTCAATTTACTCTCCTGACTTTTTACCTCAATTGTCAAATTTGACCGTAAAGTTTAATTTTTGTTAATTTAGTATCTAGTTTAAAATTAAGTCAATCAAATCCTTTTGTCTAAATTGTTGATAAAAGTCATTTAAATTATTTTTAAAAAATTTTAATTGAAAATATTAATGAGATGCTCCATACGATAGATCTTGTTATTTGATAAGTCTTGACTCATTTTGACAAAGTGAGGGACTAAATTAACAAAAAAATAAACCTTAAAAATTAATTTGACAATTGAAGTAAAAGTTAATGGACTAAATTGCTTTATTTTTTAAAAGGCCAAAATTTAGCTACAAATTTAGTTATAATTTAAGGCTATAACCTTATTCAATATTTTTTTATTAGAGGTGAATTATGCATAAATTATAAGATTTATTGATCATATAGTAAATAATATCCGATTGACACAAAATTTGATATATATATTAAGAGAGTAAAAAACATGCAATTCAATGGTTTGATTTTCAAAATATATAGTAATGTTTATTTTTTTTAAGGAAGTTGTAGCCTTAGGATACAACCAATTTTTGTAGCTAAACTTTGTCATAAAAAAAGACAAAATTGATTGAAATATATATATATATATATATATATATATATAGAGAGAGAGAGAGAGAAGGTTTCAAATTCAATGTTTATGGATTGTGGTCGTTGATGAGTCCCATTCCCATATGAGTTGAGCATTGTAGCATAACGAATAAGACGGCACAATAACTCAAGAATCAAAATTAGCATAAGCATAAGCATAACAAGTATTTTAGTCCTTACTCAAAAAAAAAAAAAAAAAAAGTATTTTAGTCTTTCAGCTAATTCATTTTTTATATTCTATTTTTTGTTGTTTGCCTATCATTTTCTAGTGCCTATTAGTACTCGCATCTTTGTTAATATAATAATATACATACACAAACATTTAAGAAAGAAAGAAAGAAAAAATGTTGGAATCCGGCGGGTACTGTGAATTTGTCATAATATTAGGTGCACGTGATTACCAAACTAAAAGAGCAGTTAGGACCGGAGTGGAAGTGCAATTTGCATGTTAAAAATCTCCTAGAAATTACCGCTTTTTTTTTTTTTTTTTTTATTTTAATCAATTTCAGAGGTTGGCAGAGAAATTACCACTTTGCTTGCTTAGTAGATTTTTCATTATGTTTCTTTACTGAATGAGTGGAAGTTTCTAATTTGAATATCCACATTGATTATTCCCTCTTTCAAGTACAAAGGTCAAATAACGAAAAAAAACAAGAAAGACTGTAGCAAAGTCTGTTAGGTGAGAAAAACGCGGGTCTAGCTACCTTTTTTTGCACAGGAATCATATAAACTGGTTGGTACCTCACAATTAGAATGGTAGCTTCTTAGATTAACTAGTTTCGATCAAAATAATTATATATATATATATATATGTATATATCAACGTACTACTACATCCAAGTGAGTGTCAAAACTATAAGTCAAAAATTATCTAGTCTAGTAGTGGGATTGGCGGGTCTAGGAATTTTTATATTGGAAATTTGGAATTATGGGCTCTGCTGAGTATCAGCCACTGCTACTTGGTCTGGACTCACATTCTCGGATTCCTGATCTTTCATCGATTGCAATTGAAGAATTCTTGGAACACAGACCAGTGGCAATTCGATGGTGGCCGCGTTTAGTGGGTTGGGAGTCAAGGCTCCTTTGGCTTCTATCAGGAGCTTCTATTGTTGTTTCCATATTCAATTACATGCTAAGTTTTGTGACCCTCATGTTCACTGGCCATTTGGGTTCTTTGGAGCTTGCTGGTGCCTCTATAGCTAGTGTTGGAATTCAAGGTCTTGCTTATGGGATAATGGTAAGATTTCCATAATTCTTTTCAGGTTGTTTTTATTATTAAATTTTTATTAATTTGACTTGACACTGGAAACACAGTTGGGCATGGCCAGTGCGGTCCAAACTGTGTGCGGACAAGCATACGGGGCGAAGAAGCTCGCGGCAATGGGTATCATATGCCAAAAGGCAATAATTTTGCACTTGGGAGCAGCAGTTCTGCTCACCTTCATCTATTGGTACTCAGGACCACTCTTGGTAGCCATGGGGCAGTCAGCGAGCATAGCTGAGGAAGGTGAAGTTTTTGCACGAGGTTTGATACCACAACTTTATGC
This sequence comes from Castanopsis chinensis, assembly GCA_032878915.1. NCBI lineage: Eukaryota > Viridiplantae > Streptophyta > Magnoliopsida > Fagales > Fagaceae > Castanopsis > Castanopsis chinensis. The sequence goes on along the minus strand of JAVQMG010000106.1, from coordinate 3,316,235 downwards.
ATTTGCAATAAGCTGCCCAATGCAGAGGTTCCTCCAAGCACAGAACATTGTAAATCCTCTGGCTTATATGTCTGTTGGGGTATTCATCTTGCACTGTCTACTATCATGGTTAGCAGTTTATGTTTTGGACTACGGCCTTCTGGGAGCTGCTTTGACACTAAGCCTCTCTTGGTGGATTCTTGTCTTGGTAAATGGGCTTTATATTCTTTTAAGCCCCTCTTGCAAGGAAACTTGGACTGGCTTCTCTACAAAAGCCTTTAAAGGACTTTGGCCTTATTTCAAGCTCACTGTAGCTTCTGCAGTCATGTTATGGTATGTGCAAAACCTCTCTCTCTCTTCTTTGTATTTTCTTTCATTTTAAATAATTATTCTTCTAATTTTCGGATAGTGAAGGGCCTCACTCACAAAACAACAAAATTTAATGTCAACTTCGTATCTACATTCACGTGCCATAAGAAATTATAAATACTAGTAGACCAGTTCCTCAAAAAAAAAAAAAAAAAACTAGTTGACCAATATTTGCGAACTACACTCACAAACTCTCCCTCACCACTTCCACAATCTTTGCAATCACAAATACACTCTATTTTTTGCTAGGTCAAACACAAATACACTCACAATCACGAAATAGTAAATGAGAAATTATATGTCAATAATATTTTTATAATACTTTTACAATAAATCTTAAGTGGTAGTTGTTAAGGTGAGAAAAATTAATTTAAATTGTGGATTCAAATTAGAACCAATTTAAACTTACCACCTATAATTTGTTGTAAAAGAGTTGTGATAATGTTGTACACTTAATACTAATTAATAGTAAACTCTTTGGGTAAAAAAAAAAAAAAAAAAAAAGAAAGTCAACTCTCTCTCTCTCTCTCTCTCTCTCTCATATATTTCCAAAGGTACTAGCTACATTTAGTCTCCAAATATAATTATATATTTACATCTTTTAATCTTGATAAGGAAAAGATTTAGCCTCCATAAAGAACTATATAGGTGTCTATATATAAGGCTCTAATTCTTATTTCTTGGTGAATAAAGATATAAATTCTTTGTTAAAGAAAAATTTCTTCTACACCAAAAAGACTAAAATAAAAAAAATAGAAAACCAGTAGTGTTTTTGTTTTTGGTGTAGGTAGGGTTTGAACCCAAGTTCAGTCTGGTCGATGAGAAGAGACTATATTAGTTGAGCTATTACATAGATAATTAAGTAAAAATAGAAATTTGAGTCAAATTTTTAACATTTATTAATTTTGATTATAATGTTTATGCAGTTTGGAGATATGGTACAACCAAGGATTAGTGCTTATATCAGGGCTCCTCTCTAACCCAACAATCGCACTAGATTCCATATCTATTTGGTATGTCAACCTACTCCTGTTTGTAAAACTTTACCCTTTTCCGACTATTGTTACCTGACTCACAAATTCTATTGTACATATATATTTTCAGCATGAATTATTTGAATTGGGACATGCAATTTATGTTGGGGCTAAGCGCAGCAGCAAGGTGTGTGAGACAAGAAAAAACAGATCCAATTTAATGGGATAAATATATTTTTTTCTTTTCTTGGCCAACTATAATTAGAAAGTAATAATGAAATGATAGTTATTTTTTATTATTATGGATTGCAGTGTACGGGTGAGTAATGAGCTTGGGGCAGGACATCCAAGGGTAGCAAAATTTTCAGTACTAGTAGTGAATGGAAGCAGCATCATCATTAGTATAATTTTCAGTGCTATTGTTTTGATATTCCGGGTTGAGTTAAGCCAGCTTTTCACAAGTGACACTGAAGTTATTGACGCAGTGTCGAGCTTGACTCCATTGCTGGCAATTTCTGTTTTCTTAAATGGCATTCAACCTATACTCTCAGGTAATAATGATGTACTAACAAAACCAAAAACAAAAACATGCTGGTAATAAAAGCATCATTAATTATTCAAAATTTTCCCTTTTTGGGAATTTCAGGTGTGGCAATTGGGAGTGGATGGCAAGGTGTGGTGGCTTATGTTAACCTTGCCACTTACTATGTAATTGGTCTACCAATTGGATGTGTTCTTGGCTTCAAAACTAGTCTAGGAGTAGCAGTAAGTTTAATATCTTTCTCTCTCTCTCATTATTAATTATTTTTGCCTTATCAACAATGGAGTGGTCATTTTCAGGGGATTTGGTGGGGGATGATTATTGGGGTTCTTTTGCAAACGGCAGCTCTAATTATTCTTACAGCCAGAACAAATTGGACTGCTGAGGTAATTTATTTCTTTTCATTACTTTTACCTTGAAACGATTTGATAAATTATCACTTATTCAAAAGCTTAAATTATTAAAAAAAAAATCGAATTAATTTACCCTTAGTAAATAGGATTTAACACGTGACAATTTTTTTAAATAAAAACTAAAGTGGAGACATGTTTTGACTGAATCTGAATGTTTTTAGACCTAACACTAGAATTTAAGGTTTAGATAGAGTTTTAACTCAAAAACCATTTAATCTAACAACTATATATATATATATATATATATATATCGGACTTTCGTTTTTTTTTAATTATTTTTTTATGTTTTTTTTTGGGTAATACAAGGTAGTTAAGCTCTTTATGTGGTTTTCAAAAATCTGTTGATGTATAACTATGTCATGTCAGTCATAGTCAGACTAATTATAGTGCATTTGACAGGTTTTTATCTATATCATTTGTCTGATGCTTATATTATATAGGTTCAAAAAGCTGCTGACCGGTTGAAGAAATCTGCAGAAGAAGATACATTGGACTTGGTAGCTGACATATAATATAAGCATGTATATGTCTTGACTCTTGATCAACAATTTAGGTTGTGAAATTTGTGTTTTCTATAGAGCGTCAGCGTATGGCTAATGAAGATTTAGAGGATTGTTTGGATATGTTTATCAGAGAATACCTATTCTTTTTTAGTTTTAGACAAATGTGTTTGGAAACTCGTGATCGAAAAACAAATATTTTGGTAACATAATCTGAAAATGCATTTGAATGAATTACCTGAATTAATCTAGGAAACTTTAAAGCTGTTTATCTTAATTCTACCAATAGTATATTTTTATGCACAAAGTGCTTGGAGATTAAAGAGAGAGATTCTGTGGTAGAATGAACAACGTATTAAAGTATTATGTATATATTTCTAACAACCTAAAAAAAGATGCTATCTTAATGCTTCCCACGACATGGCGGCTGCTTGTTAGTGGTCTATAATGAACCTTTTGTTTTTTATTTTTAGTGCTCTATAATGAAGTCGATCGATGTATATCCTGTAATTAGGTAATAGCTATATATATATATATATATATATATAGAAAATTATAATAATTATCTTATATTCTCGCAGTTTGTGAGACTCTTAAGATGTGTAACAGTTACTAGGTGCATAAAATGTCTTCATCTCATACCAATATAAAAATTAGACAATAAGACAAGAAGAAATTATAGTGAAAATCACTATTATGGCCTCCAAGAATGTTGTTAACTCCTATTGATAACACCGAAAATCATCAGTCACACGATCCTCACGTGCTCCAAACAAGACCTGCACAACACAAAGGAAAGAAAAAGAACCTACGAAGAGTACTGGTGTGGTACTGACCAAAGACCCTCCGAAGGTTAAGTTAGAGAACTCTTTTCACTACTCTAGAGTGCCAGAGCTGGGATCAATTACGCGTACCTTGGTTTGTTAGGGTATTGGGGTTTTTATAGTAGCATAGGGTTGACATTCGTTTCTTGGCTTAGAAGATGTTTTCTTGTGGGAGTCTTTTTGATTAGGGTTTATCGTGGGGCCTAAGATATTTTCTTATATATTCATACGTGGAGCCTAAGTAAAAGACGTATTGGACCCGTCAAGAGTTTCTCTTACCCCCATGAGCTTCTCATTCTGTCTATGTCTTCAGGTTGTCTCATAAATGCACCAAGGATATTGAGGCGCTCTTGTCATCTTTGGGATGGACTCATCAGCTTTATGGTGGTGTTTACAGGTACACGAGCAAGACTGTCAGATACAATCAGATCCGTCAACTTTACTTAGACTTCAAGAATTACCTTTATCAACTGCCCCCCACTCTATAATCCCATCAACTTTAGCTGACAGGTTGTGGAGTTTGATTTACCGTTCTTTTATCACAAATACATTTTTCGAGGAAAGGAGTATTTATTGATTGATTCCTCGAGCAGCCATTAGTAAATGTCAGGACACGTGGCTCAAGCTAGTTGGCCTCGCTTTCGGACGAGGGTGTCGCTTCGTCTTCTGTGCACCTCTTATCCTATATATACTTTGCCTCTTCCCCTCATTCTTCTTATTTCAACCTTACTGATTTGAGAGAGAGAGAGGGAGCTCGTTATTTTTCTTCCATCATCCTACTCATCTCGTCGCTTTTGCTGTCGTCGTCTTGCTAAGGCCGTCATTCTCCAAAGGACTGTCTACTAATCTTCATAAATCTTCCCCTCTTTTTATTTCATTTTACATTTTGTTTTTGTAGTTTGGTCGTTGACTCTTTAGAGAGGCCGTTAACTTAGGTTCTTAGAACACCTCCGTCGCTTGTAGGTGTAGATGTCTAGAGAAGCGATGAGTGAGCAGTCATCGGTCCGTGAGGGAGCGGGCTACTACGAAATCTTCCAATCAGGTCATGAGCTTGAGGAGGGCTTCTCCTGGTCAACAGAGAGGGAGTCATCAGCCCACTCTCCTAACGAAGAAAAAGAGAGTTACGAAGGAGAGGTAGGTAAGGGAGAAAAGGGAGAAGAGGATGACGAGGACAAGGTTGAGGGTGACGAGGGGGCTACTGAGGGAGATAGTTCAGGAAGCCCAGATGGCCATACTCGTCCGTTTATCCTGCCCATGATATAGACTGTCAATGATTTTAGGTCGATGATGACACTTAATATTTTTAAGGACCTAAAGGATTATTAACAAATCCTCGAAGATATTCCCATTTGCCTCCCCGAGAAGTTTGAGAAGTGTTATTCGGGGAAAACTGCAGATGTCGGCATGTATGATGCCATGTTTGGTGCCGAGTTGAGGTTGTTGCTGACAGTGTTACACCATTAGTTGGCCAATTTTTTAAGAATATCCGTCAGCCAGATAGCTCCTAACTCTTGGAGGATTTTTATTGGGGCGGAAATCCTCTGTGGTCGTCTTAGCGGCGGAAACCGCCAGCTTACATTGGACGAGTTCTTTTAGTGCTATCATCCTCAACACATCGCCTTGTCCCAATGAATATTCCATTTTGCAGCAAGGAAGAAAACACTAAGGCTGGTGTCAGACATGCCTGACTCTAATAGGAAGTGGAAGAGTAGATATTTTTTTTGTACAAGGGACGAATTGGGTATGTCGTCCAGAAGAGTGGGTTACCATGCCTCATGGTTTTGACAACACTTGGGTCATTGTTAAGGAGTTAGGTTTAGTGTCATCTGCTTTTACTTTGTTTTCTATCTTTTAGAATTAATGTCGTCTACTCTTTTAATCTGATGATGCCGTCTACTTCTTTTTTCAGCAAGCGTCCATCCACGCATAACTGACGAGCAAGAGGAACTCATCCGTCAGGTCCTTGAAGTTCCGAAGAACGGAAGTGCAGGGACTTGATTACTCTTGATACACTGCACGCCTATTGCGGTGGTCTAGAGGCAACGCCAGCAGCACATAGATTAAACAATTAATCTCGTCAACGTAAGTGTGTTGATCACTTTTTGGTTCGTCACCATTTGTTTGTCGTTTATGCATCTAACTTCATCAGTCGTCCTTTGGAAAAATGGAGGCAGCTAGAATGAGAGCCTCAATTAGGGCAGTCGCTGCCTGTAAGAGAGAAGAGAAGGGTAAGGAGGTGGCAACCACATTATCTCCCAAGGTTGTTTAGAAAGGGGCGCCCAAATGCAAGGCTGATGGGAATAAGGACCAGCCCCCAAAGAAGGGCAAGGTTGCCCCCTCAACTGATAAACAATTGAAGAAGTCGTCGCCTCTCAAGCAACGTCATGAGGCAGGCAAAGGCTTGATGACGTTGACAGGCCCCATCAGCTAGGAAACCCGTCGTCTTCATACTCACAAGGATTACACCATCGAGATGGTCGAGTCGATTATCAAGGAGACGAACCTAGACCCTTGTGGTAATTAGGAGATTGAGGACCTAGGGTCGTTAGGTCTTTTTGACCTTTCTAGGGTATGTCTCTTCCCTTTGACACATATACGCCTCGTGACTCTTTATTTCTTAGCTGACGGTAATCTTACTTTGTAGGCGATGGTGCGTATGAAGGCACTCTAAGATAGGTGTGTTGCCGAGGAAAGGGTGATCCATCGCCTTAGGAAATGTAATTATACCCTAACCGATGAGCAAGCATAGTACAAAGAGGCCCTTTGCATTCTGAACAAGGAAGTGGAGGACTTGAAGAAGAAGGTGATGGAAGAGGCCAATCTTAGAGAAAAGGCTGATGAGGCAAAGGCAAATTTAGAGAAGGAGCTGATAGCTCTCTACGAGTAGGTGGAGACGGCTAGAGCCGACTCCGTGATGGAGTTCAAGGCTTCATAGGAGTTTATTGACTTTTGTGCTGTCTATTATGGTGACGGGTTTAAGGACTGCCTAAAACATGCCCAGTCCGTCTACCCACACTTGGATTTTTTCAAGGTCAGCATGGACGATCCCTTGCCATCTACTCTGGCTGGTGGCACTATCCCTGAGGAGAACGACGACTTTACCTAATCAGAGTGGGATCCAAAGGATGATAGTGTACTCAACCTGCCATGGAGAAGCCTAATGCTTATTTAACCCCGTCCCATGAAGCTCAAGATGTTGAAGATCCTCTTTTTCAAGTCGTCCAGGATCCTTTCACTAAGGGTGACAAGAATCCTTCAGCCCAAAACGTCTAGGACCCTTAGCTTTTTGTTTTTCATAATTTACTATGTACTCCGTCCATTTTCCAGAAAATGTTAATGCCCTTTTGTTTTCAGGCTTTTTATTGTAAACACTTTTTATGTTATGGCGTTTCTCTACATCTGTTGCTTTATTTGATCTTTATGTATTGCTTTAGTTGATATCTACATGTCTTGATTGGGTATGCTTTCTGTTATGTGAATGTATCCTCCTTAAGGACTATGTATATCTATTTTTGGATACTAGGGCAATTCCGTCTGCATGTGGACTTAGACTCATTCACATGTGGACTTAATAAGCCTGTCCACTTGTGGACTAAACTCGTCCACTTCTGGCCTTTACCAGTTCGTCCTTTTGTGGACTTAATAATCTTGTCCATTTGTGGACTTGATAAACTCATCCACTCTATGTACTTATAAGAAAATTTTCCACTTTGTGGACTTAAATAATAGTCTTGTCCACTTTGTGGACTTAGTAATATGCTTGTCCACTTTATGGACTCAGTAATAAAATCATCTACTTTGTGGATTTATAATAAACTCATCCACTTTTGGACTTGGTAATAAGCTTGTCCAATTTGTGGACTTATAATAAACTCGTCCACTTTGTGGACTTAGTAATAAACTTGTAGCTTTGTAGGGGCAAACCTGTATACAGGTTATATTTGAATAACTCGTCTTATTGTGATGAATGCATATATAAGTAGAAAATTGTTCCAAAAAGAATAAAACTTAGCCTTTTGGGCTTAAAAAGTATTGTAGATAAGAGTCGACTAAAAGAAATGCCAAAAAGAAAATAAACTGGAAATGAGGAGTAGCGTCCTTCATGTTGTCTTCTACTGGTAGTACTTCTTGAGATGCTTGACTTTCCATGGATGGTGCAATTTCTGCTCATCAAGTGTCTCCAAGTAGTAAGTGCCTTTTCTCTGCCACGACGTGACTCTATAAGGTCTTTCCCAATTTGGTCTAAACTTTCCTTGGGATAGATCTCTTATGGTGCCTGTGACCTTAAGATGAGATCTCTAACTTGGAAGTCCCTGTGCTTGACCGTGGCATTGTAGTGCTTGGCCATAAGGTCCTGATATCTTGGTAGCCTTTGCTCAGTTGTTGCCCTTACTTCATCAACTAGGTCAAGCTGTAGACGTATGGCCTCATCGTTCCTCCTCTTGTCATAATTGTCCACTCTGTAGCTTGTGAGCCTGATCTTAGAGGGAATGATTGCTTCGCTTCCGTATGCCAGTCGAAACGGCGTTTCTCTTGTGGGAGTTCTGGCCGTCGTCCTGTAGGCCCATAGTACGCTTGGAAACTCTTCGGGCTATACACTCTTTGCCCCCTCGAGCCGAATCTTGATGATCCAAAGCAAGGATCAGTTTGTGACCTCAACTTGTCCATTAGCTTGAGGATGGGCAAGGGAGGAGTAGTGGTTCTTGATTTCCAACTATGAGCAAAAGTCCCTAAAGGAGTCGTTGTCGAACTGCTTCCCATTTTCTGACACCAAGACCCTAGGGATCCCATATCTGCAAATGATGTTTTTCCAGATGAAGCTTCATACGTTCTTCTCTATGATGGTGGCCAGGGATTTAGCTTTTACCCATTTGGTGAAGGAGTCTATATCGACTATTAGGAACTTAAGCTGTCTCAATGCTATCAGGAATGGGTCCATGATGTCCAGTCCCCATTGAGCAAAAGGCCAATAGGCTGCCATTGGGGTAAATTCTTCTGCAGGCTACCTGATGTCATTGCTAAACCTTTGGTACTTGTCGCAGGCTTTAACATAGGTCTGTGCATCTTTTTGCAAGGTAGGCCAATAGTACTCAACTCGAATCATTTTGTGCACTAAGGACCGTGATCCTGAGCCACAGATGCCTTCATAGACTTCTCTCGTGACATAGTCTACTTCTTTAGGGCTCAAGCATCTTAGGTATGGGCGGGAAAAACCCCTCTTGTAAAGGATGCCCTTTATTAGGATGAATCGTGCTGCCTGAACCTTCAGTTTTCTAGCAGCCTCCTTTCCGTCGGGTAGGGTGGCGTTTTTCAAATAAGAGACTATTAGCGTAGTCCAGTTGCTTCCTGAGTTATCTCTTGTACACTGACATCATCGATCAAAGGAGAAAGCTGAACAAAAGAAAGTACCTTACCGAGGATAAGCATAGTTGATGCAGCTTTAGCTAGGCGATCAGCTTGTTTGTTTTCCTCTCTTAGGATTTGAATGAACTTGGCGTGCAACTCGCTTACTTATTTCTACACTTGCTCTAAGTGCATCTTCATTCTTTCCCCTTTGCACTCATAGTCATCATTTATCTGACTGATGATCACTTGAGAGTCGCAATGTACGATCACACTTATTGCTCTTGCGGCTTTAGCAAGGTCTAGTCTTGCCACCAATGCTTCATATTCGACCTCATTGTTTGTTATTAGGAAGTCGAGACAAACTCTGCACTCAACCTCGTCTCCTTCAGGGGAATGGAGCACTACATCGCCTCCTCTAGCATGCCTGTTAGATGACCCATCCGTGTGAATGGTCCATTGATGATGTTCTTTTGCCCCCTGCCCTCTCATAGTAGTGAACTCCGTGATGAAGTTGGTCATTACTTGCCCCTTTATTGCAGTGTGCGGGCGGTACTGTACATCGAACTCACTTAATTCTATCTCCTATAGCGCCATTCGTCCAACGGCTTTAGGATTACTTATTGCTCATCGCAGAAGCTTGTCAGTCAAAATGATGATAATGTAAGCCTGGAAATATGGCTTTAGCTTATGGGCTATGGTAACTAAAGCAAATGTGAGTTTCTCCATTGGTGGGTATCTTTCCTTCGTGTCTCGGAGTGTTCGACTGGTGTAGTACACAGGTATTTGTGCCCTATTTTCCTCCCTGACCAAGGCCGCGCTGACGGTAGCCGGGGATACCGCCAAATAAAGGAACAACTCTTCCCCAAGCTTGGTGGGACTTAGCAATGGTGGGGAAGAGAGGTAGGTTTTTAAATCCTCGAATACCTATTGACACTCGGCGGTCCACTTAAAGGACTTCTTCAATGTACGGTAGAAAGGTGGGTATTTGTTCGTTGCACGTGATACAAACTTATTTAGCACTACTACTTTGCCGTTGAGGCTTTGGACTTCCTTTACACTCCTTGGTGGCGTCATTTCCATAATGGCCCAGACCCTGTCGGGGTTGACTTTGATACCTCTCTGAGATACTATGAAGCCCAAGAATTTTCCAGCCGTCACCCTGAATGCACACTTGCTTGGATTGAGCTTCATGTTGTAAAAGCAGAGGGTGTCAAAGGTTTCCTTGAGGTCGTCCAAATGATCGTCCTCCCTTCGACTTTTTACCAGCATGCCATCAACATAGACTTCAACATTCCTTCCAATTTGATGTGTAAACATCTTGTTCATTAGCCTTTAATACGTTGCACTCGCGTTTTTGAGTCCAAATGGCATTACTTTGTAGCTAAATAGCCCTTGGCTTGTGACAAAGGAAGTCTTCTCTTGATCAGCTTCATTTAGCTTGATCTGATTATAGTCAGAAAAGGCATCCATGAAGTTACCAACCGGTGGTGAGTTGTATAGTCTACGAGAATGTCAATCCGTGGTAGCGGGTAGTTGTCCTTGGGGCATGCTTTGTTTAGGTCTGTAAAGTCTATGCACATTCTCCATTTCCCGTTGGCTTTCTTGACCATCTCCACATTGGCTATCCAATCAAGGTAATATACTTCCTTGATAAAGTTTGCATCTTGCAATTTGAGGACCTCTTCCGCTAGAGCTTGGTCCCGCTCTTGGGCGAATACTCTTCTTTTGTCGGACAGGTGGAAAAGTAGGTGACACATTCAACCTGTGTTTTATGACTGAGGGGTTGATCCCTGGCATGTTCTAATGACTCCAAGCAAAGACATCCTGATTTTCCCAGAGAAAATTTGTAAGTGCTTGGTTGACAGTCAGACTGACAAGGGTGCCAATCCTAGTCGTTTGGTCGGGTATGAAATCGTCAAGATGTATTTCTTCAAGTCTCTCAGTGGGCTCTGACACTGCTTGATGTTCTTCTATATTCATGGCCTAAAGATGGTTGTTCATCTCCAACATGGCTACGTAACATTCGTGAATGGCCACTTGATCCCCATGTAATTCTCCTACTCCGTAGTTGGTAGGGAATTTGATCATTAAATGGTAGTTTAAAGTTACTACTTTCCACAAGTTGAGGGTAGGTTGTCCTCAAATGGCATTGTATGCGGACGAGCAGTCGACCACCAGGAATGTCATGTCTTTAGTGATCTACTAGGGGTAATCACCAACCGTAACAGGCAACATGACTGGGCCGAGGGGGAGTACCCTTGTTCCTCCAAAACCAACAAGTGGAGCGTTAGTCGGTACCAGTCGTTCTAACTCAATCATTATCTACTATAATGCTAGGTAATAAATGATATTCGCAGAGCTCCCATTATCAATTAGGACCTGGTGTGTGTTATAATCCCCCACTCGTACGCTAACAACTAGTGCATCATTATGCGGGTGGTGGAGACGACGTGTGTCTTCCTCTGAAAATCCAATGACGGGGTTGTCAACCCGTGCCATCTTGAGGATGACGCCTTTGAGCTGAATGTTCTGAACCATCCTTAGGTAAGTCTTGCGAGCTTTTTTAGTGGAGCATGAGGTTGTAGTTCTGCCCACGATCATCCTTATGTCTCCTATGGGAGGCTTGGGACGTTCGTTCTCTCACTGTGTAGGTTGCTCTTATGGTGTGTTAGTCCTCTCTTTGCTGATGAACCTCTGCAACCTTCCTTGCCAGATAAGGGCATCAATTTGTTGCTTCAAATCATAGCAGTTAGATGTGTTGTGCCCATGATCTCGGTGGAACCAACAGTACTTATCTCGGGACCTTTTGTTGGGATCTCTCTTTAGCTTCTTTGGGAATGTCAGGGCTCCTTCGTCCTTGATCTGCATCAAGACTTGATCAATCCGGGCATTTAAAGGCGTGAATTTTGTAAACCTCCCAATGGGGGGTTTGGATCGTCCATCTTCTCGTCGATCCCTAGTCCTTGTTCTCTTTCGTACTCTATCCTACCGTGCTTCCTCTTGTCTTTCCCTCTTTTTAAGTCTATCTTCTTGAGCCAGCAACGCATCTTCAGCATTCATGTACTTGGTTGCCTTGTAGAGTACCTTGATATAGTTTTGGGGTCATTTTTGTATAAGGAAAATAGAAACTTAGTGAACGCTGCCATGAGTATCTTATCGTAGGCTTCGTCAATCGAGAGTGCCTCCTTATTGAAAGGTGCTATGTAGGATCTCAGCATCTCCTCCTCCTGTTGTTTGATATTCATCAAGCACGACGTGGTCTTCTTGTGTCTGTGCTCTCCAATGAAGTGCAAGGGGAATTGGGCACTTAACTCCTTAAAAGTGCCGATGGAATTTGGCTTCAACTTACTGAACCATACCCTTGCAAGACTTTTTAGCATTGTTGGGAAGGCCCGGCACATAATTTCATCTGTCACCCCTTGTAGGTGCATTAGTGTTTTGAAGGTCTCCAAGTGATCGAGGGGGTCCTTACTGCCGTCGTAAGTTTCCACCTAGGGCATGTGAAACTTTGGTGGAAGGGGGAATGGGGTAACAGATGTAGTGAAGGGCGAGTCCATCTGGTGGACCAACTTATCAAGATCATTTGATAACTGCCCTCTGAGGGCATTCATCATGAAGTCTATCCGTTCCTTCATCATTTGCATCTCGGCGACTATGTGCAATAGTGGAGTCATATTGCTGGACAGCTTGTATCCTGCTGCTCTTGTCTAGTTGAGGCATTGCTGCCTTCTTGCCCTTTTTGATTTTTCCTCTCGGCACTGGTCCCTTTCTACTCCTCCTCTTGGGTGTTAGGCAACGCGTTCTTTTGGCGCAATTGGTTCTCTAGGTCATAATTTTGCTTGGTAAGGTGTTCTACAGCCGTAATGAGCATTTGAACTTGTCTCTTGAGGGTGGTGGTGCGCAGGTCGTCCCCTTGATTGTTGGTGGTCATCATTGAGCGAGTAAGTACCATGCAACTCTTTGTCTGGGAAGCGATAGTCCGACTTACTTCCTATTGTTCCCACAGATGACGCCAACTGATGATATCGAAAATCGTCAGTGAGCCACAGATCCTCATGTGCTCCAAACAAGACCTGCACAACACAAAGGAATGAAAAAGAACCTACGAAGAGTACCGGTGTAGTACTAGCCAAAGACCCTCTGAAGGTTAAGTTAGAGAACTCTTTTCACCACTTTAGAGTGCTAGAGCTATGGTCAATTATGTATACCTTGGTTTGTTAGGGTTATGGGGTTTTTATAGTAACATAGGGTGGCATTCGGTTCTTGGATTAGAAGATCATTCCTTGTGGGAGTCTTTTTTATTAGGGTTTATCGTGGAGCCCAAGATATTTCCTTATATATATATATTCATATGTGGAGCCCAAGTAAAAGACGTACTGGACCCGTCAAGAGTTTCTCTTACCCCCGTTAGCTTCAAGTCGTCAACTTCTCATTCCATCTTTGTCTCTAGGTCATCTCATAAACACACCAAGGATCTTGAGGAGCTCCCGTCAGCTTTGGGATGGACCCGTTAGCTTTATGGTGTCGTTTACAGGTACATGAGCAAGACCGTCATATACAATCAGACCCGCCAGCTTTACTTAGACTTCAAGAATTACCCTTATCACCTATAATAGATAAGATATACAGTGGCCCAATTATTAAGATCTTTTGATATTTGCAATAATAGAAGACTGAAATGTAATGTGATTTATTATTTATTTTATAGGGTCTGGCTCATCTCTTGTTAGAAACCCTCCTGTTATCTCCATTTTTTATTTTATTTTATAATTTATAGATAAAAGACACATGACAATTAAATGATCTAATAGTAGAAAAAAAGTCACCTCAAACCATCCTATTTTTCATTGCAATCTCTTCTCTCTCTCTCTCTCTAACATCACTATTGGGGCCCTCATAGTCTTAGTCTCATAGACTACCTCCACACCATTAGGACCTTACCTCTTCCTTACACTGAGCACATTGCACGCTTTGACTTGGGCAATGATGATATAGTAGCGGTGGTGACGCAATTGTCTAATGTGTGTGTGTGTGTGTTTTTAAGTGGCACAACAATGAGTGGGGAGGAAGGCTTCTAGTAGATTGAGGGTATGCGTTCACTTTATTTGGGCCAAAGATGGCATAAATAGTGATTTTGGCTATTGCAGCGATGCTATGTTGTGATTTCCATTGTGAGTAATTTCTTTAGGTGTTGTTGTTAACAAAAAGGTATGATGATGGGATTACGGTAGAGAAGTAATTTTTCTATTTTTGTTTTTTGTATTTGTTTTTGTGGTTTAAGTTAGAGATAATGGTAAAGTCAAGTCGCACATAACAGCAGATGACTAGAGTTTACAATTTAAATTTCAAATGTAAGTTGCACTGTAGATAGTGTGTGTGTTGAGGGGGGGGGGGGTGGTGGGACATGGTCACCACATGGACTTTGGGAGGAGAAGAAGATTTTGAAGATCTAATTTCACAACATGGGCCTGGTCCATATGCAAATATAGGAAAGCCAAAGCCCAGAAGATGAGAGGCCAACTAGGCCAGTTATCGAGGTAATCCGAGGAACCTATTTGTCTCGAGACAAGGTGGCTCAACATAAAAGCGACTAGCTGACTCACTGAGGATACGACTTCAATATCTTCCCTGAGGAATGAGAAGAAGAAGACGCAGAGCCCAATGTAACAGTCACCTCTGCATTAATGAGTTCTTCCTATCTAATGTCAGTCTCATTAAATGCTGAATGACTAGTTTGAACAGTAAGAACACCCTAAAAGTTTGCCTCGTCCTGCTGTGGGAGATAAAAGGAAGAACCTATCCAAGACGATTGACTTGGAGAATCTTCCAAGTTGTCAAAGAGAAAAGAAGGCAAAGCACAAGTCGTCCAAATTTGAGGTCATCAATCTAGGCCACATCATCCCTCCTGCCTCCTAACAGCTGTCCATCCAAATTCATGACGTGGACTCGTCTGAGTCTGTCGATGTTATCTTGTCCATAACCACTACTAATACCTCGTCTCAGCCTCCTCCAGATGACACCAACAGGAAAGGGATCTAGAAAAGTTAGGAAGAAGAACAAGAGAGAGAAATAATGACTGCACGAGCTTATATTTTGCTCTAGAACAATCATTTGTACCTCAGGAAACCGATTTTTATCAATTAAAGTGTCTTTTTCTGCTTTCTTTACCTTCAATTATCTGTCTAATCTTTCTATTATGGAATTTCATCCATTTTATTAGAAATTGGTTGTGTTAATTATTCTTGGTTTATATTTTTGACTCCCTCAATTGGCACCGTTCGTGGAAAATTCCACCAAGTAGTAGGATGGGAAGCTAGTTGAAGCTATAATGGCAAGCGAGGGAAGAAACAGGGCTCCAAGGTCACCATAGCCGATCATGTTTGTTGGGTTGGTCTATTGAAATAGGAGGATGCAGTAGGGAGAAAGGAGAAATAACCGAGATGAATCAAGGTGGAATTTGAGTAGAGAGTTGGTGCCTCCTTCCTAGCAAAGGGAGGGATCAGAAACAAACTTTGTAGGACCCTCCCAATCTAGTAGGGTTCAGGAGATAAACCGCTTAAAAGTGCAACTATTGGCCTTACAACGAGATGCAAGGTGCTGTGATGGAAACAGAGATTGACAATTGATTAGCCCTAGTGAAGGGGAATCTCGCGGAGGGGAGAATACTCTAGGCCATCTTCGGAAATATCAAGAAAGGTAAAGCTCCCCACCTAGTAGGTATAGGGAGAGGTTAGCCTCACCACCACGTAGGCACGGGGAGAGGTTAGTCTCCTCCATTAGCAAGCATAGGAAAAGAGTGGATCCCCCCTCCCCCCCCCCAAACGGAGGAATAGGCATAGAGAGTTTTCCCCATGCAAAAACATGGAAAGAGTTGTGTCCCTAAGAAGAAATTAGGTGCTAAGGACTTAAGGTGAGCCTTCTACCTTGTAGAACATGATGAATGAGGCGATGAATAAGGCCTTGCAGTAGATTTCTCGTTCTCCCATCTCTGAGGAGATTGAGAGTTTGAATTTACTCTAGAGGTTTGTGAGGTCAACTTTCATTATTTACAATGGGAAGTTTGATCCCGTAGAGCACGTCAACCACTACAACCAGAGTATGGATATTTACTTCAGAAATGAGGCTTTAATTTGCAAAATCTTTCCTTCCAGCCTTGGACCCATAGTCATGAGGTGGTTTGACGGATTAGAAAAGGGGTCCATTCATGGCTATGACGAGTTAACCTGAGCTTTTGCACGAGTTTCGTGACATGTAGCCGAGTCCCAAAGCCTTTTTATTCTTTGATCACCATGTCTATGAATGAAGGAGGGACTTTTAGAGTTTATCCAAATTGCTTTTGGGAGTTATATAATAAGATTGGGGGAAACAATGGGGTAGTCACCACCAGCACTTTCAAGGTTGGGCCTCCCATTGATTCTGAGCTGAAGACCTCCCTGATCCTAAAGCTAGTCACGGATTTGCAAAAGTTGATAGAGAGAGTTGAGGAGTATAAGAGGTTAGAGGTTGACTAGTTGCAAGCTAAGTCAAAGGCCAAAGCACCTGTGACTGAAAGAAAGGAGATACGAGTAGATCACCCCCCTCCTCGGCCTAGGAGCAAGATGAGTGGGGATCCATCCTGAAGGAACCAGAGCCTTTTTTGTTTTCGTCATTGAGAGAGGGGTCACACCATTGAGGATTGTGGAACCTTGAAGTATTTGAGATCGAAAAGAATTCATGTGGGTGCCACAAAGACTTGAAGTTATTTGAGGTCTCAAAGAGTATAGATGTGATGCTAAAGAGAAAATTCATCTTCTGTTAGTTTCAATGTCAAAAATACGGATCCACAATCCAAATTCCATATAAATGTGCCAATGACTGCAGGTTGTTAATCAAATAGTTTTTGAAATGTTGTAATAGACCTTCAAATTCCACATTAACTTTTACTTACAATTGCACTTTTGATTTATTTTTATTGTTTATACTATTGTATTCAATATTTTAATCCATCTTTTTTAATCGTCCTATTGTTCAGCAGACTTCTTGTTACAGCAAGTATACTTTTGGTCTATTTTTATTGTTTATACTATTGTATTCAATATTTCAATCCCATCTTTTTAAATCATCTTAATGTTTAGCAGACTTCCTGTTACAACAGGTACACAAGTTTGGAATGAATACTTAAATCTAAGACCCGTGATAGTACAAAATTTTCTATTGGCTTTAGTATAAAATTATGCATGAGTGCATGAACCATGTTCCCATATTTGTCAATGTGCATGTCAATTTTAGTTTTTGTTAGCCTTTGTTTTTGCTACTGATATATACACTTTTTTCTTTTTTTTTTTTTTTTTTTTTAAAGACTTTTCTATCGTTTTTAGAGACTTTCGTATCTCAATACTGCTTTGGGATGTACTCATATTTGGTTTGCAAGTTGTGGTGGGTTATATTTATCTTCATACACCTTTCTATCTTAAAGCTTTTGTAAGTGTCACAGATTTTCATTTTTAAAAAAAAGTGCCACAGGTGCCCCATTAAATGGGTTAAGCCATACCATCATCTCAAACTCCATTAGAGGGATTAGGTGCATGTTTAAATACATCTAAGTTTGTTAGGGACATAAGTGACAGAAATAACGTGAAGTAAAAACAAAATTAAATATGATGGTTCAAAATACAAATTTCCAAATGTAAATAGTAAAAAATAACTCAACTTAAAAAGTCAAAAGTGTACTTTAGTAATTAATTTAACTAGACTTTGAGTACACGTTATCTTCAATTTTTTTTTTTTTTTAAAGATCATTGCTTTTTATTTATCCTAATTCAAGGTTGATGAGTGGCCTCACACACGTGCTCAGAGAATCTTCTATTTTTTTGATAAAGGTTAATAATTTATTTCATTATAGTTTGAGATTATTACATTTTCCAATCGCCAAAATATCTAGGGGTGTGATGAAAAAATTATTTCACACACAAACGCATAATACTCACCACATCTCTAAGTTTTTTTGTGATAGGAAAATGTAGTATTGCTAAATTATAATTGAAGGATGTTATTAACTTTTACTGAAAAAAATAGAAGAGTCTCACGCGCGTGCTCAGAGACTAATAGTATATATAGATTTGTAAAAAAAATTTAGGGTGTCGATCAGATTTACCGCAGAGACATTGAATAAAATATATATCTTAAAGCTTACTACTTCTTAAAGCTTACTACTTATAAAAAAAATTATTTTTTACCCGTGGCAGGATCTTATAGAGAAATTGAAAGTGTGCTTAACCGTACGCCTTTAACTAATCAAAACATCCAAATACCTAAACAGCTAAACAGTCTATTTAGTCTAAGCTAACTCGTACACTGATTAAAAAAAAAGAAAAAAAAAGAAAAAGAAAAGTATAGGGATATAAACGAGTCAAGTCAAGCTAAATATTAAAAAAGTTCAAATTATATATTTAAATTTATTTTTAACACAATTTTAGTTTGGGATCTAATAACGCCTTAAAATGTATATTTATTATATATTTATGTGGGCGTTATCTCCTTATTACCATGTTTAATTTGTATAATTAAGCCATGGTTTGCATTAGTCCTTATTATTTATCTTCATATAATTTCTTGAATAAGATGTCATTCATTGCTTGTAATTTTCTACTTTCAAGAAATCATGTGAAAAATATGAGTTTACAAGAGTTTCTGAGAAAATAGAGGCCAACTAGAATTAAAGAGGAGATAAATGACCATGCTTAAATATCTAAGGAGGTGTAGCTAGAGTTCTTGGATCGTCTTTCATGTTTGGAAGCTTCAAATAAGGAAAGAAATCAAAGAGGTAGAATCTAAAAAGGAAAAATCAGATTTGAGTACTGATCAGTATTTTGGGCTTATCTCTCTCCTCAAAAATACAATTTATACAAGGCTAGATGGGTTGGAACCATGACTTAAATATTTACTACTTTCCAGTGTTGAGTTTTTCAAAATTCACAATTTTTGAGGGCCGAAATTAACTCACAGTTTACTGCTGTAAATTTGGACGAAAATTAAAATAGTAAAAGTTTTATTTTCTTTGGACACTTTGACATTAGGGTTTTGAAGGGAGGCTATGTAGAACGAATTTGGAAGAAGAAACCTTGTATTTTCCTTTCTCTAATGGCAGCTTAAACTCTTTACTAGGGCTAGGGTTTATGTTTCTTCTATACGGTATGAATATTCAATGTGATTCTTTCTAAGATTTTATCAACAACATATTTGATTGTTTAATTAGATTTCTTTCGATGTATTATTTCTTCCATACTTTCAATAAGTTTAATCATGTTTTTCTTATTGTTTAGATGAATTTATAATAGTTTCAAATAGAAATCAGGTTTTAAAGTGAATGAGTTTTTCTGAATACTTTTCTAACCGCATTATTTAACTAGGTTATCATGCGTTTTGAATTGTCTCAGTTTAACTAAATCATAAGTATTTAATTTTATAAGAATAATAAATTATGAAATGTATAATTTCTTAGATCACAAAGAATTTCATATCGATATAGGGTAACACTTCGATGCCCTAGTATTTACATTATTGATTTAAATAAGTTATCATTGTTATTCTTATTTACAATTACACAATTACTAGGCAAAAATTATTCTTTAACTTCACCAAAAGTTTTTTTTTTAATTACATTGTCTTTGAATTTACCCTGCTCCTTGTGGTTCAATCTTGGTATTTTGAGAATTATATTGGTATGATCTCCTACACTTAGGAGTGAGCAAGCAATTTTGGCGCCGTTGCTGGTGAGTTGCTTCATGTTCAGAGGCAATTTTTGGGAGCAAAGCACAACTGGTAGAAATTCTTTTATTGGTAACTTCATTCCATTTTCTTTACCCTTATATTTTATTTTTACTATTTTTTATTATTTTAAATTTGATTTGATTTGATTGTGCATTCATTGTTGCATGAGCATTTGGGTTAGAAACAAGAGAGGCAGATTAGAAATTTTTGAGACTTACTTTGATAATCTTTTTGACACACCATCAACATCACCATCACCTTTTTCATCAATCATGGGTGATGAAACATGTAATAATCATGAGGCGAATAGAAGAACTATGTATGAACTATTGCAACCCACACAAAATTTTGTTCCTTTATGCATCGTATTTTCTCCTAATGCACCAAATGTATAAGTGAAACAAGGTTTATTAGCAATACTTTGACTTTAGGGGATAAGAAAATGAAAATCCTTATGTTTATGTTAGAGCTTTTGAAGAGCTAATTAGTAGTTTCTATGCACAAAATGTTATTGAGACTGCTGAGTTACATTTCTTTCCTTTTTCTTTTAAGGATAAGGCAAGAAGTTGGCTTTACACCTTTAAACTTAGGTCTACAGGTAATTGGGGGGAGATGACCCAAGAGTTTTGTAAGAAACATTTTCCTCCCTACAAAGTCCAGCAAGTAAAAAAAAGAAGGATAGCTAGTTTTGTCCAAGGAGAGAACGGGACCTTATACCAAGCTTGGGAAAGGTAGACAAATATTTTCAATTTCTGCCCAACTCATGAGTATAAAGATGGAGGTTGGTTAGTTATTTTTATGAAGGACTTACACCTAGGGACTTACAATTTGTTCAACTCTCATGCGGAGGGGACTTTTTACAAAAGGAACCTAAAGATGCAATGGATTATCTCGATAAAGTAACTGAAAACTCTAACACATGGACTGGACCTAGCCCTATGGACTCTATTGACAGGGCTAGAACTAATACTACCACTTCTAGTGGAAATTTTTCAACTTGAGGGAAGATGATAACATGAGTGCAAAAGTCAACATGTTAACTAAAGAAATTGAGGCACTCAAAATAAAAGGAACTAAGAGTGTTAGTGCTACCTTTAAAGAGGACCCAATGGAGGTGTGTAAAATATGTCATGAATGCTACAAATGAATGTGCATCACTTTCATCATTCTTGAATGTGCCAGAAGAACTAGTACATGCATTTAATTTATATTGGCCAAATAATTCTTCATATTCTAACAATTATAACGCAAATATGTGAAACCATCCATATTTGAGTTATAAGAGTGACAGTTTGTTGAATCCTCTTGTTCCAAGGAATTTTAATTCACCACATGCATCATCATCATCATCTAGACCTTCCTTAGAGGATGCACTTGGTACTTTCATTCAAAGGCAAAGTGAGCAAAATCAAAAGTTTGAATCCATGCTCACTAGGCTAGATGAAGAGGTAAGAGAGACAAAGAGTCATATAACTAGGCTTGCAAATTCATTGAGTGGGACAGAGAGAGGGAAGCTTCCTTCCCAAACTCAACCCAATCCCATCAATCAAAATCTAAAAATTGGCCCTAAGGATAAATATGAGGAAGTAAATGTTGTTTCCATTTTGAGGAGTGGTAAAGAGATTGATAAAAATTCTCCTTTTGTAACTAAGAAATCTAAGGAGACTCTAGTTGAAAAAGAGAATGATGAAATTGAGTCACTTGGGCTTGATGACATTGAGCAATGCCCAATCCCTCCACCATTTCCACAAGACTTAAAATTACATAAGAAATTGGACACCACATCTGAGATATTAGAGCATTTACATCAAGTCAAGATAAATTTGCCATTATTGCATGTTATCAAGCAAGTGCCTGCATATGCCAAGGTAATTAACGACCTATGCACCATCAAGAGAAAGCATCATGTTAAGAAGACCGCATTTCTAATAGAACAGGTAAGTGCAGTTATCCAACATAAGACCCCACCAAAGTATAAGGATCCAGGTTGTCCTACAATCTTTTGTACTATTGGAGATTACATCATGGAGCATGCATTGCTAGATCTTGGGGCAAGTGTTAATTTGATCTCCTTTAGTGTATATCAAAAACTTGGACTTTGTGAGTTAAAACCTACTTAAGGACCCTAGGGATAGTAGGATTTTGAAAGTAAATGAACAAAGGTTAAAACCATACTTAAGGGGAGTTATACCAGAGGAGGAGACTATGTCACTTGAGATCCCCGCCTATTGGGATGCAAAGTAAACTTTCATAGAACCTTCTGAAGTTGTACCATATTTGTTTTAATTTTCTTTTCTTTTTGCCTTTTGTTTTTGTTTTTGTTCTTTGCTTTTGTTTTTTGTTTTGTTATTATTCTTTTTTGTGAGCTAACATTTGTAGGTGTGAAAGAAATTTCAAAAAAAAAAAAAAAATTTAAATGCTTAAGGTAACTTCTTTCCTTTTTACTTGAATTTATTTTGGTTTTGATACATTGAGGACAATGCAATGTTAGTTGGGGGGAGAGGTTTAAACTTTTTGCTGCACCTTGCATGATTTATTTTCCATTTCTTCTTGGTTTCAACTTTTCAATTCTAAAAGAAAAAAAAAACCTTGGATTTGAATGTTGAAGAGTTATAAGTTTATTTTTATGTCATGTGATGGAATGAATAATGCTGAGTTGGTTATACTATTTGTTACATTAAGGCCCCTTCATGAAAAGAAAAATTGGAAACTTTTGAGCACAATAGCCGGGTTAGCGGGCGGTAAGATGTTGGATATGCATGGATCATGAATAAGCTAGATATAAGCTGAAACTTAACCCATATAGAGAGTTCTTGAGCCTTGCTATTCTTTGTGAGAGTATATCTTTGTTTGAGCTCTTAAATTTCTTTCATATACTTCAGTTTTTGTAAAAGATCTTTATATATTTTTTGATTGACTACTAGAAACATTATGGGGAGATATACTATGATCCTACTTATTTTTTTTTCTTAGACATGCTGGTTTATGTGGACTTTTAGGAGATGAGAGCCTAAGACCACCAATTTTTTGTCACCAGCTAAAAAATATTTAGCCTACCTTTACATTAACAATCGTCACTATCATTTGAGCCATGAGAAATACTTCTACAATACCACAAAACATTTTTATTTATGGGTATTCTCTTGGGAGTTCAAGTTTTAAGCAATTGATGTGTTTAGATACCACCATTGTCTCTATTTTCTTCCAAAAAAAAAAAAAAAAAAATCAAAAAGAAGAAGAAAAAAAAAAAAGAAAAAAGAAAAAGAAAAAGAAAAAGAAAGAGGAGACATACATAATCAATCAATAAATCATTGGTATCTTACACATCTTTCATGTATTTCAAAAGGGTTACATGGCTGAGTAAATATTATTTTGATTCAAGTTGGTTATTATTGCTATGAGTTGGGTTTGGCTTGAATTTTCTGCATTTGATTCATATATCTCATATTTCAAAGAGAGCAGTTTTGCCTTTACCTAGCCATAAGATTATATTACCACTGAACTTAAAGTCATACTTGATCCTAAAGGTGCATGGTTGGTATGTGTTTGGGATTAAAACTAGGGATGTGAATGGTATTAACCTCATGTTTCTAGGAATTCAATATCCATGCCAAGAGATTTTTTTTCCATTGTTTTAGTGCCTATTTTTGTATACACATGTTCTATTCTTTAAACTTCTTCTTTCCTTTTCGTTCACATGTGATGAAAGAGAGAAAAAAAAAGCCATTACTTCTATGTGTTCTTTTAGAGTGTTGATGACTTAAGAGGGTTTTGGAGCAGAGACTCTAATCTAGATTATTCTTGGTCTATCCATGTTTGGAAAAGCCAATTTGATTGGGTGGGCTATGCACACACGCACTTCAAAAGTGAAGCTAATGAAAACTCTTTAATATAATGAATAGTATCCCAACTCAAAATTGAAAGTTCATTTGTTTGATATAATGATATAATGAGTTTTCTGCACCTGATTCATATATATCATATTTCAAAGAGAGCAGTTTTGCCTTTACCTGGCCATAAGATTATACTACCACTGAGCTTAAAGTCATACTTGATCCTAAAGGTGTATGGCTGGTATGTGTTTGGGATTAAAACTAGGGATGAGAATGGTATTAACCTCATATTTCCAGGAATTCAATATCCATTCCAAGAGATATTTTTCCATTGTTTTAGTGGCTGTTTTTGTATACACATGTGATATTCTTAAAACTTCTTCTTTTCTTTTCGTTCACATGTGATTTGAAGAGAGAGAAAAAGAAGCCATTACTTCTATGTGTTCTCTTAGAGTGTTGATGACTTAAGAAAGGTTTTGGAGTAGAGGCTCTAATCTAGATTATTCTTAGTCTATGCATGTTTGGAAAAGCTGGTTTGATTGGATGGGCTATGCACACATGCACTCCAAAAGTGAAGCTAGTGAAAACTCTTTAATATGATGAATAGTATCCCAACTCAAAATTGAAAGTTCATTTGTATGATATAATGATAAAGCAGACTAACACTTGCTACAAGAATTTTTAGGAAACCTTTGACTTTTGTGGGTAGTGTCACTGCAAACCCTCACTAGAGTAAACTCGTCCATTAAGGGTGACTTAGGGGTTCAAAGACTTGCTGCACATGGGAAGTGTCGTCATGTAGTCTATGAAAGTGGCTTATATTTTAGTTTTAATTTTTTACTTTCAGTAGACATGGGTGCTTTGTGGATTGTTAGGGATTAGCAAGATTAAAGTTGGGGGGGGGGGGTGTGTGATAACGCCTTAAAATGAATACTTGTTATATATTTATGTAGGTGTTGTCTCCTTATTATTATGCTTAATTTGTATAATTATGTCATAATTTGCTTTAGTCCCTATTATTTATCTTTACATAATTTCTTGAATAAAATGTCATTCATTGCGTGTAATTTTCTATTTTCAGGAAATCCTGTGAAATAGATGAGTTTATAGGAGTCTGTGAGAGAATAGAGGCCAAACTAGAATTAAGGAGGAGAAAAAGTACCATGCTTAAATGTCTAAGGAGGTGCAGTTGGAGTGCTTGGGTCATCTACCATGTTTGGAAGCTTCAAATAAGGAAAGAAATTGAAGAGGCAGAATCTGAAAAGGAAAAATCAGATTTGAGCACTGATCAGTATTTTGAGAGTATCTCTCTCCTCAAAAATCCAATTGACACAAGGATAGATGGGTTGGAACCGTGACTTAAATATCTACAACTTTTTAGTTTTGAGTTTTTCAAATTCATAATGTCTAAAGGCCGAAATTAACTCAAAAATTACTGCTGTAAATTTGGACAAAATTAAAATGGTATTTTCTTTGGACACTTTGACGTTAGGGTTTTGAAGGGAGGCTGTATAGAATGAATTTGGTAGAGAAAACCTTGCATTTTCATTTCTCTATTGGCAGCCTAAACTCTTTTCTAGGGCTAGGGTGTGTGTTTCTTTTATACGGTATGGATATTCAATGTGATTCTTTCTAGGATTTTTATCAACAACATATTTGATTGTTCAATTAGATTTCTTTTGATGTATTAGTTCTTCCATGCTTTCAATAAGTTCAATCATGTTTTCTTATTGTTTAGATGAATTTCTAATAGTTTCAAAGAGAAATTAGGTTTTAAAGTGAATGGGTTTTTTTTGAAAACTTTTCTAACCACATTATTAATTTAGATTATCATGCGTTTTTGAATTGTCTTAGTTCAACCAAATCATAAGTATTTAATTTTATAAGAACAATCAATTATGAAATATATAATTTCTTAGATCACAAAGAATTTCATATCGATATAGGGAAACACCCCGATACCCTAGTATTTATATTATTGACTTAAATCAGTTGTCACTGTTATTCTTGTTTACAATTACCAGACAAAAATTATTCTTCATCTTCACCAAAAGTTTTTTTTTTTTTAATTACATTGTCTTTGAATTTACCCCGCTCCTTGTGGTTTGACTTCGATACTTTGAGAATTATATTACTACGATCTCCTGCACTTGGGAGTGAGCAAGCAGGTTCATTATCAAAGTAGATTACATGTTCAAACTCAGTTCATCTTCTTATTGAGCAAGCTCTAATTTGTTAACAAGCTACTTAACTTAATTTTTTTCCCTAACATATTGTGAGGGTCCTTTTTTGGACCGTACTTGGGCCCATGTAGAAACAAGGATCCCATGTGTTTTACTTGTTGTTTGGTGGACTAGGCTTGGTTCGCCGAAGCTAAATGGGGGCTGATTACGAATCAAGTTATGTGCAAGTCACATAAATCTCCTCAAGGCAAAAAATATGATTCCTCTGAAGCAATAAAATACCATTATAAGTGTTTTAGCGCCATAAAATGACCCTTTACTCTACAAAATAAGTAAAATAAGTATTCATAATATTCACAATGAGAAGGAGATTGAAATAGAGTATTTGAGGCTTATCTTTTACTGTGTGAACATTTAAAAGAGTTCCTTCACTTGGTACTCCAAGCGTACTGAAATGGTACCTCGGGCGTGAAGTCGTGGTTCCCAGGGGTACTAGGCCTGTAAAAGCTCAGGATTTGGATTCTCTAGACTATATGATCTTTCTCCATGCTTATTATGTAATAGAGTTTTGTCATTTCCCTTTACCTCTATAAATCTTGCATAAGAACACACTATACAATACACATATCTTCAAGTAATTGTTAGTTTCTTAGATTACGATGTACATTTTAATACATAAACACATATAAAAATGAATTTCATAAGAATGATTCAGCCACGAGGATCATAGCCCCAATTCTTACAGACTTAGTGCTTTTGCACAACACTTCTGGGATTTGGAAGTCAAGTCCAAGTGGCTTTGCTTGGGCATTGCCTTCCAAGATAGTTAGGTGAGGAGGATTTTTGTGGGAGAGAATGATATTTGATATGTGCATGTTTTGGCATATGTTTCTTTGTATGCTAAGTGATATTTTCAATGATCTTAAGGATATGGGACAAATTCCTCCACCTTGGTTCTCTTATTTTGTTTATTTCTTTCTCTTCCTTGCTGGGCTTTTAAAACTCTAAGAATATGTGTTTTGAACCTCTGAACTCTTCCTTTGAGTCCTCATTTTTCTCCCATCCGAAACCCCCCTTTTCTGCTATGCCTTGTGTTCCTTTTATAGTAGACCTGGTTTGGTACACCGGGCAAGGACGTCCCAGGTCTGTTGGGTAAAACTATGTCCTCTATGACTTAAAAAGGTGCATTGGGCAGATGTTTAGCTTATTTAGGCAATTATAACTCAAAAGGGGTATTTGGCTTTAGTTACAAATGGAAGATTCCTTATTGGAAAGTCAAAAGAGGGGGTGGACTACTCAATACAATGGATGACAATTTTGGTTGAAAGTGACAATTGAGAGGAAATTATGGGGAGGTGTCATGCACATGGGGGAACTGAGCTTTTCATTGGTTCATGCATTCCAAGCAAATGTATAAACCAAGGAAAAGTTTCAGGATCCTCCTTTCACCAGAAATCACTCCCCTATTGACCAAACCATTCCTCCCTTACTATCCACTCGGGATCCCACAGGCTTGGATCATGGGTTACAAAGATAATACCTGGTTTGTTGCTGAATTTTTAATGGCTTTTTTTTTTTTGAAATCTGAACATACATAGGGTCTTGATGTTGATTCTTCTTGCTACATATCCTCTGGCCTGACCAAGATCCTTGTTGCATGTCCTCTAGTCTGACTGAGATCCTTGCTGCATGTCCTTTGGCCGAGATCCATGTTCGAGATCCTCTTCTCTTTTTCTTTTTTATTATTATTATTTCTTTATTTTTTCTTCCTTTTGGTATTTTAGGCCTTCATGGTCCTTCTTAGCTTCATGAATTGGGCTTTCCTTTGTTAAGACCCACGGTCTTTCCTTACTTTTTATGGAATGAATTTTCTTGTAAAATTTTGGTCCTCAACATTAGCCCATCGAGCTCGTGGGTTACTTGTAGCCCACGCGCGAGAAAATACATTGTTCTTGGACACTTTCCTGGTTTGTAGAAATAATGTGTAGATCAAATAATTCTTGAGGGAAACGCCAAAGGAATTGCTACACTTCTTTCATGGAATGAACTAACGTGTTGCCAAAAATTGAAATTCACCTTCATGTTAGTATTAATTTGTAGATTGGTATTCAATTTTCCATAAAACAAATCAATTTTGTCAAGCCGACAATGAAGTATTCATACATAGCCAAAATTATATTGGTGGTGCATTTGATGCTAAGAGTACATTTCTAGCACTAATGTTTTTGCTAGCATTTCTAGGATATGCTTTTTTTGAAAGTAGCATACAAAAAATCTCATTGGATGCATATTAAATCTCAATATAAGATAGCATTGCTTTGTCAACAAGATTTTGTTTGTTTTACAAAATAAGTTGAGTGAGGGAAGCCCCCATGAACTTTGCCAAAGATATTCTATGCATTGTAGTACATGCTTGCTATGGCTAAGGTGAATAACACCATGATGCTTGCCACATGGGACCATGATATTATAAGTCATTAAATCATATAAACATGTTGATTTAGAGTCTAATCAATGCTAGCTATTCTTCTCAAAATGTATTAAGAGATAGAAACTTCCCTGAGGATATGACTTAGAAGGCTTAAGAACATCTCCACGCCTTGATTTAGCTAAAGACCTTGCTTTTCTGGTGGATGCTCTTGATCTTTGCCTTATTCTTTTTCCAAATTGTGAGAGATTGTATAATTTTTCAGATTGCAGCAAATTATTCACATATCATGCCACCAATTATATTGTTGTTGTATTGCTATGTACCATATAGTTCATGAGCCAAAGAAAATAACAGTGGCTGAACTTATGTACAGTAAAGTTTGCACTAGACTTCTCAATTTTTATCAAGTGAAAGATATATCTAAGGAAAATTTTCAATCTTATCTTAGCCCCCGGTGTATGCACTGGAAAAGCCAATTGCCAAATAAGATATAGCAATAAAAATTACCTCATGTATATGAAACCATGTGAGGATTCCAACAACACAAGAATTTCAATTTTTGATTTTTGATAATTGGTCAAGTAAGAAGACCAAAATATTAGAATTTTCATTTTAATCTACACAAATAAAATATTAGTGCATGGGTGATACCTCTTGCACAACTTTTTGGAGTGTTTTGATATATTCAAACATGGTATAAATGAGTGGGCTTATTGAAAGAGTACCTTTCTTTTGTTGAATCGAAGTACCTCTATGCCTTTGGTGAGTTTACACATTGTAGGAGGAGGAAAATGTTGCTAGCTGGTTTGCAATGTAATTGACTAATCTCTTTGTATAGAGATTTGCAAAAGTATCCATGCTTTTGCGGCTTTGAGTGATGTACTCTTGGAATTTTTTTTTTAAATTACGCCTTCTTTGCTTCCTTACACTCCCTTGAACCAATTCCTTTCAAGGAGGTCAATCTTGTACACTTTATACAGCCACTTATGGCTTTTCAAACCCACTCGAGGCTTTTTCTCTTTGTACCCCTTGTTGAGTCTTACTTACAATTTGCACCCTTTGCTGGGATGTGTTACAGCTTGTACCTATTACTGGTACGTGTTACAGCTTGTACCCATTACTAGGATATGCTTACAATCTGCACACATTATTGGGACATGCTACGGCTTGTATTCATTGCTGGTACGTGCTACAGGTTGTAGCCATTGCTGGTACGTGCTACAGGTTGTAGCCGTTGCTGGTACGTGCCATAGGTTGTAGTCGTTGCTGGTACATGCCACAGGTTGTAGCCGTTGCTGGGATATTCTTACAATCTACATGCATTATTGGGATGTGCTATGGCTTGTATCCATAAACTTTTGCTTTTGATCAGTTTCTTGGTTGTACTTGGAAACTTTTGCTCTTGGCCAATTTCTGAGCCATGTATTTAGGAAATTTGTTTTAGGCCAAGTCCTGGGCCAAGTACATGGAAAGTTTGCTCTTCCCAAGTCCTAGGCCTTGTCACTTGGAAAAATTTGTTTTGGCCAAGTCCTGGTCCAGGTACATGGAAAGTTTAATCTTCCCAAGACTTGGGTGTAATACCCGAGAAAAAAAAAAAGATTTAAAAAGAGAGGTATTTATGTAATTTTCTTTGTGGGGCCAATTTTATAATTTTTAATTATATGGGAGTTTTTAGAATATAAGGTTGAAACCCTAACTATATATAAGCTTATTAAAGGTCAACGTATAGGGAGAGATATTTTGAGAGAGGAGACTACCCAAAGGACTGAAGTAGAGAAGGATTGACTACATCCTTAAGGTAAGAGCTTAAGAAATCTTGTTCTTTTGTCAAATTTAGATTTTATGTGGTATTAGAAAATTTTCTTACGTGGGTATTTTGGCCAGTAGTAAAACTATTTAATTACTTGAGAGTTTTAATGATGCAAACAAAGAAAAGTTTGGATTTATTTTTCGGTAAACTAGACGCTGTTACTACAAATTTTTCTATGTTCAGTAACTTAATCTTTTTTTTTTTTTAATACCTTTGTGCGTTAAGCGTAGAGAGAAGCCGCATATTTTCTTAAAATGTTAGGTGTTTTGCGCAGACTTTCTTTTAGTAACAGTGCTGAAGTAGTGGTTTGATGAAAAAAAAAAGGTTGTTTTTCCCGTAAGGCCATGTGCCTAACTGTACTTGGAGTTGGCAGGTGGCATGAGATTTTGAGATGATAATGGTGGCAGAGAAAAAGAAAAAAAAAAGAAAAAAGAAGGAAAGTTGTACACGTAATTGTGTTCAAGTGGTGTTTTTTTTTTTTTTTTTTTTTTTTTTTTTTAAATTGGCTTTTGACTTTATAGGTATTCTGTAGTCTATATCCCTAGGAAACTATTTGTAGCAGAAAGTAATGAAAATATATGATATGAATAGGTGAATTTTTGGTGTGAGATAACAGTGGATAGTTATCTATCTGGCCGAGTACCATTATAAGTTCTTCTTAAATTATTTAATTGTTGAGTAAAAATATTTGAAAATTGTTTTAATTGATATCTAAGGATTTGAGAAGATTTGTTAAGGAAAAGTTTCTTTTGGAATAGCTTTTGGAGGTATGTAACCTTATCCTATTTGGTTTTATTTTGCGTATTTTAACTACTAAAAATTGTATATAGTTGTCACAATTTTATTTCTATTGTATTACTGATTTCAAGTAAAGAATTGTCACAAATATATCTTAATACTGAATATATGATGTATTTTATTTAGTTTTTTTT
This sequence comes from Castanopsis chinensis, assembly GCA_032878915.1. NCBI lineage: Eukaryota > Viridiplantae > Streptophyta > Magnoliopsida > Fagales > Fagaceae > Castanopsis > Castanopsis chinensis. The sequence goes on along the minus strand of JAVQMG010000106.1, from coordinate 3,285,351 downwards.
TTTAGCTATACTGATTCAAAGTAAAGAATAAAGAATTTTCACAAAATATATACGAGCATTGAATATAAGATTTATTTGATTTAAATTTTTTTTTTTTGTTTGCTATGTTGATTTAAAGTCAAGGATATAGAAATATCACAAATATATTTGAATATTGAATATATGATTATATATATATATGTGTGTGTGTGTGTATTTGAATAAGATGTATTTTTGTTAGAAACTATGATTTCATATATATGATTATGGACAATCTGACTATGAATTGATTCTGATACCCAAACCAATGGGGGTTATTCATTGGTACTCTGATATCCAGCCAATGAAGGTTATTCATGGGTATTCTGATACCCAAACCAATGAGATTTATTTATTGGTACTCTGATACCTAGCCAATAGGGGTTATTCATTGGTACTCTGATACCCAGTCACAGGAATATAGCGTGACCATAGTCATAAGATTGTTAACAATATGAATTACATTTGAATATTTCAACCATTTGAGTCCTTAAAACTACATATGTGAATTTGAAAATGTTTGAGTATTTGAACTATTTTGAGTCATTAAAACTGCTTATGTATTTTTGGAACCTATTATAAGTTATGGTTTTTGATATATGGAAAACTGACTACTTTCTAACTATCTATAATATATTTGTAAGATTAAAGTATGTGATCTATTTGTAACTTATTATTTTAAGACTATGAAACTTCTTAGTTATTTTTGAAAAAAATCCACAGTATATTATAACTTTTGAAAACTCATATTACATCTTATTATTTTATAGTTCTATTGCTTGATAGAACTAATTAGGACATTGGTTACTTATTGAGTTGTCAACTCACCCCCACCCCCACCCCCTCTTTCCCCTTTCAGATTCTGATAAGGAAGAGTAACTTATGTTTGGGCTTCCGTTGGGATGTGCGCGTGAGTGAAGTTTAGGAAATCAATGGAATAAGATTTGAACTTTTATGTTTAAAATTACCTTTTGTGTAGACCTTTAGATTTATAGGATTTAGTTTATTTTTATCTTAATGTTGGAAGATTATTATTTGGCAGGAAACGAACCTTAGTGATTTTTGGGATTGGATGGTCATCTAATAGTTTTATATTTATTGGCCAATCGTATTATGTACGCGAGGTTTGATTTTGTTCCTTTTAAATTATTCGAGATCTATTCATAAACAAATTGTTGAGGTATGTTGGATTTATTTGATTTAAATTTTTGAGGATAAATTTTTAGTGCTAAGAAGGCCTTGCATACTTGTAGGGTGATTACTTTATAAGCGTGTGGCAGTTGTCACGTGCCTATCTTTATAGTTGGGTTTGGGGCGTGACACTAGGCCATGCCAATTTTTTTTTTTTTTTTTGTTTAGCCAAGTCCTAAGCCAGGTACATGGAAAGTTTGCTCTTTCCAAGTCCCAGGCCATGTCACTTGAAAAAAATTTGTTCTGGCCAAGTCCTGGGCCAAGTATATGGAAAATTTGCTTTTCTCAAGTCTTGAGCCATGTCATCTGGAAAAAAAAAAAAAAAATCTGTTTCGGCCAAGTCTTGAGCCAGGTACATGGAAAGTTTGCTCTTCCCAAGTCGTGGGTCATGTCACTTAGAAAAATCTGTCCTAGCCAAGTCTTGGGCCAGGTACATGGAAAGTTTGCTCTTCCCAAGTCCTGGGCCATGCCACTTGGAAAAAATTTGTTTTGGCCAAGTCCTGGCCTAGGTACATGGAAAGTTCGCTCTTCCCAAGTTGTGGGTCATGTCACTTGGAAAATGATTTCATGGCCATTGAGTTCTTTTCAATCTTCGGAAAAGGTTCCTTTGTAGCCCCCCATTCTCAAGTGGGGAAACTGAACTGATTTCTTTTCTTTTCTTCAAAGGGTTATGGATTTGTTTCCTTCTCCAAGGGTCTTCTAAAATATCCCCTCTTGGCTATGAACAAATCCTTCATGGAAATACTATTCTTTTATGAGTCATCTAAGGCTGCTTTTACTGGTGAACTGATGGCTAGGAGGAGGTCCACCAAGATGATTTTATCATGGTGTTTTCTTCAAGTGGGGGATCCTCTTGCGGGCATACTGTCATGGTACCCTAGGCGTGAAATCATGGTTCCCAGGGGTACTACGCCTGTAAAAGCCCAGAATACTAATTTTCTGAACTATACGATCTTTCTCCATGCTTGTTATGTAATAGAATTTTGTCATTACCCTTTACCTCTATAAATCCTAGATAATACACACTATACAATACACATATCTTCAAGTAATTGTTAGTTTCTTGGATTAGGATGTACATTTTAAATGAATTTAAAAGAATGATTCAGCCACGAGGATCCTAGCCCTAATTCTCACAGACTTAGTGCTTTTGCACTAGACTTGTGAGATTTGGAACTCAAGTCCAAGTGGCTTTGCTTGGGCATTGCCTTCCAAGATGGTTAGGTGAGGAGGGTTTTTGTGGGAGAGAGTGATATCTGATGTGTGCATGTTTTGGCATATGTTTTTGTGGGAGAGAGTGATATTTTGAATGACCTCAAGGATATGGAACAAATTCCTCCACCTTGTCTCTCTTATTTTGTTTATTTCTTTCTCTTCCTTACTGGGCTTTTAATGCTCTAAGAATATGTGTTTTGAACTTCTGAACTCTTCCCTTCAATCCCCACTTTTCCCCCATTCGAATCCCCCCTTTTTCTGCAATGCCTTGTGTTCCTTTTATAACAGACCTGGTTTGGTACCCTGGGCGAGGACGTCCTAAGTCTGCTGGGTAAAACTATGTCCTCTGTGACTTGAAAAGGTGCATTGGGCAGAGGTTTAGCTTATTTAGGCAATTATAACTCAAAATGGGCATTTGACTTTAGTTATAAATGGAAGATTTTTTCTTGGAAAGTCAAAAGAGGGGGTGGGTTGCTCAATACAATGGATGATAGCTTTAGTTGAAAGTGACAATTGAGAGGAAATTGTGGGAAGGTGTCATGCACATGAGAGAACTAAGCCTTCCATTGGTTCATGCATTCCAAGAAAATATATGAACCAAGGAAAAGTTTCAGGATCCTTCTTTCACTAGAAATCACTCCCCTATCGACCAAACCATTCCCCCTTTACTATCCACTCGGGATCCCACGAGCTTGGACCATGGGTTACAAAGATAATACCTGGTTTTTTGCTGGATTTTTAATGACTTTTTTTTTTGGAAATCTGAACATACATAAGGTCTTGATGTTGATTCTTCTTGCTGCATTTCCTCTGGCCTGATTGAGATCCTTATTACATGTCCTCTGGTCTGACCAAGATCCTTGCTGCATGTCCTCTGGCCGAGATCCTTGTTTGAGATCCTCTTCTTTTTTTCTTTTTTATTATTATTATTTCTTTCTTTTTTCTTCTTTTTGGGATTTTAGGCCTTCATGATCCTTCTTAGCTTCATGAGTTGGGCTTTCTTTTATTAAAACCTATGGTCTTTCTTTACTTTTCATGAAATGGGTTTTCTTGTGAAATTTTGGTCCTCAACACATATTAAGCACAACGACTTTCTTTTTTATTTATTCACACATTTATGCTAATAAGTAATAATAACTATATTATGATTAAAATTATATTATTTGAGTTAGTGAGATAGAATGAATTGTTTGAGTTAATGAGATAGTTTAAATCCTATATGTTTTCATTGAAAATATCATAAAGTGTCAATTGAATTGTAGGTAATGAGTGTAAATTTACAATTTTTGTCCAGAAGGCCAAGGTCGTCCATAGCATTAAATGTTAGGTCGTCCATTTCTTTTTTATACAAGATAGAATTTTTACTCTAGCATAATCTAAGTATATGTGTATGTGAAGCTCCTTTTGGGAGACTTGAACCCTGACCCTTGCCCGATACACCCCATAAACACTTATACTTGTGAAGTGACCACCGCACCAAGGGTGCACGGTGGTATGTTAGGTTTTTCATAAGATTTGATGAATGTGAATTTATTAGTATTGTCCATATTAATGGAAGATCAGAGCAATAAATGCATTTATGAGGATAATCAGCCAAAGCGTAACGTACAGACCAATAGACAGAAGAACGTTGGAAGAATTTATCTCCCTCCATTCACAACAGACGCTTTATACAAAATAAATGTAAATATATATATTATCGAGAATAAAGGAGGAGGCTATAAAACCCAAGACAAACAAAGGTAAATAGGTACGCAATCTGATCTTTACATACTAGCCATATTATTCTCTCTTCTTGATCCTATTAAGTGAATCTTTTCACATTTCTAACTTGATCATCGAAGGGCCTTTGGCCAACACCACACTGGTGTGCTCTCCCTTTGTCCATTCTCCAACTTTCTTTGCAGTTTGATTGTTAGAAGAAACCCTGTCATTGTCTATCAGATAGAAGAGAGTACAACTGATGATTTTTTATATTGTCAATAAGGTTGGTGGTGACTCTAAGTAGTGGTTAAAAAGTATTACTCATAACTCTTTAGGTTCAATTAGTGGGTGCACTTAGGGCATTTCTTATTGGAGATTATTTTTAAAAGGTTTTAATACCACTTTCGTAAGAAATAATTACTGCGCACCTTTGGCACGATGGTTATTTCACAAGTATAAGTGCGATGGTTACTCTAAATACTTATGGAATATGGGAAGTAAGGCTCAAGGTTTAAGTTTTCACAAGAGAGCAGTACACACATATATACTTAGATTATTCTAAATTAAATTTTTATGTTGTATTAAAAAAAATTGAAAAATATAGAAAATTGCCAAAAAAAATCAATTACTTTTTATATATTTTTTTATAATCTTTCATAAAAAATTTTTAAAAATATTTCCTAAAGTAATACGTAGAACATTCATTTCTTTTCCCTAACTTTTTTTTTTTTTTTTTGGGGACAGAATTTCTTTTCCCTAACTCAAAATAGGCCACCCCGTGAATTTTATTTTCAGGAAAAAAAAAAAGCGTTAGTTTTGTGCGCACGTGTCTAAGCATCTACATCTGCTCTCTTCCCCAAAAGAAGTACCGAACATCCCGGAGGTCCATCTAACAAGTAGGCACGATAGCACCTACTCTGAGTCAGGTCTATCTAACAAGTTAGCACGGAAGCACACTTGCATCTACTCTCTTACCAATATATATTGAATTCAACTACACTCAGAGTCAGGTCTCTTTCCAAATCCACCGCATCACACTTCAGTTTTATAGCCTTCAGCATTTATTTATTTGTTTGTATTGCTTTAAAAATCTTAATTTTTAAGGGATATATTATTTATTGTTTTATCTATTGTATAAAAATATATAAAATTTTAAAATTACCTTTAAATAAATTTATAAAAATAAATTTAAAATTAAAATAGGGACATAATAGAAATATTAGTAAATTAATAGTTTTTAATTTTAAAAATAAGACTATATTTTAAGACATTCCAAAATATAATAGAAAACAAATAAATTTAAAAGGAGAGAATACGTATTTATCAACCTAACTGCTTGGGTAGAACAAATTCTTTACATACTTTTCTAAGGAAATGCTTTTCAAAAAAAAAAAAAAAAAACTTTTTTTTCCCTTTTTCAATAGACATTCCTCTTAAAATAAGTTCTTAAAACTTTGCTTTAAAAATTCTTTTCTCAAAAAGGTCTTTTTCTAAAAATGCTTTTTAAAAAAAATATGTTTTCTCTTTTCTTAAAAAAATCCAAAAAGCACAAATTTTTTTTTGAAAAATAAAAACCCATGGATCTTTTTCCAATATTTTCAACTTTTCTATAAACATGCCTTTCACACAAAAACTCATGGGATTTTTATTCAAATCTTTTCAAAAGAAAAATCCATGAAATTTTTCAAAGAAAATTTCCAAAACCTTGTTGTTTTTAAGCTATCTTTTACGTAAATAAAAAAGATTTTCAAAAAATAATACTCTTTTCCTCGAACCATTTTCTCAAAAATCATGAGACTCTTTCAAAAGTCAATCTTCTTTACTATAAAAAACAAACCCACGAGTCTTTATCTTTTTTAAAATTAATGTTTTAAAATGAATTTGAAACTTTTCAATTCCTCAAACCATTTTTCGGCTCCCCTAAAAAAATGGCACTTTTCAAAAATATCTTTTCTGAAAAATGAAAACTTGTTTTCCTTTGCAAATTTTGCTTGTTCAAAAGAATTTTTCTCCCTTTCAAAAAATGTGTTGAAGACGTTCTCTAAAATATTCTACAAGAAAAAAAAAAACAATAAAACCTTTCTTTTAAAAAGATGCACCTTTTCTGAACTTTCTTTTAAAAAAAAAAAAGATAATAAAAAAGTTAACTGTTAAGGATATATTTTATGTAGTGGCTAATCCTTTGACAAAATGCACTTTACTTGTATTTGGATAGATCTAGGATGTGTTTAATACTTCAAAGAACATGTTGTTCAAGTCTAGTATTAAAATCATGAAAATTGGACCAAGAAACAAGTAAAGAAAAAGTGTTCACTAAGGCTGGACAGATAGTTGGACACTTGTGGACACCTGCGGATAGCTGCTCGACAGCTTCTTGACAGATAGCTATCTATCGAGATTTAATGAATAAAGCCCGATAGCTGGTGGATTGATCGAGCAGCTATCGAGGTTACGGAAATCAGAATTTTCAGATCTGATTTTTGGACCAGGCTTTTGTATTTGTGTAGAGTTTCTTTTCTCACAACCCTAGACATATATAAGGCTTATTTTTGAGACCGTCACAGAAGAGAATACAAGGAGAACATATGCAAAAGGTGACCGAAACCTTATTCTCTCCGAAAAGAAGTTACTGCGTCTTTGCCCCTTAGGGTTTTGTAACCAAGTGCTTCTTGATCTTTATTGTTGATGAAGTGAAGAACTTTGCAGCCAACATTCTTCTTCCTCAAGTTGGTGAGTGAGTCACGTACTGGAATTCGTGCAAAGGAGTTAGTCACGTACTGGGATCCATGCATCAAAGGGTGGTATTCATATATTGAAGAATTTAGAGGTTCTGAAGCAGTAGAAAGTTTCTGCTGTGAGTTTATCTACGAGGATTGTAGAGTTTAGGGACAAAGGTTTTATACTAGATCTAAAACTTCTCTTTACTATAGTGAATTGCTTTTCGAGAAGGTTTCCCCCCAGGTTTTTTACTGTGAAACTGGTTGGTTTCATTGGTTTTTCTGGGTCATCATATCTTGCCTTATTTATTTTTCCGCTGCACTTATATTTGACATGATATTGATGTTTGTTTGTTTTAACAAGTTTTATGCATAATAAATACAATTAACAACTTGTGTTTAAAACTTGTTAATTCTATCAACCGGGGTCTAAATTTCTTAACATTAATGTTGTAAAATTTGTTCATACTTTGTAATTTAAAACTTTTCCTTAGGATAGTGTTGTTAAAGATTTGCATCTATGGTTCATTTTCTTGAGTCCATCGACGCCAATGAAGTTTACATTGTTCCTCCCATTTCTTTGGCGCTAACCTATTTCATTTGTTATTATCTTTGCATGATAAAAATGAGAAATTGTGGCTGACAACAAGGTCTTCCAACTCTCTTTTTTTGTATTTTATTTTTTTTATAGTAGATTAGTATTCACATGCTATCTATCTAGTAAATATTCTACTTGCATGCTATTATACATTATTCTTGTATACCCCTTTACATGCTACCTATGTATATACCTCGCATGCTTTGTTTGTAAATATCCCTTGAAGTTAATATTCACATGGTATATTATAAGTAAATAATTACTCACATGTATATATATGTACATATTGTTTGCAAAACATTTTCAAAAATCAAATTGCCAAGTATTCTATTTTTTCACTAAAAAGATAATGTTTGAAATCAATCAAAATAAGGTACTATCTTTGGATAGGCATTGTGGGGTGTCTAACACCTTCCCCACACGTAACCAAACTTCCAAATCCAAGATCTTTAGTTCAAGACTTTTTGGTTTGCCTTAATTAATAAACCCTTAAAATTTGGTTTAGATAATTTAGGCAACTTAATATAAATTATATCCCTTGGTGACCTATCGCACCTAACACAAAACGATTGGTTGGTGACAGCTCCTAAAATAAAAATAAGAAAATTGGACTCACATACACACACCCTACCCTAGAGACACAAGCACATAAGGGTTACGTTGTCAAGGAGCCAATGTGTTAAAAACCTAAAAAGAATCCACAAATGAAACCACCCCCACCCCCCCCCCCCCCAAAAAAAAACCCAACGGAGGAATTTTTAGGCGTCCACACAAGGCTACTTGCATTCTATTCATTTGCATTCCTTTCTATTCATTTTCATTCCTTAATTTTAAAACATCCAAATAAGGTTACTTAATTTCATTTCATTCTTTTTCCTTTCTTAAATACATTCCATTCCATTCCTTTGTGAACTCCCAAATGAAACCTTAGTCAAGTGAGTTACTGGATTCAAAATCTGAAGAGATTATCCATAAGTTTGATCCAAATTTTCTAGAAACCTCCAAATTCTCTCTCATATCTATTGATGTCTAAAGGGATTTTTTATACCATCCCTATGCTTATCTACAAAAGTTGTCCATCTTCCCATCACACAAACATCCAATATTTCTACCTCTCTTACCTCTTTCAAGTACCAAAGTTCTCTAAAATACTAAATTTCTACTTCATAACACGTTACTATTGCTAATAGAATAAGAAATAGTTCCCAAAGGCCCAAAACACGACTTAAATCTTTTTACTAAAAAAAGAACCTACGTAGACTAAACTACTTCAATTCAACACACTTCATTTTTTTTTTAAAATAATGTTAATAACATTTAACAAATCTCGTGCATTGCACAGGTTACATGCTAGTTGTTACAAAGTTGCCCCTCCTTTTCTAGTTGTTGTATAATCAATTTAAATATGTAATTGATCATCATATATACTATATTAAAGTTGAAGTAGAGAAAATCTAATTAAAATCCAAATTAGATTTCAATTTAAGTCTAATTTTATACTATATATCCCTAATTTTTATCATATATTATTAAAACTAATGCAAAGAGAAAATTCAAATTAAATTTCAATTGGAGTCTAATTTTACGCAATGTGTCCCAGGTGTTTCTTTTTCTCAACTTTGGTGCCAAAGATGAGGACCACCATAATAACACTCAACTACATAGGTAAGATCACCTCATTATCAATTTATCAATCTCAACAAAATATTTATTATTCTAAATTTTTTTTAATTGAAAGGTTATCAATATACATACTCTTAACTCAATTTTCTTTAATAAGTTAGAATATAATATAGAGATAAATCCCATAAGTGTTGATGTAGGTCATAATCTTCAAATGAATTTATGTAATTTGTTATTTTTGGTATTTTTATGTAATTTTTGTTATTTTAGGTTTAAGGCATTTATTTCCTTGTTTTTAGGTGCTTTTAGAGCTTTTTAGGTCAAAGTTGGCTTCCATTATGTTAAGTATTAATTAGGAGTTGTTTTAGAATTTATTTTTTTGTCTGTCAAGTTTTACCGAGCCTTTAAATAGGCCTCTAAGTTTATAAACGTTTTTAATATTATCGAGATTAATAAAAATTTAGACTTTTATTTATTGTTTTCTCAGGTGGATTCTAGATTAGCTACTATCTTGTGAATTCAAGGAAGTCCTCGTGGATTCGAGGTTTACTACTAGAAATTAACAGTTTAGTTTTTGTTTTATTAAAGAGAGTATCATGTGTGCTTTCTTCAATTTCAACAAAATATTTATTATTCTATTTTTTTTAATTGAAAGGTTGTAAATATATATACTCTTAACTCAATTTTCTTTAATCAGTTAGAATATAATATAGAGAGAAATCCCATATATGAATTTATCATGTTTACAAAAATAAAAAAATATATCAATGTCTCTTAAGAATTTCACCACGAGATAAACAAATATATATAACTTTTGATTTAAATGTATATATATATATATATATTTAAGAATAATTTGACATATTTTTCGAGGTTTATTTCTTGTACTGTACCTTGACTACCACAAAAATGCATATGTACAATGAGACAATTGAAGAAAATCCTTACTAAAAGGGAACGTGTATATTTAAGACTTAAAGAAGTACAGGATAGAAAACCATGATTGATATAGGGTAAAGATTTCTATCTTAACTACTTGACATGACATTATCCTGATATGCTTTAAGCACAAATTTACTGAATAGTTTCTTTAGTAGCTTTGATCTTGGTTGGATTATCACAAATTGTGCTAGCCTTGCCTCCCTAATTGATACCATCTGAAGAAGAATGATGACTATATTTAGTGAAGTTGTCATATATAAGAGCTTCGTTGATGCATTCTCTCAAATCCTTAAGAATGAGTGTTCCAAATCTCTCTTCAAGGGAGCTAGCTAGAGTAAATATCCTCCATATATGGAACCATTCTTTACCTACTTTTTTTTTACCTACTTGAATAACCTAGAAGACTTATACTCCTAAAATATTGTTGCCTTCTTGAAATTGGTTTCCTAATGTTTGACTGTTTGACTATGTTATTTAACAATTGAAACAAATCTCTAACTTACGGTAGCATCTCAAAAGAAGAAGAAAAAAAAAAAAACCAAGATATTATAAATCTAATTTCAATAGCTTTGTCATGCATTACAAAATTGATCATACATAATATGATTATGATATACAAACAAAAAGCTAAAATTTGGCTACAAACATATTTGAAGCTATTGTTTTAAAAAAAATTTACATGACAATTTATAAGATTATTCCTATAAATTATTTAAACAAGTTACACAACTTATTAAAAAAGTCATGTAACTAAAATTATATATGAATAGCCTCTTTAGTCATCACATAATAGGTAATAAATTGAAGGAAGATAGCTCTAAACATATTAGAAGCCAGACTTTTACCTCGGCAAAATTTACTGCTTGGTTGTTAATATGAGTAATAGAATTTTGTTAGATGAGTTTGAAGTTTTTTTTTTGGTATGCATGTGAAATGCATAGTTTTTGCATATTTCTTGAGTGCATTGATGATTTTTTTTCCCTTTATTATCTGATGCTTTGTTGATTTTCAGAACAAGATACTGTAAAAGAGATTTTTGTCCTATTGGATGTCGATTGATTCGAAAATCACAGAAATTCAAATAAATTATTGTATAAAATATGCTGCCGCCAAAGAGAAATTCTCCGGTAGGTGCCAAAAAAGGAAAAAAACACGAAGTCTTTTGTTAGTTTTAACTACTAGTACTAGCACGTGGGTTGGATTGGTTGTTGAGGAGTAGAATTGGGAACTGAATAAATTTTGTTTTATTATTATTATATAAATCCCTGTTGCGCTTTTATTTCAATGTATGAAGTATTGGGGACTGTATGAAGTATTGGGGACTGGGCAGTAGGACTTCCAAACTATGGCTCACCCGGAAGATCAGCAGCCGCTGCTAAATGGGCTTCACTCAAATACTTCAATTTCAGACTTGAAATCAGATGCAGTGGAGGAGTTTTTAGAACACAAGCCAGTGTCAGTCCGATGGTGGATTCGTTTGGTGGGGTGGGAGTCAAGGCTCCTCTGGATTCTATCAGGGGCTTCTATTATTGTTTCTGTATTCAATTACATGCTTACTTTTGCCACACTCTCCTTTACTGGGCATTTGGGTTCATTAGAGCTTGCTGGGGCATCCATTGCTAGTGTGGGAATTCAAGGTCTTGCTTATGGGATTATGGTACGACTCTTTTTTATTTTATTTTTTTACTTGAGAATTTATATGTTGCTTGTTTGTCAGGGAACAGAGTTCTAGGAAAATTGTTATTTCACATTTACCCATTTCAAGACTGTCGTGCGCACCACACAAATATTGTTGAGAATGAATGTCTGCAATATTTGTGTAGTGTGAAACGGGGAGTGTGAGACAATTACAATCCAAAATTCAAGTTACACTTATATATATATATATAGTCTTTCATTATATGTTTCATGTATGTAATTCTTTCTTTGTGATAATTAAAAAAAAAAAAAAAAAAACAACAGTTGGGCATGGCCAGTGCTGTGCAAACCGTGTGTGGACAGGCATATGGGGCCAAAAAATATGGGGCGTTGGGCATCATATGCCAGAGAGCAATAGTTTTGCATCTGGGAGCAGCAGTACTCCTTACCTTCCTCTATTGGTTCTCGGGCCCAATCCTCATAGCCATAGGCCAATCTGAGAGCATAGCTGAGCAAGGCCAAGTTTTTGCACATGGTTTGATACCCCAACTCTATGCATTTGCAATAAGCTGCCCCATGCAGAGGTTCCTCCAAGCACAGAACATTGTAAATCCTCTGGCTTACATGGCTGTTGGGGTATTCCTCTTGCACATCTTGCTCTCATGGTTAGTGGTTTATATTTTGGATTATGGCCTTATTGGTGCTGCTCTTACGCTGAGCCTGTCTTGGTGGATCCTCGTCATTTTAAATGCACTTTACATTCTTCTAAGCCCCTCTTGCAAAGATACTTGGACTGGCTTCTCTATGAAAGCCTTCACAGGAATTTGGCCTTATTTCAAGTTAACTATTGCTTCTGCTGTCATGTTGTGGTATGTGACCGCTCTCTCTCGTTTGGCTGTAAATGTTTTAGTCCATATTTTACACAAGATCTAAAAGATTACAAACATGATGCGAAATAACGTGGATATTATTGGATGTGAAACAGTCAAAGCCCTTTTATTCTTAAACAACTTATTAATCAGTGGGCTTTGTCATATGTTAATGTAGTTTGGAGATATGGTACAGCCAAGGCCTAGTACTGATATCTGGGCTCCTTTCCGACCCTACAATCTCGCTAGACTCCATTTCTATTTGGTAGGACCACTATTATTCTCTCTTTTTTTTTTTTTTTTTTTTCCACTAACATTGTTATCTAACTCGTCAATTTCTGTGGCGCAGCATGAATTATCTGAACTGGGACATTAATTTCATGTTAGGCCTATCAGCAGCAGCCAGGTTTGTGACATATTTGGCGGATCAAATCAAATTAGAGCTTTCACTAATTAGTTTGCACCCCGGTTTACTTTTCTTGGCAAGAAAAAGACATGAGTAGTAGTAGTCAAAGAAGCAAAATTGACGAGTTTTAATGGTGATTGCAGTGTTCGAGTGAGCAATGAGCTTGGGGCAGGGCATCCAAAGGTGGCAAAATTTTCAGTATGGGTTGTGAATGGCACCAGCCTTAGTATTAGTATAATTTTCAGTGCATTGGTTCTAATACTTCGGGTTGAATTGAGCGAACTCTTCACAAGTGACACTGAGGTTATTGATGCAGTGTCAAATTTGACTCCATTGCTTGCCATTTCTGTTCTGTTAAATGGAATTCAGCCTATACTCTCTGGTTAGTAGATGAATGAAAAAAAAGGTCCACATTCACTTATTTTAATTTAATAATAACTATTATTGATGTATCATCTTCATTTTGTTTTTAACTTTCCAGGTGTGGCTATTGGAAGTGGATGGCAAGCTATAGTGGCTTATGTTAACCTGGCCACTTATTATGTAATTGGTCTCCCCATTGGATGTGTTCTTGGCTTCAAAACTAGTTTAGGGGTAGATGTAAGTTCAATCTCTCTCTCTCTCTCTCTCTCTCTCTCTCTCTCTCTCTCGTAACAATGTAGCCAAGAACTTCCTAGGTGGAGTTAAGCCATTAGGCCTGTTATATATATATATATATATATATATATATATATATTAGCATAAACAAAACCAAACTACGTAATCCTAGTATCTTTGCTTCCGCATCTTCTACAATTTTCTAGTGCTCTCTATTAATTTTAACGGATTGAATGCATCTTCAGGGGATTTGGTGGGGAATGATTGTTGGAGTTCTTCTACAAACAGTGACTCTTATAATTCTTACAGCCAGAACCAATTGGGACGCCGAGGTAAATTAAATATTTTTTTTTTTTAAAACTAAAATATCATTTTATATTAAACTATCATATGAATTTCATTAAAAAAAAAAAGATATCAAATGATTTGTATTAGCGCAATGTTTTGTCAATGATCATTTTCTTTATTCTTATTTTCTTTTGGGTGTGTAGGTTCAGAAGGCCATTGACCGCTTGAAGAAATCCGCAAATGAAGAGACCATAGAATTGCTGACCAGCATTTAGTAACTCAAACCTCTTGAAGGACACAATATCAAGCTTTCTTTGTTCTTGTTTTGTTTTTGTTTTTTTTTTTTAAATTGGTCTGGACATTTTATGTTGTTCAGCCCTAGCGTTAGTTACACAAATCTTAGACACAAGTGACATATCTTGTGTCAATAATCTTGCAATTCAATGGCATTAGCTGTTCTAACTTAGAAGAAAATTTTAGATTTGAATTCTTCTCCCCCACTTGATGTAACAGTTACAAAAATAAAAATAGACCATGTAACTCAATAGTATTACTAAGTTTTTATTTATGAGAATATTTAAATTTTGAATTCCCTTCTCCCACTTGATCTAAATGGTTATGAAAAAAAGAAAGTTACGAGTCTCATATTCGTCATTATCAATTGATGAGTCAATAAACTTCTATTTAAGTCAGTGGGAGTGATGGAAAGTGTGTACAAGAGACGTGCTTGAGAGTCGAGGGAAACCAAGATTAAGAAGTCCAAATCACCCGAGCAAAGTTGGGAAACAAGTAGCGTGCAACTATTATTTTTCTTTTAACATTCTTCCCCCCTTCTTTTTTGTTATCTCCGTTTTTTTCATCCTTTACTACAAGATGGACATTCAGACTGAGGTTATCAATTTCATTTTGTTTCGACCCATCACTAAATTGGTAAGCTATACTCTCTTATTCCATTTTGTTTAAATTCTAGTCTGTTCCAATATTTTGGTCTTTTATTTTTATTTTTAAGTTTTTATAGTCTTTTTTGAGATTCCGGTTTTGTTTTTGACCCGTATTATTGTAATTTCATTTGGTTTCTTTGATAATGTAATTTTTTTTTTTAAATTTTGTTGGCATGAATCCAAATCTATATTGTGTGTGTGTATATATATATATATATTATATCTAAATTTTATTTATTTATTATTGTTATACTTTTGTTAAGTCACATTAGTCGATTCTCAAAACAAAAAAAAAAAAAAACATTAGCAATTATGTCATTATTTTCTTTTCATTAATAAGCCAAATTATTATATTTCTATTCTTTCTTTATTTGTCTTTTAATGCTTCAACCATTCTCATTTCAGCTTCCATAACACCTATGGCTCTCTGTCTCAATCCAAATTTTCTATTTCACTTTTCATGCACTATTTTATACTGCACTAATGAAAACTTACCGCATATTAGCTTATTTCATTAAATTTTATTATAATGACTTTTCCTATTTTAACTATCTAAAATATAATAAAAAAGCCAACACCTCCCCCCCGCCACCACCCCAGTGCCAACCTTCACAGGTGCCGGCCACTGACACCGTCAACGTCACTGTTCTGAACCGTTTTGGAATTTTCTCTACTTCACTTTTTCCAGGGACGACTTTCTGATTCGCCACTCCTTTTATTCTATTTTTTGTTTTATTGAGAGTTTGATTCCTTTTCATTCCTAGATCTGATTTCTAGTTTATCAGTGTTTGGTTTTTACTATTATAAAGTTTACAAACCCACATCTCGTGGCCCGCTCAAACGCCAAATCCACCATATCTAGAATCTAGAATAAGGACTAAGAGGTATCTGAGTTATGCCAGCAAATGAGACTTCAGGAAATAGTGCTTATTTCCACCCAGACCATTTTCATTTTCATGCCTTAACCTGAACGACTCCATTCCTCCATCCTTAATACTGGAATGGAGTTACTGCAAAGAACGAACAGGGGAGCCCGTCTCTTTCTTGGAAAAACTAGGGGGATTCTACCCTTTTATTCCTATTTTTTAAAAAATTTGGCAATATGCTCGTATTTTGAAACTATTTAGGTTTATGCTCTTGTTTTGAAACTTGATTTTATTGAAATCGAGTTTCAATCAAAAAATTCGATGGGTAAAAATTCGAGTATGGAGTGATCAACATTTTGACAGAATGTCAAGCCGGTATTACTCTTTCAATGGTATGGATGATGTTGTTAATTCTTGCTCAATTGTCTGTATTTTCTTTTTCAAGTCTTCAACGAGAGAATTTGAAAACAAGAAGGTATGAGTAACTGCTTCAGCTCCATAAACTTGGGTTCCATGCAAATTTTTTTTTTTTTTTATCACCCCAAACTTATAGCTGCGTTTTATAAGACCTATAGCGGTGTTTTATATAGAACTTGAGCTCCACGAACTTGAGTTACATGCAAATTTTTTTTTTTTAGTTTGATCACCTTAAACCTATACCTGCGTTTTATAAGATCTATAGTGGCGTTTTATATGGAACTCGAGCTCCATGAACTCGAGTTCCATGCTTTTTTTTTTTTTTTTTTTTTTTTTTTTTTTTTAAGTTTGATCGTGCATAACTCAATTTTAAACCAATCGAGTTTCAAAATAGGGGCACGAACCTAAATAGTTTAGAAACAGGGGGGCATATTGCCAAATATTTTAAAAAATAGGGGTAAAAGGCTAGAATCCTCTAAAAACTAGCTTTAAGTATTGATAATAAAAAATGACCCACCGGACCATGCTGAAACCCATCTTTTAAACCCAAGCAAAAATCATAAAATACTATCCAATTTATCAAATTAACCCATGCAACAGTGGTTGTTTGTGCCCAATGATATTGATGGTGTCAGTGGTTGGTGGGCTTTTTTATATTGTGGACATATCATTTCTCTTTTTATATTATTTTAGATAGTAAAAATAAGAAAAGTCATCTATATATATATATATACCTCTGATCTTTCATAATTTTCCACATTAGCATTTCAATTTTTTAAATTTTGAATTTCTTTTTTCCAGTCTTATGCGACTCACTCTCTCTAACCTATACGCATTCTTAAAACCCAAAATCCAAAACCCTAACCTTTGAGCGCTCTCTCTCTTCGCTTTGTCTTGGGTCCTTCCGTTTTCCCTTTCTCTCTTTATTCCTCAAACCTCTCCCTTACAAGCCATCCCCACTCGCTCATTTGCTCAATTAAAGCTTTATCTCAGCTTGCTTTGCTCTCTTTTTGCGTGCCTCATTCGTACTTCATTGGATTAGGGTTTTTTCACAGTAAAAATAGTGAAATTTGGATCCAAATTTGTTGATTTTGGCATATTTTCAGGTAATCTATATGATTTTTGCTTTTTTCATTAAAAAATATACATATTGCATCAGATGGTTGAATTAGAACTTCGTTTTAGAAAATTAGGGTTCGTTTTCTTCTTCTTCTTCTTCTTCTTCTTTTTTGAGATTTTCAATCAAAATTGCAGAAAGTTGATTTTTTTTTCATGATCAAACCTAGGGTTCGTTTTCTTCTTCTTCGTCTTCTTCTTCTTCTTCTTTTTGAGATTTTTGATCAAAATTGCATAAAGTTGATTTTTTTTTCCATTATCAAACCTAGGGTTTGATTTGATTAATTAGCAATCGATTAAAATACAGATATGAATACAATCAAACATGCTTCTCAATCAAGGATTCAAACAACATTTTCATCTTTCAAAACATCTCTCAATTAAGAAAAAGATCATACATTTAGATCCAAAACACACACACACACACACACACACACACACACACACACGTCTAACCAATTTTATATTTCAAAAAATAAGTCAAGATAGTTTATTGGGCATACACTAACACAAGTATACCTCGTGATGGCCAAATTACATTGGACCTGCACATGTACCAAAAGTAGTAAAGAATATTGCGTGTTGTGTGTGAAAAAGATCGCAAGATTGCAGAAGTGTCTATATGTTATGACGATTGAAATATGAGTAAATCACTTTAATTCATACACGATCATAACTGCTTGATAGGGACTATCACCTTCGAGGTACATCCTATAACTCCCACATCTCTTAGAATACATACTTGCAATCATATTTTAAAGCATTTTGATTCTTTTTGCTTTAATTTTTCTTTGCAAATTTTCTTTTAAGCTTTTGACATTACACTTTTACTATGCCGAAGCATACAGATGTCATTTTATGATTGGTGGGGAACAGTGGTGAGATGGTTATTTATGTATTTCTTTTAGGATTTTTTAGTCATTCCCGTCAAAAAAAGTAATACGAGTGTTAAGTATAAAAGACTACTTAATCTTACTCATCACAAACACGAACCACAAAGTTCACTTGGTTAGTTGTGCATAGAGATGCTCATCTAAGTTACAAGAGATACAAATTTAGGAAATTTTGTTTCATTGGCCATTCAAGGTACACAAGTACCAATGTACATAAACACACATTGTTTTTGTATTTTTCTGATTTTTCAATTTTTTTTTTTTATGGAGGAAAACAAATTAAAACAAAACTAAAAACAAACAAATAAAAACATGTTAAGCAAAGCAATGCATAAAAACTAGACTACTTGGAGCATTTTTCTTTCCATACTTTGGAAGAACCTTTCCTTTTAGCAAATTCTTGAACCAGTGGAGAGGGGGAAGAATTACAATTGTTCAAATTAGAAAGGAATATGAGGGCTTTGACGAATATCCAAAAGGTGCAAGAGAGGATGGAAAATGACTTAGGTTTCCCAATGAGACCATACTATTGCTTTGTTGAGTGGCTTGCCACTTGTAGCAACTAGGTCGAGTATGTCCAATTGCTCCACAGTGATGACAGAGATGCTGCTTCTTCTGTTTAGACTTTTGAGCATTGCTCTTCTTAGCCCTAGGATTTTTGGTTTCTTTCTTAGTAAGCTTAGAAGGTGTTCCTAAGATAGATTTATCCTTGTCTATGTTCTCAGTAGTTATCATAGTTTTCACATTATTGTTCTCAGATTCAACATTATTAGTAGGAGAAACAAAAACAGTAGTACTAGAATAAGCAATATTAGAAGAAGAGAAATCATACCTTAAACCAGTTCGATCAGAGGCAAATTTCTGAAGGCTGAGCATCTCATCAAGCTTTGCACTTGAAGTCCTATCCAACTGAGCTTTGACTTGAAACAGCTGTGCTTCAAGCTTCTTGGTCTTCTCAACGAATAAATTATTTTCAAACCTTAGTCCTCCTATTGTCTGATTGGCTTCATCAAACTTTGTGAATAGTTCTTCTCGTTCAAGCTCCACGTTACTGAGCTTCTTAGTAGCCAGCCTATACAATTTCTCATACTTTTTTGAGACCTTGTATAACTTTGCATAGGCAGTGTGGATGTCATCTTGTTTATCCATCTTCTCAAACTTTGACTCTACCAAGTCTTCTTTTTCATCCACATCTTCTACAATCTCCTTAGTAGGATTGACAGTAGTGGTAAAGGCATTTAGGATTTCGTCATCTTCATTTTCAGAATCATCCTCAGGTTCGGTGTTACTCAAAGTTACAACAAGTGCCATGCTTTTAGCAATGGACTTGAGATAAGTGGGGCACTCTTGTTTCATGTGATCGAAGCCTTGACACCCAAAACACTTGGGTCCTGAGGGAACATTGTACTAACCGCCATCCCTAGCATCCTTCTTCCCTTTGTTTTGGCTCTTAGACTGAGAAGAACTCGATTGCCTATGGTCCTTATCGAAGCCCTTTGCATTGGCATTCTTCATGAACTTCTTGAATTTCCTGGTGATGTAAGACTCCATTTTAGAATCTTCATCATCAAAAGACTCATTCGTGTCACTGCTCTTGGCCTTCAGTGCCATGCTCTTTCCCTTACTAGATTTCCCTATCCTTGTCAAACCCAATTCATAGGTCTGCAGATTCCCAACCACCTCTGTTAAAGGAATTTTGTCAATGTCCTTTGATTCCTCAATAGCAGTGATCTTGGCATGAAATCTCTCGGGTAGAGATTTGAGCACCTATCTCATAATCTTGGGTTCAGGAATGGTTTCCCCAGGATTAAAGGCTGAGTTTATTATGTCTTTGAGTTGGCATAGAACAAATCAAATGACTCATCCTCCTCCATCTTAATCTCTTTGAAACTAGTAATGAGCCTCTGAAGCTTTGAATCCTTGACAGCCTTAGTTCTTTCATAGGTTGCCAAGAGAATGGTCCATGCTTCCTTTGCAATTTCAGTAGAGGATATCTTCTTGAACTCTTCATTTGTGATTGCATTGAATAAAGCATTCAATGCCTTGCTGTTGAAGTTTGCCGCCTTGATCTTAGCATTATCCCAATCAGCCGGCGCTTCCTTCGACTTGGTTTAGCCTATCTCCACAGCTTGCCATACTTTCTCATCTAATGACTGTAAGAAAGCTCTCATGCATACTTTCCAGTATGCATAGTTAGTACCATCAAATAAAGGAAGAGTTATGAGAGACTGTCCTCTATCCATGACAAACAGGGGTCAATGGATCACATAGAAAAGATCAAACCCTAATCAGAGTGTGCCTGCTCTAATACCACTTGAAAGACCAAAAAGGTATTGACCCATTGTGATAAATTAATTTATTAATTAGCCATGTTTATTAATTAATCAAATTAACATGCAATATACATGGCAGTATAAAAAAATCACCAACTAAAATAAAGTGCAGCGAAAAATAAAGTTGACACGGTGATTTGTTTACGAATGGGAAAAACTTTTTAGGAAAAAACCTCACTGGGTGATTTTAAGGTCACTATTCCCGAGAATTCACTATTATCACAATAAGTGATTACAAGTAAAGGAATCCAAGTACCTTATACCAATGTACAGTTGAATCCTTGCCCCAATACCCAATTGAACTTGTTCTGTAGTGACAATCTCTTCTTTTAATGCATGGCTCCTAGCATGTGACTAACAATAGATGTGTGGATCCAGTACGTGATTTGATCACCAACTTAAGAAGGATGTTGGCTACAAAGTTTTTTAGTTCATCACACGATGAAGATCATGAAGTTGTTTGGTCACAAAACCCTATGGTGTATAAACACAATAGATTCTTCAAGAGAAAGAAGAATTAGGGAAATTAGGTTTCCGATCACAATTTGCATGAACTACAATTTGTTTCACACTCGTGTTACTTGAGCAACATTTGACGGCTCTTAAAAAAATCCTTATCTATGTTTAGGGTTGCAAGAAAAGAAAACCCAAACATACATTCACGGATTGGAATGAAATTAGATCTAAAAAACTGATTTTCATAAATCTTGACAGATACCCTATCTATCGAGTAGCTATCGAGCCCCGGGCTAGAATAGCCTTTTAAGCCTTGATAGATACTAGTTGTTGAGCTTTAAAATCCAGCACTTCTTCACTTGATTCTTGGACAGACTTGCATGGCTTTAACACTTGAACTTGAAACCTTGTTCTATGAAGCATTAAACACATCCTAGATCTACCCAATAACAAGTAAATTGCGTTTTATCAAAGGATTAGCCAATTACATAAAATGTTGACATATGTTCTTAACATGATTCACATATGTCCTAACACTGAGTACTTCGACTTTTGTTTTGTGTGTGTGTTCGAATCTGTAAAACTATTTGTTGTTTTGAGTAAAATCTCTATGGATTTTCAGTGGACTGGAAATTTTGTTCGGTTACTGATCTGCTTGACTCTGATTTGATCATTTTTTTGTTGTTGAATTTTTTCAATGAACCGTTTGGTCTTCACTACTCATTTGATCTGTTGAGTTGATTTTGCTTTTGAGTCCATTTGATTTGTATGTATATTTGTGTTCTGTTTGTGTGTATATGTGTACATACTATGTATGTATTTAAGCTTCGCTGAAATTAATGCTATGTGTTTCATATTGTTTTGTCGGTTTTGTATTTTGTGACTAGGTTTTTGTGCTTGTGTGGTTGGCTTCAATTTTTTGCTTACTGAAATTATTTGGGACATGAAATTTTTTGAACTCTGTTTTTAGTATAATTTCCTTGATTTAAAGCTTTGAGTACTTCTGATTTGTTCACTTGATTGTGGTTTACTTTTATGCCAAAATGAGTTATGCTTAGAAAAGATGTATTTTTTTTTTTTGAGAAAACAAAGATTCTAATTAAAGTTCACATCGTTTGTAAATCTCTGTAGGCTGAAATTTTATTTTTAGGCTACCACCAAGAGTATTTAAGTTTTTTTTTTTTTTTTTTTAAATTTTGGGTTGATTGTCTTTGATTTAGGTATTTGGGTTATTGGTTTTGATTAAGGTTGAATGATGAATAAAAACGAAAAGAATTGCACAATTGAAGACACCTACAACCCTACATAGAGATGAAGCAAAGAATGGGTTTTTTTTTGTACCAGTTGAAATTTCAGATGCAGTAAGTTTGGATAAATTGGTGGTTGATTAGAGTTTAAATGTTGTGTTGTTGATGAATTTGGGATACCCAAATTTATTTTTAATTTTTATGGATGACCAAGTTTGTGATTTTTTTGGTATAAATAGTTATGTGGTTTGGTATTTGCTGTTTCATATTTTGCCGCAAAGTGAAAAGAGATCGAGTTAATGCTTCTATGTCATGTAAGGTTTTGAACATTGGAAGTTTTAATTTTGTTGTTTGTTGCCTTTTCATAATTTATTATAGATATTTTTTTGAGATAAAAGATAGAAATTTTATTTGATAAAATATGCAAAGAGTACATAAGAACCTTGCAAACAAAACAAGGGAACTTGAACCTTTGACCCTTTGCTAACAGCCAAACAATTATGCGAGAAAACAAATTATTTCTACATAGACCACACCATTGCATCAGAACATTACATAGACAAACAAGGGTATTTAACCCTCTACTAATAGCAGAACAATAATGCAGAATTATGCAGAACACAACTTCTGCGGAATTAAAAAACAATACATAGAAACCTATAAAACAAGCAGAGGAGTCGAACAACTAGTACAACATTATTGGACCTATATTACAGAAGCAACAAATATGCAAAAAAAAAACAAAATAGTTTCTGCAAAAGCAAATAATTATGCAGAAAAATAACACTATGCAAAAACACGTCATATATGCAGAAACTATTAGATCACATTCAATTGCTTGCTTGAGCAACTACCAAATGTTGATACTCTTGCTAAAAACCAAAAGCTCCATCAAGAATGGACTTAGGTTGAATTTGGATATGTTCAAAATAATATTTATTTCTAGCATATTTTTGTTTGAAATCTTTACATCTATGAAGTCAGCTTGCAATTACAATTAATGCTTAGTTGATTTGTTGAATTGACTAATGGTTACTCTATTATTTTAGGTGTTGAATCTTTTTATGCATGTTGAGGTTTTTTCATTTTATTAGAAATTCCCAGCCAAGAGGCCTTAGGCTTTGCTTGAGGACTTGTTGTGTTTTTATACCATAAATTTGTTTCTTTCCTTGCCTTTGTAATGATAAGTAAAAGTTGTTAATAAATGTGTGGCCTTTCAAAAAGCCACACGTTGCATTATTCCTTTGTTTAAAGTTCTGTTGTAAAGGCTTAACGAAGTTACAACTTATTACTGAGAAAAGATTGTTTACGCGCCAATTCATGAACTTTTTTGGGTTTGAAATGTTGGATTATATTCTCAAAATTTTAATTGAGCATCTGTTTGGGTGTTAAGGAAAAAAATAGTGAAGCAAAAGTAAATGGAAGCACAATCAGTTGTGAAGGGTTTTTTTAGATACATTGGTGAACTGTGAGTTTTGATTTGTTAATGTTCAGAGTGTTTATCGTTGTGAACATAATGTCTTTTTTATGCAATAAATCTTTGATTATAAATCCCAAAAAAAAGTGAGTTTTGCTTTTTAATTTGCCAATTGTGGATTACTTTATAGGTTTTGGTAGATATTTTCTTAGGTAGAGATTTAACAAAGCAATTAACTATAACTCTGCTGTTAATATATATATATATATATATATTCTTCTAATAACCGTTTTCTTTATGTTCTTGCTACGAAGATATGTCTACGCCCTATGGTATTCTATTTGATTTTCGTTGCTTATCTTTTTTGCAGATTATTCAATCCAACAGATTTGTGGATAAGCATCTTGCTCTGATTGGTAATTTGGTGCTTTTTTTGTTTTTGTTTACTGCATAATTTATATTTTTCACAAATTTGTTATTTCATTGATATTATGATCTATATTTGTTTCTTTTCTATCTATCTATGGTATTTGGATCCTGTTTCAACGAGTGGACCTATACCATTGGGTGTGTAAGTATAACAACTTGAATTTTGAGGTGAATACTGTGTGCCTTTTCTTTTATCAATATCTTTATTTCTTTTTTCTTTTTTTTTTCTGTTAAAACTTTTTGAGATGGTAGTAGATTCAAAGAATTCAAGTGTAATTTCTTCATTATAATTTTTTCTTGTAAAGATTAATTTTTCTCTCATCATCACCATTATCAATTCATTAATATTTTTTTTCTCAAAGTTGAGTTTTAAATTTTGTGCGTGTGTATACACACACACACACACACACACACCTTGTTTCTCTTTCCTTTTGGTTTCAACAAACACAATGGGTTTTGGTTTCAAGCTAAATATCAAGTGGCGGTTTCCAATTCAATCTCACTCCCTCACCAATTCACCTCCTAGGCTTTCTTCATCTTATGATAAGTTTTTATTTGCTCAAAATATGTAAAGAAAAAAGTTTTTCAATTATGCACATGTAGTGCTTTAAATTGAAGCTTATATTCATGCCACCTCATAATTTTGAAATCCACATTAGGACCTGATAGGCCAAAAATGTATTGACCCCTTGTGATAAATTAACCAAGTGAATTAATTAGGTTCAATTACATGGAACAAGTGTGGCACCACAAAAAATCACTAAATAACTAAAAATGCAATAAAAATTAAATGACACGGTGATTTGTTTACAAATGGGGAAAATCTACATAACAAAAACCCCACTAGGTGATTTTAAGGTCACCACTCCCGAAAATCCATTTTTATCAAAACAAGGGGTTACAAGTAAAGGAATCTCAGTACCTTATACAACCTACAATTGAACCCTTACCCCAATACCCAATTGGACTTGTTCTGTAGTGACAATCTCTCATTTTCAATGCACGACTCCCAGTACGTGACTAACCAATAGATGCGCGGATCATAGTACGCGACTTGATCACTAGCTTGAGAAGGATGTTGGCTGCAAAGTTCTTCTGTTCTTCAACACATGAAGATCACGAAATTGCTTGGTCACAAAACCCTATGGTGTACAAACACAGCAGCTTCTTCAAGATCTAGGGCAAACTAGGTTTCCAATTACACTTGAGAAATTATGCTCTTGTGCAATTGTGCTCTTGGTTGTGCAATTTGTTACGGCCCTTAAAATAATTCTTATATTTGTTTAGGGTTGTGAGAAAAGAAAGCCCAAACACATAATCACGGAATAAATGTAAATCAGCCCAGAAAAATTGAGTTTCATAAACCTCGACAGATTCCATAGTTGTTGAGCCTCGGACTTAAACAGTTCTTTTAAGCCTCGATAGATGCTAGTTGTCGAGCTTTAATGAACATCACTTCTTCACTTATTTCTTGGACAGACTTGCATGGTTTTAACACTTGAACTTGAAACCTTGTTTCTTTAAGCATTAAACATATCCTAGATCTACCCAATTATAAGTAAAGTGCATTTTGTCAAAGGATTGGTCAATACATAAAATGTTGACATATATTCCTAACATCCAATCACATATGTCCTAACAAGACCTAACAAAGTATGAATAGTAAAGTGCAGAATTGACTTTGGAAGCTGACCAACTTAAAACATTTTTAATGGGGATTGAAATTTAGAGTTTGCTTTGAGAATTGGTTCTAATAGCTTTGATTTTGTAAATACTAGACATTACTCTTGAGGTATGTACTTAGGACTTTATGGAACTGTAGTAGGATGATCAATTTGAAGAACTATGTTATTCAAAATCCAATATTGTTCAACAAATTCACCAGATTTCCTGCTCTTTCTCTTTGTAATATTCTCTCTCTCTCTCTCTCTCTCTCTCTCACACACATGTTTTTATTGGTATAATGGTTGAAAGAATAATATAAGAATTGGTATCCTTTGTGATAGTAGGCCAACCCTAAGTATTTGATAAAATGTCTCAATGAAATTAGAATCAGTGTAGATTAAAGGCTAGGTAAAAAATTTACATCTGTTTTGTGAAAGTCCTCTATTTTGAATTGGTAAAAATAAGAATATGTTTGGATTGGTTGAAAAAGTTTGGAATTTTTTTGTTGCTCTCTTTATATGTTATTATGTTGTTTAGTTTAGTATTTCAGGTTATTAGTTGCAATAAGTTGATTTTTTTGGGTTATCTTTGAATTACAACAAGTACTATTGGTGAAAATTTGTATTACAACTCCCAACTAAAACTGTGAGTTTTAATTTTTTTAATAGAGAACTATAAGCTTTTAGAATTTTTGTTAAGACTAATGATTTTTACTGATAAGTTCTTTGGAATTTTGGTTTTCTTTTTAAATGTTGTGCTTTTATTTAAGCAATCATCTTAAAAGGCTGAAATGATGCTGCAACCTATGACTTCACTACATAAAATTATTTTTATTTGAATATATGTAGCGTAAATGGCAAAGCTATGTAATAGCACTCTAATGCTATGCTTTGGATGTCTCCTTATAATGTTAGGTTCTTTCTAAAATTTTCTTATGGAATAGATGTATTGAACACATCTTTTATAGGTATGTGGGATTGACCTATGTAAGCTCCACATACATATTCATATTGGTACATTCAATTTGGTATTGCCTACTGGGTTTGTGCGTGACCTTGGGTCCTTGCCTATTGGGTTAGGCATTATATGTAATTGTGGTAGATTTAATTTTGAATTAGAATTGGTTTTATAATGGTTGAAACCCTAATTTGGGTCCATGTCTATATACAACCCTCTATATACATCCATTGGTAAGGTTTTTGTTTTCCCTTTTCAAATTTTGGATTTTGAATATGACTTAGCTTTTGATATTGTGGTGGATTGGTTTTGATTTAGTAAATTGGGTTAGTCTATGGTCAACATAAAAGGGGTTGCCTAAGAGATCAATCGGGAAGAACATGCATTTGGCATTAATTTGTAAAGCGTATTTTTTATTTTTTTTTGGTTTTTTTTTTTCATGGGGTTTTGAGGACAATTATCAATGAGTATTAACCTCTTATATGGTATATGTATACATGTTATTTTCAAATCTGTAATTGCAACGCAGCCAATAAATATACAGCTATCAACTTCATTTTCTTTTGTTCTTCCATGAAGATGAGTGGGATGCATGTTCACAAAACTTGATGTGTAGGTTTAAAGAAAAGAGATGAGATTCTAGGAGAATGTTTGGATCTAGATTGTCATAGCGTTGAGCAACCGTGATAGCTATTGCGGTTGCTATTGGCTTTTATGTAAATTAAATGCCTACAACAAATATAGATGTGGCAATAGTGTTTATTGGAATTATTTTGACAATATTTTATGTACAAAATACATTAGAGGGAACAATGAATTTATGTTGTGAGACTGATTACAATTAATATGAAGTATGTTTTCATTGTTTCAAAATTGAATTTGGATTTTGACCTTGAGCCAAGTAAACATACAAAAGTTGCAATCCTTTGCAAATAGATTTCCCATTGTCTTAATGTTGCTTTAGTTTTCAACATTATTTTTGAAAAAAAAAAGTTTTTCTTTCTTTCTTTTTCAATGTCTTTTTTTTTTTTTTTTAGCTTTTTCTTGGTGGGCAAATTAGCATTTCCTTGATTCTTTTAGCTTTTTCATTTAATGTGAGGTTGATTAACTAAATATTTACTTAAATAGCCTTTTCTTTTAATGTGAGGTTGATTAATCAAATATTTATTAAACTATCTCATGCATCGCACGAGTTAGCGACTAGTTATAATAAAAATTTAATGAAATAAGCTGACATGTGGTAAGTTTTTATTAGTGGAGTATAAAGTGGCACAGGAAAAATGAGATAGAAGATTTGGACTCCTCTGTCTCCATTATTTTGAGTTTAAATCTTCTGTGTCACTTCATACTTCACCAATAAAAACATGCTACATGTCTATCTATTAAATTAACTCATACCATTATGCCTTTCCTAATTTCAATTACCTAAAATAAATATAAATAAATAAAAACCCTAGCCCATCCCCACCACTACCACCACTGGCGCCATCAACGTCACTAGTCGTGGCCTCCATCATCACCTGGTCTGCTCCACTGCCTCACTATTTTCAAATCCAGACCATTGTCACACTACCACCTAAAAATAAAATGCAAGAACACAACTATAGTGTGGGTGCGAAAGAACCGTCCAAATCAATGAAACCAAACCCACAAATCAGAAACAACAAGAGGAAGTGAAGGCTCCAGTGTGCGCAACACCCACAAATCCCTTTTCTCATCAATAAAGTTATGGACCTACAGTTTTAATTAATTTTTTTATTGAGCTTAGTTTTCCTTTAGTTAAACAATAACATGAAGGCCTTTGTTCAAGTATTGTCTCTGGCTGAAGAAAATGCTATGTGGGTTATATTGGTAGTTCATATAGTGTGACGGTGGTTGGTGGGTGTTGAGGGGGAAATTGATGCTTCTGAATAAAATATTGGGAAATCAAGCTAAAACTCAACGATTGGCTCTCGAGATAATGCCCAAAGGCTTTTGGTGTGATGATAAGCCTATCCAAGAAAGAAATAAAGGCTGCACTTGACATAACAGCAATAAAAGCCGAACAAAAATACTTCACAATACTTAATTAGTACGTTAGTGGTCCTATTCTGATAGTGCAAGAAAAATAAATTCTCCAACGGTAGGGTGAAATTACACTTAAAGTCCAACCGTCAATTATTAAATAAATTTAGGAAAGTGTTTGCTTCAGAGGGTTCTTGTGTGCCTCGGTCAGGGGAATTTATTGTACTTTCAGCCATCATTACATCAATATGAGGGAAGAATTTCATTGTTACAAATACATTATATCCTTCAATAGTAAAACAAAAAGTAAAACTTAAAGGTTTCATGGGAAGAATAAAGGGGTTAATTGGCATGGTGTGAAAGGAGAGAGAGATTCCAACTTAGTGCAGCAAGTGTTTAACTAAGATTTTGGGGGATATTTGTACATAAGGCATGAATGGAGTAGTGTGGTCTATATTAAGTGAGTGGGTATTTAGGCTTATGGTGGTGTGATGGAGTTAATGCTGGGGTTAAGGATTTAGTGAATAAGGGGTTGTTTATGACTGATTTGGAGGCAATTATGGGTTGTGAATATGCTGAAGAGGAAAGAGAATGTCTGAGGCTAAGAAAGTGAGGGCTAAGGGAAATGAGTTGTGAGCTTAGGAAGAGCTAAACTACAAGCAAAATGGCAAGCAAATCAAAAGTTTTAGAGGGAGTAGGTGTGTCTTATGGCTGATGTGCTTACCTTTTATAATGGTGTTTAGGGGGGGGGGGGGTGTATTAATTAGCAAAAGTCCAAAAACATAGGATTGATTAGGGGGCAAAGCATCAAGCTTAATCATCCTAGGATTTGGCCAGAAGTGAGAGATTTGCTTTTGGGGCTGCTTTTCTTCTTTGGGTGATATGACACATGGTGGGTTTTTGGGGTATTTTACATTAAATGTCAAGATTTCTGAAATTAAGTTTAACCAATAGGATTAAGGCAGTTATCAAGGAGAAATCCTAGTGTTGCAACTAAGATTCGGACCCCAAGAAGTAGGATTCAACATCCCAAGCCAGGTATCAAAATTTAAGCCCACTTAAGAGGGTTTTGCTAGAGATCCTTTTTTGCCCTCAGAACCACATGTTCCAAATTTTCCCTTTTAGGATTCATGGGCTTGGCACATGAACCAAGTATTGAACATTTTGGACATTTATAGCATTGATTTGTTGAGATTTGGATAACTTGGTTTCAGCTCTCTATTCGTTGGAGATATAGTCTTGAGGAAAATGATGAAGTTCCATCACCCATTAGACTTCAGCTGATATCATAACCTTTGGACACTGTTCACATTAGGTAGAGGGTGACAGAAAGTTGATGGGACAACACCTAGTTCATCCTCAAAGACTTGGTTCTCTTGTAAAGGCCTCCAACTGTACCTTGGTCAAGGATGAATAAGAGTTGGTTGTTTATTTTCAGTCCTCTGCCTCTTGTTGGAGTCCTTTGGATAGGGCTTGCTCATGTGGGCTAGTCCTTTTGGGATGAGCTGTGTTCATCCTACAAAATGGACATCAACAACACATGTTGCCATGGGTTTTCGTCCCTCATGAACTTTTATTATTAGTAAATATTTTGGGTTTTCATAGATATTTGTAATGGGTCTTTGGGCAATGAGTTTTGATATTTGAAATAATATGATAAGTTTTGAAATGCCTTTGTAAATAACATTTACTATTTTTGAAAATGATGAATTCCATATCATAAGTAATGTTCATGATTTCTAATAATCACATCATAATATAAATGGTGAGCTTGTGGGATTGAATAGTTACCGTGACCTTTGAAGATAAATATTATAGATGTTGTGATGTAAATGATGAGCACACATTTCATGGGTTTATAATATGAGATGAATATCATAATCTTCAAGATAACTTTCCATGAGCTTTTATAAAATGATTGCCATGGTTTTCGCCATAGTAATGTTTAAGAAACATTGTTCATCTTTTAAATGAAATAATTATAACATAACATTTTTGCCAAGCATTAATAATCTTGGTGATTTGATAAAATAGTGCCAACGTAAATTGGGCTTTTGATATTACCAATGAGAATTGGGCTTTTTGATGTTGCCAATGAAAATTAGGCTTTTTGATATTGCTAGTAAGAACTAGATTTTTTGATGTTGCTAGCAAGAATTGGGTTTTTTATGTTGCCTATGAAAATTGGGCATTTGATGTTGCTAGCGAGAACTGGGCTTTTGATGTTGCTAATGAAAATTGGGCTTTTGATAAATAATTTGCCATAGGTTTGAATCATGGGCTTTGATTATGGGGTTGAATCCCAACGATAAAATAGTATTGCCATGAATTTGAATCATGGACTTTAATTATGGACTTGAATTCCATTGATAAAATTATTTTGCCATGTATTTGAATTATGGGCTTTTTTCAAAATTGCTAAGCATAAAAATTCTTGGGCAAAGAATGAGATTTTATCTTGTTAAATAAATAATTTAGGCTTTACAAAAATATAGGGTCTTATACTGTTTTGCATTTGTAGCCCAATTTTGTGATGGAAAGAAGAACGATTGTGGGCTAGTATAGTAATGATAAAAAATATTTAGGTATGCCCAATAATTTGTTTGTGGCATTTGAAAAATAAATTGGTTTTATTTAAAGAATATTAGGTGTAAAAAAAAAAATGTACCCTAACAATGGGTTTGAGAGGGATGGTGAGATTGGTTTGGATTTAAAGAACAGTGAGGTGGTGGTTGGCTTTAATTTTGAAAATCAGTGAGGTGGTGCTGCAATCCAAGTGATGGTGGCTTGCCATGATGGGAAACGTTGATAGTGTTGGCAGCTGGTGCTAGAGAAGGATGGTGGTAAAGGTGAGAGAATAGTTGTCTGGTTGTTTGGTTGATGGTGTCGGCGCTGGTAGTTGTGGTGGTGGGGATGGGTTGGGTTTTTATTTACTTTTATTTATTTTAGGTAATTGAAATTAAGAAAGGCACAATGGTAGGGGGTAGTTAAATAAATGGACACGTGGCATATTTTTATTGGTGGAGTATAAAGTGGTGTGGAGAGAATGAGATAGATGATATGGACTCTACTATTTTCAGCTTCCCATGTATACTTTTTAATGCTATAGACTCTCCCTCTCCTCACTTATTGCCTCTTCCTCTGCTCATTGAACCCAATTAGTTCATATATGTTTAGTTGCCACCATCCCTATAAAATCAAAGAGATGATACATAAACCATTAGATGTCCTCTATCTCTCTTAACCAGAAGGAAAATGATTTTGTATTTAACTTCTGTAAAAAAAAAGCTCCTTTTAGAGCAGCAAGCCTATATTCTTAAATGGAGATATCATCTATTCTTTAAAACCATATGGTATGTCAAGCGTGTTTTATATATTGGAGTATTATTTATTTATTTTAAGCTCTTTTACAATGATTGCTACCAAGCAAAGTGGTTTGCTTTGATGCTAAAGATAGTCTCAATATTTGCAATTCTATGTTTCTACATGTTTGATAAAATGACTATAAGAATGAACAAAAAAAAGAAACAAAGACAGTCATGTTCATGTAGAAGAATAGATAGGAAGAACGAATATTGAAGAATATTATCTATAATATATTATAAAAGTTTGATCCTATAACTGGTGGATGTACATAATTATGACAAGTGATGCAATATTTAATCTATTTAGAGTGATAATGACAAATAGTGCCACATGGCAAATAACAATTTGTTCATAACTTAACATATTTGACATTTATCAATACATATGGCAATTGTTGGAAAATTTGGTTTTGCATCTCATACAACACATACAGCGGAAGCAACAAACATGGATCTACTTCATTCATAACAGATAACAAGTAACCTTGAATTCTAAAACAAAGAATAGAAAGCGTACCTTGATGCAGTGAAATTTTAAAATCAAGACTTGAGAATACCTTTAATCAACATCCTCATTCCACATGGTTCCCGAGAAGAGTGGTCTCTCAATCAGTCTTTATGTACGTTGATTCTCAAAGAAAAGTTCTTTTGAAAGATGGAGTTCTTCTTATTGTAAAGAAAAACCATTTTCTTTTCTTTTCGTCATATGTACATACTAACTACCTTAGTAGTTACTTTATTTAATAACTTTAATTAAATAAAATCTGATTATTTAATTGGGTTGGCCTTTTGGGCCTGCCCAATTGGGCTTTAGTTTGTGGCTTGAGATGAGACCAAAGGGAACAAATAAGACTCTAGTTTCAATAGGCCTTGGGCTTATTTGTCAACTGTTGACAAGTCCAAAGTAACCATTAATTATATTTAATACCACTATATAAATATAATTGCACATTAGGCTTTATTAATAAATTATATCCCAAGGCTCTAATGATATCATTTGACCCCTCTATGAAATATCCATAGTGAACAAAGTCATAATAAATTGTAACTTTGTAAACAACTATTTTATCCTTGAGTACTCAATTTAATCTTTTAGTTATTCATATTTATTGAAATCTAATTTCAATAAATACAAACTTTAGTAACTCCTTACTAAAGTGGGCGCCCTGAATAACCAGTTCTCATTAAATTTATCTCAAGGGGATATTTCATGTCTCTATAAAAAGAGATTATGGATTCTATCTTGAGAATATGTGTTCCCTCAACACTACGTGTGGTTACCTAATATACTGAGGTTTTAACTGTCAATATTAAATCTCACTCCTGATATATTAAAGTAACCTACATTTCATGATTGGGTTCACTATCCTCTTAGAATTGAGAGTCTATGAAATTAGAAATCGTAAGATTAATCATTCAGGTGATAGTTATTAATTGAGTAATTAATCTCACAGTAGTCCAGTTCAATATGTCTTAACACGTAAGACACATCAACACATTAACTAGAAGTCTCCACTTCCATAATCATGACAAATCATCTTAGTTGATGTGTTATAGTCTTAGCAGATGAAACGCCAAATTTCATCACCGACTACGAATTACGTTTTTAGTTTACAAGGAATTTATGATTTATATCTTATGTGACTAAATCACATATAATGCATCTCAAGGACTATGATAATGTCTCATTAGTTCATATACAAATAGTTTCATATAATTAAACAATTTAATTATTTATGACATTCCAATAAATTGGATTTTAGGGCATAAATCCCAACAGCAATGACATGACTAAATAAATTAAAGCATAAAGAAATAAATGCATTGATTTAAATTATTGTTTGTAAGTATTAATGCATTAATAATATGATACAAAATTTAATGGCATTTGAAATTCCCTAATTTTTAACTTTTGAACTTTTGCACCACATGGCTTTCCCTCTTGAAAGAGGATTATAATGTTTTTTTTCCCCTTCTTTCTTGGGAAAAATGGTGATCATCCCATGCTTTTTTAATAAAAAATTATTAAAATAATAATAACCCTAGCATTTGATAATAACATTACCAAATTCTAAGAAAAAAACAAAATAAAAGTAAATAACCCTAGCAGTTAGCATAATTAATGGAGCTTTTTTGATATATATGGAGGGTCATTGAAATGGGAAGGAAACTTTTCAGCTTTCAACATATAAATTAAAGAACAATTAGTGGCATTATACAGACACCCCATTTTACAACTTGCATTTAACCAATATTAAAGGCAAAATAGTAATGTTGCACCAAGGGCATGATCGTAATTTCAACAGGTAAATCTTTAGATGTGTGATACAAAACAAACCTTGATGCTCTAATGATCATAATGGTATGTCATGGGCTTTGATCAGACCACCTGATCAAAATTTTCAATGATCATGGCTCACTTACACAATGGGCTCGATCATGTCCTATTTTAAGCACTTAATTTTGATTGGTTCCAGCAAGAATTAATTTAAAATTAATTAAGTGTGAATTTTGATTGGATTTCATTTTATTTATTTATTATTATTTTAATAAAAAATGTTTTCCTTTATGGCATCTTATTGTTCTTTTGAAAAACAATTTGGAGAGAGAAAGATATGATCCATGAAAAAAATTCAAAAAAAAACAAAAAAAACAAAAAAAATGCTCAAAAAAACGTTATTATCTTTAGCAGCAAATTAAATCGCATTTTTGGCCTTGAAAACGTTGAAATTTAGTTTTCTCTATTTCTGTAAATATTGTAGAGAATTGAATTTCCTTTTGAAAAACATCAATCCTGAACCATTGAAATTTTGAGCAGAAAGTTATGGCCAAAATACGAAACAGGTGTAGAAGATAACACAAATTCAGCATCACCTTCAATTTTCTTTCAAAATTTCAAATAGGGATCAACATCAAATATGTTCAAGCTTATCTAATAGGCTTATCCCTTCCTTTAGCTTCAAAAGGAAGCTTTTTGAAAAATAAGTTGGATAGAGAAACAAATACATCCTGTGAAAAAATTCAAAAATACAGAAAAATGCTCAAAAAACGTTACTATGTTCAGCAGCAATTTGAATCGCATTTTTGGCCTAGAAAACGAAGAAATTTGATTTTCTCTATTTCAAGAAAAGTTATAGAGAATTGAATTTCATTTTAGAAAACTCTAATCTTGAATCAATTGGAATTTTTATCAAAAAGTTAGAGCCAAAATACGAAACAGATGCAGACTAGAACACAAGTTCAGCATCATCTTCAACTTCCTTTCAAAATTCAAATGGCGATCAACACCAAATCCGTTCCAGCTCATTTAAACAGGTTTATCTGCTTCCTTAGCTTTAGAAGAAACCTAATAACTAAGCTTTAGAGCTAAGCCATCCTTTCCCCTATAAATAGAGAAAACCTTTTCCATTTTCTGGACCCCCGATTCTCTCTGGAGAGCTAGTGAGAAAGCAGAAAAGAAAAACTGTTGTGCAACCGTTGTTCTTACTTTGGTTGTAGTTTAGTACTTCCTTGCTTTCTCCTTAGCCCTTTAAGTGGTCACTTCCCCCTTTAATTTATGCTTTATGCTAGTAAGTAGTTAATTGTGTTCTTTAAGTAAACACATACTTGAATAAATGCTTCCAGGTCACTTTTGGTTTCTTTCATGATATGCTTGGATGAACATGCGTATATATCTCATTGATATTCCTTTTACATGCTTAGATGAACACTTCTAGGCTAATGTGCAACTTTCTCTTGAATGCATAAATGAACATGTCTAGGTAGTTGTTTTACTTTTTTTTTTTTTTTTAAATGCTTAAACGAACATGTCTAAGTATTTTGATTTTCTCTAGATGAACATGTCCAAGGGATTTTTCTTTACTTTTTTTCATAATTGCCTAGATGATCAAATATGGTTTAATGTTTTTTTTTCCCTCTTTGTATTTGTGTGGATTACAAGTAGCATGATAATTCTCTGTTTTCCTTCACATGCTTAGATGAACACTTCTAAGTTATTATTTGCTTTTCATAACATTCTTAGATAAACATGTCTAGGTAGTTATTTGTCTCTTTTTTGAATGCTTAGATGAACATGTCTCATTAACATTATGGTTTTTACTTAATACTTGGATGAACATGTCTGAGTTTTCTTATTCTTCTCATGATTACTTGGATGATTGGTAGGCCTAAAAATAAATTTTTGTTTGAAATTATGTTGATGACAAATAACATGACAACTTTGTTTTCCTTCACATGCTTAGATGAACATGTCTAGGCTATGAATTCTTTGTTTACATTAATTTCTTGGATGAACATGGCATTACCTTCATGCTTTCTTTACATTTATATTGTTATCTAACAAATTTCACCTTTTGTTTCTCTTTATGCTAAATTCCCCAACACATATTTGTATACAATTCTTGCAAATTAACATGTTTATATGATATATTGTTTGTATTTGTTTGACATGACATGATATTGCCACCTTAAGCTAGGAGATTGGTTTTACCGGGCGCGATAGGTGCTTAATCCCTTCCCATCTCATAAATTAGCCTCCGAACCAAGATCAAGGGTTTTAGACTAGGCTCTTGTATATGCAATTTTACATTTTTTAGAATGTAAGTAAGAAACAAAGCAATGTAATTTATTTTCTCAGATTGTATCTAGGATAAAAGAAAAAAGCATTGTAAATTTTGTTACAAAATTTATGTAAATTGTCAGATATATTAATACAACAAAAGCATTTTTTTATAGTGAATATTTTCTTATTTTTATATTTAAATTAAATAAGTAGCGACTTCATGTAAAACCCTCGATCTAGGGGGGAGTACATTTTACAGTGAATTCGACATTTTGAGCATCACAATCCCACTCGTTTGCATGTGTTAGGCCCAGTTTGAGAAAAAAATTGGTTGGCCAGGGTCGTGGTCGTGGTCGCGGTCGCTCACATATTTCCTACAATAATACCATTTGGTAATTAACATTAAATGCATAATAATTAAGAATTACAAAAAAATACTAAAAATGTTCCTTTGACAATGGCCTACGAGTAATGCTACTATTACAAACTATTTTACATAATTTTTACAAACCAATATGTGACCAATTCTTATCATTTCTAATCTGAATCTACCACTAATATTACATTTTTATTTACCAATAATTATTTGAAAAATGCTAAAGCCACATAATAATTTGTAAAAATATTGTAAAATAGTTTTTATATGTAGCATTGCTCATGGCCTACCCGATAATTACCAAAAACAAAAACAAAAACTTCCAAAAGGAGAGATGGCCAATTAAACCAATAATTAAAAACAAAATAACAAAAACTATCTAGTGGCATCACAATGCTTTTGCATTAACTTCTTTTAATATTCCAACACTATTTTTTTTAGCTGTGTGCAATAAAATATAATATATATATATATATATATATATATATAAAAGCTTACAAAAGGAGATAGTTACTACTACATAGTATTTGATTAAACCTTCCAAATTCGTTTTTTTATAGATTCAATATTGCAAATGACGTAATAAACAATAAGTGAGGCTACCATGAAATCTCATCGGGGAAGATCTAGGGTTGCATAAGTCTTTGGTTTGGTCCCAATTTGATTTAACATTTTGTCTTCTTTAACAGATTCATTTAGTAAGTACTCTATATGTTTGAATGTTAATATCTTAATCGGGTATTATCGATTTTTTCTTCACTTGCCCAATCCAAAAGGTACATGCTCTTTTCTTCATTAGTATTTTTTTTTTTGGCAGTATTTATTGGTGGGTTTGATTTATGGATTATGTTTTGTTCATTTTGAATTATTTTTTTGTTTATACAGTTTCACCCTTTAGTTGTTTTGTGTTTTATGTTTAGTGTTTCTTTCTCTTAATTTCAAATGTTTAGTTACTGATAAACCATAGAAAAATAAAAAAGTACACATTTGTCTTTGTGTAGACACTCGATTTTGCACCTATGATTTAATCAAAGAAGATGACTAGAATGACCATCCATGTACCCCAAATATCATGATTGCATTACATGCATTAATTCATTCATTGCATATCATAAAAATGATCTTGACATTCTAATGGTCGCGATGGTATGTCCGGTTTTCAAATCGGACCATCAGATTGAAAGATATCACATGATCAAGTTTGCACAGTCAGCATGCATTGTGTCTAGGTAGAGTTGACCACACATGATTAATTTAAATTAATTCTAATTGGTTAAACAATTTAAATTAATTAAATAATTTTATGATTGGTTGATAATTAGTGTTTAAAATAGGATTTCTTACATAGTAATAAAGGGGATAATTGGATAACAATAAAATTGTGGATAATCTGAACTTTATCAAAATTTATTTTAGAGTATTTATCTACAAGATAATTGTTGTTGAAAAGACCTGAATTATCCTGAAAAGAGATAAAAATCTTAGAATACAGATTAAAAACACGTCTAAGTGCAAGACCTAGCTTAAGAAAACCTAAAAAAGGAGTCCAAAACACACCTGAACACGAAAGTATGATCGACATGCCATTTGGCACATTTGGAGTGGCGATCGGCACTTTCAAAGTGCTGAATGGCACCCATTTGGGCTTTTTGGCCCAATTCTATTTGGGTGACGTTAAGGCACATCCTTTTCGACTTTTTCGCAGAGAGACACGTCCCGATTCGCATTCTACCCATCGTTGCTTATTTTTTAAGCACTCTAGCCTTTATAAATAGGGATTAGATCTCAAAATTCAACACACATTTTTTTTTTCTTTTCTGGAAAGAGAGATGTTTTTACACTCTTAAATTACTCATATTTATAACTCTCCTTTATGATATTCTCTCTTGTAAAGCTAGGTTTTTTAGGTTTCAAATATAATTGCATAAATTTCTTTGAACCCTAAAATATCATCTCAAGAAGCAGAGTGCTCCATGCAAGAGGTTGTTTCTTATTATCCCTTTCTTCTTATGTTTCTCTTTTCATGATGATGCATGGTTATATATATATTTTTAGTTTAGTTGTTTCCAAATATTCATATCATGAATTGTTGATTTGTTTTGTTGAAACATGTTTTTAATTCTTTTTATTATTGTTTTGATCCCTTTCTTAGTTTCAAAAACCTACATGTTACCACTTACTTTTCTCAAAATAAAAATGGATCTACATCTTCATTAGATGTGCATCTGAATTTTTCTTAAACAAAAGCGGATCTACATCTTCATTAGATGTAAATATGAATTTTTCTCAAACAAAAACGGATCTGCATCTTCGTTAGATACGGATATGAATTTTTCTCAAAATAAAAACTGATTTGTATCTTCATTAAATACAAATCTGATTTTTTAACATAGTATATTTTGGAAGTAAAAAAGGATCATGAATGGTTGTGTTTGTTGTGTTTGTCTTATTTAATACATGTAGCATGAATTTATTTCATAAATAAAATTCTCTTCTTAAGAAATCTTTTTTGTATTTTTTGAGCATATGAAAACTGATCTGATTTTTTTTTTAATACACAAATTTGATTTTTCTTTATTATTAAAAAAAAGATCTGATTTTTTACATACAAACCAAAAACCAATTTTTTTCTGTAGTTCCCAAAACAGATCAAATATTTTTAGTAAAAAAACCTTGTTTTATTTAATAATAATAATAAAAAAAAACAGATATGATTTTTCTTCACAAAAACTTTTTTTTTTGCATATACAAAAACAAATCTGATTTGTCTAAACCAAAATCAAATTTTTTTAATCACAAAAATAGATTTGAATTTTTTTACAAAGAAGATGATGCATTCATAAATAAATTCATGTGATTTAGTTTTGTTCATATGAGCAACATGTCATTCATAGCATGCATTAAAGGGGTACATTGGTCACAAGAGTCTAGAAGACCAGACTCTATCTGGGCAGAATGGGTGCCTAACACCTTCCCATTCCGTAACCTAGCCTCCGATTCTAGTTCTTTTGGATCGGTAGATCTATGCCTTGTCTTTTGTTTTTATTGTTTGTTTGTTTGTTTTTTTTTTTTTTTGGTTATTTTGGGTAGATTGTAACTAGGACAAAAAGTCATGTATCTTTGGTAGTTTGTAAGTTGGACCCAAAGCCATGTAAGTTTCAATTTATCAATATGTATTCTTTTTTATTCAATCAATGATGAAAGAACAATTCAGTCATGTATTTTATATTTATTTTTTCTTATTTTTTTTTGTAAAAAAAATAAGTTGTGACTCCACACCACTTACCCAAAAAGAGAGGTGCCCTAAAAAACACTCCAAAAATCTCTTTCTTTTTTAGAGGCACTTTTGAGGTTTCTCATAGTGGCAACTCTATTGGAGATGTCGAGGGCTAAGTTTCATATTAGGCTTAAGTGACCAAATATGTACCCTTGTCTTTTGCATGATATTGTTGTTTATTTGTTTATTTATGTCTTGAGATGTTTGTATGATATTTATGTGTTGCCATGTTTGTTTGTTAAAAGCTTTCCCTAACTGTCATAGTGTGTGCCATCCAAACAAATATGTATGCACCCCTTTGAACAACAATGTGGTGGTAGTAACCTTGGATCAGTGGTCTTCATTAGATTCGGGTACCCAGTGGTGAACTCACCATCTCATAGCCTAAGGTCACTAGATCATTTCCTGTTGACTATAAAGGATAAACCATACCTTTTGGACCAACACAATGTTCATTACATTACAAGTTAGGAGATGTAACGTCCTAACTGTGGGAAACAATGAAACAACAAACCCACCCTACAACGTAATGGATTAGAACCTACCCTTAGGCCAGTCCCTATTAAAATTGCATTGCATATTGTGTGTGTTTGTCTTGGTTGATTGATTGATGTGAATGGGGTCTTAGCTTTGATTAACCCGACCAAGCCTGTCATTATGGGAGAATTCGGTCAAGATTTGAAGGAAGGCTGCAAAGAGAACCTAAGCCTAACACTTAAGCCAGTAGCTCTAGTTCCAAGCCCATCATTCCCATTACGGTACTGAAGCCCGTAAGCATAGAAAAAACTCCACTACTGCAACATCACAATCCCATCTTCGACCTACAATATAGTTCAAGCCACAAGAAGTTTGAACCTCCCAACACTGTGACAGAAGAGGGAGAACACCCAAACACCGAGGAACCCATGAACACTCAAGAGCTACTCAACACCATGGTAGCTAGTCAAATCTAGCTGAGAGAAGACATGAACCATATGGTGCAACAGTTTCAGAATCTGAAGAGTAATCAAGAGGAGAACAAGGATGATCATGATCCACCAACCATGCAGAATGAGAAGAAGATCAACGAGAGAATGAACAAAATGGAGGAGATGATTAGAAGAGCCCGTAAGATGGAAGACCTCATGGACTACGATTCCCTCTCACTTTTTCCTGATGTGAGACTGCCTCCTAAGTTCAAGATGCCAATCTTGGACAACTTTGACGGGACTGGTTGCCCGAAGTCCCATCTGAAGATGTATATGAGGGCTATGCATCCCCTAGGTGCAACTAAAGAAATACTTGCTTAGATATTCCAAAACACACTAACCAGAGCCACTCTTAATTAGTTCCTCAACCTAGATGATGCTAGAGCGAGAAGTTAGGAGGACATCTGCCGAGAGTTTCACAAGCAATACAAGTACAATATTGAAGCGGACATAACAAGGAGAGATCTCGAGACCACTAAGCAAAAGAAGAAAAAATCCTTTTCTACCTTCATTACTAAGTGGAGAGCCAAGGTAGCACAAATAATGAATAGGCTGAGTGAAGAAGAACAGTTAGCTATGGTTGTAAAGAATATATTACCTGTATATCATAAGTACTTATTTGCATAATACTTTCCTAATTTTAAAGCTTTGATTGTTGCTAGAACCCAAATTGAGGATGTAATAAATAATGACACTATAAAGAATGATGACCTACTGAGGTTTAAAAAGAATGTAGGATCTAATTCTAAGGTTGCAAAAATCTCTAATATACATAAAAATGATCCTTATCAACTAATTGCACCCATTGGAGCTGTGCAAGTATCACAAGGACCTAGACCTAAAAGGGAGTTTCATGAGTTGTATATGCCTATAAGCCAAGTGCTTGACAAACTAAAAGCAAAAGGGTTATTGAAACCCTTAAAACTAAGACCAATTCTAAACCCCTAGCCTTCAAAGTTTGATGTGAATAAGAGATATGCCTACCACCAAGGCCCTAACCATGATATTGACAA
Source organism: Castanopsis chinensis (assembly GCA_032878915.1). NCBI lineage: Eukaryota > Viridiplantae > Streptophyta > Magnoliopsida > Fagales > Fagaceae > Castanopsis > Castanopsis chinensis. Next base: position 3,243,244 of record JAVQMG010000106.1, on the reverse strand, counting down.
TTGTTTTGGCCTTCGTCATGCAATTCAGGACCTCATAGACAACAAGGTGATTACGCCGCCTACGAGGCCTAGCATCACTAATAATCCCTTACCCAATCACAATTTTGGGAAAAGGACCAAGGATTAATTGCCTAATGACCGAAGAAGAAAGAAAGGAAGACCCATCTGAACTGATCTATGACTTACTTGAATATTTAATGATGACATAGGAAGAATTAATGGATAGGATATCTACCACCACCACAGGATATGATATATGAAACGAAGAAGTACCAAAAACCAAAAACTACTCAACATTTACAATCGGGGGAGACACTTCAAACCCCAAGTAAACAACCAAACACCCACAAACTGGAGGAGACACTTCGAACCCCAATTCAGTAACCTAACATCCACAAATTGGGGGAGACATTTCAAATTCCAAGATACTGACCATAATGACCCAACAAAAATTGCCCACATCACAAGAGGAAGAGACACTTCAAATCCCCAAATTTGGAGATCGATAACCCAGTAGAAGCCTTGAACAAATCCACCCAACAAACACCTATTGAGGAAGATGAGGCCCTTAAGCAATTGTAGAAGATATAAGCCAACATATCCTTATGGGGTTTACTCATGGCCTCATAGAAACACCGTCAAAACCTAGTAGACCTTCTCAACCAAATCCAAGTCCCTACAACCACAACCTCCCAAGATTTGAATGCTCACTCTCCACTTCCAAGCCCCAAAAGCCCATGAACAAAACCAAATACAAAACACAAAACAAATCAAACCCACTCTTCACTCCATTAACAGAAATGGATATTTTAATTTCGGGATTGAGATTGACTCACGTAGTTAAGGGCAGTGGAGAAGGACCTCAACGGTGATGATGTGTGACGATGGGTGAGAACCCAGCAACCTAGGCGCCGAGGATCTCAACGGTGACAATGTGTGACGACGGGTAAGAACCCAGCAACTCAGCAAACCCAACAACCTAGGCGTCAAGGATCTCAACGGTGACGATGTGTGACGATAGGTGAGAACCCAGCAACCCAGGCTCCAATTCTGACCAAACTCAGGTGGCGAAAGCTTCAGGCGACGGAAGAACATGTTGGAGTGGAGAGTGGGTTTGATTTGATTTGGGTTTTGTATTTGGTTTTGTTCATGGGTTTTTGGGGCTTGGAAGAACAAGAAAGTGGCTTGGAAGAACAAGGAAGTTCGTCTGTAATTGTTGAAGCAAAGGAAGCAAAACTAAATCGAGTCCATAGGACTCGATTTCTATTTGACAGAATGCAAGTCTTGTGGACTCGAGTGCTCTGCCTACGTGAACCAAGTATCCACATAAGCTACAAACGATGTTGAAATCGAGTTTAGTGCAGTCAATTTAGCATTACAAAATCGAGTCCTTTGGACTCGATTTGTTAGATACCAAAATAGTTTCAAACTTGGCTAACTAATAATATAGTTTGATTTTATAGTTATTTTCAAAAAAAAAAAAAATCCTTAGTCTTGCTACTGCAGCTATTCGGAAAGAGATTTTTCTTTCAAAGTGTGAACTTGTTTTACCACAGCTGAGCCACTTGCATACATTATACTATGGCCTTGCCTCAATTTTCTTTTTCGTTAATGATCATTGGGTTGAGCTAAGGTAGAAAGCTTTGTTTAAGGCATCCCTAAGATGGAGACACAATCTAGTGCCCTAAGGAGCCGTTGAGTCTCCCAAGGCCAAGGCGTTGTCTTGCATTCTTAGAACTTTGCACATCACTCGAGGTGAAGGGCTGGTCTAGCATCTCATGATGCCGGGGGGGGGGGGGGGGGGGGGGGGGGGGGGTAATTTACTTGAGGCAAAGACATGGTCTAGTACCCTTAAGATTTTACACATCACCCGGGGGGGGGGGGGGGGGGGTGGGGGGGGAGTAATTTACTTGAGGCAAAGACATGGTCTAGTACCCTTAAGATTTTACACATCACCCTAGGCAAAAACATGGCCTAATACCTCAAGGGGTTCTGTAGCATTCCACATTTTCAATTAAATCCCTTTTAGACATAATATGTGACATTTGGATTTGATTTTTCCTGTCCTCATACAGTGATAAATCTAAATGAGTTATTACATTTATGACCAATGAATATGAACAAAAATTTTCAAGGATGAAGTCTATAATATATTAGCATGGTGGATAAAATGAATTATGAATCAAATATGAGATGCAATTGGTGATGTTACATAACATGTAAATAGTTTGTTTGTTTGTTTTTTTTTTTTTTTTCATAGCTATGTGATGGTGTGTGTACTTATTGCAGATAGTGTTGCACCACAATTTCAGATGAATAAGCAACAGTCTTCCAAGAACTTCTCTGGCATTTCCTACCCAAACACCAACCCAACTATATGTAATTGATGGTCTCTACATTAGAAATATTGTTTAAATGGTAACAGTAACTACATTTTAATAACATGCTAACAGATGGTTTGATAAACTTCTAATGTTGATCATAAAATTTCATTTTATATTGTTCATAATCTAAGTTTAGTAAATGGTCTATAATCACTATGAAATTGTTTTCTTAATTTTAAAATCGCTATGAAATTAGGGGAGAAAGAGACTTACTTTGACTGTAATATAGGTCAAAGATTAGTGAAAAGGGTGGGCAATGATGGAGTTATCCTTAGAAAGAGCAAGTAATTCAGTAGCTTATCTCTATGTTTAGTTATCTGATTACATGAAATTTCAGGTCAATTGAGTCACATACATGAAAGGAAAAGAATTGAAAATAGATGATAAATTTAAGATGAAAAGAAGACAAGTAAATACACCTCTGCTTGGAAGAATCTCAACTTTTCAGTTAAAATTCCAGTGTCAGTTTTTTAAATATGATAATTGTTTTCGTGATAGCTCTTGTTTAAGGTTCTATTTTTCATTTTCTCTCATAGGTGCTGTATGTGGGAAAAATGGACTTACTTTGACCGTGATATCAAATGCTTCAAATTCTTTCTCTTTCGAGTTTGTTTTCTACTAAATTGTCTTCTTTTAAAAAAAAAAAAAAAACTTTGATCAGCACTGCATATGATTTTCATTATAAAAATAATAAAGCATCATATTAAAGTTACCTAATGTATAAGATAGATGAAGATGACATTGCCACTTTTATTTTTGTGGAGAAATTGGTTATATGATTTTATTCTAAGGCCACAAATTCCGTGTTTTTAATTATTAATAAAGTGAAAAATTGCCAAAATCAAGAGATGAAAAAAAAAAAAAGGAGAAATAAAGGAAAGTCAAAGAAATATTATTTTGTAGAATCATCTTGAGTTGAATCACATTTCTAAGTCTTGGAAGAATTTTATGTGTTGTGTTATTCCTCTTACAGCAAATGACATTTTAAGTATTACAAGGAGTTTTATCTTTAGCAAAATCTATATTAATTTTATTTACTCGCTAACAAAAAAATTAACATATTTTAGTGGCTTTCTTGGTAGATGTCTATTGATGATTGTTTGTTCTAAACTTACTTTATTTTTTAAATTTTTTACTAACTAATTGTAACTTGAAACACCAATGACTTGGTTAAATCATAGTTATTGATGAAGCCAAAGAATCGTCAGTAAGTCACACAGCCCTCATGTGCTCTAGGCAAAACTTGCGAAACAAAGAAAAAGAAGACCTTGTAGAAAGTACCAGTGTGGTACCGGCCAAATACCCTTCGAATGTTAAGTTAGAGAACTTTTACAACTCTAGAGTACCAGAGCTGGGTAAATTATGTGTACCTTGGTTTGTGAGGGTTTGGAGCTTTTATAGTAGCGTAGAGCTGACATTTGTTTCTTGGCGAAGAGAGTCTTTCCTTGTAGGGATTCCTTTGATTGGGGTTCATCGTGGGACACAAGCCATTTCCATGTATAATCATTCGTGGGGATCATGCCAAGCCACACTGGCCTTGTCCAAGACCTCTCGTCAGCTTCATGGAGATGTTCGTTAGACATTGTAGGTCCGTCTGCCATGTGGAACCGTTGCCTTTACCTCGTCTACTAATACAAACCCGACAGGTCTTAAGGGGCGTCGGCTTCTTTGTTGTGTCCTGCCAAAATTACCCTTATCAGTTATTTTGCTAATATCTTATAAACCATTACATCTTTAAAGGGATGCATTTGTGGCATTCTAACTAATATTATGGCTTTGTAGTTTCCGCGGAATCAACTTATTAAGAAATATTGACAAAATGACAAGGGCTCGTTATATAGTTGTTATAAATCACAAGAAATGTTGGTTAGGGTTGAAAATTTGAGGAGTCTTTGTTTTAACCTATATGCATTGATTCGAAGGATAACACACCCTTTCATGTTTATGAAATTTTGTACGTATTATTTTTGTCATCTATTACGGGTCAAAACTTTGACAAAAATTTTGTATGTATTGTTATTGTCATCTATTACTGGTTAAAAATTTGACAAAATAAATGTGCCAAACCTTTTAACAATTGGATTTTTATACTGAAACCATGCAAGTTTAATAAGTATTTGGAATTTAAAAAAGATGTGAAATGAATCCTCTTTTTTCTTTTTTCCTTTGTAGACATTGAATAACATTTGATTAATCAAATTTATTATTATTTGTGAGGTCAAAGGTAAACATTATTCACATTTTTAACCGTGCAATTTTGTTTCTTTTTATTTATTTCATTATTACTATCTCTTCCTTCTTTCTAGTTAAGTTTCTCTACAAGGAAAACATTTAAAGATGAAAAGTAACCCCAAAAAAAAAGGCTATGCAATATAACTTGCTTTGTCAGGAATACATTTAAAGATAAAAAATAACCCCAAAAAAAAAAAATCCCATGATTGCACAGGGTTGAAGGCTAGTTGCATTAATTACCGGGTGTTTGTATAATATAGAAGAATCACAAGTATGAGGCTCGTCTTTCCTCAATAATTACATTAGATTAGAGTAAAAAGAGAATTCTTAGGACACAACTAAAATGTTGTAGCATTGATTGAGCTAAGCTGCTCTGCCATAGTGAAGGAGCGGCTTGTCTGTCTCATATGGCAGGCAATTCACTTTTTGCTGTCTACTTTATAAGCTCCTTTTGCATGAGCTCTACTGTATCTGCCACAAGTCTTATCAGCTTATGTACTAAGCAAAGCCGCCTTCAGCCCTAAGCTCTCATCAAAGCCGCCCTCGCCCCAATCTCTGAAGGGACTTAAGCACTCCACTCATATAAGCCCTTTTAGAGATTGGGGCAAGCCATGAGCTTACTTCGAGTATTTATGACTCTAGTGGCAACACATGACAGGCAGCTTCACTATCCCATGCAAGTAAAGGGCCAGTCCTCCTATCGTGAACCTACCCAGTTATCTACCGCATCGAGACAAGCATCTGGGCTTGGCTGGAAAGCTTTTATATAGCCAAAAACCGGAAGGCTCAGGTCTTTCTGAGGCCAGAAGGATGGAGAATAGGGTATGAATGGATAGGGGTAATGACGGGTAGTGAACTATATTGGGTCCCTAGGGTCGCTTGGGAGCACCTTGTTGCTATTGAGGATCATAATTGGCCGGAGGTGCAGCGTGTTATAAGTGGGTCTGGGCGAGGCTTGCGCTGGGTTTTGCGGTTATGATTGAGTAGGAGGTTTTTGAGTGGGTTGGGGGGTAGCCCCGGCACCCTGGATGGCTTGCTAATTCCGAGTGCTTTGTTGTCTCTATGCATCCTGCTGTTCCGCATTAACTTGATCCAAAGTGATAATAACCTCTTGAGCAGGCTACTAGGTTCTTAGGGTATTCTTCAACTTGCCCTCTCTCCCATTAGAACAGTTCCTGAGGAAAGTGATAGACCTGCCTTTTATACTCCTTTGCATGCAGGCAACTCATTCAAACAGTTGAGGGAATGTTCGAAAATCTCTTAGCACCATCGCTTCCTTCAATAACAAAAAAATAGCCGTTGAAATTTTATCAAAAACACCAGCTTATGCTTTAAACAGAATTTCAGTCTAAATATAGTTCTCCCTAATCCTCAGAGGCTGTATAATAGTTCATAGAGTAATGTCGGAGATTCAAACTTTTTTACAAAAAATTTTACAAATTGTTGATGTGGTAAGTGGTTATTGATAAATAAAAAAGTGATGTTAATAGTAGATTTAGATGAAAACTAATAAAAAGTTGGACACATTAACAGTTTATAAAAATGTTGTAAAATAGTTTGTGACTGTAACATTATTTTATAAGCCTAAACACATTACAGCAAGTGTTTGCTTGGTGATCGTTCATATACAAAACTGTAGTCCATTATACATTTCTAACTAATTTCAGTAAGTTTAGTTGCATGCTCGTATAAAAATTACAAGTTCTCAACAGGGAAACCAGTTACAGGTCTGATCTCTGAGGCCAGAGAGCGCAGCTCATATATTTCTTCATCAGCAAGCCTCCAGCCTAGTGCACCCACAAATTCCTCAGCTTGCTCTGCTGTTTTGGCTCCAGGTATTGGCACAACATTCTCCTGGGCTATAAGCCAGTTGAGGGCTACCTATAGAGAGAAACCCTATTCTTAGTAAACCTCAGCACCACAAATCAGTCATGTACATCATTTGGAAACCCAAGAAGCCTCGTAGTATTTTTAGGAATTTTGTCAATGATAAAACTATTGTTATGTAGTTTTACTGTTTGATGAGAGTCCACAGTAATAATCTGCTTGACTCAAGCCACCGAAGATGGACTAGATAAAGGGAAACCAGACAAAAGATGTTTGAGATACAAGGTTTACATATGTAAATGGAATGAATGGGAAAACGGAACTCATTATCTGTGTCTGATACTTGCGTATGCACCCTATCACAACTTAAGTTGCTAAAATAAAGATTTGTTGGCTAAATTGGTCTTGCTAATTCCACAACAGGCTTGAGACAACAAGCTTCTATTGTGATGACTGATGCACTAGTTTTTTGTCTAAATTGCTGTTGGTTATTCTTCAACAGGCTTGAAACAACAAAACTTAGACCTTCTATGGTGATGACTCATGATTATAAGATATGTGCTATTTAAAGAACAGAAACAAACCTGTGTGGGAGTTTTACTGTAGCCCTCTCCTATCTCTCTGATTCTGTTCAGCAGAGGTTGGAGCTGCACAGCACAAAAGTACATCAACAACGCATTCGGAACTTAAAGGTAATGGATTTTCATAACGTTTCACAAGTCTTACCCTTGTTAAAAACTCAGGATTGTAAATCCAGCTTCTAGGACCCGCTGGTGGATTTTCTGGCGAATACTTTCCCGTAAGAACACCTGCAAATGTTAAAAGATTATATATCATTGCACTTCTAACATTATATAGTCTAATTATATACCACATTCAGCCTACACTATATCAAACCTGGACCAGGCTAAACAATCAAACTTCATCAAGTAGTCTAGGAGCACCCAACTTAAAGTAACAAGGTGTGTGCAAATAAACTGAAGCGCTTATAAGATTAGAAGTATAATGTATCATTGTAGACTTCTCTATAAGGTAACCATATTGTTTTCCCTGTTCTGCTTTCAACATGTTAGCATCTATCGTCCTTTTTTTCTTTTTCAAACAAATTTATCACAGACCATAAATTTGGATGGGTGTTTAAAAGATGTGTAACTTGTGAATTGGATTATAATGGCACAATAAGGGTTTGACTTTAAAAAGCAAACTGTATGCCCAAAAAAAAAAAAAAAAAAAAAAGAACTATCACATATTGTCCCACTGACTTATGTATCAACATTTGCTTGGCAAGGTAAATATACCTATTTTATCAACAGTTAAAAGCAACTATACTCAACTGTAACAAATGCAAAACTGAATAAGTTATCAGAAGATACATATGCAGGGGCATGTGCAAGCATGCACTCACATATATAGAGGAAAAGTAATAGATCCACAAATGTACTTTAAAAGAACGGCAACAATAGAAACCACAGAGATAAGAAAATCAAAATGTTGAAGAAAAGAAATGCTGATGTTGAACTCTAGGGAAAGCCATTTCAACCTCAGATAAAACTTTTGCTTTTTAAATTTCCAATTGAAATGCTCAGGTGTTTATATCATTGATCGGCACCATTTGAATACCTTCTGGCACATCTTACTGCTAATTGGAGCTCATAACAGATGATTTCAGTGGCTAATAACTATAACTAGCACATAAATAAACATAATGGAGCAATACCATAAAAGTGAGGTTCTTCACCTTGAGCTATTGGTGAATATGCAATCAAAGAGATCCCAAGTTCATCACAGGCAGCCTTTACACCATTCTCTTCTGGTGCCCTGTATATAAGGCTGTAATTGACTTGGTTTGAAGCCAGTGGGATTCCTCTTTTTTTAAGCTTTTCGTATGCATCACGAAGTCGCCTCTCTGAAATAAGGAACAATATTTGTCATCATTCTTTCAGAAAATTGGAAAATAAAATAAAAGGAATTAAGATGATGGTTCAGTGGAAGTTAATTTATGCATGGATTAATCTTCATAACTATGAATGGTAGAAGTATACCATTGTAATTTGAAACACCAACAGCCTTCACTAGGCCCTGCTCAACAGCATCTCCAAGACCATCAATATACCCTGAAAATATATTTTCGATGACCCAAGCCTCTTCAGAATTAGGGTTTTTATAAACATCTGATTCTATCAGCTACATGAAGTCAAATTTTCAATTAGATGGTGTACACATGAAGTCATAAACTACCTTCATTCCCCCATACTCCAGGCCTGAAATTATCAAGGAACACTTGGTTAGCTAATGTTGTCTTAAGCTGACAATAAACGAATATTTTCTAAAGAGCACAAGAAGCAAAATCACAAAAAGGGCTCATGAAACACAGACCAATGGAGTTGATAAAGTTCCACTGAAGAAACTCCAAGACGACAGAGGGAATCCTTAAGGGCATTGAGGACACTTTGACGGCCCAGTCTCCATGGCAAAGCTGCAAACTTGGTTGCAACAGCAACCTCCACTTTTGGATCCTTTTCTTTCCTTTCCTTAATAAATCTGTATCATAGTGTAAAAACCTTAGCAGGTTAATTTATATAAGTACTTGATCTGAATGTAAAAATCTAAAGCAGAATCATAGTCAGAACATACCTTCCTAATAGAGTTTCTGAATTTATGGCACCCAATGAGAGCTACAAGAACACAAAATGATAATGCTGTTCAGAAAGCTGACAATTTCACTGCATTTCATGGAAAAAAATGGAAGGATAATAGGACCCCTTTCTCACCTGAGAGCCATAAACTTCAGCAGTATCAAAGAAGGTTATATCACAGTCAACACTTGCATCAAATGCAGCCTTAGCAGCCTTCAATTTTCTATCTGCAGTCATCACAAAGAAAAAGGAAAGATTTCTTCAGACTAGAATTTTAACATCTTCGTCCAACTAAATAAAAAAGAATAGCAGATCATCAAATCAACAACAGATGGAAAATCAAATCCAAACTAAGGAAATATAACTTTTGTTCCACTCGCGAAGAATAACAAAGAATAATCTTGAATTCAGGTGAATTCCTTAATATAAGAAAAATGAGAATTCTTTATGTGAAAAATAACCTCATAGAGAAACACCTGCAACAGTTTTACTAATTACCCAAATTCAAGATTCTGGAAACTATTTTATTAAATATATGATATTCTATGTAGGAACACAAACCAGAAGGAAATAACCTGTATGAGAAAGACATGAGCTCTAGCTCAAATTACACTTTCTCCTCTCACAAGAATGGGTGGAGGGTGAGGTCATGGGTTCAAAACTCATTCAAAAAGAAATAAAGGGAAGAAGAAAAGTACGTGAATAAAAAGATAAATATTATTACGAAAACCTAATTTAAAACTTAGTTGAAAAAAAAAGCATGAGAAACAATTTGTAGAGACTCAATTGGTCTTATTTAAGGGGGAGATTGTGGATTCAGTTTTAATTACTCATGATTATTTGGATAGAAGCTTAAGGCATGAATTCCAGGATGCAAGCTGTTGTAGGTCTAAGATTATTTTTCCCAAATTGTTCTCTATAGGCAATAATTAGGAGGTTTTGTGGCTAATCACTTAGGCTGGTGTAGAAGGTTATTTCTTTTGTGGCTACTCTCTCTGAATAAATACTGGAAATAAATGGCAGAAATTTTTGTCCCAAGAAAAAATTGTGTTAAAAAAGGCTGGGTGATTTGTTAATACACTTTGTATTAGATTAAAATTTTAGGCATCCATGAGAATGAATTGGTTTGGAAATAACGGGTTAACCATTCAAGGCTAAATCCCTTTATCACATGTTGAGCAGAAAAAAAAAGAGCTACGCTCAATTGGAAGAGTATCTGTTGTATTCCTGCAACTTCTAAAGTACTTTATTGGTTTGACAGTTTCCTTGGGCAACAATCTCAGTGTGTAGAACCTCATTAAGCATTAGAAGATTATTATGAATTGGTTATGCATCTGCACGAGCAATGGGGAACAATGGATAATTTTCTACTTCATTTTTCAGTTGCTAGAGATTTTATTTATTTATTAAGCAATAATGAAATTTATTAGAGGAAGGAGACACCTTAAATATTAAGGAATATATTAAAAAAAAGGCTCTAAGAATCACAAGCTAATTTTTCTAGACAAAATTTAGCTACAAAATTGATTGTAACTTAAAACTACAAACTCACTCAATAAAATAAATATTATAACATATTTTGAAAATCAAATCGTTGAATTGCATGTTCGTTACGCTCTTAATACACATGTTAAATTTTGTGTCAATTATATATTATTTACTATATGATTTATATGCTTATATTTTGTGCATAACTTTAAATTACAAAAATTTCCAATTTTAAAAATTTATTGATGACATAGCTATTGATCTTTAATTTTCTTGAAATTTTGCAAACATAGAAGATATAAGAAGAAGATGTAATCTAATGGTGAATTTGTTAAAATTCATCTCCAATAAACAGATATTAAGTTTGTTTGTAGCCTAAGGCTATAACTAATTTTGTAGCTAAACTTTGTCCAATTCATTTGGTCCATAAAATTTAAAACAAAAAAACCTGGATCTAGACAAAAGCAAACATCCAATCATACTATGATCTCAAACATACATATTTAGACTAACGCGTGGAAAGTTCAACTAATTTAAAGGTCCTAACGTTCCTCTCCCTCCAAATAGTGAATATGACCTATAGAGAGGAGTAGTAATCCATACATTTCCATTACCTTTTTGTCAAAACAAAACCTTGCAACAAAACTATACATCAATCGTCTGCATAAACATCAAATGATTAACCCCAAATAAACAAAAGACAATATAACTAACTCTCTAGCAACCGAACAATGGAGCAATACGTGCTCAACATAGTTGCCACTAGGCTTACTCCTACCCATGGAAGTATGGAATCCAAAAAAAGTTTCATACATAGGAACTTTGTTATGCCATATATGTTAAGAATATCTGTCAAGATGCACTAGTCAAGCATTATTGTTGCATTGACTGTGCCTTGCTTCAACATTGTTCACAGGCTGAGGTGTACTCTGTTGTATTCCATCATGAGTTCATTGAATTTTTCACATTTGTTTATTAGGCTTGACAGATTTTAGTTAGAAGATTAGTTAGTTTTTAAATGGTTGTTGGGCTGTTAGAACACATTGTTAGCTTAACCAAGTACATTGTACTCTTGTATAAATTGGCTCATTGGCCTCAGTTAATATGCAGATTACTCAGTTCAGCTTTTCTCTTGCTTTCTTTTCTCTCTTTTCTTGAAACTTTTTCATGTACTTCCCATAATGAAACACCACCTCCTTAGATCCTCACAGAACATGATAAAAAATCAAGATCAATTTTACAAATATGCTTGAGCTTCCAAAAGAGAGACTACTGGTTCTAATTTTCAATCCTTAAAAGCACAAGACAAATAAACTTAAGAACCCTTAAATGAACCATCTTCAGATAAGTCTAAATAAGAATAAACAGAAGCATCACTTATCTTAAACAATCAAAAATATTTCAGGATAATAGTCTTTTAAAGCAATATCCTGCACCACACATATTTCCAAAGCAAATTTCCATACCATCCCCACCCGAAATTTGCAATCCAGAAAACCAATTCCAGCCTCCCTCGTACTTATCCAAAGGCTACACCTATAAGGTATTCTGATGTAATCTGTCAGTCTACTCTAGCCCTTGGACTCCCTGTGTTACAGTAATTTTTTGATAATTTTATAGATACAGCAGAAGAGAGGAGATTTGAACCCTGGATGTCTCTTTTGGAAACACCAAGAGATGCCAACCATTTGAGCTACAAGGCTCTTGGCAACCATAATTAAGTGCTTCAAAAAATGATATCTTTCTATAACAAAATGCCCCAACCATTTATGCAACAAAGCTTAGTTGAAGTGCTTAATTTGCCTACTGTAATTCATCCATATCTGAGAGTGGAACAAACACATTCCAATCCACCAAGTGAAATTTAAACTCTCTCACCAATCCTCCCAATATAATTTTTTGCTTCAATTTACCAAACTGTTAGCCATGTGACAAAAGTTTAGTGAAAATTGAAAGAAACAAATATGTGGGTAAGCAAAAAAAAAATTAAAAAATCTCTTGATAAAAATGATTTCCATTCGGAAATAATTTAAGGTGTGGAACAACCCTAAAAGCACAAAATTGCAGCCAACTCCATCAACATTCCCCACTTGAACCAATTAACTTTTTACCTAGTTAACCCTCAAACTTGATACTGCTTCAAAGCATAAAAGAACTAACCCATATTTACAACAGTCAAAATCATTGTCACTAAGAAGGATGCTGTAATCTGCTAGAGGCAAATGTAATAGATTGGAATCTCCTCTAGAACCCCTCACAACCTGAAACCCAGAAACAGCCCCCATTACACTTCCATTATAAGTACATTGTCAAGAATTTCCATGGTTATAACGAATAATTAAGGTGACAATGGATCAAGTTGCCTAAATCCTCTTGAGCTATTGAAAAAAACCAAATAGGCAGCCATTAACCAACACTGAAAATACAACAGATATATGCAAGAGAAAATCCATTTCTTCCATTCTCTCCCAAAAAAAAAAAATATAAATAAATATATAAATAAAAAAATAAACAGATTTCCTAAGCAAGGAAATTAAACAACCTTAATTTATGTGATCATAGGCCTTCTCAATATCCAAATTAAAAGTAACTCTAGGGGTATGACTCATGAGTCTGCAACAACTGAAAGGATGGAATCCAAAATCTTTCTTTCGTAAACGAAAGCGTGCAGCAATTCCAAAATAATCTTCCCCAAAATCCTATTGAGTCAGTTATCCAATACCTTAGCCAGAAGTCTGTACAAACTTCCTATGAAGCTAACTGGCAAAGACATCTAATGTTATGAGCCTGGACAGTTTTGGAATGGACAAAGACCTCTTGGTCTCTCCTGCAAATTTTGAATAATTTAAACTTTTGAGCTAATCTTTACATTTAAATTAAAGTTAGTGAAAAAAAAAAAAAAAAACACTTTTTAATCATTCATTTTCATTGCAAAAGCATACATTGCATCAAACAACTACATCAAAGGTCACCTAGGATAAGCAGAAAAAGGATAAATGTGTCGATCTGGGAACTCTAAAACATAAAGTTTATTGTTAAAGATATCAAGGGACAATCCTAGTCAAGGCACAAATATGTTAAATAACCCAAATTTATGTTCATTATATCTAATCCTACTTGGAATGCAAACAAAGTAATCATAATCCTCTACTTGTAGTTCAAACATTGTCGTTTGTTTATTGTAAGTCTAGTATTTAGCCTGCTATTCATAATACCCTTGAATGGGTTTATTGTAATATACATTGCTTAGTAGTAAAGATGTAAGACATCAAGGGTTTTCCATTGTGGATGTAGGTCTCCAAGGTCAAACCACATTAATTCTGGTTTTTGTGCGTTGCCTCTGACTTCTTTATTTTCTTCTTTCCTATTTTCTCGAACACTTTACACTGGTATCACAGCTATGTCTCATCTTTTCTTTTCTAACACGGTATCAAAGTCATTGGGATTTTTACGGCTTAGTCCAATGACTTGAATCTAGTTTCGTTCCAATTTTATATATCAACAGCTAATGACAGTTGCTAGGAAATTTATGGAATGAATCTAAAATGACATAATAATTTCTTGAATGAAAGATTAAGAAACCAATTACAAAAATTAAAGATTTTCTGAGTGAATTTTAAAGGGACTAACCATCCCATTCAAAGTTGTTCCAATAGCTGGTGTCACCCCAAGACCAAGCTCCAATCCCAAGCCTTGTGACCTTCAATTCAGAGGCCCCCAACTTCAGCTTCTCTTCCTCTGGCGATTTCAAAGCAGCGAAGTCCTCAGAAGCAACGCCTCTTCTCACTGTTGTTGTGTGAACTCTCCTATTCCTATGACTGAAAACACGAAAAAAGCATGCAGCACTGCTAACATGCAATGCCATTTCGCTCCTTAAATACGAAAATCTTTTCAAAACAGAACACAGGTTTGATTCCTGAAGAATTGGAGAAAGAAATCGAATGGATGGTTGGCGTGTGAGCTTGTAGACGAAGACACAAAATTTTGAAATCCAGAGAAACAGAAATGGTTGTCAAAAGTTGGGTACACGTCAGAAGGTACTTTATTTAGCCAGACTCCTCGACGCGATATTTTCACAAGAGGAGCTGCCATTAATTCCACAACTTTGTCGTAATTTTGTCGCACGGCAATTGGTGAGTGGCACAGTTATGGACCTACATGGATCTATCATGTTATTTCAACGGCTCACAACTCATCACTTAGGCAAGTTATGACAAAAGTTGATGAGAGTAATTTTGTGATTAACCCATGATGAAACCTAAGGTGACGGGTATAGCAAGGTTGTCAGCTTCACTCATAGAGTTACCTTTTCGAAAAGTTCGTAACTCCCTCACATCTGACGGCGTCATCTTTGGCACTATAAGCTGAAGGCAATAAACTGACGACCTTAAACTGAAGGTAATAAGCTGACGAACCTGAAAAAGGGACGGCGCTATAGGATGACGAGAATAAGCTGGAGAGGTTAAACAAGCCTCCATCCATAACTTTACTTAATCTCCACGCCTGCGTGTATAAGGAAAGATTTTGCGCTACACGCTTAACCCTAATTTAAGAAGATATAAGGAAAAGAACTCTAAGAGATATGCTATATCCACGAGTTATTCTCCTAGAAGGAAAATACTTCTTGATCAAGGTATAGATGTCAACCCCATACTACTATAAATGCCCCAAAACCCTCACAAATTAAGGTACGCATAATTCATCTCAGCTCTGGCACTCTAGAGTTGTGAATAAGAGATCTGTCTAACTTTACCGTTGAAGGGTATTTAGCCGGTACCACACTGGTACTCCTCTTAAGGTCTTTAGCTTTCGTGTTGTGCAGGTTTTTCATCGGAAGTACGTGAGGATCTTGTGACTTACTTATAATTTCGGCATCATCAAAGTAATAGAAATTATTGTGGCACTAGACTTACTCATTTTACAACATGGATTCTTCAACATGGATTGGTTTATCAACTTCAGCTTTAGTGGGTTTCGGTTAACTCAACTAGTTAAGTCTTTGATGACTGAATAAGAGATATGAGGTTTAAACATCGCCTACACAGAAAACTGATTGGTATCTTAGTGAAAAAGAATTATTATTAGCATCAGAATCATAAATTAAAACTTCAAAAAATAAACTTTAGTAGTAGTTGGTCGAGACTTTAAAAAATAAACTTTAATGGTAGTTGGTTGATTCACTATTAAAGTGATGTGGCTTCAATCCCGAATTGCCAATAAGTCATGTGAGGGCTTTTGTTGTGATTTTTTTTTTTTATATTTATTAAGGTTTTGTTGTGATTGGTTCATAATAAAGGTAATGAGAATAATTATATATATATATATATATATTAAATTGATAATTTTTTATATTTTCTTCTTCAGAAGATTGATAATCTATCTATACTATTATTTAAGGGGCTTCCTCTGTTTGAACCGGATTTTTAATGTTCCAAAATACCCCTACAACCTACGTTTAAGTAGGGGTAAATCTTGAAAAAAATGCTTCTTTAACTTCCACGTAAAACACTACTACAAATAGGAACACTTACTCTTAAGTTTTACCTAAAACATTTCTTACAAAATAGGAATTCAAATCTGCTCTTATCACTCCTAAAAAACACGGTACTTAGAAATTTAAAAAAAAAGATAGTTTCTTTCTTTAATCCACTTATTTATTTATTTTTTATAGCTGTCTAAATTCATGTCTTTTTTTTTTTTTTTTTTTTTAAATAGCCATCTAAATCCATGTCTTAGTTTTCTCCCTCAATCCCCTTATCCTGTTATCCCACTTCCATTTTTTTCCCCTGAATTATTTAACTTACAATTTCTCATCCACATTTTAATAGACAGTTACCACTCTTTTTTATAACAGTTTTTTCTTTTTTTTTAATTGCAAATTTTTTTTTTTTAAATAATAACTCCCAAAACATTATCCAACCAAGCTACCGTTTTCTACTATAAAAGACGATTACAGTGTATCAATCAAATTCAAAACTAAAATACTTTGCTTATTTGAAGACAGAAAAAGATGTAAGTTTTCGGTGAATTACCCCAATGCTAATTTGTTATAGAATCTAAGTAATATAGGTGAGAAAATTAAATTATCGATGTTTAGGTATTTACTTTATGATTTTGATGCATTTCTTAGCTGGTTTTTATAGATATTTGCATTTCCTCTCTTTCTTTGTGATAAAGTGTGTAGTTGAATTGCTTCTCTATCAAAAATTTTGATGTGAAAAATTTTCAAAACTGGGTTGTTTCTATCTGATTATTAGAGGGCATTTGTTGAGATTTACTTTTTATTGTTAATATCTTTTCTCTTTGTTACAATTCTTAGTCCTTATGAAGCTCTGAAAAACAAATATGTTGAATTGAAAGTGTTGTACTTTGGGAAAAAAATGGAAGAGCTCTTAAAAACAAATATTTTAACTGCATCTGCAAGTTTATTTAAAATTTAAGAATTGAGGCTGGATACTAGTTCAAGTTTATTTAAGATTTAAGTAATAAGTCGGGTTTGAAAGATAAGGGTGATGTGTTTGATGTTCAGTGCACCAATCCTTTAAATGTATTCCCTATTCAAGATAATCATGCTATTAGGAGTGGTATCAATTTAGATAAGGGAAGAAGAGCCCGAAGTGCAACAAAGAAAGTGGAATACGTTTGGAATGATTTATGGTCAACCAAAGAACAAAAGACTGTATAGTAACCCTGCTCACATAGTTATAATAAATTAGACTCTAAAAACAGAGTTATATAAAAATTCAAATGGTTTGTGTCTTTGTACCTTACCCATTGGAACTTTTACCTCTCTAAGAGTCTGTTTTTGATACTTAGATTGCACACACTAAGAACTCTTTGGCTTCTGTAATAAAATTTCAGGTTAGAATATAGATATCTACAAACTTCTGCTTTGTCCATATCCTATTTTTAATACCATTTTTATTTTGGTAAGTATTCTTCTATACTATTAATTAAGGGGCTTCCTCAGTTTGAACCGAATTTTTTTTTTGTTCCAAAATACCCCTACAACCTAGATTTAAGTAGGGGTAAATCTTGGTAAAAATGCTTCTTTAACTTCTATGTAAAACGCTATCTACAAATTGGAACACTTACTCTTAAGTTTTACCTAAAAAATTTCCTACAAAATAGGAATTCAAATCTACTCTTATGACTCCTATCAAAACAAGGTACTTGGAAATTTAAAAAGATAATTTCTTTCTTTAATCCACTTTTTTTTTTGTTTTATAGCTGTCTAAATTCATGTCTTTTTTCTTTAATTGCCATCTCAATCCATGTCTTAGTTTTCTCCCTCAATCCCCTTATCCGGTTATCCCACTTCCATTTTTTTCCCCTAAATTATCCAACTTACAATTTCTCATCCATGTTTTAATAGACAGTTACCACTCTTTTTTATAACAGTTTTTTTTTTTTTAAATTTCAATTTAAAAAAAAATAATAATAACTCCCAAAACATTATCCAACCAAGCTACCATTTTCTACTATAAAAGATGATTATAGTATATCAATCAAATTCAAAACTAAAATACTTTGCTTATTTGAAGACAAAAAAGGAGGTAAGTTTTCGGTGAATTACCCCTATGCTAATTTGTTATAGAATCCAAGTAATAGAGGTGAAAAAAAATTAAATTATCGATGTTTAGGTATTTATACTGCTATTTAAGGGGTTCTTTCAATTTGGACTGGATTTTTTTTGTTCCAAAATACCCATACACCCCTAGACTTAAGTAGAGACAAAACTAAATGATAGTCCTATAAAAATACATATCTAACTTGCATTAAAACATTGCATTTAAAATAAGAACACTCTTCCACTAATCCACTTTTTCAAAGCAACTATTTAGAAAGTTCAAATAAGAGGGTTAGAAATGTAAAATAAATCATTTTAAAAAATCTTAAATTTAAAATAACTTAAAAAAAAAAAAAAAACAGTTTCTTCCATCTCCTCCCTCTCCTTCACGTATTGTAACATTCCCACCATTGAAAAAAAAAAAAAAACACTTGCCTTGAATCCACATTCAAATCCTATCAAAAAATCAAAAGAAAAAAAGACCACATTCATTCGGATAACAACTTCTAAAAAAACTGAAGCACTTATAAAAATCCATGTTGCCATTTTAATTTTTAACCCAAGGTGTGAAGGTCTTGCCACTGTTTGACATCAAATATGATGACTACCCAGTAATCACATGTTAGGATTAATGCCCTTAAATCCTATTGTATGATGTTATGTATGATATTATATATGACTTAATATTGTGATGAATAAAGTTGTTTTATTATTGTCTAAAAATAATGATAACATGAATATTTGGGTATTATCATATAGTCCATGAGATGTAGAGTATGTGATTTATGTGATTTAGTCACAGAAAATATAGATCACAAATTCTTTGTAAATTCAGAATTGTAATTCGTAGTCGGTGATGAACTTGGGTATTTCATCCGCAAAGACTATAACATATCAACTAAGATGATTTTTTTTTATCGTGGAAGTGGAGACTTCCAGTTGATGTGTTGATATGTTTTAAGAGTTAAGACATATTGTACTGGACCGCTGTGAGATTTATTATTCTCCTAATGACTGTCAAATGAATAATAAATCTCACTATTTACATCAACTTTTAATTCTGAGAGAATAATGGACCTGATCATGACGTGTAGGTTACTTTGATATATCAGGTATGAGATCTAAAATTACGATCAAAACCTCAGTATGTTGGGCAGCCACATTTAGTGTTGATGGAACATATATTCTCAAGATGAAATTCATAATCTCTTAACGGAGATATAAAATATTCCTTTGAAATAAGTTTAATGGGTTTAGTTATTCAAAGTGTTAGGCCCAACCAACCACTTTAGTAAGAAGTTACTAAAGTATATATTCAATGAAATTGGATTTCATAAATATATGATGAATAATAAAGGATTAAACTGGACACTCAAAAATTAAGATGTAGTAATCTTCAAAGTGGCGGTCTCTATTTATAATTTTGTATTACTACGAATATTTTATGAAGGGATTGAATGTATAATAAAGTATTGAGATATAATTTATTAATAAGACCTAGAGTGCAATTATATTTATATATTGGTATTAAATAGAATTAATGGTAACTTTAGACTTGTCAAGAGTTGACAGAAAAGCCCAAGGCCCATTGGAGCTAGAGTCTTATTTGTTCCCTTTTGGTCTCACTCTAATCCACACACTAAAGCTTAATTGGAAATTCTCAAAAGGCTAGCCCAATTAGATAATCAATTAGGTACATAGGGAGAAACATTCAAAATTTTATGGAAGAGATACTATTGGGAATAGGTGTATGTGTGAGTGTGAAACACTCTCTTATTCTCCCTTTGGAAATTGATTAAAAAACCACACTTCTTGGGCATAAAGTGGAATTGGAGTGAAGATTAAAAGTGTTCCCAAGTATTTCTGATATTTTATTTTGAATTTCACCGCACCGAGGTACACTCTTTTGTCTTGAATTCTGAAACTTATATAGTACATGTTATCAATTGTGAATGAAGTAGATCCGTTAATTTTTCACTGTGTATGTTTAGTATGAGATTCAAACATGTATTTTTCCAACAATTGGTATCAGAGCGGTCTTCAATTTCGAATTTGTATAACATGTTTTGTGAGTTTTGGATAGTAATTTCATGATGTTAGAAGATTATGTAATTAATTTTCTGCATGGTCATTGAAATTTTTGTTTGATGAAAACTGATGTTGATGTTATGATATTGTTTAAGTTTGGTGTTAAATATTTTAATTTAAATTTTAAGGCTATAGATTAATGAAATTCAATTTTGATATCAAATTTTGTCTATTATGTTCATATGATAGTTGTTTGTTCATGAAAAACCGTTGAAAACTGCTTCAACATTTTTTTGGAAATTCGAGTTTCACGAGTTTTGATTGATCAAAAATTGCTTTCGATCTTTTCGATTGATCAAAAACTGCTTTCGATCGATCGAGTGAAATAGTGAACCTTCTGTCCAATTCGATTGACTCTCGATTGCTAGTCGATCGATCTAATATTCTTTTTAAATCAATTGAGCAGTGATTGAGTACCAATCAAGCTAGGCAGAAAGTTTGGTATGAATTTCTTAAATTTTTTGATCGACCGTGGGATACATTCAACTGATCAAAAGTTGTGATTTTTGAATTTTTCTAAGTGTTTTCATACTTTTAAAAGTGAAAGGCTATGTGTGATAAGATTACACATGTTTCTAATTAAAAACTTTTATTTTCAAATATTTAGTGAGAGAGAGATACAAGAGTTAGATCTCAGGGTCTTCATTGTCGGTTCATAGGAGTATGAAATATATACTTTGTTTTTGCTTCGAGCTTGGCATTCCATGCAGAGAGTATTTATTTCGTGGTGCTACAAGATTGAACTACCTGGTTTATAGTGGTTTGATCGAACACTTTGTCTTAGTCTTGAGCTTTGCATTCCATGCGGAGGGTATTTTGTATCATGGTATTACAAAATAAACTTGTTAAGGGAGATGAAATGTGGCTACGCATGATTCTAGACAATGGTATACACTAGACTAAGTATTATAGTATTCTCTATGCTGAGTTCTTACTATTATTACTTAAAGTCTAAATATAAAACAGCATATAATTAGTATTTGATAAGAGTTATCATGATAGCACTAATAATGAGAATAGTTCTTGATGATGCGAAGAAAATCAGTAGGCTGGATGCTTCGGGTTCGATAGGGCCAAAAATTGCCTTGATAGCCTGAAAAAGAAAGAGAAGTGATCAAAGGTGACCGGGGTCGCCGGCCAATAACCCTCCGATGACAAAGTCAGTTTTTCTCCCAAGTATTTTCAAGTTCCAATTTTTTAGGAATGATTTTTCGTACCTTTTCCTTGTCTGAGCCAGTGTTTATATAGTGTCCTAAGAGCGGTTATTGGATTTGTAACCTCCCCTAGAATTGAGGAGGTTTGTATTTGAATGTAACTTCCAACTGTTTAGGAGTTATCCTTTTTGCGCGCAACGGTCACTTGGAGGTTACTTGTACAATGCGGAGACATTTTAGACTTTTATAAATTTCGCAAGTGTTCACGTGTCGTTCATAATTTCTCGTCCTGAGACCTTCAAGAGAGCTTACCTCGTCTTGAGCACGTCGGGACAGCTTACCTCATCTTGGGCATGCCAACAGCTTACCTCGTCTTGGGCGCGCCGACAGCTTACCTCGTCTTGGGCACGCCAACAGCTTACCTCGTCTTGGGCACGCCGACAGCTTACCTCGTCTTGGGCACGCCGACAGCTTACCTCGTCTTGAGCACGCCGCCTGTCTTGGACGATCTTCATGGACAAAATTGGAGTTGTATTTTATCATACCACATCAGTTGCCCCCTTGTCCATGGGTCGTCTAGGATTCACATTCACTAACGTCGCTATTTGGACAGGTGTCCTTATGCCAGCTGTCGTAGGTGCCATTTGTCATGATTTAACTGGAGACCAATCATGTCAGCTCGTTTTTTGAGGGACGTGCCATTTGTCGCTTTTTGGTTGGTCGCGTCGCTTCGTGTACTGGGGTCAATGCCTATAAATAGTTGAATTCCTCCACTGCCCTCCTCATTTTCTCAAATTTTCTTCTTCGACCTACCTCGTCTTAGCGCCTCGTCTAGAAGTTTCCTGCGTCAGTTAGTCTCCCCTCGTCTAGTTCCAGGTATTCTCTTCAATCCTCGTCCTTAGTTTTTAAGCGTCTTTCTTAAAAATGTCTGAGGTAGTCCTTTCCTCGTCTAGCGATAGCATTGCCAAAGCTATAGACGAGTATCAGGACCCTAGTAGCTTTAGTGGCTCTAGCGATAGTTCTAGGAGCAGTAATAGTAGTAGCGATGGGAACACTACAGACGAGTACACGTCTGGTGTTCCAGGGGTTCCTCCCGAGGTGTTTATAGAACAACATAGGACGAGGGTCAAGTCTGGTTCTAGGGCTGGCACAAGTGCTCCCTCGTCTTCTGCTCAAGACGAGGAGGAGGAGGTCGTTTATACTTGTGCTATAGGGGTTGGTTCTAAGACAGACGAGAGAAAATTAGAGCTTCTCCAGGCTAGATACCAAATCCCTGATAGTTTAAACCCTAGGGTACCCGTCCGTGGGGAATGGTGTTGTCAACCCCGTTTTGGCGTGGGTATTTATGAGGCTTACCTCTTAGGAGGTTTGAGGTTGCCTCTAAATGCCTTCGCGAGGGAGTTGCTTTCTAGGTTAGATATAGCCATATGCCAACTTAACCCCAATGCATGGCGTCTAATAGTAGCCATGCAAGTTTTGTGGAGGGAGGTGTTTGAGGGGAACCGTCCTCTTTCCGTGGACGAGTTCCTCTATTGCTATAAACCCTCCGAAATTAACCAGTCCCTTGGCTTTTATCAATTTACAGCCAGAGGGACAGATTGTAGATTAATTGAGTCACTAGTGACGTCAGACAGAAACTGGAAGACGGAGTTTTTCTTCGTCTCTGGTTGCTGGGCTGGTCGTCCTAGTGAAATTGCCCAAGATCCTTTTCCCCCTTACACTGGAGAGATAGGGAACCTTCGTCCTGAAGGTATGCATTTTTCATTATGTTAATTGCACTCGTCCTTCCTAATGGTCGTCTAACGTTTTTTATGTGTTTTGTTTTGAAGGTGTTAGACGACCCCACTTAGATAGTATCCAATTGGAACGAGTCCAACGAGCTCGTCTTTACAGTGACAGGACCTTCCACTTCTTGGTTACCCTTAGGTGTCTTGCCACTTGGGGATTAGGTCCTGACCCTTCGGACGAGGCAATTGCTCACGAGGTTACAGTAAGAAGACGTAAGTCGTCTTTACTCTCGTTCTTCTTTTGCTCTTTTTTGTTTGTTTGTTTTGTTGTTGTTGTTGTTGTTGTTTTTTTTTTTTTTTTTTTTTTTAATATTGACGTCTTTACTTGCAGGAATGGCTACAATGAAACAAAACAAAGGCAAGGATGCTATGGACGAGGAGACTAGGCCTGGGGTGAAGTCCAACCCTCGTCCAGCTTCTGGAGAGAAGAGGAAAAGCCTCTCTCTTGGCGTTGATTTGGGAAATCTCCTAAGTAGGCGCAAAGAGAAAAAGGCGAGGCTCAAGTCGTCCAAGTCTCAAGACGTCCAAGCCAAGGAACGTGGCCCTCTCGTCCCTCCTAGCCCTTCTGTCCAAATTTTGGACGTTGAACCAGAGCTCTCTCCGCCCATCCCGTCCATAGTCCCATCCTCAACTCAAACTTCCATCCAAGTTCCTCATAATCTTCTTGAGGACGAGAACTTGGCTTGGGAGAAATTTGAGAAGGCTGTGACGGACGAGGACATAACGGCATGCTACAACATGTCGTTGAAGGAATTTGAGCGCTCCGGCGTTCATGACCTTTTTAAGGTATGTAACTCTTATATATGTCTCGTCTTGCAATCAGTTTATACAACCATTCTAATGAAGTTTTGTACAATGCAGGCAATGTCCAAGTTTGTTGCAGCGTCTAGGCAGGCAACTGAGCTGGACAAGACGAGAGTGCTGCTGGAAAAAACTGTCCAGAAAGGGAGGGACGAGACCAAGAGGTGGGCAGAGGTGGCGGCTAAGTCCAAGGACGAGGCAGAGAACTTGAAGAAGCGTGTCGCTAAGCTGGAGGCTGAATTCCTGGAGAAGGACGCTCGTCTGATCTTTCTTGAAAAGAGGAATGAAGAGTTGGACGTCCTTCTGGAGAAAGCTAAAGGAGACGCCGTTGCGGAGTTCAAGGCGTCCAAAGAATTTACTGATTCAATGGACGCCAACTATGCAGCTGGCTTTGAGGATTTCAGGATGGACGCAATGGACAAATTCCCTGAAGTGGACTTCAGCTCAATCAAGCTTAACCTTGGAGGGGCGTCTACAAGTTCTCTCGTCCAGACTAGCTCAGAAGACGTCAACGTGGACGATGATGCCACCACCTTGCCACCTCAAGACGAGCCAAACGCCGACCCCCCAGCCGTCTAAGATTTTTTGTTGTTTCTGATGTAATTCTTCTTCTTTTTTTTTTTATTTATTAAAATGTATTTGAGTACAATAGCCTCGTCTAGAGTGTTATAGACGAGTGTATTAACAATTGCCTTTAAGGCTTTATTTGCAAGGGTTTTTGGACGATGGACGTCTACCCTTTTATCTTAATTTAATGAATGTTTATTTTTATTCATTACTTGTTTGTGTATGGACGTACTTTGTTTTTGTTGTGATAGAAACTTGTATAACCCTAAGTATTAAAAGGTCGTCCATATATTTTGCTTATGGATATTGTTCTATCATTTGGTTCTCCCATAGACGAGTTGGTGATCACCTTTCGTTCATAGGTCTGACCTATTTTCCTCGTCCATAGGTTTTGGCTTATTTGCCTCGTCCATAGGTTTTGGCTTATTTGCCTCGTCTGTAAGCCTTTCTTTGGCCTTTGACGTTTGCTAGCATTTGAGTCGTCCTAGAGTATCTGTTTGAGTCAGATGCTCGTCCATGGACTTGTATCAATTTTTTGTTTCTTTAGCTTTTGCACTTTATCCTCGTTTTGAGGAAAGTCTGCGAACGTTACATCCCTGCGTCCAAGGATTTTTCATTCGTCTTTGGATTTTAGCCCCCTTCGTGGGTTTGACAATGGAACTTAGATTTTACGCATAAAATACACTTAAAATCCAAACCATATTATATAAGCATTGTTCACAAACATAGCACCTGCTTGGAAGCTAGTGCATTATGAAAGTACTTAAAATACACAACCTTGTCTTTAACAAACTTGTCTGTAGACGGCGCAAATGTTTAAGAACTAATGCACCTTTATTCTTAGTACACACCATAGCAGTAGTAAGAACACTAGTAGATATTAAACATAGTAGTGGGGTCGTCCATGATAGAAACTTCATCTTTGATTAACCTCGTCCAAGCTCATTGATAGTACCTTCTCAGGTGCTCCACGTTCCAAGGGTGTTCCAGCTTTCGTCCGTCCAAAGCTTCTAAGTAATACGACCCTTGCCTTTTGCAGTTTACTACCCTATATGGTCCTTCCCAATTGGGTCCCAATTTTCCATGAGCTGGGTTCCTAGTCGCCAAGGATACTCTCTTAAGAACGAGGTCCCCTATGCTGAAGCGCCTGGGTTTTACCATGGCATCATGCTGTCTGGCCATAAGGTTCTTGTACCTTGCTGTCCTCTGCTCCGCATCCATCCTTACCTCATCAATAAGGTCAAGGTCAAGACGAAGTAGTTCTTCATTTTCCTTCTCTTGATACTTCATCACTCGATGGTTAGCCATATGAACTTCCGCTGGTATGACCGCTTCACTTCCATAAGCTAACTTGAAGGGGGTTTCTCCTGTCGGGGTTCTCACAGTAGTTCTGTAGGCCCAAAGAACACCTGGTAACTCATCTGGCCATATCCCCTTTGCCCCCTCTAGCCGAGTCTTGATGATTTTCAGCAAGGATCGGTTTGCTACCTCTGCTTGTCCGTTTGCCTGTGGGTGGGAGGGTGAGGAGTAATGATTTCTGATTCCAAAATGCTCACAGAAGTCCCTAAATGGTGCGTTGTCAAACTGTCGTCCATTGTCCGATACTAGCACCCTCGGTACTCCGAACCTACACAAAATATTCTTCCAAACAAAATTTTTAACGTTTTGCTGTGTAATTTTTGCAAGAGGTTCAGCCTCCACCCACTTAGTAAAATAGTCAATCCCTACGACCAAAAACTTCATTTGTCTGGTACCCGGAGGGAAAGGACCTAGGATATCCAGTCCCCATTGTGCAAAGGGCCATGGGGCCATCATTGGGGTCTGATACTCCGACGGTTGCCTAGGGACATTGCTGTAGCGTTGGCATTGGTCGCACACTCTGACATAAGCCTTGGCATCTGCCTGAACCGTGGGCCAATAGTAGCCGGCACGAATGACCTTATGGACGAGGGACCTTGCCCCCGAGTGATTTCCACATGCTCCTTCATGAACCTCCCTCAAAACATAATTTGCTTCGTCTGGAGCTAGGCACCTCAGGTAGGGTTGAGACAAGCCTCGCTTGTAAAGTACTTCATTTATAAGGACGTACTTTGCAGCCCTAACCCTAAGTTTCCTAGCTTCGTTCTTGTCCTCTGGAAGCCTTCCATCTTGTAGATAGAGTATAATTGGACTCATCCAATTTTCTTCTCCTCCAATTTGCTGTATTTCCGGGAGGTCTATGCTCGGCATGTATTGGACTTTGCCATACTCGTCCATGACTCCACCTGCCGACGCTGCTCGCGCCAGCGCATCTGCTTCCATGTTTTCTTCCCTCGGGAGTTGAACAAAACTCACTTCTGAAAACTTTTGTACAAGTCTCCTCACCTTGCTGAGGTATTTCTTCATTCGTTCTTCCTTGGCGTCACACATTCCATTCACCTGGTTGATGACTAGCTGAGAATCACCTCTGATTATTACTGACTCCGCTCCCAAGGACTTAGCCAATTCCAGCCCTTTGAGAAGTGCTTCATATTCAGCTTCATTGTTGGTTGTTTGGTACTGTAGGCGGGCTGCATACTCCAACTTATCCCCCTCTGGGGATTGAAGTATGACTCCAATTCCTCCTGCATACATCGTAGATGATCCATCCACATTGATAACCCACCTTCTTGTTAGCTCGTCCTTGACCAGCTCGTCTTGGCTTGGAGTGAACTCCGCGATGAAGTCTGCCAGCGCCTGCGCCTTGACTGCATTTCTTGGCTGATACTTTACATCAAACTCACTAAGTTCCACCGCCCATTGGACTAATCGTCCTGCAGCTTCCAACTTGCTCATCGCCTTCTTCAGGGGATGATCCGTCAAGACAATAATGATGTGAGCCTGAAAGTAGTGTCTCAGCTTCCTTGAAGTTGTGACCAAGGCAAAGGCTAACTTTTCCATCATTGGATACCGCCCCTCCGCTCGTCTAAGTGCCCGACTTGTATAGTATACTGGTTTCTGCACTCGTTCTTCTTCTCTGACCAGCGCGGAACTTATGGCATGCGGGGATACCGCCAAATACAAATAGAGCTCTTCGCCAGGTACGGATGGGCTCAGCAATGGTGCCTTGGTGAGGTAAGTCTTCAAATCTTGGAAAGCCCTTTGACACTCGTCCGTCCATTTGAACGCCTTCCTGACGACTTTAAAGAACGGTAAACACTTGTCGGTAGCTTTCGACACAAACCTGTTGAGGGCGGCAACTCGTCCAGTCAGGGACTGTACTTCTCTAATGTTTTTCGGTGGTTCCATGCTGAGTATCGCTTGGATCTTATCTGGATTGGCTTCAATACCTCTATGTGAAACCATGAAACCCAAGAACTTCCCCGATGAAACCCCAAAGGCACACTTACTTGGATTAAGTTTCATGTTGTACCGTCGTAGTGTGTCGAAGGTCTCTTGAAGGTCGTCTAAGTGCTTTCCCTCGTCCAAACTCTTTGCCAGCATATCATCAACATAGACTTCCACGTTTCTGCCAATTTGAGGACGAAACATTTGGTTCACCAGCCTTTGGTAAGTTGCCCCTGCGTTCTTCAGACCGAAAGGCATTACCTTGTAGCAAAACAAGCCTTGGCTGGTGACAAATGAAGTCTTCTCTTGGTCTGCCTCGTCCATCTTGATTTGGTTGTAGCCTGAAAAGGCGTCCATGAAGCTTAGCAACCTGTGACCAGCCGTCGAGTCTACCAGCTGATCGATGCGTGGGAGCGGATAACTGTCCTTCGGGCAAGCTTTGTTTAAGTCAGTAAAGTCTACACACATTCGCCACTTACCATTGGCCTTCTTTACCATGACTACATTCGCCAACCAGTCCGGGTAGTACACTTCCCTAATGAACTCCGCCGCAAGCAACTTCTGTACTTCTTCTTTGATGGCGTTGTCTCGCTCAGGAGCAAATACCCTCTTCTTCTGACGTATGGGTTTGGACGAGGGGCTTACATTCAGACGATGGGTAATGACACTTGGATCAATGCCAGGCATGTCTTCATGGTTCCATGCGAAGACGTCAATGCTTCTTTTCAAAAATTGGACCAACGCATTCTTCGCTTCTTCTTCCATGCTCGCCCCTATTCTAGTAAACTTCCCAGCCTTACTATCGTCTAAGGGAATATCTTCTAACACCTCCACCGGCTCCGCTGTAGTTCTTCCATCGTCTATGACCATCGTCTGTAAATTCTCGTCCATAGCCAACATGGCCAGGTAACATTCCCTAGCAGCCAGTTGATCTCCTTGCACTTGACCTACACCATGCTCAGTTGGGAACTTGATGGACAAATGGTAGGTGGAGGTTACCGCCTTCCAACTATTCAAAGTGGGCCTTCCAATAATAGCGTTATACGACGATGAACAATCGACCACGAGGAAGTTTACCTCTCTGGTTATCTGCTGCGGATACGTTCCAATCACTACGGGCAGTGTGACACTGCCCACTGGTTGCACTTTCATTCCTCCGAATCCTACCAGGGGCGAACTCACTGGGCGAAGCTGATCTCGTCCTAGCCTCATTTGTTGGAACGCAGGGTAATAAAGAATGTCCGCCGAGCTTCCATTATCTACCAACACCCTTCTGGTCGTATAGTCGGCAATAAGTAAGGTAATGACAATTGCATCGTCATGGGGTTGGTGAATTCTTCCAGCATCCTCGTCCGTGAACGTGATTGCTTGCTCGTCAGTTTCCATCGTCCTTGGAGATCGTCCTGACAGCTGGACGTTTTGCACTACCTTCAGGTATGTCTTCCTTGATTTACATGACTGCACTGCTGAGGTTCCTCCTACAATAACTCTTATTTCTCCTAGCGGGGGTCATGAGGACTCTTCCACCTTGGCTTTCAGCTTCTCGTCCTTGTGGTCTCGTCCAAGGAAATTCCTCAACTTTCCCTGCCTGATGAGGTTCTCTACCTGCTGCTTTAGATCAAAACACTCGTCCGTGTCGTGCCCATGGTCCCTGTGAAAACGACAATACTTGTTCTTGTTGCGCTTGTTAGGGTCTCCCTTCATTTTCTCCGGCCACTTTAAGGACGGATCATCCTTGATTTGCATAAGAACCTGCTCTAGCGAGGTGTTCAGAGAAGTGTACTGACTTCTTGAGGATGAACTTGCCTTCCTACCATCCCTATCCCTTTTTTCTCCTACCTGGGCTTTCTTAGGACGAGGAGCTTGATCTGAATGTCGGTGCCCGGCTTCCGAGCGTTCTGACCTTTTCCTCTTCTTGGCTATTATTGCGTCCTCGGCGTTCATGAAATTTTGGGCTGAATGGACGAGTTCAGCCATGGTCTGAGGTTCCTGCTCATACAATTTGTGAATGAACAAGTCAGAATTAACCCCATTATGGAAAGCAGCCAACAGCAACTTATCGTCCATCTCATCCACTGTCAAGGCCTCCCTGTTGAAACGGGTAATGAAGGATCTCAAACTCTCATTTTCCCCTTGCTCAATCGTTAATAAACTAGAAGAAGAACGCTTGTGGCGCTGTCCTCCAATGAAGTTATTAACGAACATTTTACTCAATTCTTCGAATGATCCAACAGAGTTCGGGGGTATTTTGCTAAACCACACCCTCGCTGGCCCCTTCAGCGTGGTAGGGAATGCTCTGCACATAATCTCATCTGGAACTCCCTGAAGATGCATGGTTGTCTTGAAGGTAGCAATATGGTCACACGGATCGCGGTTTCCATCGTATGAATCTAAGGAAGGCATCTTGAATTTAGGGGGTAGGGGATGACTGTTGATGGAAGCCGTGAATGGAGAATCCGTACGGTGAACTAAGTCCTCCACGGGGTTCGTCCGCCTCATATTCTCCTTCATTTCTTCCATGGCCTTTCTCATCTGATCCATCTCTTTCTCCAAATGTGGCACCCTCCTTGAAGTAGTACCCCTTGTCTGGTCCTCGGACTCAGCATTTTCTCCTCTACCTTCCTGACCCTGTGGTCGTCCTTCTACATGTCCTTCATGGTGCTGCCTCCTCATGTTGATCTCCCGATTCAACTCTTGATTTTGGCGGGTCAGTTCCGCCATAGCAGCGGCCATAGACTGCATTTGTTGAAGGGACGACGGCTGCGCGGCAGGCGCTGACTGGCGATCGCGGTAGGGATTACTGGAAGCATCCCTACTTCCCTGGTGGCCTGGGCTGGTAGCCCTTGATCTTGTCCGAACCATTCAGCCTTTTGTCTAGGAACAAAGAATGATCAAAAGAACGAAACAAAACCGAAATTTGTTTTCTTCAAGTTATTCCCACAGACGGCGCCAACTGATGATGCGAAGAAAATCAGTAGGCTGGATGCTTCGGGTTCGATAGGGCCAACGATTGCCTTGATAGCCTGAAAAAGAAAGAGAAGTGATCAAAGGTGACCGGGGTCGCCGGCCAATAACCCTCCGATGACAAAGTCAGTTTTTCTCCCAAGTATTTTCAAGTTCCAATTTTTTAGGAATGATTTTTCGTACCTTTTCCTTGTCTGAGCCAGTGTTTATATAGTGTCCTAAGAGCGGTTATTGGATTTGTAACCTCCCCTAGAATTGAGGAGGTTTGTATTTGAATGTAACTTCCAACTGTTTAGGAGTTATCCTTTTTGCGCGCAACGGTCACTTGGAGGTTACTTGTACAATGCGGAGACATTTTAGACTTTTATAAATTTCGCAAGTGTTCACGTGTCGTTCATAATTTCTCGTCCTGAGACCTTCAAGAGAGCTTACCTCGTCTTGAGCACGTCGGGACAGCTTACCTCGTCTTGGGCATGCCAACAGCTTACCTCGTCTTGGGCGCGCCGACAGCTTACCTCGTCTTGGGCACGCCAACAGCTTACCTCGTCTTGGGCACGCCGACAGCTTACCTCATCTTGGGCACGCCGACAGCTTACCTCGTCTTGAGCACGCCGCCTGTCTTGGACGATCTTCATGGAAAAAATTGGAGTTGTATTTTATCATACCACATCAGTTCTCAATCAATCATAGTATTTAATGTTCACTCTATGCTGAAGGATATTGAATATAGGATTGGGTTTTCGTTGCATATTTTATGTTATGGTTTTATTAAGGTTCCATAATATGTGTTTATATGCTAAATTGATAATGTTCGGTTTACTTATTATATTCATGTTTGTTATTTTCAGATTTAAATCATGACATCTTTTAGTCCACTTGTTGCTATTCTTAATCAAAACAAACTGACTGGATCCAACTATGTTGATTGGAAAAGAAATTTGGACATTGTTCTTACTACTGAAGAGCAAAAGTATGTGCTTAGTCCACCTTGTCCTAACTTTCCATCATTAGATGTTTCTCTTGAGGAAAAATAGCGATATGATCATTGGCAGAAATCTAATGAGATGGCCAAGTGCTATATCCTAGCATCTATTTCAAATGTTTTACAACATCAAATGCAGGATGTAGAACTAGTTTCGAACATAATGCTAAGTTTGAAGGAGATGTTTGGTGAGTAAGGTCGTTTTGCAAGGCAAAAAACTATGAAATAGATTTATAATACCAAAATGGCTTAAGGTACTTCAACGAGGGAGCATTGTCTTAGGATGATCTCTAATCTGAATACACTAAAAATTTTAGGTGTCGATATTGATAGAGAATCCCAAGTGGATATGATACTCTAGTTACTACCAGAATCATTCAAGGAATTCAGACTTAATTATAATATGAACAAAAAGATTTATTCATTGTCCGAATTAATGAATGAGTTGGTAGTGGCAGAAGGCATCCTTGGTACTTCTAGTGTTGATGCTATTATGGCCGAAGGTTCTACTTCTCAACCTAAGTCGAAAGAAGAAGGACTATGCCAAGGGAAAGTGTTTCCATTGTGGCGAGAAAGGTCATTGGAAGAGAAATTGTCCTATATTTAGAGCTGCCAAGAATAAGGGTATGAAAGTTCATTCCTTCTTGAAATATATTTGGTACAGAATCCCACAAATTCCTGGTATGTGGATTCAAGTTGTACTAATCATATCTATAATTCTTTGCAGGGGTTCTAGGAGACCAGAAAGCTAAATGAGAGAAAACTGTTTCTTACTTTGGCTGATAGGAGCAAAATTCCGGTTGTAGCTGTTGAAGTGTTTAATTTACATTTTGAATCTAAAGTTTTAATATTGGAAGACTGTCTGTATGTACCTAATTTTCGTAGGAATTTAATTTCTGCAACTTATTTAGGTAAACAAGAATATTGTGTTATCTTAAAAGACAATGTTGTAATAAAGAAGGGTAAAATGTTTATTTGTTCTGGCAATATTGTAGATGGTTTTTATATTTTAACTCCAGATAAGCATGAATTATACAATTTTGAATTAGATAATAACTCTTATGTGAAATCATTAAAAAGAAAGTATCATTCTACTAGTGATACATAACTTTGGCACTTACGTTTGGGTCATATTAATTCAAACAAAATTCAAAGACTGATCAAAGATGGACTCCTAGAGCCATTGGACTTTAATGGTTTTCCAATTTGTGAATCTTTTTTGGAGCGTAAAATGACTAAATGACCTTTTAGTGTACAAGGTAGAAGAGCCCAAGAGTTGCTAGAACTAGTACATTTAGGCCTCGCTTGGGAGGAGGGAATGGAATGGAATGGAAAGGAATGAAAAGAATAATTTTAGAATATTCTTCCCTTTCCTTGTTTGGGAGTTTTAATGGAGAGAATGGAAAGTCAATTCCCTCGTTTGGGAGTTAATTTTCATTCCCCCAAATTGGGAGGAATGAGAGGGAATGGAATTAGATTTAATGAATTTTTTTATTAAAACTCCCAAAATACCCCTATTTAGGTCTAATGTAGATTACTTCCAAACAAGATTACTTACATTCCATTCATTTTCATTCATTTCCATTCTTTTATTTTAAAACGTCTAGTACTCCCATTTAGATGTATGTGATCCTATGTCGATCCAAGCAAGAGGAGGCTATGAGTATTTCATTACCTTCATTGATGATTGCTCTAGATTTGGTTATGTGTACCCAATGAAATGAAAGGCCGAAGTTTTTGAAAAGTTCAAAGAGTTTAAGGTTGAAGTTGAGAATCAATTAGGTAAACGCATAAAGGTCATTCGATCTGATCGAGGTGGCAAATACCTTCTTAGGGATTTCAAGGATTACTTGACTGAAAATGGGCTTATATCTTAATTGACTGCACCTGGAACTCCATAACAAATTGGTGTAGCAGAAAGAAAGAATGTGACTCTTTTAGATATGGTTAGATCCATGTTGAGTTTTTCAACTCTACCAATTTCCTTTTGGGGATATGCCTTAAGTACTACAATGTATCTTTTGAATTTAGTACCTTCGAAGTCTGTTCCTAAAACACATGTAAAGTTGTGGACTAGGCATAAGCCTAGCATGAGATATCGCTATATTTGGGGTTGTCTAGCACATGTGTTGAAAGGAAAGTCTGACAAGTTACAATTTAAAACAGATATGGTATTATTTGTAGGGTATCCAAAAAGAACTGTTGGAGGTTTATTCTATAGTAATAAAGATAATAAAGTATTTATTAGTACAAATGCCAAATTCTTGGAAAATGATTATATGAGTGATTATACTCCTAGAAGTAGAGTTTTTTTTGGCTAAAATGAATGAACCTAGATGTGGCTGTATTAGATACACCACAAGACATTACTCATGAGATTCCTAGTACACAAGTGCCTCATCATAGTAGGAGAATTGTTTGGCCTCTTATAAGATTTATAGGTTTGGGAGAAACTTATGAAACTATTCCAAAAGAGGTTGAATCAGATTCCTACACTTACGAAGAGGCAATGAATAATATAGGTGCACATCATTGGGTCCAAGCTATGAAATCTGATTTGGATTTTATGTATTCCAATCAAGTATGAGATCTTGTAAAGGCGTCGAACGACATTAAACCTGTTAGTTGCAAATGGGTTTACAAGAGAAAGAGAGGGATAGATGGAAAGGTTGAAACCTTTAAAGCAAGACTAATGACGAAAGGGTATACACAAAAAGAAGGTATTAATTATGAAGAAACTTTTTCACTAGTAGCCATGCTTAAATCTATCAGAATTCTCTTATCCATTGCTGCTCATTTGATTATGAAATTTGGAAAATGAATGTCAAGATTGCATTTCTTAAAGGCAATCTTGAAGAAGAAGTCTATTTGATGCAACCGGTAGATTTCATAACAAAGAATTAAGAGCATATGGTATGCAAGTTGAAACGGTCCATATATGGACGTAAGTAAGCACCTAGGTCATGGAACATCAGATTTGATCAAGCAATCAAGTCATTTGGTTTTGAACAAAATCTTGATGAACTATGTGTGTACAAAAGACATCGAGACAAAGTAATAATGTTCCTAGTGCTTTTTGTTGATGATATTCTACTCATTGGGAATGATGTAAGGGTAATGTCATCAGTGAATGTCTGGTTGTCAAGCCAATTTGATATGAAGGATTTGGGCAAAGTCAACTTTATTCTAGGGATCAAGCTTTGGCGAGATCACAAGAATAAGATGTTAGGTTTGTCACAAGGTGGATATATAGATAAGGTTCTAAAATGGTTTAGCATGCAAAACTCCAAGAAAGAATTGCTTTCTTTTAGACATGGAGTTCCTCTGTCTGATGACCAAAGGCCTAATACTTTTGAGGAAGAAAATATGATAAGATAAGTTCCCTATGCTTTTGTAATGGAAAATCTATAT
This sequence comes from Castanopsis chinensis, assembly GCA_032878915.1. Lineage (NCBI taxonomy): Eukaryota > Viridiplantae > Streptophyta > Magnoliopsida > Fagales > Fagaceae > Castanopsis > Castanopsis chinensis. The sequence continues at coordinate 3,208,047 of JAVQMG010000106.1, read as the reverse complement.
GCAATGCTATGTACTAGGTTGGATATCTGTTATTCAGTTGGCATGGCTAGTCGATATCAATCAAATCCAGGATTTAAACATTGGCAAGCTGTAAATCATATTCTCAAGTATCTAAGGAGAACGATAAATTATATACTTGTTTACCATAGTGAGGATTTGATACCAATTGGTTATATAGATTCAGATTTTCAGTGAGATCTTAATCTTAGAAAGTTTGCATTAGGTTGTGTGTTCACCTTGGGAGGTAGAGCCAAAAGTTGGAGAAGTGTTAAGAAATCTTGCATTGCTGACTCCACCATAGAAGTTGAATATGTTGCTGTTTGTGAAGCGACAAAGGTAATTGTTTGGCTTAAGAAATTCCTTTCTGATCTTGGTATTGTTAGAATGGAGCAAGTTCCTATCACATTATTCAGTGACAATAGTGGAGCGGTTGCTCAATCCAAGGATCTAAGGAATCACAAGAAAGGAAAGCACATTGAAAGAAAGTACCATATTATTCTAGACATTGTTGCTCGAGGAGATGTTGTAGCAGTAAAGATTGATAGTGCAAGTAATCTAGCGGATCCCTTTATCAAAGCCTTGTCTCAAAGGACTTTTGAGTCACATTTGGACGAATGTAAGTTAGATTAGTGCACAATAGTCTTTAAGGCAAATGGGAGATTGTTAGGATTAGTGCCCCTAAATCCTACTGTATGATGTTATGTATGACATTATATATGACTTAATGTTATGATTAATAAAGTTGTTTTATTATTATCTAAAATAATGGTAACATGAATATTTGGACATTATCATATAATCTATGAGATGCATAGTATGTGATTTAGTCATAGAAGATATAGATCACAAGTTTTTTGTAAAATCAGAATTGTAGTTCGTAATCGGTAATGAACTTGGACATTTCATCTGCGAAGACTAACAACTAAGATAATTTGTCTTGATCATGGAAGTGGAGACTTCTAGTTGATGTGTTGATATATTTTAAGAGTTAAGACATATTAAACTAGACCACTGTGAGATTTATTATTCTCCTAACGACTATCAAATGAATAATAAATCTCACGACTTCTATTTACATCAAATCTTAATCCTAAGAAAATAATGAACCTAATTATGAGGTGTAGGTTGCTTTGATATATCAGGAGTGAAATCTTAAATCACAATCAAAACCTCAGTATGTTGGGTAGCCACATTTAGTGTTGATGGAATATATATTCTCAAGATTAAATTCATTATCTCTTAACGAAGATATAAAATATTCCCTTGAGATAAATTTAATGGGTTTAGTTATTCAAGTGTTAGGCCTAACCATTTTAGTAAGGAGTTTTTAAAGCATATATTTATGAAATTGAATTTCATAAATATATGATGAATAAAAGATTAAACCGAGTACTCAAGGATTAAGATGTAGCAGTCTTTAAAATGGTAGTCTCCATTTATTACTTTGTATTATTACAAATATTTTATGAAGGGGTTGCATGTATAATAAAGTCTTACGATATAATTTATTAATAAGACCTAGAGTGCAATTATATTTATATAATGATATTAAATATAATTAATGGTAACTTTGAACTTGTAAAGAGTTGACAGAAAAGCCCAAGGCCCATTGGAGCTAGAGTCTTATTTGTTCCCTTTTGGTCCCACTACAAGCTACACACTAAAGTCCAATTAGAAAGGCCTAAAAGACCAACCCAATTAGATAATCAGTTAAGTACAGAGGGAGAAGCATACAAAATTTTATGGAAGAGACACTATTATGAAATGGTGTATTTGTGAGTGTAAGATACTTTTTTATTCTCCTTTTGGAAACTGATTAAGAGACCACACTTCTTGGGCGAAAAGTGGAATTGGAGTGAAGATTAAAAGTGTTCCTAAGTACTTTTGATCTTTAGTTTTGAATTTTACCACATTAAGGTACGCTCTCTTGTTCTTAAATTCTAAAACTTACATAGTACATGTTATCAATTGCGAATGAAGTAGATCCGTTAATTTTCCGCTGCGTATGTTTAGTATGAGATACAAACATGCATTTTTGCAACACCACATATAGTGGATGGCACTTTAACAATAACATTTTCTCTTTCAGTGTTTGTGCCTTCATTTGTAGATGAATCTCAGTTATAGACAAGATCATGGTGGTCCTTCATATCAAATGTCAAAATTTTATTTATTTATTTATTTTTCAATTTCTTTTTTGTTAAATTATGTTTCTCTTTTTGATTTTATGTTTACTAACACACCAAATTCTTATCCTCTGAAACTTTTTTTTTTTTGATAGACTTATCCTTTGAACCTTAAAGGCTACAATTCTAATGAAAACTTTTCACTATATCATACTAGCCTGTGAGCCACGCGTAGAGGCTATTCTATTTTTGTTTTGTAGAAGTTAATAGTTTTCATTCATAATTATTGAAATTTACTATATTTCAATTACAAAAATATTTAGGGGTTTGATAATATTTATACCAAAAAATTATTTCACTCATAGATGCATAAATTTCATCACACCTTAGGTTTTTTTGTGATTGAAAAATGTAGCAATATGATTCAAAACTCACATGAAGTGGCTGTTATCTAAGAAATTGTTATAAAAAAAAAATTTATTTTGCAACAAAAACTATATTTATCATTTGTAAAGTTTCATTCATCGTTATTGGAAGTTACTATATTTTTCAATTACAAAAATATTTAGGGGTTTGATGATATTTATACCAAAAAATTATTTCACTCATAGATGCATAAATTTCATCACACCCTAGGTTTTTTTTTTTTTTTTTGGTGATTGAAAAGTGTAGCAACTTCGAATAATAATGAATGAAATTGTTCTTATGATTCAAACCTCACATGAAGTGGTTGTTATCTAAGAAATTGTTGTAAAAAAAAATTCTTTTGTAACAGAAGGCACATATATATTATTTTTATAATTCTATGTGAAATTCAATTTACATTTTTTTTATAATTATTAATTTTTCTCATCAAAAATGTTATGAAGGTGGTTGCTAAATTTTAAATTTAAGCTCTTTTTAACTTTTGTTATGGATTTGTAGTAAGTGGCTAACCTTTAGGATTAAAAAACTAAATTTTGGGATTAAACAAAAATTGATAATTGTTATTAAGCGCATGCTCAGAGGCTCTTCTATTTTTTTGAGTAAAAGTTAATAATTTGCATCCATTATAATTTGGGATTACTATATTTTTCAATCACAAAAATTTCTAGGGGTGTGATGAAACGCAATACTTATCATACAACAAACGCATAATACTCATTATACCCCTAGATTTTTTTGTGAATGAAAAATGTAGTAATCTCAAATTATATTATATGTAAATTATTAACTTTTACTCAAAAAAATAGAAGAGCCTTTGGTGTGTGCTCAAGGGCTAGTACTACTATTTAAAGGGTTTCTCCTGTTTGGACCGGATTTTTTTTTTTTTTTTTTTTTTGTTTCAAAATACCGCTACACTCTTAAGTTTAAGTAGAGACAAAACTAAAAGATAGTCTGGTAAAAATACATGTCTAATTTGCACTAAAATATTGCCTACAAAATAAGAACACTCTTCTACTAACCCATTTCTTCAAAGTAACTATACGTTTATTTTTATTTTTAAAATAGAAAAATAAGTTAAATAACTCACGTTGCTGCTTTTTTTTTTTCCTTGAAAAACACCTCATGTTTGTCCCAAAAAAAAAAAAAAAAATAATGGTTAAAAAAAAAAAAAACTAAACTAAATAGATATATACACTTTTTTGTTTTTGATAAGTAGATACATTTTTAACTCTCACTAGATATGAACACTCTTCTACTAACCCATTTCTTCAAAGTAACTATATGTTTATTTTAAAAAAAAATAGAAAAATAAGTTAAACAACCCACATTACTGCTGTTTTTTTCCTTAAAAAAAACAACTCATGTTTGTCCAAAAAAAAAAAGAACACTAATGGTTAAAAAAAAAACACTAAACTAAATAGATATATACACTTTTTTGTTTTTGATAAGTAGATACATCTTTAACTCTCACTCTCTTGATGGTTTTCAAATTGCTCCTCTATTTTTTTTTTTTTTTTTTTTTTTTGTAGAGGTTAATAATTTGTATCTATTATAATTTGCACACTTTCAAAGACACCACCACCCAACTCACTTTCACATTGCCAATTACCCTTCCCCACCCTTTTGATAGCAACACATTAGCACACTTTCAACATCACCACCCAACCAACTTGCTCAAACGTTCATCACTAATAAACACCCAAACTATTTGCACCACAATACACTACCAATCAACACCCAAACCACTTGCAAACCATTCGTTGCTAATCACCAACATTCACTATAAACAAAATCACAAACTGTTGAAATCACAAAACCATCAAAAAAATCATAAACCCAATGAAACCACAAACCCGAGCACCTTTGAACCAAACCACATCCACCACACAAATCAAACTTAAAATAAATATAAAAGACCTAGCAACTGTCGAACCCACTGTTAAAGCAATGACACCCACCTCAAAAATCAAACTGAAATCAACACAAACCCAACAACCTTCGCACTCACCATGAAAATATCCCCACAAACCTAAATCTACCACATCTACCAGCACCGCCTAATTGTAACATCTACTGTTGCCACCAAATTGCAACAAAAGTAGTACCGGCACCACCGATGAGATAGGAGAGAAAGAGAGATATGAAGAGTCAAACGATGAGAGAGAGAGAGAGAGAGAGAGAGAGAGAGAGAGAGAAAGAGAGAAAGAGAGAGAGAGTCATGCAGAGAGAGAAGGAAAAGAGAACAAAAAAACATTTTTATTAGTAATAGCGAGTGGAAAGGAAAAATACGTGACGGACTCGTAGTGGACGGATATGTGTAACCCATGGCGTGTGTTGGGCTCTAAAGCCTTTTATACAAGCATGATTGAAGCCCATTTGGGCTACTGTGGCTTTTGCTTGATCTACACACTTAGGCCCAAAGAAAGAACACTCCTACAAGGAAAATGAGTTACTCCCCTAGAAGGAAAGGACTTCTTTACCAAGGCATAGGCATTAGATCTACGCGACTATAAGTACTCCAAAACCCTCACAAATTAAGGTACGCATAATTGACTCAACTCTAGTACTCTAGTGTTGAAAGCAAGGTTTCTAACTTGACCTTCGGAGGGTTTTTGGCCGACACCACACCGGTGCTCTCTGCTAGGTCCTTTCTTGTTGTTTTGTAGGTTTTTATTTCGCTCTCGTGAGGACCGTGTAGCTCACTGGTGGATTTTGACATCATCAGTTGGCACCGTCTGTGGGAACAACAGCGCTAGGGCGATCAAACATTGTCCTACTCCTAAGACAAAAGGTTGCATGGTACTCACAAGATCGATGGCAACAACTAACAACCAAGGCGACGAACCGTGCGCTACCGCACTGGAAAGACAAGTCCAAACGCTCGCAGCAGCGGTCGAACGCCTGACCAAACAGAATCACGACTTAGAGGAACAGTTACGCCAGAAGGGTGCACATCCTGGAGTGCAAGAAGAAAACCAGGAAGGGACAAGCGGTGAAAGGAAGGATCCCGAGGCCCCCGAGGGCAGCAACACACCAAGCAGACCGAAGAGGCGGGATACCAATCTGCCGACCCTTTCTGAAGTTTTACCACCCCACGTCGCCGCAGAGATGCAGGAGATGCAGGAACAAATGGCCGTGATGATGAACGCCCTCAAAGGACGGTATCCAGCGACTTCGATGATCTAGTCCAGCGAACTGATTCACCCTTCACGGCGCATGTCATTTCATGCCCTCTTCCTCCAAAGTTTCGTATGCCCCAGGTGGAGAGCTATAATGGAACCAAGGACCCCTTGGACCACCTGGAGTCCTTCAAGACTATAATGCACCTTCAGGGAATGCTAGATGAAATTATGTGCAGGGCCTTCCCTACTACGTTGAAGGGATTCGCGAGGGTCTGATATAGCAGGTTGACGCCTAACTCAATTAGCACCTTTAAAGAATTAGGTGCTCAGTTCGTCTCACACTTTATCGGGGGCCACCGGTACAAGAAGTCCACAGCATGCTTGATGAGCATTAGACAGAGGGAAGACGAGACCCTAAGGTCCTACATTACGCGGTTCAACAAAGAGGCCCTCTTAATAGACGAAGCGGATGATAAGATACAAGTAGCGGCCTTTACCAATGGGCTACGAAAAGGCAAGTTCCTCTTCTCTCTGTATAAGAATGATCCGAAAACTATATCCGAGGTGCTTTACAGGGCAACGAAGTACATGAACGCGGAAGACGCACTGATAGCAAGAGAAGATAAGCCTAAGAAAAGGGAGAGGCAGGATGAAGCATGCTCAAAGGGGGGACGAAAGAAGGCTAGGACGGATGAAAGAAGGGAGGATAGACGCCCGAAGCCGCCTATGGGGAAATTCACCAGCTTCACCCCTCTGACGGCCCCGATCAACCAGGTACTTATGCAGATAAAGGATGAGAAGGTGTTGACATACCTCGGAAAGCTAAAGGGGGACCCTAATAAAAGGTCAAGAAGCAAGTACTGCCGCTTCCATCGTGACCATGGCCACGACATGTCTGATTGTTACGACCTAAAGCAACAGATCGAGGTGCTCATAAGGCAGGGGAAGTTACAGAGGTTTGTCAGTAAAGAAGGGACAAGTCTACCATAGGACTAGCCCCCCCGACAGGAGAACGAGCGCCCAAGACCACCTATTGCAGACATAAGGATGATCGTCGGAGGTACACCGGGGTCGTCTAAAAGGGCTCGTAAAACTTACCTATGGATGGTACAAAACGTCCAGATGATGGGTTATACTCCAAAAACGGCTCAGATCAACGTCCCAACTATCGATTTTTCAGAAGAGGATGCCCGACGTCTTCACCATCCACATGACGATGCGCTTGTAGTCAGCATACGCGCTGGTGATTACAACATGCACCGGGTGCTAGTCGATAACGGAAGCTCCGTAGACATTCTTTATTACCCCGCATTTCAACAAATGGGGATCAATAGAGAGCGACTCATCTTGACAAACGCTCCGCTTGTCGGATTCGGCGGAACAAGAATCTACCCCCTTGGAGCCGTCACATTGTCCGTAACGGTGGGGGATTACCCGCAACAGATCACCAAGGATGTGCCTTTTCTGGTCGTTGATTGTGCATCAGCCTATAACGCAATCCTCGGTCGGCCTACTCTTAATGCATGGAAAGCTGCCACTTCAACTTACCACTTGATGATTAAATTCCCTACTGAGTATGGAGTCGGAGAACTACGCGGAAATCAGGCTGCAGCAATAGAATGCTACATAGCAATGACGGAGATGGACGATCACTTGCAGGCACTAAATGTTGAAGGACAGCGAGTCACGGCTAAAGCAGTGGAAGAACTGGAAGAAGTAGTACTTGACGACTCAAGGCCGGGACGGACCACGAGAATTGGTGCGATGGCCAGCCCTTTGGTACGGCAAAGCCTAACCATGTTCTTGAGGGAAAATCAGGACGTGTTTGCATGGAGTCATGAGGACATGCCGGGTATCGATCCGACAGTAATAGTACACAAGCTGAGTGTATCGCCATCATTTCTTCCCATCCGACAAAAGAAACGAATGTTTGCTCCAGAAAGAGACCGGGCTATTACCGAAGAAGTCCAAAAATTACAGGAAGCAGGTTTCATACGAGAAGTACACTATCCAGACTGGCTAACGAATGTAGTGATGGTCAAGAAGGAGAATGGGAAGTGGTAAATGTGCGTTGACTTCTCGGATCTAAACAAGGCTTGCCCAAAGGATAGTTATCCTCTGCAGCGTATCGATACGCTAGTGGATTCGACAGCAAGACATGAACTTTTAAGCTTCATGGACGCATTCTCCGGCTACAATTAGATCAAGCTCGACGAGAAGGATCAAGAGAAAACGTCGTTCATCACCAGTCAAGGGCTCTTTTACTACAAGGTAATGCCCTTCGGACTAAAAAATGCAGGGGCCACGTATCAGAGATTGATGAATAAGATGTTCGTACATCAGATCGGAAGGAATGTGCAAGTCTATGTGGACGACATGCTGGTAAAGAGCATTTGCGAGTCAACCATCTAAGCGACCTCCAAGAAACTTTTAACACCCTTCGGTCCTATAACATGAAGCTGAACCCCAGCAAATGCGCGTTCGGGGTGACGGCGGGGAAATTCTTGGGTTTTATGGTATCTCAACGGGGCATCGAGGTCAACCCAGAAAAAGTAAAAGCAATAGTAGACTTGGTTCCCCCGAAGACGCTGAAGGAGGTCCAAAGCTTAAATGGCAAGATAGCTGCCCTGAACAGATTCGTTTCAAGGGCAACGGACAAGTGCCTACCATTCTTTCGCACATTGAAGAAATCGTTTGAATGGACGGGCGACTGCTAGAAGGCTTTCGAAGATCTGAAGACGTACCTCTCCTCTCCACCACTACTTAGCCCATCCAAGCAAGGGAAAGAGCTGTTCCTATACATTGCCGTCTCCCCAGTAGCTTTCAGTGCAGCTCTTATCAGAGAGGAAGATAAGATCCAAAAGCCTGTATACTTTACAAGCAAAGCGCCCAGAGGAGCAGAAGAGAGGTACCCCCCGATGGAGAAATTAGCTTTCGCATTGATAGTTGCGGCTCGAAAGCTAAAACCATACTTTCAAGCACACGTCATAAACGTGATGACCAACCAGCCCTTAAGAAGAGTGATGAGTAGTCCGGAAGCAGCAGGACGAATGGCATTGTGGGCAATCGAGCTGAGTGAGTACGACATTCTATATCGACCTCGAAACGCGGTAAAGGCACAAATCCTGGCGGACTTCATTGCAGAGTTTACTGACATGAAAAACCAGGGGGCAGGTGAGCTTCCCGTATGGAAGGTTCATACAGACGGATCCTCTAACAAGCACGCCGGAGGGATCGGTGTCGTAATCCATACTTCCAAAGGGGACGAGATCAAGTGCATGATCCGTTTGTGCTTTTCAACAACGAACAATGAAGCAGAATACGAGGCCATAGTAGCAGGTTTAGACCTTGCCATTGCTGCTGGAGCAGGAAGGGTGGATGTCTACTTTGATTCCCAAGTCATCACAAGCCAGATTAATGGGAGTTACGAGTGCAGGGGTGAAAGAATGAAGAAGTATCTTGATGAAGTAAAAAGTCGAATGAGCAACCTCCAGGTCGAACTGATTCAAGTCCCACGGGAGGAAAACCAAGAAGCTGACAAGCTCACCAAGGCAGCCTCCGCGGAACTAATGACTGTCCTCGACCAGGTATTATCCTTCGTCCAAACATCACCACTAATAGACGGTACAGGTTTGCAGGAAGTAAGCCAGGAGCAGTGTTGGATAACTCCCATAGCTGCATACTTGAAAGACGGTCTGTTACCAGACGATAAGGGAGCTGCCAGAAAACTAAGAGTTAAGGCATCTCGGTTCGTCATGATGAAAGACGTTCTATACAAAAGGGGTTTCTCTCGACCCTATTTGAGATGCCTCGCTTTAGAAGAAGCTGACTATGTCATGAGGGAGGTCCAAGAAGGGATTTGCGGGAATCACTCGGGATCAAGGTCTTTAGTTCACAAGCTCCTCAGGGCGGGATACTACTGGCCAACGATGCAGAAAGACGCCAACATGTACGTCAGATCCTGTGATAAGTGCCAACGCTTCAGCAACCTAATCAGGCAACCTACAGAGGAGCTCACACCCATGACGGCCCCATGGCCGTTCGCACAGTGGGGACTTGACATAATGGGCCCGTTCCCAATAGCGGCAAGGCAGCTGAAGTTCCTAGTGGTCGGCATCGACTACTTCACCAAATGGGTGGAGGCTGAGGCTTTGGCCACCATCACGGAGAAAAATGTCCGGAACTTTGTATGGAGAAATATGATTTGCAGGTTTGGCATCCCACGAGTATTGGTGTCGGACAATGGCAAGCAATTCGACAATGAAGCATTCAGGGATTTCTATTCCCAGTTGGGGATAAAGAACCATTACTCATCACCCGCACATCCACAAGCCAACGGACAAGTTGAGGTCACAAACCGATCCTTGCTCAGAATAATCAAGACTCGGCTTAAGAGGGCAAAGGGTATATGGCCGGACGAGTTACCAAGTGTCTTATGGGCGTACAGGACAATAGCAAGAACACCGATAGGAGAAACCCCGTTCCGTTTAACATATGGAACTGAGGCTGTCATACCAGCTGAAGTGGGACTTACAAGCTACCATGTTGAAAACCACGATGAGCACAGGAATGATGATGCCATGCGAACACACCTTAACCTGGTAGACGAAGTCAGGGCAGCTGCAGAACAGAGGATAGCGCGGTACCAAGATCTAATGGTGAAACACTACAACTTTAGGGTTAAGCCCAAAGACTTCCAGGTCGGAGATCTCGTCCTAAAGAAAGTACTCAGCGCTACAAAGGATGCCACTCAAGGGAAGCTTGAACCAAACTGGGAAGGACCATATAGGATCACATCATGGCACAGGAAGGGAACATACTACCTAGAGACCTTGAACGGAAAGAAGCTAAGCCACCCATGGAATGCAGAGCACCTAAAGAAGTATTATCAGTAGAAGACGACAAGAATTACTACAATATACTCCTTACTACCAGTTTATCTTTTCTTGATAATTATATAGTTTTTATTTCTTACTGTATTTTTGGAACACCTAAATGCTACTTTCTTATTTTTAAACAATGTCCTACATATCCATTGCAATAAAAGGAGTTTTCAAACATGACGGAATTTGTTAACACTTGCATTTTAAATCGACAATGTAAACAGGTCCTCCACAAAGTGGACGGATCATCCAAAACGTGTAATCTACATAAATCCACAAAGTGGACGGATCATCCAAAGGATGGAAATAATTACTAAGTCTGCAAAGTGGATGGACCATCCAAGAGATTGGGCTATAAAACCAAAGTCCACAAATTGGACGGACCACCCAAGAGATGGATATAGAGTCCACAAAGTGGACGGACCATCCAAGAGATGGATATAAAATGAAAGTCCACAAAGTGGACGGACCATCCAAGAGATGGATATAAAATGAAAGTCCACAAAGTGGACGGACCATCCAAGAGATGGATATAAAATGAAAGTCCACAAAGTGGACGGACCATCCAAGAGATGGATATAAAACGAAAGTCCACAAAGTGGACGGACCATCCAAGAGATGGATATAAAACGAAAGTCCACAAAGTGGACGGACCATCTAAGAGATGGATATAGAACCTAAGTCCACAAAGTGGACGGACCATCCAAGAGATGGATATAGAACCCAAGTCCACAAAGTGGATAGACCATCCAAGAAATGGATATAGAACCCCCAAGTGCACAAAGTGGACGGACCATCCAAGAAATGGACATAAATCCTAAGTCCACAAAGTGGACGGACCATCCAAAGAAACGAAGATAATTATTAAATCCACAAAGTGGACGGACCATCTAGAAGATAGAGATAAATACTAAGTATACGGATCATCCCAAAGGATGTCATCTACCCAATCCACAAAGTGGACGGGTCATGCAAAAGAATGTTATTTGCCAAAGCCCACAAAATGATCAAAAGGATATTGCTTAAGTAAACGGAGCCTCCAAAAAGATGTTTTATTTACCAAGTTAATAGAAGGATGCGATATGTAAGGTGAACGGACCACAAGAACAAATGAAAAGCCATCAAAACATTCATCAAAACAAACACGACGGATGAAATTACTTGGAAAAATGGTTTACAAAAAATAAATACATACATGACGGTTATAAAATTACATAACCAAACTGTTCTCCAATTACATATAAAATTGTTCTCAAAAGATATTTAAGTAGCAGACTATCCTTCAGCTTGGGGGGCATCAATTTTGATGCCGGGACGTCAGGCTCATGTGGACAGACATCGTCATGGACAGGACTTGGGGGGCCTTCATCTTCATTGGGGACTTCACCAAAAAGTTCGGCAGTCTCCTCGGAGTCGACGGTGCAAGCAGGGGTCTGACCTCCAGCATCGATGTTGATGTGATCAACACTAAGGTCAGGAAATGATGTCTTCACCTGACGGAGACAGTCGTCAAATCCGTCAGCAAATGAAGTACCAAGTTTTGTTAGTAATGCGTCGGAGTCTCTGTACTCCTGGACGGCCTCGACCCTTGCTCGACGGATGTTTTTGTCGTTAGCCTTCACCGTCTCCCTCAAGAACTCCACTTCTTTCTCCATATCCTCGCGAGCCTGCTCAGACGCTGTCAGCTTTACTCCTGACAGAGCTTCCAGAGCTTCAGCTAGTCTAGCTCCTCCCCCATCGACCTAGCCTTGGCACGTACACGTTCCAAGGACTTTTCATGGGCCAGGCAGCGGTCCATCAGTCCTTTGGCCATAAGGACCATCTGTATCAGCAAACAAATAAATTAGCCAAAGGAAAAAACGAATATTGACGATACTAAATAGAGGACGGCCATTACCTAGGTCAGGCTAAACAAGGCCGTCACCCCCATTGCTTCCGTGGCATGGTTGCCAATGTCGTCGTAGTCCTCCTCCTTGATAATTGAAGTAATTTGGGTGAGGGCATACTTCGAGTCCTCCCTGAGCAGGACGGGAGCCTTATCCATGACGGGGTCAGGGTTGGTCATAAGACCCTTACCCTTACCCATGCCAACTTTGGAGCAAGGCTTGGTTGGAGCCTGGATGGTTGGAAGACCCGTCACCAGCCTTTGCTTTTTTCCAAGACGGTTCGCCTTCTCAGGACCACGTTTGCTAGACGGTTGAGGGCCCGTCTTAGGAGAAGGATCACCACCAAGTTTCTTCTTGTTGGCAGCCTGCTGCTTGATAAGGGCTCGCCTCTTAGCATCGTCCATTTCTACAAAAGGTGGACGGTGAGAACACATGACGGACAAGAAAAATACTATCACTTAGTCAAAAAATGGACAAAAAATTACTATCATGACGGTGAAACTTACGCTTGCATATTCCCGCGTCGTATTTTATAGTTGCGTCAGAAGGTTCAGGGCCGTCGCAATACCAATGGATGGTGTCCAAGGTAACGAGCTTCGCCCACGTCCTCTCTGACAGTTCAGTTTTCTGGAATATTGACTTAAGAAAACCAAACTGCTCGACGGTAATATCTAGACGGCTGCGCGCTGAAAAAAGCAGACGGTTAGACCAACAATCAATAAACAAATATAGGACGGATACAGAATGAGACTCATACCAGACGGTGATAGGATGCCCTATGTCTTATCGACGGGCATAAACTCTGGATCGTCACGACGACCCATCCAGTCGTCCCCTTGTAGGAAAAATTACCTACTCTTCCAATTACGATTGGAGTCTAGGGTCTCAGACACTAATCTAAGTAACGGGCTTCTCGCCACAAAACTATACATTCCCTTCGACTTAGCGATTTCATCCGGACGGTAACAATTGAAGAACTCCTCCATTGTTAACCGTCTTGTTTCATTGGACATGACGCCATATAGAACTTCTACACTCAAGAAAACCCTCCAGGCATTTGGAGAGATCTGGGTGACGGATAATCCTAGATACTGGAGAAGGCGATAGTGCAGGGTGCTTAAAGGAAAGCAAAGGCCTGTTTTGAGCATTTGCTCGTACACGCCGACATCCTCTAGTCCCTCGTAATATCACCTCTCAGACTTAAAGGGTAGACAGATGGCTATGGTGTTTGGTATCTGGTATTTTTCCCTAAGGGAGTTGAAGTGTGGCAGACTGATGGAGGAAGTGAAGTAGTTCACCGTCCACTCCGAGAGCAGGACGAACTCCCTTAACCCATCCTTGCCTATCACAGACTAGACGGGAGGATCTACGTTTTCTACTTCGTTGTTCGAATCGTACTCCAACCCGTCTTCACCTTGCCCTTCTTCTTCCGTATAGGAAGGAGAGCTTGATGATGGTTCCCTCTCCTCAACAGAGGTACCCGGGTGTCCTTGACCTGACGGGTATACCTCCTTATAGCCCGCTCCTTCACAGACAAAAGACTGACCGCTGGAAGCCTCACTAGACATCGGACACCTACAAATGACGAAGTAGGAAACCTAAGACTCTTGATCTACACTGACAACGGACCAACGTTTAAATAAGGGGGTGGAAGAAGTAAGAAATAAACTTACAAGTAAATAGATGACGGAAGAAAGTTGAAGAGATGACTGAACGGTAGAACTATGTGCCGATGATCACAAGGATGACGGATGTGCTCTGATCAGCGAAAATTTCTCCAAAATGTGAAAATGACAGGAGCAGTTGATGAATATAGAGGGGGCAGCATGACCAACGAAGAGACACCTCGGTTCTAGTAAGCTATCAATCAAGGCTCACCACGTGTCCTCAAGAGCATTTATGACTCTGCTCCAACCTGGCAGTTCATCCGCAGCAAGTACATGACGGATTAATAAGAACGGAGCAACTCATTCCATTGATCTGTCATGGGTGGTGACGGATTGGGGAGAACCAAGCGACTCATTCCATGGACCCGTCATAGTGGTTGACGGATTCATGGAATAGGGGGCAGCTGGAGAGGAAAAATACGTGACGGACTCATAGTGGACGGATATGTGTAACCTATAGCATGTGTTGGGCTCTAAAGCCTTTTATACAAGCATGATTGAAGCCCATTTGGGCTACTGTGGCTTTTGCTTGATTTACACGCTTAGGCCCAAAGAATGAACACTCCTACAAGGAAAAGGAGTTACTCCCCTAGAAGGAAAGGACTTCTTTACCAAGGTATAGGCATTAGATATACGCGACTATAAGTACTCCAAAACCCTCACAAATCAAGGTACGCATAATTGACTCAACTCTAGCACTCTAGTGTTGAAAGCAAGGTTTCTAACTTGACCTTCGGAGGGTTTTTGGCCGGCACCACACCGGTGTTCTCTGCTAGGTCCTTTCTTGTTGTTTTGTAGGTTTTTATTTCGCTCTCGTGAGGACCGTGTAGCTCACTGGTGGATTTTGACATCATCAGCGAGGAAGTATGACTCGCTTGCTGTGGCAAGACAGTGCTCAATGTTAAGTATTAATGGTAGTTTGCTGAGACTAATGTGTGAGTTTTTAGCTAAAATTTTAATATAGGGCTAGTTTGACTAGCTTGATGCGAATGCTCCTAGCCCTTAAAGTTTACATAGTGACCATTTTTGGTTCCTAAAGTGTCAAATAAGCGCTATCAGAACCTTAAGTTTAAAAATTGCGCATTGCTAGTCCCTCCAATAACTTTTTTTTTTTTTTTGTTGAGATGAAACGATAATAGACTTTATTCATTCAATATCATGCTACACAATGGGAAAGAGAAAAGAGGAGCATTCTTTTAACCAAATGGCCTCTTCATCTCTTTTGCAACTCTAGCAAAAGTTAGAGCAACACAAATACAATGCATCTTAAAAAAAAAAAAAAAATAACGATATACTAACAAATAGTCACAAATCAGCTTAGTATCCTCCAAGATCCATGCCATTTCTAAAGAACACATCCTATCCAAAAGAACAATTTATTTAGGCAATTCTAGATCATCCAACAGACTTCGAACACAGGTTCTGAATAGCTACATCACCAACTTCTATAAACTGAACATGCACAAGTAACGGTTTGTGCAAAAGGAACATTCCCATAGCAAGTATTTACATGATTTAGTTGCTTTCTTGGATTAGAGGTTGAAGTCATGTTGTCTTTGGAAGCATCATCAATGGATATCAAGTCTAGTTTCATAGAGAAAAAAAACTTGGGGACCTTCTTCAATTGATAAACAGCTGCTTATGGGATCCCAAGCCCATGACAATTAAGGCTAAGAGTTTTCATTGGTTGGAAGTGAACTAGTACCAACCCCAGTGATGGGAATAGCTGAGTGTTTCTTAACTTTCCCTGTTGCTTGTTTCTTGCATTATGAATTGATCTCAGAGTATAGAGTACCACCAGAAACATCATCATTTGGAAGAAAAAGAAATAGAATTGATTGGGTTTTTTGTAACCAAAATTGCCTTATTCCAAATAATACGCTTCCAAGAACACAGGGATGATTTGATGAGTTCTATATTCTCTGTTGGATTAGCTGAGGTTATCTCCATCTCTATATCCCTAGTTTCAAATTGTTTTCCATTTATCTCAATATCCGTACTTGCCTGATGTGTATAGACTTTGAATTTGACGAGGAGTATAACACTTCCTTGTTGATGAGCATTGCGTTGTCTTTATCTATAAATTCAAAAGAGGGGATAGAAATCACCTTATCAAATAAAGGAGAAGACAAATCCGGATTAAGTTGAGACTCTGGAGAAGAGATCCATTGGAAAAAATGATTTTGCATCTCATACAAAACCTACAGCGGAAGCAACACAAGGATCTACTTCATTCATACGAGACAACATGGAATATCTAGAATTTTAGAAACAAATAATAGAAAGGCGTATCTTGATGCAGTGAAATTCAAAA
Organism: Castanopsis chinensis; assembly: GCA_032878915.1. NCBI lineage: Eukaryota > Viridiplantae > Streptophyta > Magnoliopsida > Fagales > Fagaceae > Castanopsis > Castanopsis chinensis. The sequence goes on along the minus strand of JAVQMG010000106.1, from coordinate 3,191,623 downwards.
CAAAAGAAGTTTGAACTTGGGAAGACCTTTAATTTTCACCCCAATTCCACATATACCCAAGATGTGTGGTCTTTCAATTAGCTATGTACACACTTGTTCAAGAGAGAATGTGTTTAGAGAAAACTCTATTTTTCTCTTTTAATTGTACATACGTTTTTTTAACTGTCAAAAGCAGTCATTTATTTAATAAATCTTATTAAATAAACAAACGATTATCTAATTAGGCTAGCCTTTTGAGCCAGCCCAATTGAGCTTTAGTGTGTAGCTTGGGATGAGACTAAGGAGACAAATAAAGCTCTAACTCCAAAGGGCTTCGGGCTTATCTGTCAACTCTTGACAAGCCCAAAGTTACCATTAATTATATTTAATAGCACTATATATATATATATATATATATAATTGCACTCTAGGCTTTATTAATAAAATTAAATCCCAAGACTTTATTATCTAAACAATTAACCCCTTCATAAAAATATTCATAGTAATACAAAGTCATAATATATAACTGCCACTTTGAAAATTACTACCTCTTGATCCTTGAGTACCCGGTTTAATCCTTTAAGTTATTCATATATATTTATGAAATCAAATTTCATAAAATATAAACTTTAGTAACTCTTTACTAAAGTGGTTAGGCGTAACACTTTGAATAACTAAATTGATTCAATTTATCTCAAGGAATATTTTATATCTCTACAAAGAGACTATGAATTATATCTTGAGAATATGTGTTCCTTTAGCACTATGTGTGGCTGCCAACATACTAAGCTTTTGACCGTTGAATTAGATCTCACTCCTGATATATCAAAGCAACCTACATTTCATGACCAGATTCACTATTCTCTTAGGATTGAGAGTTTAAATTAAAGTCGTGAGATTTATTATTCAGTTGACAATTATTAATAGAATAATTAATCTCACAGCAGTCCAATTCAATATGTCTTATACACTTAAGACACATCAACATGTCAACTAGAACTCTCCACTTTCATGATCAAGACAAACTATCTTAGTTGACATATTATAATCTTCACAGATGAAATACCCAATTTCATCACTGATTACGAATTAAGGTTTTGATTTTATAAAGAATTTGTGATTTATATCTTCAGTAACTAAATCACATACTATGTATCATAAGGACTATATGGTAATCTCCAAATATTCATGCTACCATTATTTTAGATAATAAAACAAGTTCATTATTTATAACATAATGCCATACATAATATCATACACAACATCATACAATAGGATTTTAGGACACTAATTCTAACAAGATCTCTAGTTGAATCACCTCACGACAAATATCATTCAAATTTGAACTAGGTGATAAAACTAGATTTTTAGAGACCTTATCCCTTGTAGAATTTGAATTCTGTTTGGACTTGGAGGTCGTCCCCTGTTCCTGCCCAAAATTAATTTCCGCTTCATGGAAGAATGCCTGGCCATACTGAGTTGTCAATTGCACCTAGTGAAGGAGTTTCAACTTTAGTGTGGTGGTGTTGTGAAGATTCATCTGACTCCTTTGCAAGCAATTGAAGTTCATCTTCAACTTCATCTCTAGCCTCTGTATAAAAATTACTTGATTCCATTTTTTACCACCTTTTGAAGCCATAGAACAAAGCCAACTATTGATACCATATTTTGTCTGCCCTCGATTTGCGTCTTGGAACCCAAAAAATCCAAAAATATGATTTTCTCCCTATGGGTTTGCAAGGACAGCTAGAATGACGTGGTGCAACCCATTCAGACATTGGAGCACCAAAATGCCTTTTTCAACTAAAATGACCAAAATGCCCCTGGTCAACCTTGGGTTGACTGAAAGTCAAACAAATCAAAATCCCCTCAAAATATCATTTTTCATAGTTTTACATCAAACCCCAGTTTTTCAAAGACTTTTGGTAACTTTGACCAAGTTTGACTAGGTTTGACCTGGAGTTGACCTTCGATGGGTTGAAACCAATGCCATTGTGGAGATAATCAAATTCAAAGTCCAACGACTATTCATGGTTTGAAATCGGAGTTAGAACGGCCGAGATATTATGAAAACCAAGCTAACACACCAATTGATGCACAACTAACTTCCGGAAGCCATAGCTTTTGATCCGACCGTTGGATTTTCAAGTTCAATACCTTTTTAGAAACAAGAAGTCAAGATCTTTCTAAAAGTGTCAAGATCAACCTGATCCAAAGAACTTTATAGATGGCAGCCGTTGCATCGAAAAGCGTGTCAAGTCAATAAAAGGCCCCAAGCACCCCCCCAAACCAAAAGAAAGGAGACTCTTTGGGTAACTGCTCTCTACCTGGGCAATTTTGGGGCTTTTCTCCTCTCTTACAAACACAAAAAACACATCAAAGCCTCTTGATTTTTCCTTCTTCACCAAAAATACAAGGTATTGTTCTTATACCCAATCTTCTTCTCCTTGGTTCTACACTTTGGATTTGGGGTTTAGGAGTGTGGATGTAGCTTTTTAGCTACTATAGCTTTTTAGCTACTATCCACACCTCTAACTTCCTAAATCTTTTTCTAGCATTTATCTTGCTCTTTTTGCATTAATGACATGATTTGTTGCTTTATCTAGCATGTTTCTTGCTTTATTTTGCTTTTAGCACGCTTTTTAGCTTATTTCCATATGTTTCCATGTTGTTCACGTGTTAGTTGCCTTTTCTTCATGTCTTATGCTTTAGGCCATGCTATATATGCTTAAATCTTTTCTTTCCCACGTTTTGTTGTTTAGATCTACATGTTCAAATGCTTGATATCATGTCTCCGGCTATGCCTTGCTTAGATCTACATGTTTACATGCATGTTTTTAAGCCTATATGTCTAGATCTACGCCTTCACATGCTTGTATGCAGGGTTTTGTGTTCTTCCATGCTTTTATGCTTACATCCACATGCTTAGATGTATATTCACACGCCTTCATGCACTTTTCCATGCTTATATGTGTAGATAGGTGTGTTTACATGCTTAGACTGATGTTCTATACATGCTTTATGCCATCATCTATGTGCTTGCGTGCTTCACACCATATTTATGTGCTTAGGCCTAAACCTTGTTTGTTATGCCATGTGCTATTGTAGCCCTTTTGTTCCTTTTATCCCATTTTCTTGTGTTTTGGCCCTAATGGTTGGGACTTGATCTAGACCCTATGGTCTTTGTCATTGTCCACACACCATGGCCCATATCAAAAGGTTTGGATCATCCTATTTGCATGTCTATACTTGCTTGCTTCTATGCTTTATGCTTGTGCTAGCCTCTTTTGTCCTAGGCTTTGCCATAATTGACGCCCCCCCGTGGCCTTGATTTTGTTTGGTTACATCCGACACCCAAAAGGCCTTGTTTAGATGTAATCATTTGGGAGGCAACTCAGGATGCCGGGTTACTCTGTGCGTACCTTTCCCTTTTCTGCTTCGCGCGATACTATGCTTACCATGCTTGTTTGTGCCACTCATTGGCTTTCTATGCATGAGTCTTGCTTGCTAGTGTGTCATCCATGCTTCAACACAATGAAGTTATAGACATTCGATCCAAACCTACATTTGTCCCTCGTGGATGACACCTTTTGTTTGCCTTCTTGCTTGTTTGCTTGCTTTCTTGTTTCTTTGCTTGCCATAGCTATCATGCTTATCTGCTTTATGCCTCTTTCATATGCTCTTTGCATCTTTTTTTTTTTCCATTGCTTGTCTGCTGGTATCTTGTTTTTGCCTTTGCATGTACACACATGGAGTGAGGATGCATGGAGCTAGGGCATGGTCTTCCAGGCACAAGCAAAAAGGGTGCGGATGCAAGCATGTAAATATGAGCCAAGCGGATATGTTCAAATGGTTTAGGCGTCTAGCCTCTCCCATTTAGTTATGTACTCTTTTAAACAACCTTCCTTCCTCCTTCCTTTCTCTCCTAGATGGGTTGTATTAGGTATATCATGCCATGTACCATTCGTCCTCATCTTTAGAGTATGACGACCCTTGTTTACTTTCCTGCACCTATATTTTGGGCCATGCTCTAGGGATGTAGGCATTTACTTTCTTGCTTTGTGTGCTAGCATTGTGCATGATGTATGTATATATATACTTGCTCATCCCTTCTGGTGTGATTGTCATAGTCCATGTCACCTAAGGCAAAGCGATGCCTAATTTCCGTTGCGAAAGTAAGGTGACATGTCGCTGGATTTTCATAGTGGAAATTTGGTACTTTGCCCAAATGCCTTAAGAAAGCATAGATAGCAACCACACCCATTCAAAAGCCAAACCTCAAAGCCTCACATGCATGCAAAGTCTTGAAAGCCAATGACGAAATCATGTTTTTTACCACCAATCTTTGAAAATTAAGGTTTTATCAAAACAAAGGACTGTCTGTTGACAAGCGTTATGGGGTACCTAACACCTTCCCCACCTTCCCCACATGTAACCAAACTTCTAGACTCAAGAATCAAGATTTTTTGCCATCCACATTAGATTAGGAAAAAATGCCATTTTTCTTAGCCTAGGGTTGGTAATAAAATCAACTAGAAACATGTGACCAATCACACCTTAGAAAAACCTAATGATTGGTGGTGACTTCACTTGCCTTTGGTAACCACGTAAATTTGGCCAAGATTGCTGCCACACCTCCAAAGGTAGACAAATACCTTTCCTCCACCGAGAGAGAGAGAGAGAGAGAGAGAGAGAGAGAGAGAGAGAGAGAGAGCACCTGAAGTTTAGCACAAAACCACACTGATCATTTGAGAGGGGCCTTCAACGAGCCCTATGCGCGTGGGAGCATCACCATGGCGGGTGGTCAGATGAAGGCACGACGATTTTTTCTATTTCGGGCCGAGCATCGACAGACTGACAATTCCATTAGGGATACATGAGAGTTTAGCCATTAAACATTTTTGATAAAACCATAATCTTTGGACATTGGCTTTAACAAAAACATAGAAATTGGCATTGGCCTCCGGAGCTTTCCTTTTGAAAAAGGCTTCTACTATATCCTAGTAAATTGTTTTAAAAGAGAAAAATCCTTTTCCGAAAGGGAGGCTGTGAGGTATTTTCATGGGGCTTTACCACTTTCCTCAAATGCTTAATCATTTTCCTCACATGCTTTATCGTTTTCCTCACATGCTTTACTGTTTTCCTCACATGCTTTACAAGCTTTCCTTCACATCCAAACATAAGGTAGAAAAATTTAATTTCCACTACACCTTTATTTGCTTTCATATATATAAATATATATATATATATACTGTGTTTGGAAAAAGTCTTTTCCCTTCTTTAAGGATTGCATAACATCTACACCTTTTTTGAGCCGAACCCGGGCTCTGAACTGCTAGCGTAGTCGTATCTCTTTGTGAATTTCATCACCCCATCTGTAGATGCCTAGACACAAACTTCGGCAGTGTTACCCATAGTTAGATCTGGGGCTGACGTTGTAGACATTTCTATGTCCATAGGTGGACATAAGTAGCTGTAAAGGCCCCCTCGATCCTTCTTGCCCCACAGCTTCTATGAAGGGAACGGTATGGCGATTGAGTCCCCTTAGGATAGGAATAACCTACCAGTTAAACCTTTGCATACAATTGGCCTAGTTATGTCAAACTCTTGAGGACTAGATCAAGCTCAGAGCCCATAAGGACTAGGTAAAGCCCAAAGAGTGAACATCCAAGCCTAGAAAAGGATACCCTTATAGGGCGGTCAAGGGAAAGTGTCTTGTAATAGGTGTGCCCTTTTTGCTTACACTGAATAAGTTGTGCTCTACTCCAAGTTCTTTCTATCCTACTTGCAAAGCATCCATGATTAAACCCCTAGGGAAAGCAACCCCGTTGCTTGTACATGCTAGATCATACTCTATCCCTAAGGGTTTACAACCCTACAAGGGCACTCATGCATACTCTAAATGGTCCTATCACCTAATTGTGCAAAGATAAAATTTGTGGCAAGTAGCCAAAACACCATTCAGGAGGAAATGTTGCCGAAAAAATGTTAAGAATCCCAAGACATCATAAGTTCAAGAGAGATCCAAACTACCAAGAGATCCAAATTGCCAAGAGGTCTAAATCGCTAAGATGTCAAGAGTCCAAGGGCTCTCTCAAGAGATCCAAAGGTCCAAAAGATCCATGCTATCCAAGTTACCAAGAGATTCAAATGTCCAAGAGCTTCCCTGAGAAGTCCACATTGTCATAAGCTGAGCTTTTCCTCGCAATTGCATTTCCTTGTTTTGTAAAAGGCTCACTGTTGGAGCCAATGAACCCAGCGTTGTAATAGCAAATATTGTACAAGCATGTAATCAAAAGAGGGCCTGTCCCGCATTGTCCAACTTGTCATGAAAGTTTCAGTTACTTGCCAATCTTGTGCATTAATCTTGCATCATATTAGAAACTCACCATGATAAATACCTAATCAAGGGTGCAAAGCCAATTTTTTCTGAAAATAGTAGGTGCATGTTAAATAGCAAGGGCATAAACTAACTTTATTTTGCTGTTATGTTTCCACATTTTCAAATGCACCCCGTTGCTTTCACCTCCTATTCTTTCACCTCCTATTCTTTCTTAGGATCAAAAGATTGCTAAAAAGAAATAGTCTAAGTTACCACCACGCCGTGATCCCATCGTCACTAGGTTTCACACAAGAGTGATGTCTACTAATAGTACTTCTCCCCATGAGGAAAATGATCAAGAAATCACTTTTCTGAAAGAGAAAATGTTAGAGTTGATGCGCAATAGTGCAACAGTTGGTTGAAGGAGTAGGACAAAACTCCTCTGGTCATAGTAAGGGAGGTACTCAAACCGAGAATGAAAATCAGCCCCCACTAGGACAGGATCAGGGCCACAATATATCGCCCCTGGGCAATGACTAAGAAATAGATCCTTCTAAGGACAAGAACCTCGAATCTAGGATTAGTCAAGTCAAGAACCAAGTGGAAACTTTAGTTGAGAAGTTTCGTATCATAGAGGGCTCTAGCACACATGGAATTGTTGATCTAGATAGTTTGACCAACTTCCTTCAGGTCATTATGCCTCCCAAGTTCAAATCATTGGAGTTCATCAAGTACGATGGTACTAGAGACCCTTATGCACACTTGTGCATGTTCTGTAGGAAGATGACTCCCTATGGGGATAATCACCTTCTGCTTTGACAGATTTTTCCTGATAGTTTGACTGGCCTCGCGGCCACATGGTATGTGAGATTGGAAAAGACCTCTAGTTGGAAGGAAGTGGCCAACTCTTTCCTAGGATACTACCAGTTCAACACTGAGATAGCTCCCGATTATACAGTCCTTATAAGAATAGAGAAAAAGAGAGGGAATCTTTCTGAGAATATGCCCAGAGGTGGCGCGAGCTTGTCGCACAAGTGCAACCCCTCATTGTTAGGACATATGTGATTGGTTGTTAGGAAACTATGCCAACATTTTATATAATTGGCTAATCCTTTGACAAAACGCACTTTACTTGTAATTAGGTAGATCTAGGATGTGTTTAATACTTCAAGGAACAAGAGTTCAAGTCCATATATTGAAGCCATGCAAGTTTGTCCAAGATTTAAGTGTGAAAAGTGTTGTTCATTAAAGCTTGACAGTTAGCATCTATTGAGATTTAAAGAGCTGTTATAGCCTATGGCTCAACAGCAGCTCGACAACTAGGTTATTTGTCGAGGTTTATGAAACTCAATTTTTCTGGACCGTTTTTCATCTAATCCTTGATTATGTGTTTGGGCTTTCTTTTCTCATAACCCTAAACATATATAAGGATTATTTTAAAGGCCGTATCTGGTTACAAAACTGAGAGCACAATTGCACAAAAGCATAATTCCACAAGTGTGACCGGAAACCCAGTTTTGCCCTTATTCTTGAAGAAACTGCTATGTCTGTACACCATAGGGTTTTGTGACCAAGAAACTTCACAATCTTCATCTATTGAAGAGAAGAAGAACTTTGTAGCCAACATCTTCCTCAAGTTGGTGATTGAAGTCACGTACTAGGATCCGTGCAATTGGTTAGTCACGTACTAGGAACCGTGCAATACAAGGGAGAGATTGTCACTATAGAACAAGTCCAATTGGGTATTAGGGTAAGGGTTCAACTGTAGGTTGGTATAAGGTATTGGGATTCCTTTACTTGTAATCGCTTATTTTGATAATAATGGATTCTCAGGAGTGGTGACCTTAAAATCACCTGGTGGAGCTTTTGTCTTGGAGGATTTCCCCATTCATAAACAAATCATCGTGTCAAATTTATTTTCAGCTGCATTTAGTTTATTGGTGATTTAACCATGCATTTGCTTGTTAATTTGATTAATTAATAAACTTGGCTAATTAATTAATCAATTTATCACAAGGGGTCAATATGTTTTTGGTTTATCACTCATGATGGAAAATGAGATGATCAAATGGTTCATTGACAACCTCAAACCTCCTTACTATGAGAAGATGATCAACACCCAAGTCACTCATTTTGCTAGCCTTATCCCTATTATGGAGTGTATTGGCTAAGGTATTAGGAGTAAGAAGATCATGGAGCTCGAATCCTTGAGTTTCATGGTTGAAAAACAAGTCAAGAAAATGACCGGCCGCAAGACTAAGGAAGCCAATGTGCACATGGTCGACAATGCATTAGAAAGGCCAAGGGGTATTACTTCGGCTTATACAACCCCAGCTGCTAGACCTTATTAGTAACAGGCTTAGTCTACTCAAGCACCTAACTGAGCCTTTAATCAGAGAAGGAGGCCAAACCTACCTCGTCCCCCTAGGAGGGAAAACCAAAAGTACATTTCATTACTTACCCATGCCTATGGCAGATCTTTATGTTACTTACTAGAAAGGAAGCTAGTGACCCCGATGTTTGCCAGGCCCAGAGAAGGCCTTCCATCACCTGGCTTTGATCCGTCCAAGAAGTTTGAATACCATTTTAGGGCCGAGGGGCATACTCTAGAAGAATGCTACTAGTTGAGAGATTGTGTCCAGGATCTCATTGACAATAAGTTGATACAATTCAATAATGCAACCGCTCTGAACATCATCACCAACCCTTTGCCTCCCCATCAGGAAGGGAATGTAAATGCCATCATCATGGTGGAAGAAAGGGTCCTAGATTTCTCCTTACTGTCATTCCCATGGAAGGCCCTACTCCAAGCCTTAGTCCAAGAGAGCCACCTTGATCTTAAGGGTATAGGAACCCCAGGATTTGATTAGGGAATCTAATCATTCTATGACAGTGGAGATAGGCACACCTTGTTTGATTGTAAAGAGCTTTGAGCTCTGGTTCTGAGTCTAATTGACCGTGGTATTATCTAGATTCAAAGAGAAATTGTACGAAGAGATGATTGCATGGCAGCCAGCCTATGTCCTCTAGCTACCCAGTCAAGAATTAGTTGCAATGCTATATTTGTTGGGTCAAGGAAAAATTGGGACGAATATTTACAAAAACGCCTTAGTCAGGTTACTTCAGTGCCACCTTCTTCAATAGTCATTAAGGACATCATAGAATCACCTGTGGATTTAGAATCATCGGATTTAAGAAAAGGACAAGCCTAGCCAGCCATTGAGGGATTCACCCCTCTGGCTCTTGCATTGCTTGCAGTCGCAAGGCCAACTTCATCATCAGTTCAGGAGGGAACCGCCATTGTCCCTGCCATCCAAGGTTTTGATCCTCTTATTCTGCTGAGGCCTACCTTAGGAATCTTTGAGGTATTTGGCTCAAAAGCCCTTGAAGTCATTCTGCCAAATCCGATGGTCATTAATCTAAAAATGTTCTCTATAGCACCCAATTTGCAAACTCAGAAGAGCGTTATCATTCGCATGTCGAAGCCATTCCCTTATGAAGATAGCCATCATGTCCTATGGAAATATGATGTGTCCTTGATCTCCACTTAAACCCAGAAAAGAGAAGGTCTACTCCAATATCTCTTCAGGTCTATCTAGGCTTACTAGGAGTGGCCGCTGCTATACTCCTGAGAAGTTAGAAAAGAGAAGGAAAGAGATGGGCAAAGGTACAGCCAAACCCATTAGGAATAGGGTCACAACTGAAGAAGTCAAGGAATTCTTGAAAATTATCAAAAACTTAGAATACAATGTGATTTAGTAGCTAAAAAAGTCACCAGCTCAGATTTATATCTTGGCAATATTGCTATCCTCCGATGTCCATCGTAAGGCTTTCTTGAAAGTCTTGAAAGAGACATGTGTTACAGGTGTCATAGAATCTTCTTTTAAGGGAATGGTCTCAATGGTGTTGGCTATCAACTAGATTTCCTTTACAGGTGATGAGCTACCACCAGAAGGTAGAGAGCATGCTTTGCCCATGCACATTATGGAAAAGTGTGAAGAAATGATTGTCTCTAGAGTGTTAATTGATAATGGATCAGCCCTGAATGTTTGCCCGATGTTATAGAGCATTTGAATGTGGATACCTCTCTTATCCAACCTACCACCATGATCATTAGAGCCTTTAATGGAACTCTTCGGGAGGTGCAAGGTGAGATCGAGTTAGCAATTGGAATTGGCCCCAAGTCTTTCATGGTTAACTTCAAAGTCATCAAGGTGGATTCCCCATATGATATGCTCCTAAGGAGGCCTTGGCTACATGCCACGGGCGCAGTTGTTTCTACCCTTCATCGGAGACTCAAGTTACCCTCTGAGGATCAGATGATCACTATTATGGCTGAAGAGCTCCTAACCATCTTTAAGGAGACTTCTATCCCCTACATTGGTGCTAATGCCTTTTCGGAGGAAACTTTCCACAGTTTCGAGCTAGTCTCCATGATTTCTAGAGCTTCAAAACTTGAGTCAGCATGGCCCTCCACTACTTTAATGGCTACCAAAGAGATGCTCAAATTTGGCTATCAATTAGGCCAAGGCCTCGATGTCGTAGGACATGGGAAGGCTTCTTTGATTGAACTCCCAAACAACAAATGAGGATTCGGTCTAGGCTACGACCCCTCCGATGAAGAACTTTTCCAGGCTTCTAGAGGAATGAAAAGGAAGTGCATTGGCCAAGGGATGTCTATTCCCCGCATTAGGTTCACTTTTCCGGCTCTGGCCGAGGTCATTAGATCAAAAATAGCACAAGAATCATGCGAGGAGGAATTAGATCTAGCTTGTCTCATTTGCTTGAGTCCTGAAGAATTTTCAGCTAATGCCATCATATCCCCCAGGGATGATCTGACTTCTACTATTAGGCCTTGTGTGCCAGGCGAGACAGTAGGCCATTGGACCATCGAGCCCTGGTTTGTGGTTGCACCTGCTAAGTAAGGAGTATTCCATCATCGTGTGGTTAGGTCCTCCAATTGCCCGAAATAGTTGGAATAGCATATCTAGTTTGTTTTGCATGTTTATTTCCTATTTTCTAAATTCCTTGTTTGCATTTTCCTAGTTTATTTCCAAAAAAAAAAAACAAAAAACAAACAAAAAATTTATCTTTTATCATTATCAATCATGAACTTTGCTATCCCCCTATCTATAACCCATTAATGAAAATTGTCTAGCGTATTATGCAATAAATCCTTGCATTTATTTCTTTATTTGCTTTCCTATGAATATGTGTGCAAATTATCTTATATTTCCTTGTATATATTCCATTCTATAGGATCTATTCTAATTCCCAAGTAGGAACATCGTCCTATTGCCATAACAAGGATATTAATGATGTGAATGAGACAATAGAGTTGGATCATGAGGGGTACAAGCCCACATAAAATAAACTGAAGTGATTAACCTCACCGATGAAGGCGAAGATGAAAAACTCATGAAGATTGGGGTAACTTTCCTAAATACATGAAGCTTGAGCTTATAGCGCTACTCAAAGAGTTCAAAGAGATATTTGCTTGGTCTTACCAAGATATGCCAGGGTTGGATACTGAGATTGTTGTGCACAGATTTCTAGTTAAGCTAGAATGCCCTCTAGTGCGGTAAGCCCTTTGAAGGATGAAATCTGAGATCATTTTGAAGATCAAGGAGGAAGTAGAAAAGCAGTTGAAAGCCAGTTTCCTTACCGCGATATCCTACTTAGATTGGGTCACCAACATTGTTCTTGTACCTAAGAAAAATGAGAAAGTATGCATATGCGTTGATTACAGAGATTTGAACTGGGCCAGCCCCAAGGAAAATTTCCCATTGCTGCATATTGATACACTGATCGATAATACCACTACCAACATGTTCTTCTCCTTTATGGATGGATTCTCAGGCAATAATTAGATCAAGATGGCCGAGGAAGACAAAGCTAAGACAACATTCACCACTCATTGGGGAACCTCTGCATATGATGTCATGCCATTCGGCTTAAAGAATGCTGGTGCTACTTATTAGCGAGCCATGGTAACCTTGTTCCATGATATGACACATAAAGAGATTGAAAGTTGTTCCATGGTAACCTTCCAGGGATCATTTGATAGATTTGAGAAAGCTGTTAAGGGAAGTTGCTTGGCTTTATAGTCAGCCAAAGAGGAATTGAAGTGGACCCAGTAAAAGTCCAAGCTATCCAGGACATGCCGACACCGAAAACAGAGAAACAGATTCGTAGCTTCTTAGGAAAGGTCAATTATATAGCCCGCTTCATAGCGCAGTTGACCACCACATGCGATCCACTATTCAAGCTCTTGAAGTAGGACACAAACATAGAATGGACAAATGCCAAGCGGCCTTTGACAAGATCAAGCATTATTTGTTGAACCCTCCTGTTTCAGTTCCCTCGACATTGGGATATCTGTTGATCCTTTACCTAGCAGTACAAGAAACCTCCATAGGTTGCATCTTAGGCTAGATAACTGAGCCCCACAAGAAAGAAAAGGTGATTTATTATTTAAGCAAGAAGTTCACCAGTTGTGAGATCAACTACGTCACTATTGAGAAGACGTGTTACACCATAGTGTGGGCCTCGCACAAATTGCAACAGTAAATGCTCTACTACACCACGTGGCTCATTTCCTGTATGGATCCCATTAAGTACATCTTTGAAAGCCAACTCTTACAGGGAAGATCTCTCATTGACAAATGTTGCTCTTCGAATTCGACATTGTATTTGTGATGAGAAAGGCCATCAAGGGCCAGACCATAGCCGACTACCTAATGGACCAACTATTGAATGATCCAGAACTTTCAGAATTCCTCTTCCCTAATGAGGATGTCATGTCTCTAAAGCAAAAACCAAATAGTGTGGAATTATGGCATTGGAAGCTTTATTTTGATGGGGCCGCCAATTCTACCAGAAATGGAGTGGGAGCAGTCTTAGTTTCCTCCAAGGGTCAGCAAATCCCTGCTCAGTCAAGTTGAATTTTGACTGCATCAACAATGTTACAGAATATGAAGCGTGAACAGTCGACCTGCAAGTGGCCCTAGAGTTTGATGCCTATAACTTGAGCGTCTTTGGAGATTCCCTGTTAATCATCTCCTAAATTGAAGGAAAATGGCAAGCCTGAGACACCAAGTTGATTCCGTATTAGAAATGTGTCAACCACTTAATTCCGAAGTTTTGAAACATCAAATTTGCTTATTTTCCTTGGGCACATAACTAGTTTGCAAATGCCTTGGCTACCCTGGCTAGCATGGTTAAGTTATCAGAAGGAGATGATATGCAGAAAATGTGCATAAAAGCACGTGGCGTTCCAGCCTATTGCATGAACATCGAAGAATGCATAAGTGTTAAAGTTGAAACCGACGGAAAGCCATGGTACCATGATATCAAGGCTTATATCAAGAACAGTGAATACCCATCTGATGCAACAGACAATGAAAAGAAGTTTATTTGGCACATGGCCTGCCAATTTTTCTTGAGTGGAGAAGTCCTGTATAAAAGGAACTACGATTCTACCTTACTCCGATGCGTAGATGCCTCCTAGGTTAATCATTTGATGGAAGAGATGCATGAAGGCTTGGGGCTCATGCCAGTGGACCCCTATTGGTCCGCAAGATTATGAGAGTCGGATACTATTGGCTTACCATGAAAAGTGATTGCATTAAACATGTGAGGACATGTCATCGTTGCCAAGCCTATAAAGACAGGAAGAATGCTTTGCCTTAGCCTTTGCACTCTTTAGCATCACCATGACCCTTCTCAGCCTGGGGTATAGATGTCATTAGACCCGTGATTCTGAAAGCTTCAAATGGTCACGAGTACATTTTAGGGGCCATTGATTATTTTACAAAGTGGGTTGAAGCCACTTTGTACAAAAGCATCACTCAAGCAGTGGTAGCCCGATTCCTGAAACATAACATTGTGTGCTGCTATGACCTGCTGGGAGAGCTCATTACAGATAATAGGGCAAACCTAAATGGGAAAATGATCCAACAACTCTACCAACAGTTCAAGATCAAGCACAAAAATTTGGTTCCCTATTGCCCTTGGACGAATGGTGCAGTGGAAGCCGCTAACAAGAGCATAAAGAAAATCTTGGTGAATATGACAGACACATATAAAGATTGACGTGAGTACTTGCCGTTTTCCTCATGTGCATATCACACTTCTTTGCATACTTCCACAGGTATGGCCCTGTATTCATTAGTATATGGAATGGAGGCCGTCCTCCCTGTAGAGGTAGAGATCCCGTCTCTCAGGATTTTATCTCAGACAAAGCTATCAGAAGCTGAATGGGCATGTTCCCTATATGAACAGCTGAACATGATAGATGAAAAGTGCATAACCACAATGTGCCATGGACAGTTGTACCAACGCTATGTCAAACGAGCATTCAACAAGAAAGTTAGACCTAGGGTCTTCAAAGAAGACGATCTAGTGTTGAAGAAGTGCAACCAGGCCATGCCTGATTACAGAGGAAAGCTTGCCCCAACTTACATAGTATATGTTAACATTTATGAATGAAGTAGATTCGTTTATTTTTCGCTGCGTATGTTTTGTATGCGATACAAACATGTATTTTTCCATCAAATTGGTATTAGAGCGGTCTTCATTTACATATCTGTTTAACATGTTTTAAATTTTGGAATTTATGACAATAGTTTCATAATGTTAGAACTTAGTTTTTCTGCATGGTTGTTGAAATTATTATTCTTGATAAAAACTGATTTTGATGTGATGATGTTGTTAATTTTTAGTTTAAGTATGTTAAACTAAACTTTAAGGCTATAACATCAATGAAATTCAGTTTTGATATCAATTTATGTTAATAATGATCGTATGATAGTTGTTTTGTACATGAAAACGTTGAAAAACTGTCTTAGAAAAATTCTGAAAAAATTCAAAATTTGCAACGCTCAATCGATCGAGAATCTGTCGAGCATCGATCGAGCTGGCAGAAGATTCCTCGATCGATCGAGGGTCTATCAAGGATCTATTGAGCTTCATGGAATTGTTTCTCGATCGATCGAGAATCTGTCAAGGATTGATCGAGGACTGTTGATGCAGAATTTTTTCTAAGTGTTTTTACATATATAAAAAGTGCAAGGCTATGTGTAATTATATTATGCATGTTTTATATTTAAAAAAACCTTTGCTTTAAAACATCTAGTAGGAGAGAGATACAAGGTTGTTGAAATTATTTTTCTATCAAATTGGTATTAGAGCGGTCTTCATTTACATACCTGTTTAACATGTTTTAAATTTTGGAATTTATGACAATAGTTTCATAATGTTAGAAATTAGTTTTTCTGCATGGTTGTTGAAATTATTATTCTTGATAAAAACTGATTTTGATGTTATGATGTTGTTAATTTTTAGTTTAAGTATGTTAAACTAAACTTTAAGGCTATAACATCAATGAAATTTAGTTTTGATATCAATTTATGTTAATAATGATCGTATGATAGTTGTTTTGTACATGAAAACGTTGAAAATTTGTCTTAGAAAAATTCTGGAAAATTCAAAATTTGCGAAGCTCGATCGATCGAGAATCTGTCGAGCATCGATCGAGCTGGCAGAAGATTCCTCGATCGATCGAGGCTCTATCAAGGATCTATCAAGCTTCATGGAATTGTTTCTCGATCGATCGAGAATCTGTCGAGGATCGATCGAGGACTGTTGATGCAGAATTTTTTCTAAGTGTTTTTACATATATAAAAAGTGCAAGGCTATGTGTAATTATATTATGCATGTTTTATATTTAAAAAAAACCTTTGCTTTAAAACATCTAGTAGGAGAGAGATATAAGGGTTGGATCTCACGACCTCCATTGTTGGTTTATAGTAGTGTGATTAAGCACCTCGCCTTGGCGTATATGCCTTGCTCCTTTCGGAGGGTGTGTAATTCATGGTACTACAGGTTAAACTTCTTAATGATGAATAATATGTATTTTTACATTAAGAACGACCACGCTTCCGTGGAGTTACTTAATGACTCACATAGAATTCAGCCAATGGTGTACACTAGACTAAGTTTAATGTTAATCTCCCTTCGGAGCTATGCCATTATTACTTAGAAGCTGAAGTAAAAACGACATATTATTAGTATTTGATAAGAGTTATTATGATAACACTAATAATGAGAATAGTTCTCAATCAATCATAGTGTTTATAATTTACTTGCTTCCAAGGAATTTTAAACATGGGATTAGGTTGTCGTTGCATATATTATTTTATGGTTTTATTAAGATTACATATTATATGTTTATATGCTAAATTGATAATGTCTAATTTACTTATTATATTCATGTTTATTATTTTCAGATTTGAACATGGCATCATTTACCCCACTTGTTTCAATTCTTAATCAAAATAAACTGACTAGATCCAACTATGTTGACTCCAAAAGAAATTTAGACATTGTTTTAACTGCTGAAAAGCACAAATATGTGCTTACTCAACCATGTCCTAGCTTTCCTTCATTAGATGCTCCTCTTTAGGAAAAACAATGATATGATCGTTGGCAGAAATCTAATGAAATGGCCAAGTACTATATTCTAGCATCCATCTCAAATGTTCTACAGCATCAAATGCAGGATGTAGAACTAGCTTCGGACATTATGCTAAGTCTGAAGGAGATGTTTGGTGAGCAAGGCCATTTTGCAAGGCAAAAAACCATGAGGCAAATTTATAATACCAAAATGGCTGAAGGTAGTTCAGTAAGAGAGCATTGTCTTACAATGATTTCTAATTTGAATACATTGGAAGTTTTAGGTGCCGACATTGATAGAGAATCCCAAGTGGATATGATACTCCAGTCACTAGCAAAATAATTCAAGAAATTTAGCCTCAATTATAATATGAACAAAAATGTTTATTTTTTGTCTGAATTAATGAATGAGTTAGTGGCGGCGAAAGGCATCCTTTGTACTTCTAGTGTTGAAGCCAATGTGGGTGAAGCTTCTACTTCTCAACCTAAGTCGAAAGGCAAGGGTAAGAAAAAGAAGAGGAAGAAGGACTTCACCAAGCAAGAGGGTAAGCAAATTGCCTTAGGGGTTGCCGACAAAGGAAAGAAGCTCAAAGGAAAGTATTTCCATTGTGGTGAAAAAGGACATTAGAAGAGGAATTATCCAAAGTTTAAAGCTGCCAAGAACAAGGGTATGAAAACTTCCTTTCTTCTCAAAATATGTTTGGTATAGAATCCCACAGATTCCTGGTGTGTGGATTCAGGTTGTACTAATCATATCTACAATTCTTTGCAGGAGTTTCAGGAAACCTGAAGATGAGTAAAGGAGAATTGTTTCTTACTTTGGCTGATGGGAGCAGAATTCCAGTTGTAGTTGTTAGTGTTGTTAATTTGTGCTTTGAGTCTATAGTTTTAATATTGCAAGACTGTCTATTTGTACCTAATATGTGTAGGAATTTAATCTCTGCAACTTATTTGGATAAACATGGATATTGTGTTATCCTGAAAGACAATGTTGTAATAAAGAAGAATAAAATGTTTATTTGTTCTGGCAATATTGTGGATGGTCTGTATATTTTAACTCTTGTTAAGCATGAATTATATAATTCTGAATTAGATAGTAACTCTCATGTAAAATCATTAAAGAGAAAGTTTCCTTCTAATGATGCAATCTTTGGCACTTGCGTTTAGGTCATATTAATTCAAACAGAATTCAAAAACTGATCAAAGATGGACTCTTAGAATCCATGGACTTTGATGAATTTTTAGTTTGTGAATCTTGTTTGGAAGGTAAAATGACCAAGCGACCTTTTAATGCAAAAGGTAGAAGAGCCCAAGAGTTGCTTGAATTAGTTCATACGGATGTATGTGGTCCTATGTCAAGCCAAGAAAAAGGAGGTTATGAGTATTCATCACTTTCACAGATGATTGCTCAAGATATGATTATGTGTACCTAATGAGACGAAAGTCCGAAGCCTTTGAAAAGTTCAAAGAGTTTAGGGCTGAAGTTGAGAATCAAATAGGCAAACGCATAAAAGCCATTCGATCTGATCGAGGTAGCGAATACCTTCTTGGGGATTTCAAGGATTACCTAATTCAAAATGGGATTATATCCCAATTGGCTGCACCTAGAACTCCTCAACAAAATGGTGCACCGGAGAGAAGGAATAGGACTCTTTTGAAAATAGTTAGGTCCTTGATGAGTTATTCAACTTTACCAATTTCTTTTTAGGAATATACCTTAGATACAGCAATACATCTTTTGAGTTTAGTTCCATTAAAATTTGTCCCCAAAACACCCATGGAATTGTGGAGTGGGCGTAAGCCTAGTATGAGGTATCTCCACATTTAAGGTTGTCCAGCACATGTGCTAAAGGGGAAGTCTGATAAGTTGGAACTAAAATTGGAAGTATGTTTACTTGTGGGTTATCCAAAAGAAACTAGGAGTTATTTATTCTATAGTTGAAATGATAACAAAGTTTTTGTTTGTACAAATGCTAAATTTTTGGAAAATGACTATATGAATAATTTTAGTCCTAGAAGTAAAGTTGTATTGGCTGAAATGAATGAATTTGTAAATCAACAACCATTGGATAAACCTGAGAAAGAAGTGGTTGAATTAGATACACCACAAGATACTACTAGTGAAATGCCTAGTACACAAGTGCCTCGTCGTAGTGGGAGAATTGTTCGGCCTCCTGTGAGATTTATAGGTTTAGGAGAAACTTATGAGGCTATCTCAGAAGAGGCTGAATCGAATCCATACACCTATGAGGAGGCAATAAATGATATAGATGCATATTATTGGGTCCAAGCTATGAAATCTGAATTAGATTCCATGTATTCCAAACAAGTTTGGAGTTTTGTAGAGACGCCTAATAGCATTAAACCTGTTGGTTGCAAATGGGTTTACAAGAGAATGAGAGGGATAGATGGAAAGGTTAAAACCTTTAAAGCAAGGCTAGTGGCGAAAAGGTATATACAAAAAGAAAGCATTGACTATGATGAAACCTTTTCGCTAGTAGCTATGCTTAAATCTATCAGAATTCTCTTATCCATTGTTGCTTATTATGATTATAAGATTTGGCAAATGGATGTCAAGACTGCATTTCTTAATGGCAATCTTGAAGAAGAAATCTACATGTTGTAACCAAAAGGTTTCATAGCAAAGAACCAAGAGCATATAGTATGCAAGTTGAAAAGGTCCATTTATGGACTTAAGCGAGCATCTAGGTCATGAAACATCAGATTTGATCAAGCAATCAAATCATTTGGTTTTGAGCAAAATCTTGATGAACCTTGTGTGTACAAGAGACATTAAGACAAAAAAAGTAATGTTCCTAGTGCTTTATATTGATGACATTCTACTCATTGGAAATGATATAGGAGTAATGTCATCGATTAAAGTTTGGTTGTCAAGCCAATTTGATATAAAGGACTTGGGCGAAGCTAACTATATTCTAGGGATCAAGCTTTGGTGAGATTGAAAGAATAGGATGTTAGGTTTGTCACAAGCTGGATAGATAGATAAAGTTCTAGAATGGTTTAGCATACAAAACTCAAAATTTTAGTTTGTAGCCGGTGATGAAATTGGGCATTTCATATGCGAAGACTATAACATATCAACTAAGATGATTTGTCTTGATCATGGAAATGGAGATTTCTAGTTGATATGTTAATATATTTTAAGAGTTAAAACATATTGAACAGGACTGTTCAATATATTTTAAGGATTACTTTCTTTTAAGGATTACTTCCTTTTAGATATGGAGTTCTTCTGTCTGATGACCAAAGGCCTAAGACTCAAGAGAAAGAAAATATGATGAGACAAGTTCTCTATGCTTTTGCCGTAGGAAGTCTCATGTATGCCATGTTTTGTATTAGGTCGGATATTTGTTATTCAGTTGACATGGTCAGTCGATATCAATCAAATCCAGGACCTAAACATTGGTAAGCTGTAAAGCATATTTTCAAGTATCTACAGATGTGTGTCCTTAAGTATGGGCGTCCTTAAATCCTATTGTATGATGTTATATATGTTATTATGTATGGCATTATGTATGACTTAATGTTGTGATTGATAAATTTGTTTTATTATTATTTGAAAATAGTGGGAACATGAATATTAGGACATTATCATATAGTCCATGAGATGTATATTATGTGACTTATGTGATTTAGTCACAGAAGATATAAACCACAAGTTCTTTGTAAACTCAAAATTTTAGTTTGTAGCCGGTGATGAAATTGGGCATTTCATCTGCGAAGACTATAACATATCAACTAAGATGATTTGTATTGATCATGGAAATGGAGATTTCTAGTTGATATGTTGATATATTTTAAGAGTTAAAACATATTGAACAGGACTGGTGTGAGATTTATTATTCCCCTAACAATTGTTAATTGAATAATAAACTCACTACTTATATTTGCATGAACTCTTAATCCTGAGAGGATAATGGACTTGATCATGAAGTGGAGATTACTTTGATATATTAAAAGTGAGATTTATAGTTACGCTCAAAACATCAGTATGTTGAGCAGTCACATTTAATATTGATGAAACATTATTCTTAAGATAGAATTCATAGTCTCTTAACGGAGATACACAATATTCCCTTAAGATAAGTTTAATGGGTTTGTTATTCAGATAGTTGGGCCTAACCACTTTAGTAAGGAGTTACTAAAATATATATATTTATGGAATTGAATTTTATAAATATATGATGAATAATTAAAAGGATTAAATCGGGTACTCAAGGAATTAAGATGCAGTAATATACAAAGTGGCAATCTATTTTAATGACTTTGTATTACTACGAATATTTTATGAAAGGGTTGCGTGCATAATAAAGTCTTGGCATATAATTTATAAATAAGGCCTAGAGTGCAACTATGTTTATATAGTGGTATTAAATATAGCTAATGGTAACTTTGGACTGTCAAGAGTTGACAGAAAAGCCCAAGGCCCATTGGAGCTAGTGTCTTATTGGTCCCTTTTGGTCCCACTCTATGCCACACATTTAAGCCCAATTGGAATGGCCCAAAAGGCCAACCCAATTAGATAATCAGTTAGATACAAAGAAAGAAACCAAACAGAATTCTCTGCAGAAAGAAAATTTGTAAGAACATTATTGCAAAGTGGTGTAATAAGTGTTAGACACTTTGACATTCTCCTTTTGAAACTGATTGAGAGACCACATATCTTGGGCATATAGTGGAATTGGAGTGAAGATTGAAAGTGTTCCCAAGTGCTTTTGATCTTCAAGCTTTGAAATTCACCGTTCCAAGGTACACTCTCTTGTTCTTATATTCTGAAACTTGCATAGTATATGTTAACATTTATGAATGAAGTAGATCTGTTTATTTTTTGCTGCGTATGTTTTGTATGCAATACAAACATGTATAATTCCATTAGTATGTATATATATACCTGCTTGCCCTTTCTGGTGTGATTGTCATAGTCCATGTCACCTAAGGCAAAGCGATGCCTAATTTCCACCATGAAAGTAAGGTGACATGTCACCGGATTTTCACTGTGAAAATTTGGTAATTCGCCCGAATGCCTTAGGAAAGCATAGATTAGGATCACACCCATTTAAAAGCCAAAACTCAAAGCCCCCCCATGCATGCAAAAGCCTCAAAAGCCAATGCCAAGATCATATTTTTTTACTATCAATCTCTAAAAATTAAGATTTTATCAAAACAAAAGACTATCCTTGGACAGGCGTTGTGGGGTACCTAACACCTTTCCCTCACGTAACCAAACTTCTAGACTCAAGAATCAAGATTTTTTGCCATCCACATTAGATTAGGAAAAAATGTCATTTTTCTTAGCCTAGGATTGGTAATAAAACCAACTAGAAACAGGTGACTAATCACACCTTAGAACAACCCAATGATTGGTGGTAACCTCATTTACCTTTGGTAATCGCCTAAAAATTGGCCAAGATTCCTACCACACCTCCAAAGATAGAAAAATACCTTTCCTCCACCGAGAGAGAGAGAGAGAGAGCACCTGAAGCTCTGCGTGAAATCATACCGATCATTCGAGAGGGGCCTCCAACAAGCCCCGCGCGTGCGGGAGTGTCACCATGGTGAGTGGTCAGACGAAGGCGCAACGATTTTTTCCATTTCAGACCAGGCATCCACACCAAGGCCCAAACTGAAACTCATCATCATAAAATGAAAAAAATAAAATTTTCAACTGCAGACATTTCTGATCATGGTTACCAAGAACATCGCAATGATAATAAAAAATGGGCAATCTCTCATGTTTAAAAAGAACCTAACCTGCATTAAGATCTTCAATTTGTATCATTTTTCCATGCATAAGAAGTTTTGTGATATCAATATCAACTCTAATCCAAAGAAAAGTGCCCCAAGCTAGACCGCTCTTTAAAGCATTAACAATAATGAGTTTGTTAGTATATAGCTTAGTCTAGCCTAGCCCATCAGGCTTAGCCTAATATACAGTACTTGTAGTATACTTATATTACTTGTACTTCATACATAATTAGTCTATATAGGACTCTCTATTGTACAGTGTTATACACACAAAATATATATCAGTATACAGACTATTCAATCTTTCTCTCTCTCACTTTATGTTCTTAACATGGTATCAAAGTCAATGCTTTAACTTTCTACCTATGGTCTTCTTGTTGGAAAAATATAATACGCAGTGGAAGAAAATATAATGTAAATGGATCTACTTCATACATACAAGTTAACATGGGCTATTTAAGTTTCAGAATTAAAGAACAAGAGATTGTACCTTGGAGCGGAGAATTTCAAAACTTGAAGACGAGAAGTACTTGGGAATACTTTCAATCTTCACTCCAATTCCACTAACGCCCAAGATGTGTGGTCTCTCAATCAGTTCCAAAGGGAGAATGTCCAAAAGTGTCTAACACTTTACACCACTTCACACGAGTGTTCTTTCAAACTCACTCTATTATGTATGTTTCTCCTTTTGTATCTAACTGATTACCTAATTGGGCTGGCCTTTTGGGCCTTTCCAATTGGGCTTAAGTATGTGGCTTGGAGTGGGACCAAAAGGGACCAATAAGACACTAGCTCCAATGGGCCTTGGGCTTTTCTGTCAACTCTTGACAAGTCCAAAGTTACCATTAACTATATTTAATACCACTATATAAATATAGTTGCACTCTAGGCCTTATTAATTAATTATATCCCAAGACTCTATTATACATGCAACCCCTTCATAAAATATTCATAGTAACACAAAGTCATGAAAGGAGACTGCCACTTTGTTTATTACTACATCTTAATTTCTTGAGTACCCGGTTTAATTCTTTAAGTTATTCATCATATATTTATGAAATCCAATTCCATAAATATATACTTTAGTAACTCCTTACTAAAGTAGTCAGGCCCAACTCTCTGAATAACAAACACATTAAACTTATCTCAAGGGAATATTTTATATCTCCGTTAAGAGACTATGAATTCCATCTTGAGAATATATGTTCCATCAACACTAAATGTGGCTGCCCAACATACTGAGATTTTGACCTTAACCATAGATCTCACTCCTGATATATCAAAGCAACCTACACTTCATGATCAGGTCCATTATCCTCTCAGGATTAAGAGTTCATGCAAATATAAGTCGTGAGTTTATTATTCTATTGACAGTCTTTAGGAGAATAATAAATCTCACACCAGTCCAGTTCAATATGTCTTAACTCTTAAAACATATCAACATATCAACTAGAAATCTCCATTTCCATGATCAAGACAAATCATCTTAGTTGATATGTTATAGCCTTCGCAGATGAAATGCCCAATTTCATCACCGACTACGAACTATAATTCTGAGTTTACAAAGAACTTGTGATTTATATCTTCTGTGACTAAATCACATAAATCACATACTATTGCATCTCATGGACTATATGATAATGTCCCAATATTCATGTTACCATTATTTTTCAAATAATAATACAACTTTATTAACCAAAACATTAAGTCATACATAATGTCTTACATAATAAAATACATAGCATCATACAATAGGATTTAAGGACAAATATCCCAACAATCTCCCACTTGGCCTAAAGACTATTGTGCACTAATCTAACTCTCATCTCCTCCAAATGTGACTCGAAAGTCCTTTGAGGCAAGGCTTTGGTGAAGGGATCTGCTAGATTCTTTGCACCATCAATCTTTGCAACAATCACATCTCCACGAGCAACAATGTCTCGAATGATATGGTACTTTCTTTCTATGTGTTTTCCTTTCTTGTGATTTCTTGGATCTTTGGATTCTGCAACCACTCCACTATTGTCACAGAACAATGTAATAGGAACTTGCTCAATTCTTATCACACCAAGATCACAAAGGAATTTCTTGAGCCAAACAGCCTCCTTTGCTGTCTCACGAGCAGCAACATATTCGGCTTCCATGGTGGAGTCCGTAATACAAGATTGCTTAACACTCCTCCAACTTATGGCTCCACCTCCCAAGGTGAAAACACAACCCGACGTGGATTTTCTGAAATCTAGATCCGACTGAAAATCTGAATCTGTATAGCCAATGGGAATCAAATCCTCACAACGGTAAACAAGCATATAATTTCTCGTTCTCCGAAGATACTTGAGAATATGCTTTACAGCTTGCCAATGTTTAAGTCCTGGATTTGATTGATATCGGCTGACTATGCCAACTGAATAACAAATATCCGGCCTAGTACAAAGCATGGCATACATGAGACTTCCCACTGCAGAAGCATAAGGAACTTGT
The DNA here is from genome assembly GCA_032878915.1 of Castanopsis chinensis. Lineage (NCBI taxonomy): Eukaryota > Viridiplantae > Streptophyta > Magnoliopsida > Fagales > Fagaceae > Castanopsis > Castanopsis chinensis. The sequence continues at coordinate 3,166,620 of JAVQMG010000106.1, read as the reverse complement.
CTCATCATATTTTCTTCCTTTTGAGTCTTAGGCCTTTGGTCATCAGACAGAGGAACCCCATGTCTAAAAGGAAGTAATCCTTTCTTGGAGTTTTGCATGCTAAACCGTTCTAGAACCTTATCTATATATCCAGCTTGTGACAAACCTAACATCCTATTCTTTCGATCTCGCCAAAGCTTGATCCCTAGAATATAGTTAGCTTCGCCCAAGTCCTTCATATCAAATTGGCTTGACAACCAAACTTTAACCGATGACATTACTCCTACATCGTTTCCAATGAGTAGAATATCATCAACATAAAGCACTAAAAACATTACTACTTTGTCTTGATGTCTCTTGTACACACATGGTTCATCAAGATTTTGCTCAAAACCAAATGATTTGATTGCCTGATCAAATCTGATGTTCCATGACCTAGATGCTTGCTTAAGTCCATAAATGGACCTATTCAACTTGCATACCATATGCTCTTGGTTCTTTGCTATGAAACCTTCTGGTTGCAACATATAGATTTCTTCTTCAAGATTGCCATTAAGAAATGCAGTCTTGACATCCATTTGCCAAATCTCATAATCATAATGAGCAGCAATGGATAAGAGAATTCTGATAGATTTAAGCATGGCTACTGGAGAAAAGGTTTCATCATAATCGATGCCTTCTTTTTGTGTATACCCTTTTGCCACTAACCTTGCTTTAAAGGTTTCAACCTTCCCATCTATCCCTCTCTTCCTCTTGTAAACCCATTTGCAACCAACAGGTTTAATGCCGTTAGGCGCCTCTACAAGACTCCAAACTTGATTGGAATACATGGAATCTAATTCAAATTTCATAGCTTGGACCCAATGATGTGCATCTATATCATTCATTGCCTCCTCATAAGTGTAAGGATCCGATTCAGCCTCTTCTGAGATAGCCTCATAAGTTTCTCCTAAACCTATAAATCTCACAGGAGGCCGAACAACTCTCCCACTACGACGAGGCACTTGTGTACTAGATATTTCATGAGTAGTATCTTGTGGTGTATCTAATACAACCACATCATCCCTAGATTCATCCATTGGTTGTTGATTTACGGATTCATTCATTTCAGCCAAAACAACTCTACTTCTAGGAGTAAAATTATTCATATAGTCATTTTCTAAAAATTTAGCATTTGTACTAACAAAAACTTTATTATCATTTCGACTATAGAATAAATAACCCCTAGTTTCTTTTGGATAACCCACAAGCAAACACATTTCCGATTTTGGTTCCAACTTATCAGGCTTCCCCTTTAGCACATGTGCTGGACAACCCCAAATGTGGAGATACCTCATACTAGGCTTACGCCCACTCCACAGTTCCATGGGTGTTTTGGGGACAGATTTTGATGGAACTAAATTCAAAAGATGTATTGCTGTATCTAAGGCATATCCCCAAAAAGAAATTGGTAAAGTTAATAACTCATCATGGACCTAACCATTTCCAAAAGAGTCCTATTCCTTCTCTCCGCTACACCATTTTGTTGAGGTGTTCCAGGTGCAGTCAATTGAGATATAATCCCATTTTGAATTAGGTAATCCTTGAAAATCCCAAGAAGGTATTCGCCACCTCGATCAGATCGAATGGCCTTTATGCGTTTGCCTAATTGATTCTCAACTTCAGCCCTAAACTCTTTGAACTTGTCAAAGGCTTCGGACTTCCGTCTCATTAGGTACACATAACCATATCTTGAGTAATCATCCGTAAAAGTGATGAAATACTCATAACCTCCTTTTGCTTGGGTTGACATAGGACCACATACATCCGTATGAACTAATTCAAGCAACTCTTGGGCTCTTCTACCTTTTGCATTAAAAGGTCGCTTGGTCATTTTACCTTCCAAACAAGATTCACAAACTGGAAATTCATCAAAGTCCATGGGCTCTAAGAGTCCATCTTTGATCAGTCTTTGAATTCTGTTTGAATTAATATGACCTAAACGCAAGTGCCAAAGATATGCATCATTAGAAGGAAACTTTCTCTTTAATGATTTTACATGAGAGTTACTATCTAATTCAGAATTATGCAATTCATGCTTAACAGGAGTTAAAATATAAAGACCATCCACAATATTGCCAGAACAGATAAACATTTTATCCTTCTTTATTACAACATTGTCTTTTAGGATAACACAATATCCTTGTTTACCCAAATAAGTTGCAGAAATTAAATTCCTACGCACATTAGGTACAAACAGACAGTCTTGCAATATTAAAACCCTAGACTCAAAGCACAAATGAACAACACCAACAGCTACAACCGGAATTCTGCTCCCATCAGCCAAAGTTAGAAACAATTCTCCTTCACTCAACTTTCTGGTCTCCTAAAACCCCTGCAAAGAATTGCAGATATGATTAGTACAACCTGAATCCACACACCAGGAATCAGTGGGATTCTGTACCAAACATATTTCAAGTAAAAAAGAAGTTTTCATACCCTTGTTCTTGGCAGCTTTAAACTTTGGACAATTCCTCTTCCAATGTCCTTTCTCACCACAATGGAAACACTTTCCTTTGAGCTTCTTTCCTTTGTCAGCAACACCTAAGACAATTTGCTTACCCTCTTTCTTAGTGAAGTCCTTCTTCTTCTTCTTACCCTTGCCTTTCGGCTTAGGTTGAGAAGTAGAAGCTTCACCAACATTGGCTTCAACACTAGAAGTACCAAGGATGCCTTCCGCCGCCACTAACTCATTCATTAATTCAGACAAAGAATAAACCTTTTTATTCATATTATAATTCAGTCTGAATTCCTTGAATGATTCCGGTAGTGACTGGAGTATCATATCCACTTGGGATTCTCCATCAATGTCGGCACCTAAAACCTCTAATGTGTTCAGATTAGCAATCATCCTAAGACAATGCTCCCTCACTGAACTTCCTTTAGCCATTTTGGTATTGTAAATTTGTCTCATGGTTTCTTGCCTTGCTGAACGGCCTTGCTCACCAAACATCTCCTTCAGACTTAGCACAATGTCCGAAGCTAGTTCTACATCCTGCATTTGATGCTGTAGAACATTTGAGATGGACGCTAGGATATAGCACTTGGCCATTTCATTAGATTTCTGCCAACGATCATATCGTTGTTTTTCCTCAAGAGGAGCATCTAATGAAGGAAAGCTAGGACATGGTTGAGTAAGCACATACTTGTGCTCTTCAGCAGTTAAAACAATGTCCAAGTTTCTTTTCCAGTCAACATAGTTTGATCCAGTCAGTTTGTTTTGATTAAGAATAGAAACAAGTGGGCTAAAAGATGCCATGTTCAAATCTGAAAATAACAAACATGAATATTATAAGTAAATTGGACATTATCAATTTTGCATATAAGCATATAATATGAAACCTTAATAAAACCATAAAATAATATATGCAACGACAACCCAATCCCATGTTTAAAATTCCTTGGAAGCAAGTAAATTATAAACACTATGATTGATTGAGAACTATTCTCATTATTAGTGCTATCATGATAACTCTTATCAAACACTAATAACATGCCGTTTCTACTTTAGCCTCTAAGTAATAATGACATAGCTCCGAAGGAAGATTAACATTAAACTTAGTCTAGTGTACACCATTGACTGAATTCTATCTGAGTCATAAAATAACTCCACGGAAGCGTGGTCGTTCTTTATCTAAAAAAACACATAATATTCATCATGAAGAAGTTTAACCTGTAGTACCGTGAATTAAACACCCTCCGAAGGGAGCAAGGCATATACGCCAAGGCGAGGTGCTTAATCACACTACAATAAACCGACAATGGAGGCCGTGAGATACAACCCTTGTATCTCTCTCCCACTAGATGTTTTAAAATAAAGGTTTTTAAATATAAAACATGCATAATATAATTACACATAGCCTTGCTACTTTATATATGTAAAAACACTTAGAAAAAATTCTGAATAAACAGTTCTCGATCGATCCTCGACAGATTCTCGATCGATCTAGAAAAGTTCCGCGAAGCTCGACAGATCCTCGATAGATCCTCGATCGATCGAGAAACTTTCTGTCTGCTCGATAGAATCTCGACAGATTCTCGATCGATTGAGCTTCGCGAATTTTGAATTTTCCAGAATTTTCCAAAAACAGTTTTCAACGTTTTCATGTACAAAACAACTATCATACAATCATTATGAACATAAATTGATATCAAAACTGAATATCATTGATGTTATAGCCTTAAAGTTCAATTTAACATACTTAAACTAAAAATTAAACAACATCATAACATCAAAAACAGTTTTCATCAAGAACAATGATTTCAACGACCATGCAGAAAACTATTTTCTAACAACATGAAATCATTGTCATAAATTCTAAAACTTAAAACATGTTCAACAAATATGTAATGAAAACCGCTCTGATACCAATTGTTGGAAAAATATAATACGCAGCGGAAGAAAATATAATGTAAACGGATCTACTTCATACATACAAGTTAACATAGGCTATTTAAGTTTCAGAATTAAAGAACAAGAGATTGTACCTTGGAGCAGAGAATTTCAAAACTTGAAGACGAGAAGTACTTGGGAATACTTTCAATCTTCACTCCAATTCCACTAACGCCCAAGATGTGTGGTCTCTCAATCAGTTCCAAAGGGAGAATGTCCAAAAGTGTCTAACACTTTACACCACTTCACACGAGTGTTCTTTCAAACTCACTCTATTATCTTCAGAATCTCCTTTTAAAATTCTGTATGTTTCTCCCTTTGTATCTAACTGATTATCTAATTGGGCTAGCCTTTTGGGCCTTTCCAATTGGGCTTAAGTATGTGGCTTGGAGTGGGAACAAAAGGGACCAATAAGACACTAGCTCCAATGGGCCTTGGGCTTTTCTGTCAACTCTTGACAAGTCCAAAGTTACCATTAACTATATTTAATACCACTATATAAATATAGTTGCACTCTAGGCCTTATTAATTAATTATATCCCAAGACTCTATTATACATGCAACCCCTTCATAAAATATTCATAGTAACACAAAGTCATGAAAGGAGACTGCCACTTTGTTTATTACTACATCTTAATTCCTTGAGTACCCGGTTTAATTCTTTAAGTTATTCATCATATATTTATGAAATCCAATTCCATAAATATATACTTTAGTAACTCCTTACTAAAGTGGTCAGGCCCAACTCTCTGAATAACAAACACATTAAACTTATCTCAAGGGAATATTTTATATCTCCGTTAAGAGACTATGAATTCCATCTTGAGAATATATGTTCCATCAACACTAAATGTGGCTGCCCAACATACTGAGATTTTGACCTTAACCATAGATCTCACTCCTGATATATCAAAGCAACCTACACTTCATGATCAGGTCCATTATCCTCTCAGGATTAAAAGTTCATGCAAATATCAGTTGTGAGTTTATTATTCTATTGACAGTCTTTAGGAGAATAATAAATCTCACACCGGTCCAGTTCAATATGTCTTAACTCTTAAAACATATCAACATATCAACTAGAAATCTCCATTTTCATGATCAAGACAAATCATCTTAGTTGATATGTTATAGCCTTCGCAGATGAAATGCCCAATTTCATCACCGACTACGAACTATAATTCTGAGTTTACAAAGAACTTGTGATTTATATCTTCTGTGACTAAATCACATAAATCACATACTATTGCATCTCATGGACTATATGATAATGTCCCAATATTCATGTTACCATTATTTTCAAATAATAATACAACTTTATTAACCAAAACATTAAGTCATACATAATGTCTTACATAATAAAATACATAGCATCATACAATAGGATTTAAGGACAAATATCCCAACACTTCTTTGGAATCTTTCCACTGCCCTCACCTTCACCTAGTACCCATTATCAAAAGCGAGTTACCGCCATGAAACCAACAGCTTCTACAAATCACGAATTCAGTCCTTCTTTTCATCAAACTGCCAACCCAAAGGCATAAATTGATAGATCAAACAATCCCAAGTAAAACCTAACCAAAATTAGTTTTATCTGGCATTCCATATGCTCCAATGCGCCACCTAAAGATTTGGTCTTGCAAAGATATGCGCCCATGCACTATCACGTGCCACCAACTTTCTTCACAAATTCTCAAGTGCAAGACCTATAGTCACATGCCCCATGTGCCAATCACTTCAGATCTACCACGTCAACCCAAGTGACATTAACATGGGTCATCATTGTGACGTCAGCCTAGTGACATCAGCATAGTGACGTCAACATACGCTGTCGTTGATTTTGACTATCGTCTTTGACTTTGACCGTCGCCGTTGACTGAAGTCAAAAATTTTCAATAAGGCTATCTTGCTCAGTTTTTCATGTTGATTCCAATTTTGGGTTCTGTTTCTTCGTTTAAGGTCTCTAAATCCCTCCTTTTGGCCATTTTCTTCATTATGGCTCAACAAAACAAACAAGATATTATAGGTCCTATCGCCATTATCTTGGATGGTCCTACTAGCTATCACGCATGGTTTTAAAATATGACTATCATTCTCAATGGTCATAAACTATGGAGGTATGTAACTGTTTCAATTACCAAGCCAGTACCAATACCTAAGTCCAAAGCCACAACTGATGCTAATATCTCTAAGACTATTATTATAGAGGATGATTATGAAGCACACCTAGAAGAATGGTAAAGTATTCAGAGTAAGATCTTGTCTTGGTTTGTCTATACCTCTGTACCTTCCATCCATAGTCTTCTTATTTTAGGATTAGTGCCCTTAAATCCTATTATATGATGCTATGTATGACATTATGTATGATATTATGTTGTAATTAATAAAGTTGTTTTATTATTATCTAAAACAATGGTAACATTAATATTTGGACATTATCATATAGTCCATGAGATGCATAGTATGTGATTTAGTCACAGAAGATATAAATCACAAGTTCTTTATAAACTCAGAATGTTAATTCGTAGTCGGTGATGAAATTGGGTATTTCATCTGTAAAGACTATATCATATCAACGAAGATGATTTATCTTGATCATGGAAGAGGAGACTTCTATTTGATATGTTATTATGTTTTAAATGTTAAAACATATTGAACTGGGCCGCTGTCAGATTTATTATTCTACTCATGACTGTCAAATGAATAATAAATTTCACTCTATTTACATCAACTCTCAATCCTGAGAGAATAATGAATTTGATCATGAAGTGTAGGTTGCTTTGATATATCAGGAGTGAGATCTAAAATCACGATCAAAACCTCAGTACGTTGGGTAGCCGCATTTAATGAAGGAACATATATTCTCAAGATGGAATTCATAATCTCTTAACGGAGATATGAAATATTCCTTTGAGATAAGTTTAATGAGTTTGATTATTCAGAATGTTAAGCCTAACTACTTTAGTAAAAAGTTACAAAAGTATATATTTATGAAATTGGATTTCATAAATATATAATAAATAACTTAAAAGGATTAGACCAGGTACTTAAGGATTAAGATGTAATAATCTTCAAAGTGGCAGTCAACATTCATGACTTTATATTACTACGAATATTTTAATGAAGGGATTGAATGTATAATAAAGTCTTGGGATATAATTTATTAATAACGCCTAGAGTACAATTATATTTATATAGTGGTATTAAATATAATTAATGGTAATTTTGAACTTTTCAGTTGTTAATAGAAAGGTCCAAAACCCATCGAAACTAGTGTCTTATTTATCCCTTTTAGTCTTACTCCAAGCCACATACTAAAGCCCAATTAGATTGGCCCAAAAAGCTAGCCCAATTAGATAATCAATTATATATAAGGAGAGAAATGTACAATATTTTGTAATATATGTGATGTATGAAATGGCGTGTATGTGAGTGTAAGCCACTCTCGTATTCTCCCTTGAGCACATACATGTAAACTGATTGAGAAACCACACTTCTTGGGAATAAGTGGAATTGAAGTGAAGATTAAAAGTGTTCCCAAGTACTTCTAATCTTTGGTTTTGAATTTCACTGCACTAAGGTATGCTCTCTTGTTCTTAAATTCTAAAATTTACATAGTACATGTTATCAATTGCGAATAAAGTAGATCCGTTAATTTTTCGTTGCGTATGTTTAGTATGCGATACAAACTATGTTTTTCCAACAATTGGTATCAAAGTGGTCTTCAATTTTGAATTTGTATAACATGTTTTGTGGGTTTTTGGAATTAAAGATAGTAATTTCATGATGTTAGAAGATTCTACAATTAATTTTCTGTATGGTTATTGAAATTACTATTTGATAAAATTGATGTTGATGTTATGATGTTGTTTAAGTTTGATATCAAGTATGTTAGATTAAACTTTAAGACTATAGCATCAATGAAATTCAGTTTTGATCTCAATCTCACTCTTATGTGATCAAGAAACTATGTTTTGTTCAAGTGAAACATCAAAAAAATGGTTACCAGAAAAAATTTGACGTATGGTTGGACGTATGTTTAAGGTTTACGACTTGAAGATTCCTTCACAATTTGTTTTTGTTGCTTCTACTACTGCCACCCTCTTGCCTGATTTATGACATGCTTGTCTTGGTCATACATCATTATCTCTCGTCTGTAGTTGTTAGCTTCTTAAGGTCATTTAGGTTCAGTTTAGTTTCCAAAATTTGATTGCACTTCCTGTCATTTTGGCAAACAAACAAAATTGCCCTTTAATAATAGTGACTCTTTTTCTTATGCACCTTTTAATCTTAAACATTTTGATATTTGGGGTTCTGCACCAGTTTCCACTAAAGGGAAATCTCAATATTCTGTCATATTTGTGAATGATTTTTCTCGATATAGCTGGATTTATCTGCTTCACCATATGTCTAAACTTGTGTTCATTTATCAAACATTTCATAAAATGATTGAAACATAGTTCAATCGCGCCGTTAAGATCTTTCAGTTAGATAATGCTCAAGAATATAATGATAAATCTTTCCTATCCTTTTTAGATAGCAATGACACCCTCCCTCACAGGTCTTGTCCTTACACCTCTCAAAAATTGGCTATGTCGAACAAAAAACTCATCACATTCTTGATGTTGTTCACACCCTTCTCATTTATGCCTCTATTCTTGAGCGCTTTGGGGGTGAGGTAGCACTCACTATTGTTTACACCATTAATTGTATTCCTTCACCGACTACACGTAACAAATCATCCTTTGAGCTCCTTTATGGTCAAACCCCAGACTACTCATCTCTTTAAGTTTTTGGTTGTGCTTATTTTGTCTCTCTTCCACTTCATGAATGGACAAAGCTCCAGCCTTATGCTTATCTCTGTTGCTTCCATGGCTATGGTGTATCCCAAAAGGGATTTTGTTGCTATGATCCCATAACTCATCACCTTTGTGTCTCTCGTTATGTTGAGTTCTATGAATATCATCCTTTTATGAGCCTTTAGCAATTTCCTATACCCTTTTCCTGAGAGTCTCCCATTTTTACTAATTTTTTCCTCCCTCTTTATTTTGAACTTATGGAAGACTCTTCAACATCTTCTGCCTTTCTAGATGACCTGTCTATCTTGGATCTTATGACACTACCATCTCTAGAACCACCTATTGGTCTTGACCTTTATCGCTATACTTGGGTAAGTGTTCCTCCTTATTATCTCACTGATTAACACAGCTTTTTAGTTCTTGCCACCCTCTATAAGCCTCACACCTATCGTGAGACCTATACTGACCCTCTTTGGTAGCAAGTTATGTTCGAAGAACTAGATGCCCTTCATAAAATCACACTTGGGATATGGTTGATTTGCATCTTAGTCAGTCTGTAGTAAGTTATAGGTGGGTTTACAAGATCAAGACCAAGGCTAATGGATCTATTAAACGATACAAGTATCACCTTGTTTCTAAGGGCTATACATAGGAATATGGCATTGACTATGAGGAAACATTTACTCTTATTACTCACCTTACATCTATTAGATGTCTCATTGTTGTGACCATCGTTCATCATTGGACTCTTAATTAGATGGATGTGAAGAATGTTTTCCTTGATGGAAACCTTCAAGAAGAAGTATATATGCAACCACCCTCTGGCTATACCCACTCAAGCCGTTAAGTTTGTCACCTTCGTTATACTCTTTATGGCTTTAAGTAGGCTCCTCAAACTTGGTTTGAAAATTTTAGCTCAACTGTTGCTCAGTAGGGTTTCACTTCAAGTCCTTATGACACTACTTTTTATTGGAAAAACAAATGTTTGTATCACATACAAAACATACGCAGCGAAAAAATAACGGATCTACTTCATTCATAAATGTTAACATGCACTATCTAAGTTTCAGAATTTAAGAACAAGAGAGTGTGCCTTGGAGCGGTGAATTTCAATATCGAAGATCAGAAGCACTTGGGAACACTTTCAATCTTCACTCCAATTCCACTAACGCCCAAGATGTGTGATCTCTCAATCAGTTTTCTTATGGAGAATGTTAAAGTGTCTAACATTTCTTACAACATTTAATAATAGTGTTCTTTCAATTACTCTACTGAAAATTCTGTATATTTTTCCCTTTGTATCTAATTGATTTTCTAATTGGGCAGGCCTTTTGGGCATTTCCAACTGGGCTTAAGTGTGTGGCTTGGAGTTTGATCAAAAGGGACCAATAAGACACTAGCTCTAATGGGCCTTGAGCTTTTTTGTCAACTCTTGACAAATCCAAAATTACCATTAACTATATTTAACACCACTATATAAATATAGTTGCACTCTAGGCCCTATTTATAAATTATATCCCAAGACTTATTGTACATGCAACCCCTTCATAAAATATTCATAGTAATACAAAGTTATGAATGTAGACTGCCACTTTGTAGATTACTACATCTTAATTCCTTGAGTACCCAATTTAATCGTTTAAATTTATTCATCATATATTTATGAAATCCAATTTCATAAATATATACTTTAGTAACTCCTTACTAAAGTGGTTAGACCTAACTCTTTGAATAACTGAACCCATTAAACTTATCTCAAGGAAATATTTTGTATCTCCACTAAGAGACTATAAATTCCATCTTGAGAATATATGTTCCATCAACACTAAATGTGGTTGCCCAACATACGAAGGTTTTGACCGTAACTTTAGATTTCACTCCTGATATATTAAAGCAACCTACACTCCATGATCAGGTCCATTATCCTCTTAGGATTAAGAGTTCATGTAAATATAAGTCGTGAGTTTATTATTCATTTGACAGTCATTAGGAGAATAATAAATCTCACAGCGGTCTAGTTTAATATGTTTTAACTCTTAAAAAATATCAACATACCAACTAAAAATATCCATTTCCATGATCAAGACAAATCATCTTAGTTGATATGTTGTAGTCTTCGCAGATGAAATGTCTAACTTCATCACTGACTACGAACTAAAATTCTGAGTTTACAAAGAACTTATGATTTATATCTTATGTGACTAAATCACATAAATCGCATACTATGCATTTCATGGACTATATGATAATATCCGAATATTCATGTTACCATTATTTTTAGATAATAATAAAACAACTTTATTAAACACAACATTAAGTCATACATAGTATCATACAATAGGATTTAAGGGCACACATCCCAACAATCTTCCACTTTCCCTAAGGACTATTGTGCACTAATCTAACTCTCATTCCCTCCAAATGTGACTCGAAAGTCCTTTGGGGCAAAACTTTGCTAAAGGGATCTGCTAGATTCTTTGCACTATCAATCTTTGCAACAACCACATCTCCACGAGCAAATATGTCTCGAATAATGTGGAACTTTCTTTATCCTTCTTTATTATAACATTGTCTTTCAAGATACCACAATACACATGTTTACCTAAATAAGTTACAGAAATTAAATTCCCACAAACATTAGGTACATATAGACAGTCTTCCGATATTAAAACTCTAGAACTAAAATATAAATTAAACACTCCAACAGCTACAGCTGGAATTCCACTTCCATCCACTAAGGTAAGAAACAATTCCCCTTCATTCAGCTTTCTGGTCTCTTGAAACCCCTTCAAAGAATTGCAGATATGATTAGTACAACCTGAATCCACACACTAGGAATTCGTGAGATTCTGTACCAAACATATTTCAAGAAGAAAGGAACTTTTCATACCCTTATTCTTGGCAGCTTTGAACTTTGGACAATTCCTCTTCCAATGTCCTTTCTCACAACAATGGAAACACTTTCCTCTAGTTTTCTTTCCTTTGTCGACAACCCCTAAGGCAATTTGCTTATCCTCTTACTTAATGAAGTCATTCTTTTTCTTTTTACCCTTGCCTTTTGACTTAGGCTAAAAAGTAGAAGCTTCACCCCTATTGGCTTCAATATTAGAAGTACCAAGGGTCATCTAATGAAAGAAAGCTAGGACATGGTTGAGTAAGCACATATTTGTGCTCTTCAGCAGTTAAAACAATGTCCAAATTTCTTTTCCAATCAACATAGTTGGATCTAATCAGTTTGTTTTGATTAAGAATAGAAACAAGTGGGCTAAAAGATGCCATGTTCAAATCTGAAAATAATAAACATGAATATAATAAGTAAACTAGACCTTATCAATTTAGCATATAAGCATATAATATAGAACCTTAATAAAACCATAAAATAATATATGCAATGACAAACCAATCTCATGTTTAAAATTCCTTGGAACCGAGTAAATAATAAATACTATGATTGATTGAGAACTATTCTCATTATTAGTGCTATCATGCTAACTCTTATCAAACACCAATAATATGTTGTTTTTCCTTTAGCCTCTAAATAACAATAACATAGCTCCATAGAGAGGTTAACATTAAACTTTTAGTCTAATGTACACTATTAACTAAATTCTATGTGAGTCATTAAGTAACTCCACGGTAGCCTGGTCGTTCTTAATGTAAAAACATATATTATCCATTATTAAGAAGTTTAATATGTAGTACCATAAATTAAACACCCTCCGAAGGGAGCAAAACATATACGCCAAGGCGAGGTGCTTAATCATTCTACTATAAACCGTCGATGGAGGCCATGAGATCCAACCCTTGTATCTCTCTCTTGTTAGGATTAGTGCCCTTAAATCCTATTGTATGATGCTAAGTATATTATTATGTATGACTTAATGTTGTGTTTAATATAGTTGTTTTATTATTAGCTAAAATAATGGTAACATGAATATTAAGACATTATCATATAGTCCATGAGATGCATAGTATGTGATTTATGTGATTTAGTCACAAAAGACATAAATCACAAGTTCTTTATAAACTCAGAATTTTAGTTCGTAGTCAGTAATGAAATTGAGTATTTCATCTGCGAAGACTATAACATATCAACTAAGATGATTTGTCTTGATTATGGAAATGAAGATTTCTAGTTAGTATGTTGATATGTTCTAAGAGTTAAAACATATTAAACTAGGCCGCTGTGAGTTTTATTATTCTCCTAACGACTGTCAAATAAATAATAAACTCACGATTTATATTTACATCAACTCTTAATCTCGAGAGGATAATGAACCTGATCATAAAGTGTAGGTTGCTTTGATATATTAGGAGTGAGATCTAAAGTTACAGTAAAAACCTCAGTATGTTGGGTAACCACATTTAGTGTGGATGGAACATATATTCTCAAGATGGAATTCATAGTCTCGTAACGGAGATACATAATATTCTCTTGAGATAAGTTTAATAGACTTAGTTATTCAGAGAGTTAGGCATAACCACTTTAGTAAGGAGTTACTAAAGTATATATATTTATGAAATTGGATTTCATAAATATATGATGAATAACTTTAAAGGATTAAACCTAGTACTCAAGGATTAGATGTAGTAATTTACAAGTGGCAGTCTAAATTCATGACTTTGTATTACTATGAATATTTTATGAAGGGATTGCATGTATAATAAAGTATTGGGATATAATCTATAAATAAGGCCTAAAGTGCAACTATATTTATATAGTGATATTAAATATAGTAAATGTAACTTTGGACTTGTCAAAAGTTGACAGAAAAGCCCAAGGCCCATTAGAGCTAGTGTCTTATTGGTCCATTTTGGTCCCACTCTAAGCCACACACTTGAGACCAATTGGAAAGGCCCAAAAGGCCAGCCCAATTAGATAATTAGTTAGATACAAAGGGAGAAACATAGAGAATTTTTTAATATATATTGAAAGAACACCATTGTGAAGCGGTGTGTATGTAAGTGTTAGACACTTTGACATTCTTCCTTGGAAAACTGATTGAGAGACCACACATCTTGGGTGTTAGTGGAATTGGAGTGAAGATTGAAAGTGTTCACAAGTGCTTCTGATCTTTGGTTTTGAAATTTACCGCTCCAAGGTACACTCTCTTGTTCTCAAATTCTGAAACTTATATAGTACGTATTAACATTTATGAATGAAGTAGATCTGTTTATATTCCACTGCTTATGTTTTGTATGCCATACAAACATATATTTTTCCATCATCTCTCACTGGATGTTTTAAAATAAAGGTTTTTATCATAAAACATGCGTAATCTAATTACACATAGCCTTGCACTTTATATATAAGTAAAAAACGCTTAGATAAAATTCTGAACCTTTAATCCTCGATCGATCGAGAATGTACCTCGATCAATCGAGAAAAGTTTTGGCTGTTCGATCAATCCTCAACAGATTCACGATCGATCGAGAAAAATTCCACGAAGCTCGATAGATTCTTGACAAATCCTTAATCGATGGAGAAAACTTTTGACAGCTTGATCAATGCTCAGCAGATTCTCGATCAATCGAGCTTCGTGAATTTTGAATTTTCCAAAATTTTTCAAAGACATTTTTTTCACATTTTCATGAACAAAACAACCATCATATGAACATAATGGGCAGAGAATGATATCAAAACTGACTTTCATTGATGCTATAGGCTTAAAATTCAAGTTAACATACTTAAACTCAAATTTAAACAACATCATAACATCAATATCAGATTTTATCAAACAATGATTTGAACAAACCATGCAAAAAACTAATTTCTAACAACATGAAACTATTGTCACCAATTCCAAAACTCAAAACATGTTAAACAGATACAAAATGAAGACCGCTCTGATACCATTTATTGGAAAAATAGATATTTTTATTACATACAAAACATACGCAGCGGAACAATAACGGATCTACTTCATTCATAAATGTTAACATGCACTGTCTAAGTTTCAGAATTTAAGAACAAGAAAGTGTACCTTAGAGCTGTAAATTTCAAAACCGAAGATCAGAAGCACTTGGGAACACTTTCAATCTTCACTCCAATTCCACTAACGCCCAATATGTGTGGTCTCTCAATCAATTTTCAATTTGAGAATGTCAAAGTATCTGACACTTCTTACACCATTTCACAATAGTGTTCTTTCAATTGCTCTACAAAAAATTCTGTATGTTTTTCCCTTTGTATCTAACTGATTATCTAATTGGGCCGGCCTTTTGGGCCTTTCTAATTGGGCTTAAGTGTGTGGCTTAGAGTAGGACCAAAAGGGACCAATAAGACACTAGCTCTAATGGGTCTTAGGCTTTTCTGTCAACTTTTGACAAGTCTAGAGTTACCATTAACTATATTTAATACCACTATATAAATAGAGTTTCACTCTAGGCCTTATTTATAAATTATATCCCAAGATTTTATTGTACATGCAACCCCTTCATAAAATATTCGTAGTAATACAAAGTCATGAATGTAGATTGTCACTTTATAGATTACTACATCTTAATTCCTTGAGTACCCGGTTTAATCCTTTAAATTTATTTATCATATATTTATGAAATCCAATTTCATAAATTTATACTTTAGTAACTCCTTACTAAAGTGGTTAGGTCTAACTCTTTGAATAACTGAACTCATTAAACTTATCTCAATGGAATATTTTGTATCTCTATTAAGAGACTATAAATTCCATTTTGAGAATATATGTCCCATCAACACTAAATGTGGTTGCCCAACATACTGAGGTTTTGACCGTAACTATAGATCTCACTCCTGATATATCAAAACAACCTACATTTCATGATCAGGTCCATTATCCTCTCAGAATTAAGAGTTTATGTAAATATAAGTCATGAACTTATTATTCATTTGACAGCCGTTAGGAGAATAATAAATATCGCAGCGATCCAATTCAATTTGTTTTAACTCTTAAAAAATATCAGCATACCAACTAGAAATTTTCATTTCCATGATCAAGACAAATCATCTTAGTTGATATGTTGTAGTCTTCGTAGATGAAATTCCTAACTTCACACTGACTATAAACTAAAATTCTGAATTTACAAAGAACTTGTGATTTATATCTTCTTTTACTAAATCACATAAATCACATACTATGCATCTTATGAACCATATGATAATGTTTGAATATTCATGTTACCATTATTTTTAAATAATAATAAAACAACTTTATTAAATACAACATTAAGTCATACATAATGTCATACATAGTATCATACAATAGGATTTAAGGGCACACATCCTAACACTTTCTTCGTTCGAACTTCCTCTACCAGTATCACTCTTATTCTTCTTTATGTTCATGACATGATTATTACTAGAGATGATACCATAGGTATCCACTTTCTTCAACACTTCCTTAGTCAACATTTTGAGATGAAAGATCTAGGTACTCTCAGCTAATTTCTTGGGCTTGAGGTTACCTCATCCTCTGATGGATACTATCTTTTTCAAGCTAAATATGCTTCTGATCTTCTCTCTAAATCTGGTATCACAGACAACAAGACAGTTTCCACGCCATTGGAATACAATGTCAAGCTCACACCCTTGGATGGTGAATCTATATCAGATGCTACTCGTTACTGTTACTTGGTTTGTAGTTTAATCTATCTCACTGTCACTCACCTGAATATTTCACATGTCGTAAGTCTGGTTAGTAAGTTCATGGACGTCCCTTGTTCTATCCATTATGTTGTGGTTCTTCGAATTATGAAATACATTTGTAGACACTCGATTTTGCACCCATAATTTAGTCTTGGAAGATGGCTAGATTGACCATTCATATACCCAAGATTTAGAATTGCATTACATGCACTAATATATTTTGCATATCATAAAAATGATCTTGAAATTCTAATGGTCACGACGGTATGCCCGATTCCCAAATCGGACCGTTAGATTGAAAGATATCACATGATCAAGTTTTCATGGTCTACATGCATTTTGTTTTTGTGGAATCGACCATGCATGATTAATTTGAATTAATTCTGATTGGTTAAAAAATTAAAATTAATTAAATAATTTTGTGATTGGTTGTTGGTTAGTGTAAAATATAAGCCTGCTTGAATGGGAATAAAGTGGAAAATCAGATAACAAAGAAATTGTAGATAATTAAGTCTTTTTAGAATATTTATCTATCAGATAATTATTACTATAATGACCTAAATATCAAGAAAAATGGATTTATTTTTAGAATATGAATTAAAAACACATTTAGGTGCAATTCCCGACAAAAAAATCCTCAAAAAGGGAGTCTAAATTGAACCAAAATTGAATAGGGGGCTTGGCACCCAAGAGGGCCTATTGGCACTCTTAGAGTGTCGATCAACATATGGCAAGTGTCAATCGGCACTTCCTAAGTGCCAATTGGCCCAAATGCTCAGCCCGGCCTAGGAACTTCCTTATTAAGATAAAAACCTGTTATTCTGGTCTTATTCAGCTTATTTTTCAAGCATCCCAACCTCTATAAATAGAGGAAAAAAGATCAGAACTCAAGACCCTTCTTTTTCTAACTTCATGACTCCCCTTACATTAAAGACGAATCCTTGGCTTTAAGAACTTATTTTTTGTAAGTAAAATATTTTAGATCTCAAAGAAGTGAAAATTTCTTTGATTTCTAAAATATTCTTCTATTGAAGGGTATGCTCATGCAAGTAGGTATTTATTTTTATTCTTGTGTTTACTTTTCTTTTCTCTTAATTGATAAATTGTGTTGTTTATTCCATGGTTTTTGTTAATATGTGTTTGATTGAATTGTGGTCTTGTTCACAATTCATGTATGCCACGTTTATATGCTTAGTTGGGATTGTCTTTAACATAGTCATGATTTAATTTTTCTTTAATTTCAAAATCAACAATTAATCAACAAATTTAAAAAAACATAAAAAAAAAAACAAATTTATATTTTCATTAAATACAAATCTAAAAATTTTTCTAAATTTTTTTCTGGTAAAAAACAAATCTGTATTTTCATTAAATACAGATTTGAAAATTTTCTAAAATATTTTTCTTCTTAAACAAAAAATTGTAGATTTTGAAGTTTCAAAGGATGAATTAATTGTTAGGTTAAAGTTTTTTTATATGTCATTTCATAAATATGTGATGCATGCATAATAGATTTGAATTGTGAATATGAATCCCCTTTCTAAAATCTCAGTTTTTTTTTTTTTTATCCCTTTCAAATCAGATCTAATTTTTATTAATCAAATCCCATTTTTTTATCCTTTACAAAAGAATTCTGATTTTTATTGACCAAATAATTTTT
Source organism: Castanopsis chinensis (assembly GCA_032878915.1). Lineage (NCBI taxonomy): Eukaryota > Viridiplantae > Streptophyta > Magnoliopsida > Fagales > Fagaceae > Castanopsis > Castanopsis chinensis. The sequence continues at coordinate 3,148,123 of JAVQMG010000106.1, read as the reverse complement.
TTATCTCTTATAAAAAAAATCTAATTTTTATTAACCAAATCTCTCTTTTTTATCCCTTATAAAACAGATCTAATTTTTATTAACCAAATCTCTTTTTTTTTTTTTTATTCCTTGCAAAACAGATCTGATTTTTGTTAATCAAATTTTGTTTTTTCAACCTTACAAAATAGATCTGATTTTTCTTTGAGAAGAGGGCATATTCATAAGACGAATTTGTTTAAATTAATTTTGTCAAGTGTTTGTTACATGTATTATAGCATATGATTTAATGTCATAAAAAAGGTTATATAATGGTCATTAGAGTCTAGAAGACCAGACTTTGTCTAGGCAGAGTGGGTGCCTAACACCTTCTCATTTTGTAACCAAACCCCCCAACTTAGGTTTTGGATAGTAGACTAGTGTTTTGTCTTTTGTTTTGGTAGATTGTAACTAGGATCAAAACTTTGTAATTTTTACATAGATTGTATTTAGGACCAAACCCTTGTAAAGTTATTCGACCAAATTATATTTCTATAATAAATTAATAATATTTGAGGTATTTTTGGACATGTAATTGTATTTTAATTTACTTTTTCTTATTTTTTTTGTATAAAAAATAAGTGGCGACTTCACATAATTACCCAAAAGAAAGGCGCCCTAAACACTCAAATCTCTTTTTGAGAGCACCCCTACAATTTCTCACAGTGGCGACTCCACTAGGGATGTCGAGGGTTAAGCTTTGTTTTAGACTTTAAATGACCAATTATATGCCCTTGTCTTTTTTGTATGATGTTTTTGTTTGGTTAGTGTCTATGTCTTGAGATGTTTGTGTGATATTTTGTTTGAATTTGCCATGTTGATTGTTAAAAGTTTTCCCTAACTGTCATAGTGTGTGCCACCAAAACAACAAATATGCATGCACCCATCTCAACATATGGTGGCAGTAATCATGAATCATCGGCCTTCATTAGATTTTGGTACCTAGTGGTAAACTCACCAACTCATAGCCCAAACATACTAGATCATTTCTTGTTGACTAAAATAGATAGACCACGTCGTTTGAACCAACGTAATGTTCATCACATTACAAGTTGGGAGGTGTAATCTCCTAGCTATGGGAAATAATAAAACATCAAGCCCACCCTACAATGTAATGACTTAGAACCTATCCTTAGGTTGGTCCATGCTAAAATTACATTGCATCTTGTGTGTATTTGTTTGGTTGATAGATTGGTGATGATGGGAACCTAGCTTTGTTTGACTTAACCAAGCATTTGCTTAGGGGAGAATTTGGTTAAGAACAGACAAAAGAATCCAAGGACGACACTCAAGCTAGCAGTTCCAGTTCCAAACCCATCATGGTACTGAAGCCTGAGAACATAGAAGGCACTCCACAGTTACAACATCATAATCCTGTGTTCGACTTACAAGACAGCCCAAGCGACAAGTAATCTGAAGACTCCATCATGGCAGAAGGGGGAGAGCATCCAAACACTAAGGAACCCATAAACACTTAAGAGCTACTAAACACTATGGTAGTGAGTCAAATTCAGTTAAGGGAAGACATGAACCTTATTGTACAACAATTTCAAAACCTGAAGGGTGGCTAAAATGAGAACAAGACCGATCATAACCCCCTACCCTGGAGGGTGAGAAGAAGATTAATGGGAGGATAAATAACATGGAAGATATAATCAAAAGAGCCTACAAGATGGAAAACCTCGTGGATTACCAATTACTTTCACTTTTCCTAGATGTAAGATTGCCTCCCAAGTTCAAGATGCCGACCTTGGACAAGTTCAACAGGATAGGCTACCCCACGTCCCATTTGAAGATGAACATGAGGACTATGCAACCCCTAGGAGCAGCTGAAGAACTACTTGCTCAAATGTTTCAAAATACCTTGATTGGAGCCGCTCTTAGGATGTTCCTCAACCTAGATGATGCTAGAGGAAGGAGTTGGGAGGAAATCTGCCGCGAGTTTCACAATCAATGCAAGTACAACATGAAAGTGGATGTGATAAGAAGAGATTTGGAGACCACTAAACAACAGCCGAAAGAGTCCTTCTCTGCCTTCATTACCAAGTGGAGGTCCAAAACTACACAAATGATGAATAGGCCAAATGAAGAAAGAGAATTAACCATGGTTGTAAAAAACTTGTTGCCTATATACCATAAGTATTTGTTAGCTCAGTATTTTTCGAATTTTAAAGTTTTAATTGCTGCTAGTACCCCAATTGAGGACGCAATAAATAATGGTGCCATACAAAATGAGGATGCACCAAGGTTGAAAAAGAATAAAGGGTTTAGTTCTAAAGCTACAAAAGTTTCTAATATATACAAAAATGATCCTTACCAACTTATTGACCCCGTACAAATATCACAAGGGCCACCTCCAAGGCCTAGTAGGGAATTTCATGAGTTGTATATGCCTATAAGTCAAGTGTTTGAAAAACTAAAAGTAAAGGGGTTGCTAAAACCCTTAGACCCAAGACCAATCCCAAACCCATTACCTACAAGATTTGATGTGAGTAAAAGGTGTGCCTACCATTAAGGCCCAGGCAACGACATTAACAAGTGTTTTAGCATTCGTTATGCAATTCAAGATTTAAAAGACACTAAGGTGATTACTTTGCCTAAAAGGCCTAGTATCACCAATAATCCCTTGCCCGACCACAATTTAGGAGAGGACCAAGGATTAATTGCTTGATAATCGAAGAGGAAGGAGGAAAAAACCCATTTAAGTTAATTTCTGACTTACCTGAGTGCTTTATGATGACATGGGAAGAATTGATGGGGATGACATCCACTCCAGGGATATATGGAGTGAAGATGCTACAGAAACCTTAAATTACCCAACATCCACATATGGGGGGAGACATTTCAAACCCCAATTAAACTACCCAATGTCCACAAATGGGGAAAGACACTTCGAACCCCGTTCAAACAACCTAACACCCACATATGGGGGGAGATACTTTGAATGCCAATTAAACAACCTAACACCCACATACGAAGGGCCCCAATCAAACGACCCAACATCCACATAGGGGGGGAGACACTTCAAACCCCAAGATATTGAACTAAATGACTCGTAAAAAATTGCCCACATTACAAAGGAGGAGACACTTCAAGCCTCCACACCTAGAGATAGACAACCAAATAGAAGCCTTGAACAAATCTACCCAACAAACACCCATGGATGAGGATGAGGTCTTCAAGCAGTTGCAAAAGATGCAAGCTAATATATGTTTATAGGTTTTACTCATGTCCTCATACAAGCACCATCGGAATCTGGTAGACCTTCTCGACCAAATCCAAGTTCCTAAAACCACTACTTCTCAAGATCTAAATGTTATGATTAGGTCTATAAGTATGGAACTCACTATTTCCTACTCTGACAAAGATTTGACGAAGAAAGGGAAGCACCACAATGACCTATTGCACATTACTGTAGATGCCAAAGGCAAGAGGATCCCAATGGTCCTAATTGATGACGAGAGCCTTATATGTGTGTCCTTTAAAGATTGCAAGTTTCCTAGGCCTAAGTATTGAGGATTTTGTGCCAACTAATTAGCATGTGAGAGCATATGACAATAGTAAAAGAGAGGTATTGGGAACTATGACACTAGAGCTCATCATAGGGCCAATGATCAAGAAAGTGGAATTTCTAGTGCTGAACATATCTACATTCTTCAATATGCTCTTTAGGCAAACCATGGATCCATGATACAGAGGCCATACCTTCATCCCTATGCCAAAAGGTTTGGTTTCCACATGAAGGAGTCATAGTTACCATATATGGTGATACTTTGACTATATTGAAACCCATTTTTGGTATTGATTCTAAGAAAGAGATATTAACCTTGGATGGCTTTGAAATTGAGAAGCCTAGTTTTGGAAGAAGAAAAGAAGAGGTAGAATAGATTCCCATGGACTTTGCTCCTAACAACAATAACAATGTGGTGGCAATGATGAGGATTATGAATTATCTTCCCGGGATGAACTTAGGGAAGACTATGAAAGAGGCAACCACTTAAATTCCGGTAATTCCTACTGTCACACCACCTTTTGGGCTAGGTTATAAGCCTATTGATGACTTGCTAGAAATGGACGTGAGAAGAATGGTTCGTGCAAAGGCCAAATCAAAGGGACTTCCTTGTCCCCTAGAATCCCTAAAGCCTTACACTCTCACTTTAAATGGGAAATTTGTCAAAGTAGGAGATAGTCAACAATATTGGGGGTTCCCTGAACTGAGATATGATTTTGAGTTGAAAACAATGGTGCCTAGGTTTAAACTATTCTTTGATTGTGTCAGTAAGCTTCCAAAGCTGAGGAAGGAAGACACAAATTGGATCTCAACTGATTAGGCTGATTACATGGACCCCAATGCAATGAATATGCTTCTGGGAGATGCATTTACAATATAGAAGAAGAAGAATAATGGGAGGCTTGCTAACATGCATTGAAAAGCCCATATGAAGCAAGAACACAAATGATGGAGATGAGGAAGGGGGAGAAGCCCCTAATGATGATAATGAAAGTAGCGACAGCAGTAATGACAATGGAGATAGTGAGGACAACAACAAAAATGATAGTGATAGTGACAACTGTTAGGATGTGTGCCTTTAAATCCTACTGTATGATGCTATGTATGACATTATGTATGACTTAATGTTGTGATTAATAAAGTTGTTTTATTATTATCTAAAATAATGGTAACATAAATATTGGGACATTACCATATAGTCCATGAGATGCATAGTATATGATTTTCATGATTTAGTCACTGAAGATATAAATCACAAGTTCTTTTTAAACTTAGAATTTTACTTCGTAGTCGGTGATTAAATTGGGCATTTCATCTGCGAAACCAAAACGTATCAACTAAGATGATTTGTCTTGATCATGGAAATTGAGACTTCTAGTTGGTATGTTGACATAGTTTAAGAGTTAAAACATATTGAACTAGATTGCTGTGAGATTTATTATTCTCTTAACGACTATCAAATGAATAATAAACTCATGACTTCTATTTACATGAACTCTTAATTCTGAGAGAATAATGGACTTGATCATAAAGTGTAGGTTGCTTTGATATATCAGGAGTGAGGTCTAAAGTTACGATCAAAATCTCAATATGTTGGACAACCACATTTAGTATTGATGGAACATATATTCTTAAAATGAAATTAATAGTCTCTTAACGGAGATACAAAATATTCCCTTGAGATAAGTTTAATAAGTTTGGTTATTCAGAGTGTTAGGCCTAACCATTTTAGTAAGGAGCTACTAAAGTATATATTTATGAAATTGGATTTCATAAATATATAATGAATAACTTATAGGATTAAATCAGGTACTCAAGAAATTAAGATGTTGTAATCTTCAAAGTGGCAGTCTATATTCATGACTTTATATTACTACAAATATTTTATGAAGGGGTTGCATGTATAATATAGTCTTAGGATATAATTTATAAATAAGGCCAAGAGTGCAACTATATTTATATAATGATATTAAATATAGTTAATGGTAACTTTGAACTTGTCAAGAGTTGACAGAAAAGCCCAAAGCCCATTGGAGCTAGTGTCTTATTGGTCCCTTTTGGTCCCACTCCAAGCCACACATTTAAGCTCAATTGGAAAGGTCCAAAAGGTAGCCCAATTAAATAATCAGTTAGATAAAAAAGAAGAAACATACAGAATTATAAGAAGTTGATAACATTATTATGAAATGGTGTGTATTTGTGAGTATAAGCCACTTTCTATTATTCTTCCTTGAACTGATTGAGAGACCAAACTTCTTGGGCGTTAATGGAATTGGAGTGAAGATTAAAAGTGTTTTCAAGTGCTTCTATTCTTTTGTTTTTAAATTTCACCGCACCAAGGTTCGTTCTATTGTTCTTGAATTTTGAAATTTACATAGTACATGTTCTCAATTGTAAATGAAGTAAATCCATTAATTTTTCGCTATGTATGTTTTGTATGCGATACAATCATATATTTTTCCAGCAACAGTAGTGAAGATTATGATAACCAATATAGTGGCAATGATAGAGGAGAACCCTCTAGTGATAGAGAGGATGAAGATGTAGGATCTTTCTATGAAGACCATTATAATGATGACGTGGACTACTATGATGAAGATATAGAAAATAATGTTGAAGCTAAGGCTATAGATATAGAGGATGGTGCAGAAGCTAAAGATGAAGAAAATGAGCTAAAAGTTGAAGGTGAAGATGTAGGAGACGATGTAGAAGTTGAAAATGAAGAAGTGGAGGAGGCTGCAGAAGCTAAAGGTATATATTATGATGATTACCCCTATGGGCGGCCCTTAGATTGGAAATGTAATACTAATGTTAGTTCAAGATCAGGCCCTCGACATGACAAGCATGGTAGAGAAATTCCTGAGTTAAGGTCATTCCACAATTTTGAATTTGGCCCACTGACCCCATACATTAAGGAAGAAGATGACATAGATGCTAGATTGGCCATATTAGATAGAAAGCTAATGATCCACAGTTTCAAAAACCTAACTTTGGAGAATCTTGAAGATGAAGATGAGAGAATGGGAGGGAAAAAGTCAAAGTACTTCCCCCAATACATTCACCCAAGCAACAAAAGGAAGTAAGATTTGTTTGGTCAGTGGATAAATAGCATAGAGTGCCTAGATGCTTATATGTCTGACAAGCCCATAGATATGGAGATTGATGGTGAAGGCACAAATTATATGGATGAAGACCCTTTGGTACTGATGCTAAGGGAAGAAGGAACTCATTGGGAGCCACCCACCATTCTTAAAGCCACAACCGAGTTGAATAATTGGGTATGGGAAGGAGCTGGCCACCCCATGGAAAACTCTTTGGAGAAGATCAAGACCGTTGGCCTAATCAATCCTACCAAAAACGTTGTCTCTATCCCTCTTGAGCCTGTTCCTGCTAGTATTATTATTCTTGTTGAGTTTGTTTGTGATTGTGTTCCTATAGAGTCTATTTTTGTTGAGTCTGTTAAGAACTTTATTCCTTGATTTCTGATTCCACTTATTTGTTGGCTTGATTTTTTTTATTTCAAAAATTGGTAAAGAAACTTTTAATAATGATAAATTAAAATAAGGGCATGGAGAACCCATGAAAGAATAAATCCAATCTGTTAACTTGGGAACTGATAATGAACCTAAGATGATACAAATGGGCAATACCTTAACCTCCACTGAGAATGATGCATTAGTCGCACTACTGACAGAATTCAAAGAGGTATTTGCATGAAGTGCAACACTGCATTCCAAAAGATCCAACCATGAAGTCAGTCAAGCAGAAGTTGAGAAGAATGAAGTCAAAGTAGACTCTTAAGATCAAAGAAGAAGTTGAGAAATGGTACAATGCATGATTTCTGAGGGTGGTTAACTACCCAAAATGGTTAGCTAATGCGATTCTGGTACTGAAGCAGGATGGGAAAGTGAGAATGTACATAGATTTTCGAGATCTTAATAAGGCTAGCCTTTTTCCCTTGCTTCACATTGATATATTGGTTGATAACACAGTAGGACATGCCTTGTTGTCCTCTATGGATGGTTTTCGAGATATAATCAGATAAAGATGGCTTAAGAAAATATGGAGAAGACCTCCTTCATTACTCCATGAGGGACGTATTAATACAACGTCATGCCATTTGGCCTTAAGAATGCCGGTGCTACTTACCAACGTGCAGCCACAAAGAAGTAAAAGTTTATGTTGACAACATGATAGTGAAGTCCAAAGATCGTGAAGGGCAAATACTAGGTTTATGAAAGTTCTTTGAAAGAATCCAATTCTATAAGTTGCAGTTGAATACAAAGCAGTGTACTTTGGGTGTAACATTCGGAAAGCTATTTGGGGTTTATGGTAAGTCAGAGGGGAGTTGAAGTGGATTCTGATAAATTCAAGGCAATTATGGAGATGAAGCCTTCAAGGATTAAGAAAGGGATTCAGGGATTTCTAGGGAGGATACAATACTTCAGAGGATTTATAGCCCAACTCACCATGACATGTGAGCCTCTTTTTCGATTGCTTAAGAAAGAAGTTCTCATAGTATGGAATGAACAATGCCAAGAAGCTTTTGAAAGGATTAAGAATTGTCTTATGAAGCCACCAATACTTGTTCCACAGACACCTGAAAAGCTATTATTGCTATATCTTACAACTATGGATACAGCAATGGGGGCTTTGCTTGCTCAGTACCTAAAGGAGTCTAGAAAAGAGAATGTGATTTATTACATTAGCAAGAAGATGCTTGCTTATGAAGAGAAGTATTCACCACTTGAGAAAACATGTGTAGCACTTGTATGGGTAACCCGAAAACTCAGACCATATATACTTGCTTTCAAAGTCTTGTTGATTACAAGAATGGACCCATTAAAATATTTGATGGAAAAGCCTGTGCAAGATGGGAAGATAGCTAAATGGGTTCTGCCTTTGTCAGAATTTGATATTAAATATGTGACTCAGAAGTCTGTGAAGGGGAGAGCAATTGCTGATTACTTAGCCCACTATTCACCTGAAGAGGCTGAAGAAATCCAAGGAGACTCTAGATGAGGATATCATAGGGATGGAGTTAGAATCATGGAAGATTTATTTTGATGGAACAACTAATCAGAATGGAAATGGCTTTGGAGTTCTCTTAATTTCTCCAAAAGGGACATACATCCCATTCTCTGGTAGACTCAACTTCCCTGCCACTAATAATGCCACTGTATATAAAGCTTGCATTATGGAGTTACAAGCGGCCCTAGGTCTTGGAGTAAAAGAGTTGGAAGTATACAGTGATTCAGCCTTGATAATTTCTCAGATTCAAAATAGATGGAAGATCAAGGAAGAAAAGTTAATGCCTTATCATCAATGTTTTTAGAAGTTGGCCTCAAAATTCAGTAAGATTCAATACCAATATGTGCCAAGAATGCATAATCAGATTGCAAATACTTTAGCAACAATGGCATCTATGATGGATGGACCTAATGAGGATGAAGCTTGACCAATAATGGTGGAACAAAAGGAAGAGCCAGCTTATTGTATGTCAATAGAAGAAGATGAGAGAATGAATGGGGAAGGTGAATGATACTCAGACATTCTACAGTACCTTAAGGATGGGACATACCCAAAGTCTGCATATAATAATGACCAATTGACTATCAAAAGGTTGTCAGCTAATTATATTACCTATGGTAAGAGGCTTTACAGAAGATCATAAGACAGAATTCACCTCTTTTGCATGACTACCAAGGAAGCATAGCAAATAATTGAAGAGGTTCATGAGTCAAGTTATGGGCCACATATGAATGCACACGTGATGTCACGAAAGATAATGAGATAAGGTTATTATTGGACTACTATGGAATCAGACTGTACAGCTCATGTTCAAAAGTGCCATCCATGCCAAGTCCATGGAGATCTGAAGCACATGACACCTATGCCATTATATACCATGACTTCACCCTGGTCGTTCTCTACATGGGGAATAGATATTATTGGGAAGATTCATCCAATAACATCTAATGGCCATGAATTTATACTTGTTGCTATTGATTATATCACTAAATGGGTGGAAGCTACCTCATACAAGGTTTTGAACTCAAAAAAAGTTGTTCAGTTTGTTCAAAATAATATCATTTGTAGATATAGGGTTCCGCATAAAATCAAACAATGGAAGCAGTCCCTCCCATTGAAATGGGTGTTTGTTCTTTAAGAATAGTACTGGAGAGTGAAGCCCTTGAAAGAGGTTGTTTACAGAGTAGATATTGTTAGGATGTATTTTATTATGTGTGACATTATGTATGACTTAATGTTGTGTTTAATAAAGTTGCTTTATTATTATCTGAAAATAGTGGCAGCATAAATATTGTGACATTATCATATAGTCCATAAGATGCATAGTATGTGATTTATGTGATTTAGTCACAGAAAATATAAATCACAAATTTTTTGTAAACTCAGAATTATAGTTTGTAGTCGGTGATGAAATTGGGCATTTCATCTGCGAAGACTATAACATATCAACTAAGATGATTTGTCTTGATCATAGAAATGGAGATTAATAATTGATATGTTGATATGTTTTAAGAGTTAAGACATATTGAACTGGACCGGTGTGAGATTTATTATTCTCCTAACGACTGTCAATTGAATAATAAACTCACAACTTATATTTGCATGAATTCTTAATCCCGAGAGGATAATAGACCTGATCATGATGTATAGGTTGCTTTGATATATCAGGAGTAAGATCTATAATTACGGTCAAAACCTCAGTATGTTGGGCAGCTACATTTAGTGTTGGTGGAACATATATTCTCAAGATGGAATTCATAGTCTCTTAACGGAGATACAAAATATTCCCTTGAGATAAGTTTAATGGGTTTGTTATTCAGAAAGTTGGGCCTAACCACTTTAGTAAAGAGTTACTAAAATATATATTTATAGAATTGAATTTCATAAATATATGATGAATAACTTAAAGAATTAAATCGGGTACTCAAGGAATTAAGATGTAGTAATATACAAAGTGACAGTCTACTTTCATGACTTTGTATTATTATGAATATTTTATGAAAGGGTTGCATATATAATAAAGTCTTGGGATATAATTTATAAATAAGGTCTAGAGTGCAACTATTTTTATATAGTGGTATTAAATATAGTTAATGGTAACTTTGGACTTATCAAGAGTTGACAGAAAAGCGCAAGGCCCATTAGAGCTAGTGTCTTATTGGTCCCTTTTGGTCCCACTCCAAGCCACACAATTAAGCCCAATTGGAAAGGCCCAAAAGGCCAGCCCAATTAGATAATCAGTTAGATACAAAGGGAGAAACATACAGAATTTTTCTGTAGAGAATTCGTAGAAATTTGCAGGAACACTCTTGTGAAGTGGTGCAAAATAGTGTTAGACACTTTTTGACATTCTCCATTTGGAACTGATTGAGAGACCACACATCTTGGATGTTAGTGGAATTGGAGTGAAGATTGAAAGTGTTCTCAAGTGCTTCTGAACTTCGGTTTTGAAATTCACCGCTCCAAGGTACACTCCCTTGTTCTTATATTCTAAAACTTAAATAATGCATGTTAACTTTTATGTATGAAGTAGATCCATCATTTTTCGCTGCGTCTACTCTGATGCGATACAAGCATGTTTTTTTTCCATCAAATGGTATCAGAGCGGTCTTCATTAACATATCTGTTTAACATGTTTTAAGTTTTGGAATTTATGACAATGATTTCATATTGTAAGAAATTAGTTTTTCTGCATAGTTGTTAAAATTATTGTTCTTGATAAAAACTGCTTTTGATGTTATGATGTTGTTTAATTTTTAGTTTAAGTATATTAAACTAAACTTTAAGGCTATAACATCAATGAAATTCAGTTTTGATATCAATTTATGTTCATAATGATTGTATGATGGTTGTTTTGTACATGAAAATGTTGAAAAACTGTCTTTGAAAAATTTTGGGGAATTCAAAATTCACAAAGCTCGATCGATCGAGAATCTGTTGAGAATCGATCGAGCCGGCAGAAAGTTTCTCTATCGATCAAGGATTTATCGAGGATCTGTCGAGCTTCGCGAAACTGTTTCTAGATCGATCGGGAATCTGTCGAGGATCGATCGAGAACTGTTGATCCAGAATTTTTTCTAAGTGTTTTACCATATATAAAAGAGGAAGGCTATGTGTAATTATATTATGCATGTTTTATATTTAAAAACCTTTGTTTTAAAACATCTAGTGAGAGAGAGATACAAGGGTTGGATCTCACGGCCTCCATTGTCGGTTTATAGTAGTATGATTAAGCATCTCGCCTTGGCGTATATGCCTTGCTCCCTTTGGAGGGTGTTCTATTCATGGTACTACAAGTTAAACTTCTTAATGATGAATAATATGTGATTTTACATTAAGAATGACCACGCTTCCGTGGAGTTACTTAATGACTCACATAGAATTCAGTCAATGGTGTACACTAGACTAAGTTTAATGTTAATCTCCTTTTGGAGTTATGTCATTATTACTTAGAGGCTAAAGTAAAAATGGCATGTTATTAGTGTTTGATAAGAGTTATCATGATAGCACTAATAATGAGAATAGTTCTCAATCAATCATAGTGTTTATAATTTACTTGCTTCCAAGGAATTTTAAACATGGGATTGGGTTGTCGTTGCATATATTATTTTATGGTTTTATTAAGGTTCCATATTATATGCTGAGATGCTAAATTGATAATGTCCAGTTTACTTATTATATTCATGTTTCTTATTTTCAAATTTGAACATGGTATCATTTAGCCCACTTGTTTCTATTCTTAATCAAAACAAACTGACTGGATCCAACTATGTTGACTGGAAAAGAAACTTGGACATTGTTTTAACTGCTGAAGAACACAAATATGTGCTTACTCAACCATGTCCTAGCTTTCCTTCATTAGATGCTCCTCTTGAGGAAAAACAACGATATGATCGTTGGTAGAAATCTAATGAAATGGCCAAGTGCTATATCCTAGTGTCCAACTCAAATGTTCTACAGCATCAAATGCAGGATGTAGAACTAGTTTCGAATATTATGCTAAGTCTGAAGGAGATGTTTAGTGAGCAAGGCTGTTCTGCAAGGCAAGAAACTATGAGGCAAATTTATAATACCAAAATGGCTGAAGGTAGTTTAGTAAGAGAGCATTGTCTTACAATGATCTCTAATCTGAATACATTAGAAGTTTTAGGTGCCGACATTGATGGAGAATCCTAAGTGGATATGATACTCCGATCACTACTGAAATCATTCAAGGAATTCAAATTGAATTATAATATGAACAAAAAGATTTATTCTTTGTCTGAATTAATGAATGAGTTAGTGGCGGCGGAAGGCATCCTTGATACTTCTAGTGTTGAAGCCAATGCAGATGAAGCTTCTACTTCTCAACCTAAGTCGAAAGGCAAGGGTAAAAAGAAGAAGAAGAAAGACTTCACTAAGAAAGAGGGTAAACAAATTGCCTTAGGGGTTACCGACAAAGGAAAAAAGCTCAAAGGAAAGTGTTTCCATTGTGGTGAGAAAGGACATTGGAAGAGGAATTATCCAAAGTTTAAAGCTGCGAAGAACAAGGGTATAAAAACTTCCTTTCTTCTTGAAATATGTTTGGTACAGAATCCCACGAATTCCTGGTGTGTGGATTCAGGTTGTACTAATCATATCTGTAATTATTTGCAGGGGTTTCAGGAGACCAGAAAATTGAGTGAAGGGGAATTGTTTCTTACTTTGGATGATGGGAGCAAAATTCCGGTTATAGTTGTTGGTGTTGTTAATTTGTTCTTTGAGTCTAGGGTTTTAATATTGCAAGACTGTCTGTTTGTACCTAATGTGCTTAGGAATTTAATTTCTGCAACTTATTTAGGTAAACATGGATATTGTGTTATCTTGAAAGACAATGTTGTAATAAAAAATGATAAAATGTTTATTTGTTCTGGCAATATTGTGGATGGTCTTTATATTTTAACTCCTGTTAAGTATGAGCTACATAATTCTGAATTAGATAGTAACTCACATGTAAAATCATTAAAGAGAAAGTTTCCTTCTAATGATGCATATCTTTGGCACTTGAGTTTAGGTCATATTAATTCAAGCAGAATTCAAAGACTGATCAAAGATGGACTCTTAGAGCCCATGAACTTTGATGAATTTCTAGTTTGTGAATCTTGTTTGGAAGGTAAAATGGCCAAGCGACCTTTTAATGCAAAAGGTAGAAGAGCCCAAGAGTTGCTTGAATTAGTTCATACAGATGTATATGGTCCTATGTCAACCCTAGCAAAAGGAGGTTATGAGTATTTCATCACTTTCACAGATGATTACTCAAGATATGGTTATGTGTACCTAATGAGACGGAAGTCCGAAGCCTTTGAAAAGCTCAAAGAGTTTAGGGCTGAAGTTGAAAATCAATTAGGCAAACGCATTAAGGCCATTCGATCTGATCGAGGTAACGAATACCTTCTTGGGGATTTCAAGGATTACCTAATTCAAAATGGGATTATATCCCAATTGACTACACTTGGAACTCCTCAACAAAATGGTGTAGCGGAGAGAAAGAATAGGACTCTTTTGGAAATGGTTAGGTCCATAATGAGTTATTCAACTTTACCGATTTCTTTTTGGGGATATGCCTTAGATACAGCAATACATTTTTTGAATTTAATTCCATCAAAATCTGTCCCCAAAACACCCATGGAACTATGGAGTGGGCATAAGCCTGGTATAAGGTATCTTCACATTTGGGGTTGTCCAGCATATGTGCTAAAGGGAAAGCCTGATAAGTTGGAACTAAAATTGGAAGTGTGTTTGCTAGTGGGTTATCCAAAAGAAACTAGAGGTTATTTATTCTATAGTCGAAATGATAACAAAGTTTTTGTTAGTTCAAATGCTAAATTTTTGGAAAATGAATATATGAATAATTTTACTCCTAGAAGTAGAGTTGTATTGGCTGAAATGAATGACTCCGTAAATCAACAATAATTGGATAAAGCTAAGGAAGAAGTGATTGTATTAGATACACCACAAGATACTACTCATGAAATGTCTAGTACATAAGTGCCTCGTCGTAGTGGGAGAATTGTTTGGCCTCCTGTGAGATTTATAGGTTTAGGAGAAACTTATGAGGCTATCTCAGAAGAGGCTGTATCGGACCCCTACACTTATGAGGAGGCAATAAATGATATAAATGCACATCATTGGGTCCAAGCTATGAAATCTAAATTAGATTTCATGTATTCCAATCAAGTTTGGAGTCTTATAGATGCGCCTAATGGCATTAAACCTGTTGGTTACAAATGGGTTTACAAGAGGAAGAACGGATAGATGGAAAGTTTGAAACCTTTAAAGCAAGACTAATGGCAAAAGGGTATACACAAAAAGAAGGGATTGACTCTGATGAAACTTGTTCGCTAGTGGCCATGCTTAAATCTATTAGAATTCTCTTCTTCATTGCTGCTTATTATGATTATGAGATTTGGCAAATGGATGTCAAGACTGCATTTCTTAACAGCAATCTTAAAGAAGAAACCTACATGTTGCAACTAGAAGGTTTCATAGCAAAGAACCAAAAGCATATGGTATGCAAGTTGAAAAGGTCCATTTATGGACTTAAACAAGCATCTAGGTCATGGAACATCAGATTTGATCAGGCAATCAAATCATTTGGTTTTCAACAAAACTTTGATGAACCATGTGTGTACAAGAGACATCAAGACAAAGTAGTAATGTTCCTAGTGCTTTATGTTGATGACATTCTACTCATTGGAAACGATGTAGGAGTAATGTCATCGGTTAAAGTTTGGTTGTCAAGCTAATTTGATATGAAGGACTTGGGCGAAGCTAACTATATTCTAGGGATCAAGCTTTGGCGAGATCGAAAGAATAGGATGTTAGGTTTGTCACAAGCTGGATATATAGATAAGGTTCTAGAATGGTTTAGCATGCAAAACTCCAAGAAAGGATTACTACATGAAGTTCCTCTGTCTAATGACCAAAGGCCTAAGACTCAAGAGAAAGAAAATATGATGAGCCAAGTTCCTTATGCTTCTGCTGTAGGAAGTCTCATGTAAGCCATGCTATGTCCTAGGCCGGATATTTGTTATTCAGTTGGCATGGCCAGTCGATATCAATCAAATCCAAGACTTAAACATTGGCAAGCTGTAAAGCATATTCTTAAGTATCTATGGAGAACAAGAAATTATATGCTTGTTTACCGTTGTGAGGATTTGATTTCCATTGGCTATACAGATTCAGATTTTCAGTCGGATCTAGATTTTAGAAAATCCACGTTAGGTTGTGTTTTCACCTTGGGAGGTGGAGCCATAAGTTGGAAGAGTGTTAAGCAATCTTGTATTGCGGACTCCACCATGGAAGCCGAATATGTTGCTGCTTGTGAGGCAGCAAAGGAGGCAGTTTAGCTCAAAAAATTCCTTTTTGATCTTGGTGTTGTGAGAATTGAGCAAGTTCCTATTACATTGATTTGTGACAATAGTGGAGCGGTTGCACAATCCAAAGATCTAAGGAATCACAAGAATGGAAAACACATAGAAAGAAAGTACCACATCATTCGAGACATTGTTGCTCGTGGAGATGTGATTGTAGCTAAGATTGATGGTGCAAAGAATCTAGCGGATCCCTTCACCAAAGCCTTGCCTCAAAGGACTTTCGAGTCACATTTGGAGGAGATAGAAGTTAGATTAGTGCACAATAGTCTTTAGGCCAAGTGAGAGATTTTTAGGATGTGTATCCTTAAATCCTAGTATGATACTATGTATTTTATTATGTGTGACATTATGTATGACTTAATGTTGTGTTTAATAAAGTTGCTTTATTATTATCTGAAAATAGTGGCAACATAAATATTGTGACATTATCATATAGTCCATGAGATGCATAGTATGTGATTTATGTGATTTAGTCACAGAAGATATAAATCACAAGTTCTTTGTAAACTCAGAATTATAGTTCGTAGTCAGTGATGAAATTGGGCATTTCATCTGCGAAGACTATAACCTATCAACTAAGATGATTTGTCTTGATCATGAAAATGGAGATTTCTAGTTGATATTTTGATATGTTTTAAGAGTTAAGACATATTGAACTAGACCGGTGTGAGATTTATTATTCTCCTAACGACTGTTAATTGAATAATAAACTCACGACTTATATTTGCATGAACTCTTAATCCTGAGAGGATAATGGACCTGATCATGATGTGTAGGTTGCTTTGATATATCAGAAGTGAGATCTATAGTTACGGTCAAAACTTCAGTATGTTGGGCAGCCACATTTAGTGTTGATGGAACATATATTCTCAAGATAGAATTCATAGTCTCTTAACGGAGATACAAAATATTCCCTTGAGATAAGTTTAATGGGTTTGTTATTCAGAAAGTTGGGTCTAACCACTTTAGTAAGGAGTTACTAAAGTATATATTTATGGAATTGGATTTCATAAATATATGATGAATAACTTAAAGAATTAAACCGGGTACTCAAGGAATTAAGATGTAGTAATATACAAAGTGGCAGTCTACTTTCATGACTTTATATTATTATGAATATTTTATGAAGGGGTTGCATGTATAATAAAGTCTTGGTATATAATTTATAAATAAGGCCTAGAGTACAACTATATAGTTAATGGTAACTTTGGACTTGTCAAGAGTTGACAGAAAAGCCCAAGGCCCATTAGAGCTAGTGTCTTATTGGTCCCTTTTGGTCCCACTACAAGCCACACACTTAAGCCCAATTGGAAAGGCCCAAAAGGACAGCCCAATTAGATAATCAGTTAGATACAAAGGGAGAAACACACAGAATTTTTATGTAGAGAATTCATAGAGAATTTGCAAGAACACTCTTGTGAAGTGGTGCAAAATAGTGTTAGACACTTTTTGACATTCTCTCTTTGGAACTAATTGAGAGACCATACATCTTAAGTGTTAGTGAAATTGGAGTGAAGATTAAAAGTGTTCTTAAGTGCTTCTGAACTTCGGTTTTGAAATTCACTGCTCCAAGGTACACTCTCTTGTTCTTATATTCTGAAACTTAAATAGTGCATGTTAACTTTTATGTATGAAGTAGATTCGTCATTTTCCGTTGCGTCCACTCTAATGCGATACAAGCATATTATTTTTCTATTAGATATGACCAATTATGCATGATGGATGAGAAGAGACTTAAGGTCTTGTATCACATTCAAGGTTACCAAAGGAGACTTAGGAAAGCTTTTGATAAGAAAGTAAGAACTAGATATTTGAAGTTGGGAGATTTAGTGTTGAAAGAGATTTGAGCCTCGATTCAAGAAACAAGCAAAAAATTCAAGCAAAATTGGGCAAGTCCATATATTATCGAGCATATATACTCTAGGGGAGCAATAAAGTTGATGGATTTTGATGCACACCCTTTCACTAGACTAACCAATATAGATCAATTGAAAAGTACCTTGTCTGAGGTGGTAGTCTAAAAACACCACGTCTAAAGTGGTTGTAAATTAAGTTATTTTCTTTCCTAGGTTTTGCAGGAAAAAAAAAAGACTTGCTAGGCTGAAAACTTGAAAGGGCAGTTTAGGCAAAAATTAGGGCATTAAAAAAAAGGAAGAAAAAAAAAGGTAGATCGAACACTCAAAAGAGTGGCCTATGCAAAAGGAGAGCCAAAAAAAAAAAAAAAAAAAGTGAGAAAGCCTGTTAAGTTGAAAACCTGAAAAGGCAGCCTGGGCAAAAGTTAAGACAAATAAAATGAACTATGTGATGACCTGATCCTTCTGCAAAGGAGGTATGTAGCCAACCATATATTGGTCTGGTCATAACTTCCCCAAACCCACCATTTACCTAAAAAAAAAAAAAATTGTTTCCAAAATCTAACCTTTCCATTAAACCATGTCATTACACAAAATTCAATAAACCAAACCCTTAAAAAAAAAATCAAACCCTAAAAACCTAAACCCTAAACAAAATTTTAAATCCCAAAGTCCTAAATAATTCCTAAACCTAAGAGTTTTACATCAATTTTTAAAATAAACATGTTCAAAGCCAAAAAATAAATAAATAAATAAGAAGATCATTTTTTCTTTAGTCTTTTTTTTTTTTTTTGGTTCATTGGTTCCATCTATGCTAGATACTTTCATATTTGTCCATCATTTTGAACTCATAATTGTTAGCCTGATGTTTCTCTTGGTTATCTTTAAGAAATTGTTTCATCATAGCAACCACGTTAGCCTCCTTATTTGCAATTTTGTTCACCAACCAGTTAGAATATTCCGTGGTCATCTTGTGAAAGTGAACCTTAACAAAAGATTGATCCACTTAACCAACTATGTTCAAGCCCAACAGCATGTTCCTCACAGATGTAGGAATTGTGTCCATAAGAGTGAAAGGTTTTCTTCCTCTTCCACCAAGCATTCCCTACTCATATTGGAATTGTCTCAAGAGCCTATCAGCCTTATAGAAAGCTTCCCTCCTTAATCCAACTATGAAGATGTGATCTGATTCCAGAGACTGCAACAAAGGAGGTGGACACTTCCACCAATAACAATTCCATCAGATTAAGACACTAGATTTCTTGTTCAGAAATTTCACCCAATTGCTTTCATTTTAACACTCGGTTTTGAGAACAGTCCCACTGAGAAAATTTCAAGGACCATAATTAGCAACAATAAGTGCAGCAATCATGTCCAGTCTTTCCATCAACCATATCTACAAAGTTAAGGGACTCCCAAAAAAGTGTTGCAACTCTCCCCTAAGAAATACAAAGTCCATCCCTAAGAGAGTTTTTGCTAAGATCAAAAAAGCAGGATTATCACAATCCTTAACATAATTCACAATACCTATGGCTCGAGCATCCACAAAACCAGGCCTTCCAGAACAAAGCAAAAATTCACCCATGAAGTAAAGAGCTAAGCCAAAATTTTTCTACATGTTGTCAGACACTCCATGAGTACGCTTGTTTATAAGTCTTGAAACATCTGCATGAAGATTCACCATGTGGCCTTTGACCATGCTACTGGTTATTGAAGTAGGAAGCCCTAGAGCATCAGACAAGATCTCCCTATGTTTGGGATCACAAGAAATTACTATAGATTTTTTGCTGGGATCATAACCCAGAATAGCTGAAAATTCTTCGATTGTGGGACAAAGTTCAGCAATTTTAAACTGGAATACATGGTCCTCAGTATCCTAGAACTTCACAGCTGCATGGATAAAATCCCACTTGATCTTGACACTTCTCAAAGCCTTGATTCCCTCTAGTTTGTAGGCTGTGAAATTGGTCCTGGTGCCAAAATCAAAGCTACAAACCCATCTATTGATATCATGAATGGTTGAATGAAGAAAATTTTGATTGTTAGCCATGGATAACTATTGCATGAGATTTTTGTTTCTTGATAACTTTGATCCAAAGATTGGTTTGCAAGTTTGGTGCTAAAATAAGCTACTTCAGTCCCTAACCAAGTTTAAATAGGTAGCAAGAGTTTGTAGCTGACTGGGAAAGTGTTTCATAGTCCCAAATGAAGAAAAACAATTATCAAAAAATTCAAAAAATATAGAAAACGTGTCAGCACCCTAAAGTACTACTTGACACTCCCCAAGTGCCGATTGGGCACCCAACCCAATCATGGCTTACTTACTCTGTTTTCTATGTTCGGGTTTCTAAACTAGGGGCATTTGGCTATGCCTTATCCCCTCTCTCTAGAACAATTAAAAATCACTCATTTATTATTATTTTTTAAAAAAAATAGCAAAGAGAAAGAAGCACTTTTCAAAAAAAAAAAAAAAGGTCATCATGCATAAGTTTTCAAACTAGGGGCATTCGGCTGTGCCTCATTTAGGTAAGGACAAATCACATTAGAAGTGGTCAGATAAGTTCAAATTGTTTACCACAGAACTACATCTGGTGAATACTAAACTTGTCTCATCTAAGTTTCAGCAAGATAAAAAGCAATCCATAGATAAAGAGCTAAGAGCATAAATTAATACAAATTGTCTAAGGAATACTTGTTGTTATCTTTGCAGGAAAATTAAAATAAAAGTCAAGCACATTTAGACTTTAGGTACGCCTGTGGGAAGATCTCCTAGACCCACCCCTAGAAGAGCCACCCTCAGTGGCTCCTTCTTGGCTTGCATAAAACAAAGATTCATGTTGCCAGTTCTGAAGTTTAAGATTTCTTATTCTCTCCTTTGAGGATCTTGTGTTGGCATCAGCCATTGCCATTCGGTTGTTCTGAAATATCAACAGAGACAAGTATTAAATCCATTACCACAGAGTTCAAACAAAAAGCACCAATGAAGCATCATCTTTTACCCAGTTCATTTCATTGAGCACATATTGAGAAGATTGAGTGCATGCCAGCAACTATAAACCTCTAATCATCTGCATGTGTTAAGGACATATTTTATGTAATTGGCTAATCCTTTGACAAAACACACTTTATTTGTAATTTGCTAGATCTAGGATGGGTTTAGTACTTCAAGAAACATGTTGTTAAAGTCTAGTATTAAAGCCATGAAGATTAGACCAAGAAACAAGTAAAGAGAAGATGTTCATCAAAGCTGGACAGATAGCTTGACAACTGCCGACAGATAGTTATCTATCGAAGTTTAATAAGTCTCGACAACTCTCAACAGATGGATATCTATCGAAGTCTCAACAGCTGTTAATAGATAGCTATCTATTGAGAATTACAAAATCAGAATTTTCAAATCTAATTTTCGGCCCATGTTAACATGTATGTGTAGGGTTTCTTTTCTCACAACCCTGGACATATATAAGGCTTATTTTGAAGGTCTTCATATAAGAGAATATGAAAAGAACATATGCAAATGGTGATCGAGTGCTTATTCTCTTTGAAAGAAGTTACTGTGTCTTTACGCCTTAGGGTTTTGTAACCAAGTGCTTCTTGATCTTCATTGTTGATGAAGTGAAGAACTTTGCAGCCAACATTCTTCTTCTTCAAGTTGGTGAATGAGTCATGTACTGGGATTCGTGCAAAGAAATTAGTCACGTACTGGGATTCGTGCATCAAAAGGTGGCATTCATATATTGAAGAGTTTAGAGCATCTAAAGCGGTGAAGGTTTTTATTGTAAGTTCATCTATGGGAATTGTAAAATCTAGGGACAAAAGTTTTGTACTAGATCTGAAACTTCTTTTTATTATTGTGGATTGATTTCGAGAAGGTTTCCCCCTAGGTTTTTTACTGTGAAACTAGTTTGTTTCATTGGTTTTCCTAGGTCATTATATATTGTCTTATTTATTCTTTCCGCTACATGATATTGATGTTAGTTTGTTTTAACAAGGTTTATTCATAATAAATCTAATTAACAACTTATGTCTAAAACTTGTTAATTTTATCAAACGGGGTCTAAATTTCCCAAGAAGTGGTATCAGAGCGAGTACACTCTGATTAGATTAATTTCCTAAGTGTGATCCTTGACCTCCATTGTCATGGATCATGGATAATCTCTTTTGATTCCTCTTTTATTTGATGGCACTAATTATGTGTACTGGAAAGTTCGTATGAAATTTTTTTTGCAGGCTATAGGTGAACAAGTATGGCAAGTTGTTAAAGTTGGTTGGATTAAGCCAAAGGAAGCGTCGGTGGATTGGGATGAAGCAACAATCAAAGTGGCAAATTTCAACAATAGGGCTTTGAATGCTTTGTTTTGTGGGGTGACCAATAAGGAATTCAAGAAAATATCATCCACAAAAGTTGCTAAAGAAGCATGGACCATTCTTGAGACCACCTATGAAGGTACCAAGGTAGTAAAGACTGTAAAGCTTCAACGACTCACTAATAGTTTTGAAGAAATAAAGATGGAGGGGGATAAGACCTTTGATGAGTTCTATGCTAAACTCAAGGATATTGTGAATTCTACCTTTAACCTTGGAGAATTTATAGCAGAATCCAAAATTGTTAGAAAAATCCTTAGGTCATTACCTAAAAGATTCCATGCCAAGATCACTGACATTAAAGAAGTGAAGGACAATGATAAAATTCCTTTAACTGAGTTGTAGGGAACCTTCAAACCTATGAGATGGGATTCAGCTCAATGGGAAAAGGTGAAAAGAGTAAAAACTTGGCTCTTAAGGGTATAGAGAAAGAGATTGAGGACTCTGAAGATGAAGATGAAATTGAAGATGAAGATGAAGATAATGATAATGATGAGGATGAGGATCTAACCTTCATAACTGATGAGATTATCAAGCTTCTTAAATTTAGGAAAAAGGATAAGGGCAAACCTCCTAGGAAATCTAAATCCTCAAGAAATGGCAAGAATGAGAAAGCCCTCATCCAATGCCATGAGTGCAAAGGTTTTGGTCATATAAGGATAGAGTGCCCAAACTACCTTATGAAGGAAAAGACCAAGAAGTCAAAAGATAAAGGGTTGATTGCTACTTAGAGTGATACTGAGAATGACTCTTCTGATGAGTATGTGGATAAACGTGATCACGTTATGGCCTTTGCTGCCTCAACCGATAAGGTGATTTTGGAGAGTGCTAATGACAGTAAGGATTCTTCTAATGATGAATTACCCAAGAAGTTGACCCTTTAGGAAACCTATGATAAGCTATGCGCTGAATTCATAAAATCTAAAAAGACTTCTCATCTTTGTAGAAAAGAGCTTAATAAGGTAAAAACTGAAAAAGTTGATCTGCTAGTCAAACTAGATAAGACTACAAGGTTAGTTGAGACTCTTGTTGTTGAACACCTCATAAGAATAAAAGGTCAAGAATCTCAAAGTTGAGTTTAGTCAAGCTAGAACTCAATTAGAAAGGATGTCTAGTGCAAAGTTTTATGAGGTATTAAGTGCTCAAAAGCCTAGTTCTGATAAGACTGGCTTAGGATATGCTGTCTCCTCTAGCCCCACCTCTTCCACGGCTTCCAGATCAAGGACTATCATTGTGTCCTAATCTAAGAAAGGTGATAAAGATATGAAGTTCAAAACTGATTTGGCTAATTCTAAATCCTTTGTTAGACCTCATGTTTGTCACCATTATGGTGTTTCTGGACACGTTCGTCCTAATTGCTTTAAGCTGTATCCTCAAAAGCAAGTGTCCAAACGATCACAAGTTTCCTCTCAAGAACCTATACCTTTGTTTGAAGAGTTAAAAGTGTTGAGCTTTTTAACTCAATTTCAGAAGAATTCTAATTCTTCTATGTCCTTTGGTAGATATACTAAGACATGTTTCTTTTCATTTTCTCGGCCAAAGACTAGTGCTGTGTGGGTGAGAAAGGAGCTTAAGACTTAATTATCTTTTCTGTTGTCCTCTGCTTTAATTCTTTCTATCTAAAGTAGGATTTTCTTGCTTGATTTCTTATCTGTTTTTGAAATCATGCTTTCATACATCTGTATCTTTCTTTCATGCTTTCATATTGTTTGTTTGTTTTTGTTTGGTTGTTTAGTTTTTATTTTGTTTTTTTCAAAATAAAAAAAAAAAGGAAAAAACAGAAAAATACAAAAACAGTGCGTTTGTGTACATTGATACTTGTGTACCTTGAATGGCCAATAAAATAAAATTTTCTAAACTTTATATCTCTTGTAGCTTAGATGAGCATCTCTATGCACAACTAAGCAAGTGAGCTTTATGGCTCGTGTTTGTGATAAGAAAGGTTAAATTATCTCTTGTACTTAATACTTGTATCACTCTTTTTGACGAGAAGGACTGAAAAAATCCTAAGAGAAAGGTATAAATAACCATCTCATCACTGTTGCCCACCAATCATGAAATGACATCGGTATGCTTCGGCATAGCAAAAGTGCAATGTCAAAAAACTTAACATAATTGGATATTTCTTTGCTCTCTCTTGTATGCCCATGCATAATACGTTTAATAAAAGAAAAATATGCAAAGAAAAATTAAAGCAAAAGCAACAAAATTCTTTAAAACATGATTGCAAACTTGTATTATAGGAGATGTGGGAGTTATAGGATGTACCTCAAAGGTGATAGTCTCCATCATGCAGTTATTATCGTGTATGAGTTAAATTAATTTACTCGTATCTCAAATCGTCACAACATAGAGACACTTATGCAATCTTGTGATGTCTTCACACACAAGATGCAATAACCTTTGCTACTCTTGATATATGTGCAGGTACAATGTGATTTGGCCATCACAAGGTTTACTTGTGTTAATGTATACTTACTAAGCTGTTTTAACTTATTTTTAAAATATAAAATTGATTAGACTTGTTTAGTGTGTGTGTGTGTGTGTGTGTGTGTGTGTGTGTGTGTGTGTGTGTGTGTGTGTGTGTGTGTGTGTTTTGGATTAGAAACTTGACATTTTTCGTGATTGAGAGATGTTTTTGAGAGCTCAAAATATTGTTTGGATCCTTGGTTAAGTTGCATGTTTGATTGCATTCATGTTTGTGTTTTTCTCTTCTTGAAAAACTGTTTTTAAGCAATCTCAATAGCTTCTCGACATCTCTCGATAGCTAGGCCATCTATCGAGCTCTTCAGCTTCTTTTTATCGCATTCTTGATAGCTTCTCGACAGATTCTCGATCCATTGAGAAACTTTCTGTTTGCTCAATAGATGCGATAGCTGGTTGATCCACCGAGGTTGGCTTCTACTCGATAACTGCTCGACAACTTTTCGATCTGTCGAGATCCTCCTGCATGCATTATTTTTTCACATTTTTTACATCTTTCTTTTATCTTGTTATCCATAACATCTTGGTTCATTACATTCATGCAGTTATATGGATTCCTTGTGCCCCCTCGATCATCTTTGATCATCTTTATATTTCTTGGGTGAAACTTTCGAGCTTCTTGTACCCTTTGTCAATCATGACAAAAATGGGGAGAAATTGTGGAGAATATGTGGTTTTTTTTTTAAGATTCTATATGTTAAAGGGAAAAATACATGCCTTTGTAAGGGGGAGTTTTGTTTTATCTTATTAAAGGGAGTGTTTGCCTCCTTGTTGTTGTAGGAGCTTCTTTTAGCTTCTTCTTCCTATACACCGGTCTTGTGACCATGTTTACATACATACATTGTACTTATCTTTGATATATATGTGTGTGTGTGTGTGTGTGTGTGTGTGATGATGATGTATGTTTTCTTCACCTACCTCTACATGTGTTGTTTCTTTTCTCTCTTTATACACATATTTCTTTATTTGTATGCAATATTTTATTTTTGTCTCACACTAAGATGGCTTGATGAGTTTTATTTAAAGTGTTTCAAAAATACAGGTTGTCAAAATCTTCTTGGCCATAAACTATCTTCTTGCAAAGCTTTTCAAGAGTTTGTGTTAGGATAAATTTTATTGTATTCAACAATGATGAGTTTTGTTTAAAGTATTTCAAAAATACAGGTTGTCAAAGTCTTCTTGACCATAAACTCTCGCCTTGCAAAGTTTTTTAAAAATTTGTGTTAGGATAGATTTTATTGTACTCAACAAATGAGTATAAGTTGAGCGATTTATGACTTTTCTCATATGTTTATTTATTTGTTATGATTTTGTCACGGATTGCCAAAGGGGGAGATTTTTAAGGACATATTTTATGTAATTGGCTAATCCTTTGACAAAACATACTTTACTTGTAATTTGGTAGATCTAGGATGGGTTTAGTACTTCAATAAATATGTTGTTCAAGTCTAGTATTAAAGCCATGAAAATTAGACCAAGAAACAAGTGAAGAGAAACTATTCATTAAAGCTGGACAGATAGCTCAACAGCTGCCGAAAGATAGCTATCTTTCGAGGTTTAATGAGTCTCGACAGCTCTCGACAGATGGATATCTATCGAGGTCTCGACAACTGTTGACAGATAGCTATCTATCGAGAATTATGAAATCTAAATTTTCAAATTTGATTTTCAGCCCATAATAACATGTATGTGTAGGGTTTCTTTTCTCATAGCCCTAGACATATATAAGACTTATTTTGAAGGCCATCATATAAAAGAATATAAGGAGAATATATGCAAAAGGTGACCAAGTGCTTATTCTTTTTGAAAGAAGCTACTGCGTCTTTGTGTCTTACGGTTTTGTAAGCAAGTGCTTCTTGATCTTCATTGTTGATGAAGTGATGAACTTTGCAGCCAACATTCTTCTTCCTCAAGTTAGCGAATGAGTCACATACTGGGATTCGTGCAAAGAAGTTAGTCACATATTGGGATTCGTGCATCAAAGGGTGGCATTCATATATTGAAGAGTTTAGAGGTTCTGAAGCGGTAAAAGGTTTCTACTGTAAGTTTATCTACGGGGATTGTAGAATCTAAGGACAAAGATTTTGTACTGGATCTGAAACTTCTCTTTATTATAGTGGATTGCTTTTTGGGAAGGTTTCCCCCCAGGATTTTTACTATGAAACTAGTTTGTTTTATTGGTTTTCCTAGGTCATCATATCTTGTCTTGTTTATTTTTTTCCACTACATGATATTGATGTTAGTATGTTTTAACAATGTTTATTCATAATAAATCTAATTAACGACTTGGGTCTAAAACTTATTAATTCTATCAACCGGGGTCTAAATTTCCCAACAACAAGCTTTCTTCCATAAGATCAACATTGATCTGAAGCACAAATCCACAAGTTCAGAAATAACTCAATGAGCAAAAATGAGGACAGATGATTAAGGGATTCAAAAATATACTGGTCATTCCAAGGGACATTTAGGGCATACTTTAAGGACAGATGATCAAGGTTCATTACTTTGTATTGTCATGTGGGAAAATAAGGATATGCCTCCCTGAAAGAACTAGAAGAGCAGTCATCATGGCTAGGAGGAGGGCTCTCCTCCTCTTTAGAGGATGAAGCCTAAAAGTGCAACATGTAGATATTTTCATAGAAGTAAAACAAAAAAAATAAAAAAGATGAAAGACATGGTGCAAATTGACTTTGGAAAGAAAGAAAGCTACGAATGTTATAGGAATGCCAGCTAAACAACCTTAGAATTGAGTCTGGACAAATTCAAGATAGTCTCCTAGTGTTCCTGAAACAACATGGCTGACTCAAGCATGAGCAATTTCTTCATTAGCCAAAAGGTCTGCCAACCTAATAGAGGGAAAAGGATGAACAAAAATTGTCTCAAGAAGGTACACATGTTAAACTTGAGCTAGTACCTAGTCACCAAGATACCAATATCTCTCATGGCCACACTCAAATAGCACTTAACAGCGGTTCAACTCTTGAGCCCATGCACACTTAACATGCTCCTCACATCCAAGTCAAGGATTCAAAACATCTAAAAATCACAAAGAACCCAGGATGAAAAGAAGACAAACCACACAGCACAAAAAAAGGAAGAACACAAAAACCCCTAACCAAACATAAAACCCTAGGCTAGAAAAGGGTAGAAACATCTTTAAGAGTGGTTTTGATCCAAGGGGGCCGAAGAATAGTGATGAACACTTTTTTGGGTTCAAGCCTAAGTATGCATGATTGTTTTTAAAACCTACGTACATAGGTTCCAAGATGCGTATGCAGGCTGAGAGCATGCATACGCATGTCTAGAACTGCAGACACAGTGTTAAGCCCACTCATGCATTCACGCTTTTCTTTCTCTTTATTTATCCCAATATGGTTCTCATACATTTGTTTATATCCATTTTAAGTCATTCCACCCTACACTGACTGAGGTACCTTGGCAACTGCTTGACTTTGGTATGATAGGCTTCTTTCGGAGGCTAAGGAATTGGTCTAAGCTGCTAGCTTCGAGGCCTTTGTCACCTGTCTATCCAAGGCTACGGCCAACAGGATCCTGGTGATGGCCTTTACTAAAAGGTGGTGGGGCACCACCCACACCTTCCATATTGTTGTTAGGGAGATGGCCCTAACCCCCTACGACTTCCATAGGCGTACAGGTTTGAGGTCCTACGGACCTTTTGTTGAGCTTAGGCATGGTTCTTGGAGGGATCTTGCTATGGAGTTGTTAGGATGTTCTTACCAAATAAGATCGTTTGATACTATGTTCTTGCTAGGGAGTTTGAGTTCCATTCTTAAGCAACACCCGAGGATTAAGCCCTAATAGCTAGGGCTTTCTTGATTTATATGATAAGGCCACTCTCTTTTTCAATGGTGTTTAAACGATCAAGCTTCGATGGTTGCAGGTTTTCAGGGACTTCAATGCTGTCAGAAAGGTCAATTGGGGGAGTACTTGTTTATCTTACATGTACTTTATTATGAATGCCATAAGCCAGGAAGTCTACTTCCAGCTTGCTAGTTACTTGGGGTTATGGGAGGTAAGATTTCTTTCTTTCTTGTATCTTGTATGCCTACTAAACTTAAATCCACATGTGTTCTCTAACCTTGTTTCTTGCATATTGTTCCTAACTTGCAATCTGTAAACTATACTTATAGCTTGCAAACTATTCCTAACTTGCAATCTATAAACTATGCTTGTGTCTGAATCTATTCTTGCAAACCATTCTCCTTGTAGTAATGGGTCGTCTCCTATGGACTTGTCTACCATAGGGCTGATATGATCCTAAGGGACTTCCACTCTGTGAGGGCCCATTTGGATGGGATTATGGCTAATCAAGTGGCTCTTTTCTCTTTTTCTCGCTTTGGTATTCTCATATATTTCTCTATTATTTCTCATGTGTCAGATTTTGCAGATGGCCTGGAGGGATAATGATCCCATCATCTTTGTTAAGGAGGAAGGGGCAGATTGGTCCTTTGCACACATGCACCAGATCCTAGAATGAGTTGGATTGAGGTCCGTGTGCCTTGTAGGCGAGTGGCCCTTCTGCTCGAGCCTAAGGATGAGCCTAAAGAGAATGACTGGTAAGGATCTTAACCTTTGGGAGGACGGGATCAACCTCTCGAAGGGATTTTAGGTGAGGAGAAGGATTATGACCTCTTTAGTAAGGGCCAGCTCATGCCTCCCTTTAAGGTGGTTCCAGTGGTATGTCTCTTGGTCTCTTCTCATTTCCTTGTTCACATGTTTCTTTGTCATATTTGTCCCTCAAATTCTCATTTCTATCTTAGGAGCTTGTTGTCTCTCTGGCTAATGCTGCACTTGCTGGTGGGAACCTTGTGAGCCCTATGCTCCCCTCATACTCAATTTATGCCTATGGTCTAGATGGGGCTGCTAGTGAACATGCTCTTGCACGTAACCCTATTGCGATAGGCTATCCTATTGCCCAGGGAGCTTGAGATATAAGTTCTTCAACCTTTTCTCTTTCTGTTCATGTTTTATTCATTCTTTTATTGTTCTTGCAGTGTCCTCTCTCTTTCTAACACAAATCTTGTCTTGGATTTACAATCCACCCTTGCAGAGTGTAAGAAGCTAATCTTGTTGGCTAAGAATCTCAAGCTAGAGGTCTGCTCATAGAGCATCTACAACACTAATGGCTATTGCTAAAGAGACAATAGTAGTGGCACAAGGGGAGGCCAAGATGATGATGGGGTTGAGAGCTTTAAGGCCACACTTCTTAGGAGAGATTGAGTACCTGCATAGCAACAACACAGCAACACCTTTTCTTGATCTTTTTAATTTTTTTTTTCTTTATTCCTTTTTCATGCACTTTTCTTATGTTTGAGACATTGAGTTGTATTTAAGAACATCTTGATATTTTAGCTTTTATTTTGGTAAATGTACTTATTTTCAACATGGGAACAAAATTTATATGATACGTGTGCTTGAACATGCCCTATTCTTCATTTTTCTTTCCTTTCACAATTGCCCAATGAATGAATGCTCTAACTTGAGGATTTAAGTCCACAACCATCCTAGGGACTATATAAAATTTGCTCACTTAAGTGGATTTCAGGAAGAGAATCATAACTTAACAAAATCCCCAAATTTGGTCAAAGGTGCGTACACAAGCTCAAGGCTACATACGCATCATCAATGCTTATGTACGTGGGCACGTGGCTGCATACACATGTTAGGTGGAAGAAACCCTAATCGAATTTCTCACTTGTATATAGGCTTCAAAGTTCTTCCCAATCCTCTCAAACAAGTGGCCAAAGCCCAGAAAATGTCCCTAGTGTTTCCAATGGCAGAATTCTCTCCAATGAAAGCCTCTTTGTGGGTTAGCAAGCCTAATCCAAACCTCAAGGATGCTCTAATCCCTCTCAATCTCTGTTGTGCTTCTCACGTCCTTCAAATCAAAATTGATATGCAGTGGCTGAGTTTTGTATTCCTACTTGTCATGTCTTTCTATTCAATGGCATGGAGCTATGTCTTACCATAAAGGAATTTGGAATAGTCATGGATGAATGCAACTTTGGTTCCATTATCCTTCCTACTCTTGAGGAGGATCTTTCTAAGCTTGCCCATCGAGTCCTAGGAGTCCATCTTTCCATGGCCAAAAGGTGGTGTAAGTCCATGAAACTAAATATTGCTATGGTCCTCAAGTATTTTACCAAAAAGGTTGTACCCTTAGTGGGAGCAAAACGTTACCATCATCTTAGCGATTTTTTCCTTTGTATCCTTGCAAGCTTTTTCTTGGTGCATGACACACTTTTGGTGGATCCTAGAATCCTTTATGTGGTCCAGAATTTAGGGAATGGAAGTCTCGTGCCTATTATCCTAGTTGAGACCCTTAAAGGTTTGGATATGATCCATAAGGGGGAAGCAACTTTCTTTGTGGGGAATCCTCTCCTCCTTTTAGTATGATCCCTAATTGTTTCCTAGGTTTCTTTAACCTAGCAAGATTCCTCTAATTTTTGCATGGATTCCTTTTGGTTTTCAACCCATCGAGGCTCCTTATATCGTCTTTGAATATGTCTCTCTTTTTTTCTTTATTATCTTTCCTTTTCCCAGTCAACACTTATGCTCTCTTTTTCTCTCCCTCAAGTATGGTTGTATGAGAAGCTCAAGTTGATTCATCCTCCACTTGTTCCATTTAATCGGTATCAACCGAAGCACTATCGAGATTGCAAGCTCAATGGTAAAGATATGGAACCTGTTGCACTTGCTAAATTCTTGAAGCATCTCACTCCTGTGGATGTCAAATGGGTGGTTGAATGGTGGCACATCAAGGCCATAACTAGCTATGGGTTTCAAAAAAATTGTCATCTTAGATGGGCTTCATCATTGCTCTTATTATCCTACATGTAGCATTGCCCATATTGCAAGGCTCTTGGGTAGGCTTACAGAGACTTGGCCTCAAAGGGTAATGAACAAAGACATCCACTTTCCTCAGTTTCTCAATCCTACTTTGGGATATAAGAATTGGTTATCCACTGATATGATAGTAGTCAAAAGGGAAGAAAATGATCACAAGAAATCCAACCAAAGGAAATGGACTGAGTGACTACCTTAATATGACCCAAATTTTACTTTTCTTCACTTTTTATGATTCCACATCTTTTCATTTGAGTTAATAAAGGATTGGAAAGTTCCAAATCCCCTATGAAATAAATTTATCTTTTTTTTAATTTGACCAATGGGAGAGTCAGTCATTTTATTATCTTTGTTTATTGTCTTTATTTTTCTTTTTTTGTGCCATGTAACTTTTGCCAAACCTTATGGGAATTTTCACCATGCCCATGGTCTTTTCCCCTAATTTTTGCCTAAATCGCCCTTTCAGGTTTTCAACCTAGCAAGATTTCATTGCCCTAACTTTTGCCAAGGCCACCCTTTTGGATTTTCAACCTTGTGAGTTTTTTCTTTTCCTTTCATTTTCTTTTCAAGGTTATACTTTCAGAGTCTATCCATGTTGATCGGTTGGAACATCTCTTCTACATCCAAATTAGTAATCTTCACGGCACTTCCTGACATGATCCTTTTGTTAACAAAGGGTCTGGACCATCTTGGATTTATCTTACACCTAGGATCAGAAATTTCTTCGCTAAGCTCCTTCAAAATTAGGTCTCCCACCTTTAGGTTTCTCAACTTGACTTTTTTGTTTAATGCACTTACAATTCTCTTTTGATAACATTGCACAAGGTAAAGGGCTCACATCATCTTCTCATCTATCAAAGCCAATTTTTCATGTCTCTCCCTCTCTAGTCTTCACTAACACTCCCAAAGATTGTGTCTCCATCTCAATAGGAAGCACCACCTCACTCCCATACATCAAAGAGTAGGGGGTTGCCCTAGTTGATACTCGAATAGAAGTCTTGTAGCCCCATAAAGCGAAAGAGAATCTTTTCGCCCAATCCTTGTATATTACTACCATCTTGGTTAGGCTATTCTTGACATTCTTGCTGGCTGCTTCTACAGTCCCACTAGTCTGTGTTTGATACGGTGAAGACTTATGATGATCGATCTTGTACAATTCAATGATCTTTTAGACTTCTCCTTCAAAGTAAAACCCATTATCAAAGATGATCTCTTGTGGCATTTCAAATCAACAGATGATGTTGTTTATTATAAATTGGGCTTAGGTTTCAGCATAGAATAAGAGGCAACTTCTACCTGCTTAGTGAAGTAGTCAATTGCAACCAAAATGTACACATGCCCATTCGAGGCTTTAGGAGCTACCCTTCCAATCACATTTATGCTCACTAGGTGGTACACGGTTTAGATTAGCATGTGTTTGGCAATCATGGCAACTCTTCATAAAGTCTATGCAATCGATCTTCACTGATTCTATGCAATCGGTCTCCATTGTAATCTAGTAGTATCTCACCCTCAAGATTTTCTTCGCTAGCATCTTTCCATTAGTATGAGGATCACAAATTCCTTGGTGGACTTCTTCCATGATTCTCCCAACTTCATCTTTCTTCCATGATTCTTTCATAATACCAAGGGACTCATTCTTCTTCTATGGCTAAGATGACTTGGTCTTCTTTACCCTTATGTACCATTTAATACTTCTACTCAATCTCCAAGAGATGCATCCACACTCCCTCGGGTGTCTCAACCATGGGGGCCAAAGTAGCCAATGCATCTACAAATTGATTCTAAGCTCTAGGGATGATAGTGTACTCAATCTTATCAAAAGTCCTTGTCAACTGCTCCTCCAAGTATTGTTGGTAGGGCTTTAGATGTCCTCTTTCACTTTCCACAACTTTTGGGCTTGGGCTATAACTAGAGTCTAATCTCCATAAACCTCAGCTTCCTTTGCCCCTAGCTCTTGTAGGGCTTCCATTCTAGCGATACAAGCCTGATATTCTACCATGTTATTGGATGCTTCAAAGTACCATGTTATTGGTTGCTTCAAAGTTCAACTTAACGGCCATGGGTATGTGTGATTTGTCAAGGGTAATCAACAATATTCCTATCCCATTTCCTTATTGGTTCACCATTCCATCGAAATACATCTTCCTTGCTCCAAGTTCTATGTTTAGTATACTCTCATTGGGAAAGTCTTTCTTACTACTTTCTCCTTCCATAGGGTTCTCGACACAAAATTCTGATATGCACTCCTCTAAATGGTTTTTCTGGCCATATACTTGAAATTGAACTTGGCCAATAAAATCAACCATCTCGATAATCTCCCACTCAAGGCAGGTTTTTCCAACAAGTACTCCAAAGGGTCCATTCTGGCAACTATCCATACTTGGAATGGTAGGATGATGTGTCTCAACTTTTGTACAGCCCACACAAAAGCAAAACAAGATTTCTCTATGGGTGTGTACCTATTCTCATAATCATGCAGCCTCTTACTCAAGTAGTACACGAGTCTTTCATTCTTACCGTTATCTTCATGGGCCAACATGCTCCCTACAACATCCTTTATGATTGAAAGGTAGAGGAGTAAAGTTTTTCCAGGCTCCGGTGGTACTAAGACAGGTGGGTGGAGAAGGTATTCTTTAATGATCTTAAAGGCCTTTTGACACTCTTCATTCCATGTAAGAATTTCATTCTTTCTCAAAAGTATAAAGATAGGCTCACAAGTGGAAGTGAGTTTAGAAATGAATAGGCTAATGTACTGTAATCAACCTAGGAATCCCCTTATCTCTTTCTCACTCTTGGGTGAAGGCATGTCCAAGATGGCTTTGATCTTTGATAGCTCAACTTCTATCCTTCTATCATTCACTAGGAAGCCTAAAAAATTTTCGATGGTCATTCCAAAGGTGCACTTTTGTGGATTTAACCTAAACTTGTATTCTTTGATCCTCTTGAAGAACTTTCTAAAGTTGGTTACATGGCCTTCTCTATCTTTGGAATTTTCTATCATGTCATTTACATATACTTCTACCTCATCGTGCTTCATATCATCTAATAAGTCTGTGGCCATCCTTTGATAAGCTGTCTATGCATTCTTATTTCCAAATGGCATCACTGTATAGCAATAGATTCCACATTCGATGGTGAAAGTGGTATTGGTCATGTTCTTGGGATCCATCTTGATTTGGTTGTACCTAAAGAAACCACCCTTGAAAGACATCAAAGCACTACCAACAATGTTATCCATTGAAACATCTATGTAGGGTAAAGAGGAATCATCATAGAGACAAGCCTTGTTTAGGTCTCTAAAATTCACACACAATCATGTTTTCCCATCCTTTTTGGTACGAGCTCAACATTGGCTATCCATTTAGCTTGGTACACGAGTTTAATGAACCCTACCTTTAGTTTCTTAGTAACCTCTTCTTCGATCCTAAGGAGCCATTCGATTCTCATGCGCCTCAACTTCTGTTCGATAGGCATTATGTGGGAGTGAGTATCAATATGGTGCTATACTATTTCGGGATCGATTCTTGACATATCTTAATAAGACCATACAAATAACTTTTGGAATTTAGTAAGGAGTTCTTTGAAATCTTTCTTTTCGTGTTCAATTAAAGTGGAGCCAATTTTAATTTAGTGTGGATTCTCATCATTGCCCAAATTAAGAGTTTCAAGTTTTGGTTCCATAGGTGTAATTTTCTTTTCCAATTATTTATTAATTTTATTTTCAAATTCATTGGAATCATTTAAGTTTAGAATTTCAATATTATGGGACACATTAAAATAAGCTAAATCAGAATTCATCTTATAAAAAGTGTTGAAAAGTACATTAGAACTTGCATTGTAGGACATTTTCTCGATGACTTTAGAAAAACCAACCCAAGTCCAAACACTAAGGTGCTCATCAATAGGCATGATGAATGTAGAAGGATCACTTGGCTCTTTATTACGTTCCTCTTCTCCTTAGATGTTGCTAGTGTCTCTCTTGCTCCCCTCCTCGAACAAATTCTTTAGCTTCATGGACCAATCTTCCTCTTCCCAAGGGCTTCATACATGCATTACATCCTCTTGATCGAAAAAGGTGTAATCTTCTCCTCCAACAGACTAATTATTCCCACTATCGGTCCAATTCCTCCTCGTCATTTTCAGCCAAGATAAAGTATCGGCCTTCATTGGTTGGTAAAGTAGGATCTCATTCAATCAAGATGCAAGCTGGAGCATTCTGGATTGGGCTTTCTATCCATGACCAATCTTGATCTTCCCAAGATCCAACACTCCCCACTTCAAAAGGTCGTTAACTTTTGTGAAGGTCCATGGTCCTGGAACATCCTTCAGCACTAAAAAAAGTAAGCGAACCACTCCTTCAATCACAACATGGTCAACCTTCTCTTAGGTTGTGTAGCTAGATATCGTGGCAGGTGGAAAAAATTTACAAGAAACCTCTTAAGACTAGTACATGTTTTAAAAGCTTCTTTCATGTCAAATGTACAAAGTCACTCATTTTCCTCTCATGAGCCTTGCTTCTTGTTTTATAAGGCATGCTCCATTTGCAAAATGCTTTCATCTTACCATCATAGGCTTTCATTAGAATGTGCTTATAGATTTTCAACCCCTTGTCTCAAACATGGGCCAACAATGTATTCATCACTTTTGAGCTCTTCATTTCCATTTATTTCATTCATTTATTTTTTGAAGTGGCCTTCTAGTTATGATACATTATGGCCTTCCTCTCAAGGTTGATGAATCTCATATCATTTTGACCTTTACATGCAATATGGAGACCCAAAACTAGAGAGATACATTCGACTCTATAGGATCTTGGATGCTAGGTCCATTGCATATTTGTTACCTTAGGCCCAAGACTTTCTTTTTCAAAAAGGCCTTGATTTGGAATTATGATAGCAAATGAGCTATAGCCCTATGAACCTTTCAAGTTAAGACATACCTTTGAACTTTAGGACAAACCTCTTATATGCAAGATACTTCTTCTTCTTTTTTCCATCCCTAGGTCTTAGGTTATGGCATAACCTTTGGGTCATCCTCTCAATTTTACATCTTTTATTTGTCCTTTAGAATTAGGTGAACACAAGGTATATAGTTGAACAAACGAGAGATATAAAGAATACCCTCTTTTGATAGGATTTAGGATCTCTCTATATATGGGTAAGATCCTTAAAGTTAAAGGGATAGATCAATAGATTACTCACAACTAGGTGGGCCATTGTTCCAACCTTGGGCCTAAGTGGACCCCATATGGATTGGTGGCAAACTAGTAATGTATTCAAAGCCCATCATAGGCAATGACATAGATTGTAAGTTGGTGGGATAAACTTCAGAAATTCTTGGCCCTAAATGGAGCCTCCACTTTCCCACTCATCACCAACCATGGCAAAAGGGACAACGAACCAAGTGATAGTGTGTACAAAACCATATTAAAAAAGCCTTTGTTAGGATTAGGAAATGAAACACATTAGAGTCAAATGTCTCTATCCCTAATAAAGTCACCACTGTGGGCACAAGCGCCCACGACGAGTGGTTTCCTCATGAGCAATAGACCTTGGCCTAGGGTAGACCGGTCGGAAGGTATAGATGGAGTCATCATCTAGATTAGATCTAGGAACGATATGTATAACACCCTTATGTGAAGGACTGATCATACCAGAGCACATGTCTAGAGTTTAGGTATGGGGATGGGAAGGTGTTAGGCATCTAACCCCACCTAACCCATACGTTGGCCTCCACTCTTCATGTTCCAAATTCTAATCTTATCAGAAGGTCTTTTAATAGGCAATCTTAGATTCCCACACTCACTAACATGAATATAACATACAACATGGCATATTGTCCCAAAACCTTATGATACATCAAATGGTAGAGAGTACATCACAAAGAAGTAGCTTTATAAGGCATCAATATCAAGACATCCTAAACATCCCATCATAGCAATATGGCATCAACCAAACATACTCATCGTGTCCAATAAACAAAACAAGTTAATTAATCGAATTCATGTCCATGTTATATGCATGACTTACCTCACTTACCTCATTGCACCACAAAACCTATGCATCAATACATGTTTATATTCATATGCATGTTCATGGTGTTCATCCAATCAAGAACCCTAATCATGTAAGCTAACAAAAGGTATTTAAAACATGTTACACTACAAACCTTAGACTTAAAACATGTGAAAAAGAATTAAACAAAACCTAAAAGGCATGCATTTAATCAAACAAAACAAATAAGCAAAATCTAGGTTTCTGGGCTTTAACCTGCGTATGCAACCCTACCCAAAAACTCAGCAAACAATCATCAATCAAAACCTAGTTTAAACAGTCTAACATGCTTCCTAAACAAATAAAAAATAAAACTAAGCTACACAGAGAGACAATAAAGCAATAAAACATAACAGAAAGCAAACAAACAAAGAGAAAAAAGCAAAACAAGTACCTCACACAAGAAGCTTTTGGAGCTTGATTTTGATCGTTCCCCTCGGTCATTCTACCAAAAAAAAAAAAAAACCCCAGAGGGTTAGTAAGTTTATCTAGAAGGCTTTGGACTAAAATAAGTCCTAGCCAAGAAACTTTAGTTTAGGATGCTTTACTAAGTAACAAGCTTCTCTCTGAATCACTTTTTTGGAGTGGATTCTCTGTCTATTGGGAAAAGAGTCATGGGGACCTCTTATAGTGTCCAAAGAGAAGGGGTGGAGGCAATTTCAAGTGATGTGGGATTGCCTCCACCGAGATTTTATGAAAATACTTGCCTTACAGGGGTTTCTGGAACCCTAGCTGTGTACGCAGACTAGTGGCCGCATACGCAAGAGTTAAGGATTCACATGCAGGCTCAAGGCCACGTAGGCAACCTTAGGGTTTTGTTAGGATTTTTCTTCTTTCAAAAAGCATCTTTCAACTAAACATTTCTATCACTAGGCCTTGGATTAGCCCTAAACCTCCTATTGTTATCATCATTGGGGAATAGAGGCTCATTTCGAAAAAGCTCAAGTTTCTCTTTTCTTCTAATTCTTTTAAGAGCTTAAAACTTAAAGCAATGAGGTCTTAGATGACTAAAAGCACCAAAATGGTGACAAACAATGTGTTTAGGTCCATTGGGCTTCCTAGGGAGGGATCTAGCAACATGTATTTATTCCTTTTCAACAATGAACATTGAGGTCTAATATGTCCAATCACACCGCAATGGTGGCATGTAGGAACAAACTTAGATCCGTCCAAATCCCTAAGATGAGGGCTAAACAAAGGTCTTGGCTTAAGAGCATCTTTCTCCACTTTATGATTCCTTTTATACGGAGGTATGAACACTGATTTGTTTTTAGAGCTATAACTTACAATAGGCACAAAATCAGGTTTCACAACAAGATTGCAACAAATAACTTCTTCCTTTTTAGCATGAGGTTCAGCAATTAAACCCTTGGCATGCATATTAAAAGATTCATTTTCACAATTAAGATCAGTACAAGTTTGTTAAAAAAAAAAAAACAAGTTTAGCATCCAAGTCATTTTTCAAACATTTAACTCTTTCAACTTTATCAAATAATTTTCTTCAAGTTTCTTATACTTTTCAACCACTTATAAGATTCATCTAGTTTAGCGGTTAAGGCATCCTTTAATTAACTAACATAGCTCCAATATCAGTGATTTCAGTATTATAGTTAAATGTTTCATTTCTAACAGTTTCACAGAATATATTATATTACAATTAAAACTATATGTAAATGTTTTGTAAAGATTTTATTTTGTCAATGATACTATTATTCTGTTTTGGGAGACATCATCTTGTGTTGTATAGTCTCCTATTGAGCTTCTAGCTCACCTTCCTAGCTCCACCATTTCAAATTAGAGCAATGGAATTTCTTTTGGTGAATGATTATTGGAGCCATAGATTAAAGACTAAAATTGGAGCTATGCTAGTTAATTGACTATGTTATGATGTTTTCTTAGGATAGTGAGCTAAGGATTCTTGAAACTATTTGAGATTGTATTTAGAGACTTTATTGTTAAAGTTTCAGTTTGATGGATTTTATAACAATGACTTGATATGGATTAATTTCTTAATTGTGTATATTTAATTACGCTCAGTTCCATTATTTTAATTTTTGATATGTATGAAAAAAGTTGTGCATCTAAATTTGGCTTTCGGGTTTGGGACAAAAATAAAAAGGAAGAAGGGGAGGATTTTGGAAAGCTAGGAGCCATACCCCCACCCTAACTGGCTAAGGGAGAGAAAGTCTAGCTTCCATAAATTTCACACCAAAAAAAAAAAAAAAATTAACCATGCATATTTTTCTCCATGAACAATTTTTTATTCCTTTCCCGAACATTTTAAGTAGAAATTTCTATGGCAATGGTAGTAAAATTCAAGAAACATTATTATCTCACGACTAAAAATGAAATAAAGAAAAAAGGATTAGGATTGCGAGCCAAATATATAAAAAATAGACAAGAAATTTTGCAAGTGTTTATGCTTACAATTTGAGAACTATCCCACTCCTTTTGACTCTATGAATTACCCTAGAATCCTGTTATCTCATGTTCCAACTAATTAAATGTGACTGCTATATAATAATTTTACCTTTGTGGGTCATCTTTCCTGTTTTTTTAATCGGTATGTACAGCATTGTAAGTGCATTGCAAGCGCAAAATATCTGAGACGGAGAGACGAGAGACGAGAGAGGAAAGAGAAAAGACTGTCTAATAAACATTTCAAATTGCATGCTAGTTTGAGAGAGAAACTGAGTAGTATCGTGATAAAACTAGATAGGTATATATGTCTCACTGTATTGATTCAATACTAGTGTAAACATTCAGGTCACTAGCTATATATATTGATAACCTTATTATATGAGTAAAACTCAGACATTACTACCATACATTATTTATAGAAAAATAGAAAACTACGTACAATTCCACATGATTGCTACGTAGTTGGTGCAACATATTGGAAGATTCTAATATTTTCTTCAACCCTCCTCCATGATATCAAAAAGACTACTACTACCACTACTAGTAAAAAGTAAAACTCATAATGAAAATAACTATGCTGCTGGCGCCACATTTTTTCCGTCATCATCGTCGTCATCGTCATCATCGTCATCCCCATCATTTTCTTCATAGCTAGTGACCCTGGTCACACTGCGGTCATAGCTGACGACCAACTTGGAAAATCCAGCAGGTTTGCTGCTATTAAAAATCACCATTGGAATTGTATAAACTTAATAAAGAAGTGCAATTCTAGAACTTAAATAAGTGTATTGAAGGGAGCTAATATTAATGTTTTATTATGAGCTTCGCAGCTACATTGATCTTATTATTTATAACCAAGG
Organism: Castanopsis chinensis; assembly: GCA_032878915.1. Classification (NCBI taxonomy): domain Eukaryota; kingdom Viridiplantae; phylum Streptophyta; class Magnoliopsida; order Fagales; family Fagaceae; genus Castanopsis; species Castanopsis chinensis. The sequence continues at coordinate 3,107,260 of JAVQMG010000106.1, read as the reverse complement.
ATAATGGTCTATCACAAAAAGATTCTACAGAGATGGACGGTAGCCTTTCCTAAGTCCCCTTGTTTCTTTCCTGCTCCATGTTTGATATCTTTTTTAATTGTCGAATTTTAACACTGTTTGGGTGACTTGGTGGACTACTCTCCATACATTTTTCCAAAATGGCACGTAGTGTGAGCTAGGCTCATGGCAGGTGCCGGCACTACACAATCCACGCGTGGAAGCAACACCCCTACCACACTCTCTCGCTCCACTGTCACGTGCATGTCTTCTGACACGCTGGATTTCACATGATTTTTTTCTCTTTTTCTTTTTCTTTTTTTTCTTTCTTTTCCCTATGGATTGGTCCATAACTCTTGACTCTCATTAGTTTCTCGGATGACCCAGCAAAGATCTGGTTAGACTAATAGAGGGCTCTCTGTTGAACATCATGGATTCAAAGAATCACAAGACTAATCTCCTCCTTTTTGTTGACATAAATCATTGGTAATGGTATGTGTTAAAAGCTCAATTTAGTGTGAAAACACACAAGCTTGTTCAGACCTTAAATTAAAATTAACTAGATTGCTTTTACTCAAACTTAACAAAGTGTGGAACAAGAGTAAATATACGCAATGAATCGATAACACTACTCTAAGTCATATCCATCCACAATGAACAATAAAATGAAAGTTTAAAGAGTAGGGAAAAAAAATGCAAATACAAGATAACACTAAGATATGTTATAGAAAAGGAAATTGAATAACTCGTTAAAAAATCTTTTCGCGACCCTCCAAGTCGAAATCGATCCACTAGAGAATAAAGTTGGAGTACACGAATAACAAAAGACCATTTTAGCCTAGTCTATCCCATGTACTTGAGCCCTCCAAGCTCCTACTACCAATGGACTTCTTGAAGTTTTGTCTTCTCTAGCTTTCCAGATCCTGCAATTCAGCCCGTTTGCATTTGCAATTAAATAACTCCTTCCATTACTTCCCAATAGTACCAAACCTCACTTAACACTCAGATTGATTGTGGTAAGTGTTTGAGCTAAGAACCTCTCAAGGATTTAGAGATGGAGAGATAGAAGTAAAGAAAAACTACAAGGAAATGTGTAAATGATTGTGGGTATAACAATCTCTAACTCTCAAGTGTATTTGCTAGGGTTTTCTCTCTAAAAGGTACTCCTTACAACTTGTGGGTAAAGAGGATATTTATAGTGTGGGTAAAGAATTTAGTAAAACACTTTATCTTTTTGCCAAACTAAAAGTTTCGCGGATATCTCCTGAGATGGTCCTTCTCACGAACTTGACAGCATGGCATGACTCTTTAACTTCTAGTCATGTGCTTCACACGTACCTTTCTATTAGGATTAGTGCCCTTAAATCCTATTGTATGATGTTATATATGACATTATGTATGACTTAATATTGTGATTAATAAAGTTGTTTTATTATTATCTAAAATAATGGTAACATGAATATTTGGACATTATCTTATAGTATATGAGATGTATAGTATGTGATTTATGTGATTTAATCACTAAAGATATAGATTATAAGTTCTTTGTAAACTCAGAATTTTAGTTTGTAGTTGGTGATGAAACTGGACATTTCATCTGCGAAGACTACAAGATATAAACTAAGATGATTTGTCTTGATCATGAAAGTGGAGACTTCTAGTTGATGTGTTGATATATTTTAAGAGTTAAAACATATTGAACTAGACCGCTATGAGATTTATTATTTTCTTAACAATTGCCAAATGAATAATAAATCTCACTTATACTTATATGAACTTTTAATCCAAAGAAAATAATGGACCTGATCATGAAGTGTAAATTGCTTTGATATATCAGAAGTGAAATCTAAAGTCACAATCAAAATCTTAGTATGTTAGGCAGCCACATTTATTGTTATTCAATCATCCTTTTATTCCTATACATGCAATCCTATTTTAGACACTAATTATCAACCAATTACAAAATTATTTAATTAATATTGTTCAAACAATCATCTTCTCTATCACTAGCGGGTTCACCCCAATCATCACCACTGTACTGACTATCATAATTTCTGCTGCTGTTGTCATCACTATCGGTGCTGTTGTCATCGTCATCATGTCCACTATCATTGTTGCTGCTGTCACTACTACTTTCACTCTTGTCATTGGTTTCATCCTCATCATCACTAAGGGCTACTCCCCCTTCCTCGCCTTCATTATTAGCTCTTAGTTCATATGGGCTCTTTAATGCATGTTGGCAAGCCTCCCAATATTCTTCTTCTTCTATGTTGCAAATAGGATCTCCAAGAAGCATAGTTATGGCATTAGGATCCATGTAATTCGCCTAATTAGTAGGAACCCAAGTTGTGTCTCCTTTTTTTTAACTCTGGAGCCTTGTTGTGGCAGTCAAGTGGTATCTCAAATTCAGGTACTATTATCTTTGTCATAGGATCAAATCTTGGTTCGAGGAATCCCCAATAACGTTGACTCTCTCTAGCTTTTACAAACTTCCCATTCAACATAGGAGTGTAGGGCTTTAGAGGTTCTGGAAGACAGGGGAGTCCTTTTGCTTTAGCTTTGGCTCACACCATCTTTCTCACTCCCATCTCTAGCAAATCATCATCAGTGGGCTTATAGCCTAGCCCAAAAGGTGGTGTGGCCGTAGGGATCGTCGGGTCCTGAACAGTTGGCTTCTTCATTGTTCTTCCCAAATTCATCCCCAAGAGGTAGTTCATTTTCCTCATCATTGCTACCACATTGTTGTTACCATAAGGAGCAAAGTCCATTAGGATCTTCTCAACTTCTTCTTCTCTCTTTTCAAAACCAGGCCTTTCAATCACAAAGCTATCCAAGGTCAATGGCTCTTTCTCAAATCAATACCACAGATAGGCTTAGGCACAATCAGAGTATCACCATAGATGGTCACAATAGCTCCTTCATGTGAAAACTGAACCTTTTGATATAAAAAAAAAGGTACGACCTCTGTGTCATGGATTCAGGGTCGCCTAAGGAGCATGTTGAAGCATGAGGCTATATTAAGGACTTAAAAATCCACCTTCTTGACCATTGGTCCTATGGTAATCTCCAATGTTATAGTCCCAAAGACCTCTCTTCTACTATTGTTATATGCCCTCACATGTTAATCAATAGGCACAAAGTCCTCAATGCTGAGGGCTAAACAGCTTGTAGTCTTCAAAGGACACGCATTCAAAGCGCTTCCATCATCTATCAAAATCATCGGTATCCTCTTCCCCATGGAATCTATAGTAATATGTAAAGGAGCATTATGGTGATTCCCCTTCTTTTTTAGATCCTTGTCAGAATAGGAGATGGTGAGTTCCCTATTTATGGACCCAGTCATAGCATTCAGATCTTGGGAGGTTGTAGTTGTAGGGACTTGAATTTGGTCGAGCAAGTCTATTAGGCTTTGACAGTGTTTGTATGAGGCCATGAGTAAACCTCATAAGGATATGTTAGCTCGTGTCTTCTGTAGTTACTTGAGGACTTCATCTTCCTCGATAAGTGTTTGTTAGGTAGATCTATTCAAGGCTTCCATTGGGTTGTTGGTCTCTAAATGTGGGGGTTTGAAGTGTCTCCCCTCTTTGTGATGTGGACAATTTTTGTTGGATCATTGAGGTCGGTGTCTTGGGATTTGAAGTGTCTCCTCCCATTTATGGGTGTTTGGTTATTTATTTGGGGTTTGAAGTGTTTCCCCCCATTTGTGGATGTTGGATAATTTGATTGGGGTTTGAAGTGTCTCCCCCCTATGTGTGGGTGTTTGGTAATCCTTAGGTTTTGATACTTCATTCCATATATCATATCCTGTGGTGGTGGTAGATGACCTATCCATTAATTCTTCCCATGTCATCATGAAGCATTCAGGTAGGTCATAAATCAAGTCGGATGGATCTTCCTTATTTTCTTCTTCAATCATTAAGCAATTAATCCTTGGTCCATTCCCAAAATTATGATTAGGCATGGGATTATTAGTGATGCTAGGCCTTGTAGGCGGCGCAATCACCTTGTTGTCTATTAGGTCCTAAATTGCATGACGAAGGGCAAAACAACGGTCAATGTCATGACCAGGGCCTTGGTGGTTAACACATCTTTTATACACATCAAACTTTGAGGGCAAGGGGTTTGGAATTAGTCTTGGGTCTAAAGGTTTCAGTAACCTTTTTGCTTTTAGCTTGTCATACACTTGGCTTATAGGAAATTCCTTCCTAAGTATAGGCCCTTGTGGCACTTGCACAGGTGCAATAGGTACAATTAATTGATAAGGATCACTTTTATGAATGTTGGAAACTTCTGCAGCCTTAGCTCCTACTTTCTTTTTAAACCTTAGTGGGTTATCAATCTTTATAGGTCCATTGTTTATAGCATCCTCAATTTGGGTTCTAGCAGCAATTAAAGCTTTAAAATTAGGAAAGTGTTATGTAAACAAATATTCATGATATACAGGTAATAAATTATTTACAGCCATGGCTAACTGTTCCTCCTCACTTGGCCTACTCATCATCTGTGCGGCCTTGGCTCTCCACTTGGTAATGAAAGTAGAGAAGGATTCCTTTGGCCCTTGCTTGGTAGTCTTGAGGTATCTTCTTGTGATGTCCACTTCCATATTGTACTTGTGCTTGTGAAACTCTCGACAAATGCCCTCCCAACTTCTTGCTCTTACATCATCCAAGTTAAGGAACCACCTAAGAGCGGCTCCGGTCAGTGTGTTTTGGAACATCTAAGCAAGTACTTCCTCGGTCACGCATAAGGGTTGCATAGCCCTTATATACATTTTCAGATGGAACTTTGGGCAACCGATTCCATCAAACTAGTCTAGGGTTGGCATTTTGAATTTGGGATGTAGCTTTGCATTGGGGAAAAGTGAAAGGGTGTCATAATCCATAAGGTCCTCTATCTTATGAGCTTTTCTAATCATCTCCTCCACTTTACTCATCCTCTCGTTAATCTTCTTCTCATTCTCTACAGCTAGTGGATCATGATTAGTCCTGTCCTCTTCTTGATTACTCTTCAAATTTTGAAACTATTGCATCATACAATTCATGAATTCCCTCAGCTGAATCTGACTAGCTACCATAGTGTTGAGTAGCTCTTGGGTGTTCATGGGTTCCTCTATGTTTGGGTGTTCTCTTCCTCTGCCATAGTGTAGGGAGCTTCAAACTTCTTGTGGCTTGAACTATCTTGGAAGTTGAAGATGGAGTTGTGATGTTGCAACAATGGAGTTTCTTCTATGCTTAACGACTTTAGTATTGTGATGGGAGTGACGGGCTTGGAACTAGAGCTACTAGCTTGAGTGTCGGGCTTAGGTTCTCTTTGTAGCCTTCCATCAGATCTTGACCAAATTCTCCCCTAATGACAAGCTTGGTCGGGTTAATCAAAGCTAAGACTACATCCATTAATCAACCAAAACAAACACGCACAACATGCAATGCAATTTTAACGGGACTGACCTAAGAATAAGTTCTAAGTCATTACGTTGTAGGGTGGGTTTGTTGTTTCATTATTTCCCGTAGCTAGGATGTTACACCTCCCAACTTGTAATGTAATGAATATTGTGTTGGTCCGAACAACATAGTTTGTCCTTTACAGTCAATAGAAAATGATCCAATGACCTTGGGCTATGAGTTGGTGAGTTTGCCACTGGGTACTCGAATCTAATAAAGACCAGTGATCCACGGTTACTATCACCACAAAATTGTTGAAAAGGGATGCATACATTGTTGTTTGAATGTCACACACTATGACAGTTAGGGAAAGATTTTAACAAGCAATACATACAACAAATGCCATACACTAAATTATCATACAACATCCCATCAAACATAAGCAAACAAACAAACAACTATATCATGCAAGACCATGCAAAACAATGGTACACATTTGGTCACTTAAGTCTAATACGAAACTTAGCCCTCGACATCCCTAGTGGAGTCGCCACTGTGAGAGACCTCGCCAAAAAGTGCCTTTAAAAAAATAGAGAGATTTTGTGGAGTGCTTTTTAGCACACTTCTCTTTTTGGGTAAGTGGTGTGAAGTCGCCACTTTTTATTTTTTATTTTTTTACAAAAAAAAAATAAGAAAAAATAAAATTCAAACTTTCCTGATTGAAATACCTGATTAAAATACAAAAACTTCAAGTTTGATAAATTGAAGATTACATGGCTTTGGGTACTAGTTACAAGCTATCAAAAATACATGGCTTTTTGTCCTAATTACAATCTACCCAAAATAAACAAAGATAAAGTCCAGGTTTACCTATCCAAAGATACTAAATTCAGAGGCTAGATTACAAAATGGGAAGGTGTTAGGCACTCATATCGCCTAGACAGAGTCTAGTCTTCTAGACTCTTGTGACCAATATATCATTTTTATGTATAACATGAATGATATGTTGAATACATGAATAAAATTAAATCACATGAATCTATTTTATGAATGCATCCTCTTCTTTATTAAAAATTCAGATATGTTTTTGTGAAGTGATAAGGGTCATTCTGATGATACAAAACTGACGAAGCCTTGGGCTGACGACCCTATGGCTGACGTCCTCAAATCTAGGGAGACTTGAAGCTGACGACCTCAAAGAACGTGATGATGAACGCCCTCAAAGGACGAGTATCTACCGACCTTGACGACCTGGTCCAGCGGACTGATTCACCTTTCACGGCGCATGTCACCTCGTGCCCTCTCCCCCCAAAGTTTCGTATGCCGCAGGTAGAGAGCTACGATGGAACCAAGGACCCCCTGAACCACTTAGAGTCCTTCAAGACTATAATGCACCTTCAAGGAGTGCCAAACAAAATCATGTGTAGGGCTTTTCCAACTACGTTGAAAGGGTCCGCTAGAGTCTGGTACAGCAAGTTGACGCCAAACTCGATTTGCACCTTTAAAGAGCTGGGTGCTCAGTTCGTATCACACTTTATCGGGGGCCACCGGTACAAGAGGTCCACGGCATGTTTGATAAGCATCAGACAGAGGGAAGACGAGACTCTAAGATCCTACATAACACGGTTCAACAAAGAAGCTCTTTCAATAGATGAAGCGGACGACAAGATACAAGTAGCCGCCTTCATCAACGGGCTATGAAAAGGTAAGTTCCTCTTCTCCCTGTACAAGAATGATCCAAAAACCATGTCCGAGGTACTTTACAGGGCAACAAAATACATGAACACAGAGGACGCACTGATTGCAAGGGAAGATAAGCCTAAGAAAAGGGAAAGGCAGGAAGACACACGAACGGATAGGGGGCAAAAGAAGGTTCGGACCAAAGAGCGACAAGACGATCGCCGCTCCAAACCGCCCCCAGGGAGATTCACGACCTTCACGCCGCTGACCGCCCCTATCGACCAGGTCCTGATGCAGATCAAGGACGAAGGGGCTTTGACCTTTCCCGGCAAAATGAAGGGAAATCCCAACAAAAGGCCAAAGGACAAATACTGCCGCTTCCATCGAGATCACGGACATGATACGGCAGAATGCTACGACCTAAAACAGCAAATAGAAGCTCTAATCGGGTAAGGGAGGCTGCAGAGGTTTGTTAGCAAAGAACGGATAGATCCACCGCAAGACCAAGCTCCCCGACGAGAAAACGAACGCCCCAGACCGCCCGTAGGCGACATAAAGATGATTGTAGGGGGCACCACGACCGCTGGGTCATCCAAGAAAGCCCGAAAGACTTATCTCTGAATGGTCCAAAACATCCAGTTGACAGGGTCCGTGCCCAAAATGCCACGGAATGATAACCCCCTCATTAGATTCTCAAAAGAAGACGCGCGACGCCTCCACCATCCCCATGATGACGCGCTCGTGATCACCATACAAGCAGGAGACTATAACATGCATCGAGTTCTCGTCGACAATGGGAGCTCGGCAGACATCCTCTATTATCCAGCATTCTAACAGATGGGAATTGATAGGGAGCACCTAGTTCCGACTAACGCCCCGCTCGTCGGCTTCGGAGGTACAAGGGTTTTTCCTCTTGGCATCATCACCCTAGCAGTGACCGTGGGAGACTACCCTCGGCAAGTCACGAGTAATGTAGCATTCCTTGTGGTCGATTGCTCATCCGCTTATAATGCCATCATAGGACGTCCCACTCTTAATTCATGGAAGGCTATGACATCAACATACCATTCAATGATAAAGTTCCCAACGGACTATGGAGTGGGAGAACTAAGAGGAGACCAAGTGGCTGCGCATGAATGTTATGTAGCGATGATGGAGATGGATGACTATCGCCAGTCTATGAACATAGAAGAACAGCGTACAGCGACGGAGCCTATAGAAAAGCTCGAGGAAATATCTCTCGACGACTCCCAGCCAGAACGCACAACCAAGATCGGCACTCTTGCAGACCTAACGGTACGCCAGGAACTCGCAGCCTTCCTCAAAGAAAACCGGGACGTGTTCGCTTGGAGTCACGAGGACATGCCTGGCATTGACCTATCGGTTATAGTATACAAACTGAATGTATCACCATCTTTTCCTCCGGTTCGTCAGAAGAAGAGGGTCTTCGCCTTAGAAAGAGACCGGGCAGTAGCGGAAGAAGTCCGCAAACTACAAGAAGCAGGCTTCATCAAGGAGGTCTACTACCCCGAATGGTTGGCGAACGTCGTTATGGTAAGAAAGGGCAACGAAAAATGGAGGATGTGTGTAGATTTTACAGATCTCAACAAAGCGTGCCCCAAGGATAGCTATCCTCTACCAAGGGTTGACCTCCTAGTGGATTCTACGGCCCAACACCAGTTGTTAAGCTTTATAGACGCATTCTCAAGATACAACCAGATCCTAATGGATGAAGCTGATCGAGAAAAGACTTCATTTGTAACAAGTCAAGGGCTTTTTTGCTACAAGGTCATGCCGTTCGGCTTGAAGAACGCGAGTGCGACATACCAGAGGCTTATGAATAAGATGTTCGCACAGCAAATCGGGAGAAATGTCCAGGTATACGTCGACGACATGCTGGTGAAAAGCCAAAAAGAGAAGGATCATTTGGGAGACCTCAAGTAAACCTTCGACACCCTTCGGTCCTACAACATGAAACTAAACCCAGCCAAGTGTGCCTTCAGAGTGACAGCCGGAAAATTCCTAGGATACATGGTGTCCCAACGAGGTATTGAGGCCAATCCGGACAAAATTCGAGCTATAATGGAGATGACGCCTCCCAAAAGCGTGAAGGAAGTACAAAGCCTTAATGGTAAAGTCGCCGCACACAGCAGGTTCGTATCCAGGGCGACGGATAGGTGTCTCCCATTCTTTCGCACACTGAAGAAGTCCTTTAAGTGGACGGACGAATGCCAACAAGCATTTGAAGACCTAAAGACCTACCTATCATCGCCGCCACTATTAACTCCCTCCCAACAAGGTGAAGAACTATTCCTCTATTTGGCCGTTTCTCCAGCAGCCGTCAGTGCAGCCCTCGTGAGGGAAGACAACAAGGTACAAAGGCCAGTGTATTACGCCAGCCGGGCACTCCATGGAGCAGAAGAAAGGTACTCGCTAATAGAAAAACTTGTCTTCGCCCTAGTAACGGCGGCCCGCAAACTTAAGCCGTACTTCCAAGCCCATACGGTGGTTGTACTGACCGACAAGCCCATACGGCGAGCAATGAGTAGTCCCGAAGCCGCGAGACGTATGGCCTTATGGGCGATAGAATTGAGTGAGTTCGACATAAAATATCGCCCCCGCACGGCCATCAAAGGGCAAGTACTCGTTGACTTCATCGCAGAGTTCACAGGTAGCGAGGGCCAAGGAGCGGAGAGTCCCCAGTGGAACGTGTTCACCGATGGGTCGTCAAACAAAAAAGCTGGCGGAGCAGGAGTCGTACTTCGTTCTCTGGAGGGCGACGAGATCAAATGCATGGTTCGGCTGGATTTTCCTACAACCAACAATGAGGCAGAATATGAAGCCCTCATAGCACGCTTAGATCTTGCCAAGGCCGTAGGAGCCGTAGACACGGTAGTCCATTGCGACTCTCAGGTAATCGCTAATCAGATAAACGGTGACTATGAATGTAAGGGGGAAAGAATGAAGATGTACTTGGAACAAGCAAAAAGGAAGGTAGACGAGCTTCAGGCAAAAGTTGTCCAAATTCCAAGGGGAGACAACGAGCAAGCTGACCACCTTGCTAAAGCTGCATCTGCGGAACACGTAATCGTCCCCCGCAAGGTACTATCTTTTACTCAGCTCGCACCACTAATAGATGTCATCAGTATGCAGGAGGTAAGATCCGAAAATAATTGGACCAACCCTTTGGTCGCTTATCTCAAAGAGGGCGTCCTACCTGAAGAAAAGGGAGCCGCAAGGAAGCTGAAGGTCCAGGCGGCACGATTTATCTTAATAAGGGACATCTTATACAAAAGGAGTTTCTCCCGACCGTACCTAAGGTGTCTAGGGCCCGAAGAAGCGGATTACGCCATAAGGGAAATACATGAAGGAATCTATGGCAATCATTCCAGGTCACGATCGTTGGTTCACAAATTAGTCCAGGTCGGATACTATTGGCCGACCATGCAAAAGGACGCCCAGACATATGTCAAGTCGTGCGACAAATGCCAACGGTTCAGTAACATCATTAGGCAGCCAGCTGAAGAAATAACCCAGATAACTGCTCCGTGGCCATTCGCCCAATAGGGGTTAGATATCATGGGCCCATTCCCGACGGCAGCAAGGCAGCTGCAGTTCCTAATAGTCGAAATCGACTATTTTACCAAATGGGTAGAAGCTGAAGCCTTGGCCACTATCACCGAGAAGAACGTACGTAATTTTGTCTAGAAGAACATCATTTGCAGGTTTGGGATTCCAAGGGTCCTGATCTCGGACAACGGTAAACAGTTCGACAATAACGCCTTCCGAGATTTCTGTTCATAATTAGGGATCAAAAACCATTACTCTTCCCCTGCCCATCCCCAAGCCAACGGACAAGTCGAAGTCACGAACCGATCCTTGCTTCGGATAATCAAAACTCGGCTCGAGGGGGCAAAAGGCATATGGCTGGAGGAACTACCCAGAGTATTATGGGCATACAGGACAACCGTCAGGACCCCCACAGGAGAAACTCCATTCCGGCTAACATACGGGAGTAAAGCTGTTATACCAGCTGAGGTCGGGCTCACAAGCTACAGTGGACAATCACGACGAAGGAAGGAATGACGACGCCAGGCGCCTAGAGCTTGACCTAATCGACGAAGTTAGGGCGACAGCTGAACAGAGGCTCGCGCGATACCAGGACCTCATGGCAAAACACTACAATTCCCGAGTTAAGCACAGGGACTTCGAAATTGGAGACCTCGTCTTAAGGAAAGTAATGGGCACCTCCAAAGATCCTACACAAGGGAAACTCGACCCAAACTGGGAAGGGCCCTATAAAATAGCATCATGGTTAAGGAAGGGCACCTACCACTTGGAAACCTTGGACGGACTAAAACTACGCCATCCATGGAACGCCGAGCACCTCAGAAAATACTACCAGTAGAGAACAAAGAACGCCACTCCTCATCTCCAGTCTATTTCTTTCAGTCATTTATTTTAGTCATTTATTTTGGTTTACTACAATACATTCAAAGCCCAAAGGGCTAAAGTTTATTCATTTGTGAATAATTTTCTACTTATATATGCATTCATCATAATAAGAGGAGTTTATTCAGAAACAACTGATGTATCTGTTAAGCAGACGACTTTAAATCCACCAAAAGGAAGGAAAATTAGTCCACAAAGTCCATAAAATGGACAAGTCCATAAAATGGACGATCTCAACAACCAAATCTAAAGTCCACAAAGTGGACGGCCTTGTCTACAAAGCAGACGGAACTACTACCTAGTCCACAAAGCGGACGGTCTTGTCTACAAAGTAGACGGAACTGTTACTTATTCTACAAAGTGGACGCCCCCAAGCCCACAAAGTAGGCAATACTAAGTCCACGAAATGGACCACCTAAAAAGTCCACAAAATTGGATGAAACTACTACCAAAGTCCACAAAGTGGACGACCTAAAGTCCACATGCTAGACGGAACTGCTAAGTTTACAAGGTGGACGACCTAAAAATCCACAAGGTGGACGACCTTAAGGTCCACAAAGTGGACGACCTTAAGTCTACAAAAGTGGACGACACTAAGTCCACAAAGTGGGCAACCCCGTCACTTAGTCCACAAAGTGTATGGATCCATTACAAAGTCCACAAAGAGGACGGCCTTAAATCCACAAAAATGGAGGAAAACTAGTCCACAAACAGGACGGATCTACTACAGCCCACGAAGTGGACGACCTTAAATTTACAAGGTAGACGACCCTAAGTCCACAAAAGTGGACGACCTTAAACACCACAAAGTAGACGACTTTATTACCTTGACCATAAAATGGATGGATCCACTGCAAAGTCCATAAAGTGGATGACCCCAATACCTAAGTCCACAAAGTGGACGACTTCACCACATAAGTCCAACAAAGGTGACGGACCGAGAACCAAGTACTACCCACAAAGGGGACGAACCAGTTACTATTTAGTAAATAGACGACCTCAAAATAAGCAAGTCTACTATCTAAATATGTCAACAATCAAACTGACGATGCAAGAGCATCAAATATAAATAAACACGATTGGAAGTAATGAAGATCAAATACTACGGAATCAAATAGTCTTTACAAAAGCCCAAAACACGGTCGTCAAGCGTCAAAGTTCCTTACAACTTAAAAATAACAAAAAAAAAAGAAAAAAAAAACTATTCACACTATTCATTACAATAAGTTTATAAAGCTAGGGTAATTGACGGAGACGGAGCAATGACAGGAGTAGAAACGTCTTCGGCATTGGATTTTTCAGCAGACTAAACTACGTTGACTGGTTTATCTACGGCTGGCTGGGCAAGGACGAAGCTGCCATCCCGTGAGTCCACCTTGAGCTGCGTGGTCTCGTCGGTTTCCTCAAAGACGGAACCTCCTGTCGGAGTTGACGGAAGGGGCTCGTCCATGTTGATCTTGGAAAGATCCAGCTCGGGATAAGCAGACTTCACCTGCTTCAGGCAATCCTCGAACCCGTCAGCGTAGTAGACGGCATAGGAGTCGATAAAGGATTGGGAATCCTTGAACTCTGTCACGGCGTCAGCCCTAGCCGTCTCCACTTGACTTAGAAGGCTTTTCAGATCCTTCTCTGACGTCAGCTTTGCCTCGTCGGCTAAGCTCCGCTGACGGATCTCCTCCTCCAGCCTGGCCGTCAGTCCTTTCACTTCTCCGGCAAGATGGACGTTGGCCTCCTTGTACTGCTGCTGCGCATCAACGGCATTCCTGAGGCGAACATGCAGACGGGAGACCACCGCTTCCTTGGCAGCACACTTGTCCCGCAAGAACTTCATCCGAACCAGGGCCTGCAAGACATAACAATGGCGTCAGTCACCTATAAAGCTCGTCCAGGTGACGGAATATGAGAAAGAGAGCATACCCGGGTAAGGTCAAACAACCCTGACGACCCTATCTCGTCCGTTGCCTGCTCGTCACATAGCTCCATCTCCTCTTCCTTTAAGATGGACTCCGCCACCTCCACAGCATAATCCTTGTAGGTAAGGAGGTGACAAACAGGATCAAGAGTGACGACCCCTGGCGCCGTCATCAAGCCTTTGCCTGACCCATGAGAAGCTTTTGGGGGCGACAGCTTCTTGGTAGTTTTATCCCCAGAGGAAGGGACCACCTTCTTCCTAGACCGGTCGTCCACCCCGTCAGTCTTCCTTTTGACGCCTTTCTTCCCGACAGGCTTGGGAGCTGACGACGGTGTCACCTCACCTCTGGCCCTCTCCTCCTCCTGCTTCTTCTTAGCAGCGGCAGTGCGAATTCTTTGTTTTGCCGTCTCCATTTCTGTTAAGGATAAAAAGTGAGTAAAAACAATAATAATGTAAGAAACGTGACAGGGGTAACTAAGAGGTACTCACGTCGACGGGATAATTCGTTCAGCCTACGAGTCGGTTCTAGATCACCGCAATATAAGTGAAGGGCGTCAAGGGTAATCAGGTCCCGACACCTCCTCTCGTCTAAGGGGATAGACGTCACCCGACAGATAAAGTCCTCTTGCTTCGGGGTCACCCATGGACAAACGTTGGCTGAAAAGAAAGAAACGGGAGTTAGAAGCCAAGTAAAATAAGCAAAATAAAGAAGTTGACTGGGTCGACCTGAATCCCTAACATAGGCCCAGGTGTTGTCAAAAAAGCCGTAAGGCATTGACGCCCACTCATCCTGACGGCATACCCAATTAGTCCCTTCTACAAAGAAATATCTCCCTTTTCATTTTCTGTTTGAGTCGGGCATGTCTGACACTAATTTCAATTCCTTCGTCCTTACTGAAAAATGATAAAACCCCTTGGATGAGGAGATGTGTTGGGGACGATAGCACCAAAAGAACTCATCCAGAGTTAACTGACGGTGCCCACCGCTAAGACGGCCCCACAAAATCTCGACACCAATAAATGTCTGCCATGCGTTAGGAGCAATTTGGCTGACGGAGATGCCCAAAAAATTTGCTAACTGACGGTGCAATGCAGTCAGTGGTAATCTCAAACCCGCCGCAAACATGGCGTCATACATGCCCACGTCTGCCATTCTTCCAGAATAGCACCGTTCACCCACCCCGGGTAGACAGATTGGGATATCGTCTGGAATCTGGTAGCGAGCCCGTAACGTGTTAAAAACGTTCTCGGACATCATCGGCAAGAAGCCGTTGACAGACCATTCCGGGGGGAGGATGAAGGGACGGTCATCACCAGGAGCTCCCGAAGTACTTTCTAAAGTCTCCTCGTCACCGTCATCCTCGCTCCCGTCACCAGTTCTCTCCTTCTCCCCACTATCCCCATCCTCGTTCAACTCACTTTCTCTACCACTTGCTTCCACTTCGTCAGAAGAATGGGCCGACGTGTCCCTTTCTGACGACCAGGACGAGCCCTCCTCGGGCTTACGACCTGACGGGAAGATCTCATCGTAACCCGCTCCCTCGTGGACTGATGACTGATCACTCGACATCTGACTACCTACACACGACGATTTTTGTTCTAAGAACCTAGGCCGATGACCTCGCTAAAGGTACAGGGTAGAGAAATAAAAAGAATTGAAAGAAGAAAAACTTACAAGTAAAATGTTGTCTGACGTAAGATGACATTCCGGAAAGGTTGACGACTTCAGAGTAGGCGAGGCTGGCAAGTAGACGAACAGGAGTCGTGAACGTGACGCCTTAGCTCTCAAAAGATTACAAATGTTGAAAAGTTTGAAATAAGGGGAATAGGAGATATATATAGGAGAAAGGGGGCACGGAAGACGAAGCGACGCGCTCGTTGTAGATCGAGGCGAATCAGTTTAAACCACGTGTCCTAGCATTTAATGGAGGCCGTTCAAAATTTTAAGTGTATACTCCATAGCTCGTCAGGAGAGACTGACGAGGCTATGGAGTAGGGGGCAACTGATAAAGGTCATTCTGATGATACAAAACTGACGAAGCCTTGGGCTGATGACCCTATGGCTGACGTCCTCAAATCTAGGGAGACTTGAAGCTGACGACCTCAAAGATACGGGGATCTGAGGCTGACGACTTCCACCAACAAACCGACCTTAAATATATAGCCAAGCTGACGGGAACAGGCTGAAGAAGTTAGTCTGGGCTCCGTCCGCAACCTTGCTTGGCCAACACGAATACACAAATGATTCTTGAACGACACGTCTAATTAAGGGGACTCCTAGGAGGACAAGGGTTCTGGGAGGTGCGTGAGATCCAAGAATTACTCTTCTAGAAGGAAAAAAACTTCTTGACCAAGGCATTAATCTCGGCCCAATGTAACTATAAATACCCCATCACCCTCTCAAAACAAGGTACGCATAATTCACCTCAGCTCTAGTACTTTAGAGTTGTGAACAAAAGATTCCTCTAACTTGACCGTTGGAGGGTGTTTGGCCGGTACCACACCGGTACCTTTCTTGAGGTCTTCATCCTTTGTGTTGTGCAGGTACGTCATCAAGAGCACGTGCGGACCGTGTAACTTACTGAAGATTTTGAGCATCATCATGAAGAAATTGATTTTTGTTTTTTTTTTTTTTTAAATCAGATCAGTTTATGTTTGTGTAAATAAAAATTAGTTTTTGATAAAAGAAAAATTAGATCTGTTTTTGGGATAAAGTAAAACAAAATCTTTTGATTAAAAAAATGTTAGATTTGTTTTTTGGGGAATGAGAAAAATTGGTTTTTAGCTTTGTAAAAAAACCAAATCTGTTTTTGTGAACTTAAACAAAAAGGTTTTTTCATTAGTATTAAAAAAAATCAGATCTGTTTTGTGATAAAAAAAAAAAAAAAATCAGATTTGTATGTTAAAAGAAGTCAAATCTATTTTTATGTGTACCAAATAAGAAAAAGATTTTTTTTTTTTTTTTTGAGAAGGGGACTTTATCCATGAAATAAATTTATGCTACAATGCATTAAATAAGAAAAATACAACAAACATAATTATTCATGATCCCTTTTTTATTTTCAAAATCTATTATGTTAAAAAAAAATTAGATTTGCATCTAATAACAATGCAGATCTGTTTTTGTTTTAAGAAAAATTCAGATATACACCTAATGAGGATGTAGATCTATTTCATTTTTAAGAAAAAATCAGATCTACACCTAATGAAGATGTAGATCCATTTTATTTAAAAAAAAAAATTAATTGATAACATGCAGATTTCGACACTAAGAAAGAGATCACAACAATAATAACAAAGAAAATCAAGAACATGCTTTAACAATATAGATTAACAATTCATGTTATGGATTCTTGAAACAATTAAATTGAAAGAAATATACAAACATGTATTATCACAACAAAAGAAACATAAAAAGAAAAGAGTAATCAGACAAAAACCTCTTGCATGGAGCGCTCTTCTTCTTGAGAGGATGTTTTAGGGTTCAAAGAAATCTATGCAACTATCTTTGAAACCTAAAAACCCTAGCCTTTAGAAAAAGAATATAAAAAATGGGAGTCGGAAATATAAGTATTGTAAGAGTGTAAAAATGTATTCCCTTTCAGAGCATAAAAGTCTTTTCAATTCTAAGATTCAATCCTTATTTATAGAGGCCACAAACTCTAAAAAATAGCCCCAATGTGTAGATCGTGAATCGAGACTCATCCTTTTGCGAAAAGATCGAAAATGGTGTACCTTATTATCACCCGAAGGGCGTTGGGCCAAAGCCCAAAAGAGACCAATTCGGCACTTTCAAAGTGCCGTTCAGCACTCCAAAAGTGTCGAATGGTACTTTGGATGCTGAACGTACTTTTGTGTTTGGGTGAGTTTTGGACTTTCTTTCTAGGGTTTTTTGATCTAATCTTTGTATCTAGTCGTGTTTTCATCCTCAGTCTATAATTTTTTATCTCTTTTTTGGATAATTCAAACTTTTTAGGGACAAATATATTGTAGATAAATCCCTTAAAATAAATCTTGATAAAATTCAAATTATCCATAATTTTATTGTTATCCAATCATTCTTTTATTCCTACACATGCAATCCTATTTTAGACACTAATTATCAACAAATCATAAAGTTATTTAATTAATTTTAATTTTTTTAACCAATCAGTATTAATTTAAATTAAATGTGCGTGGTCGACTCTTTCTAGACACAATGCATATGGACCGTACAAACTTGATCATGCAATATCTTTTGATCCTATGGTTTGATTTAGAAACCGGACACACCATTGCGACCATTAGAATCTCAATATCATTTTTATGATATGTATTGAATAAACTAATGCATGCAATGCAAGAATAAATTGATGCATGTGATGCAAGAACAAATTGATGCATGTAATGCAAGAACAAATTGATGCATGTAATGCAATCATAATTTTTTGGGTACATGGATGGTCATTCCAGTCATCTTCCTTGATTAAATCATGGGTGCAAAATCATGTGTCTACATAGGGTTTATGCTTGATGAACACTATGAACATGCACATGAACATGAGCATGCATTGATGCATAAGTGTTGTGATGTAATGAGGTAAGTGAGGTAACTCATGCATAATTACATGAACATGCGTTTGATTTGATTAACGCATAATACTATGCTTGAATATGATGAGTATGCTTAGTTGATGCCATGATACTATGCTCGAATATTTGGTTATGCTTGATGTTAATGTAATGCTATTGTTTTGGGATATACTTGCTGCCCTTGAATAAATGAATGTGAATGCCATGTTAGATTAATGATAGGTTTCTTATACATTGGGATAATATGTCATGTTTGGATGTTAGATGTATGCTTGTGTGTGCGTGAGTTTAGAATAACCTATTAGAAGACCCTTTGATGAGATTAGAATTTAGAACACAATGAGTGAAGGTCAACCTACGATCTGGGTGGGGTTAGGTGCCTAATGCCTATTGAGGGTTTCAGCCAAGATAATGTCTATTGGGCTTCCATTTCCTAAATTCTTAACCACATGAAGAATTCCAAGATCCTCAAGAGATGTTTCATGCACTAAGAAGAACCTTGTAAGAATGCAAAGGCAAAAAGTGCTGAGATGATGAGAACGCTTCATCCTAGCCAATGGAACATCTTTCTTAGAGAAGTACTTGAAAACCATGGAGACATTCAACTTGTTAGACTTACACCATCTCTTGGCCATAGCTAGATGAACTCCTAAAAGTTGATGAGCTAAGTCAAAAAGATCTTCCTAAGAGTAGAAAGTGTTTTAAAATTTTAAAATACTCGCAAATGTATGAACCATACTGAAGTATAGTTTGATAAGAACGAGGTTAAAACCATAAGGACTTGAATGAATGTAAGAAAATTAATCAAATCCTAATCTAGTTTAATAAAAATTGGTTGTTTGAAATTAAATAAACTAAGCAAATAATTAAACTAAGTAAAGATATAATATAAAGCAGTAAAGATATGTAAACAATCTAGAGAAAGGAATTGAGGTTTTGGATTCCACCATGTAAGTCATACTAGCATATATTTGTGATCATTAATTTTTTTCAACTACTGCAAGACAATCAAGAAATCAATCTTGCTATCATGGAAAATATTCTCATTAAAATCTCCATTTAAAAAATTTAAAGCATGCTCTTCTTCATTTCTTTGGTATAAAATCAAATTATCAATTATATCCGTAGCCAAACAAATCACAAAAAATATCTAATTTTAAAATCAAACAATTATAAAACCAAGCATTCAATTAATTAAGATAAATCCAAAATCATGAAGAAAAAAACACATGATTGAACTCATATAGACAATCCTATCTTAGTTAATTGTAATGAAGCAAGAACAATTTAAATCATTCAAGAACAACTATTGTGGGAAAAATCAAATAACATAAATAACACTGATAATCCTTAACAAAGTTTCATACTCAACCTTAATTATAAATTTAGCTACTCATGGTAATTGAAATAAAACACACAAAGTAAATATTGAACATTAAACTAGACAATTAAACTACTAACTAGAATGAAAGAGAAAAGTTATAGTGCTAGCATAGAGAAAGGGTGAAAAAAGCCACATGCAGCCACATGCGACACTGCCTTTTGCTCTTGTTTTCTGTCCTGCATTTCAACTCTCTTCTAGTTGCCCTCATTATTTTCTATTCCCCTCTATTTATACTTACATGCACATATTCGGCTGAGACCTAAAGGCTTACTATTAAAACCAATGTGGCCCAGAAGTAAGTACTTCTAGGTAGATGTTTTGGTGAAGAAGTCAAGAGGCCCATGTCAAACTTCCAAAGAACATTTATACATCTCCCACGCAAACAAGATTTTATTTTCTTCTGTCTACGTTTATTCACCATGTTAGATTAACATTGGCCTCACTTTTTATTTTTCCTTTATCTTTTCTTCACACCTTGTTGGACTTGCCAGTCTATACATATGTAAGTCATTCCTATGGACTGCTTTTATTCCTTTCTTTTATTTTTGCTTGCTTCACTTCATGCCTAGGTTGGATCTCTCAAATTGGCTTGACTTAATTGACCATTATTTTGCCTCATATAACGCTTATTAGCATGTGAAGACAAAAACAATCAATCACAAAATAACAGGAAAGTAATGCTAAATATGCAAATATGAGAATAATTTATTGTATATATTTCATGCATGTTAGGAAGAATGATAGCACCAAGGTTGTACTCACCCATGATTGCACCAAATTTCTCAAAAGTGTGGCATAACTCCACACCATTGAACTGGAAAACATGCCGAGTAGGAATCCAAAACTCAGTGGCAGTACATAAAAGGAGCTCGTCCACTTTGATTTGATGAAAAAAGGAAATACAAAAGAGACCAAGAGGGATGCAAGCATCCTTGAAATTGAGATTGAGCTTGTTAATCCATATGGGGACCTCCAAAGAAGTGAATTCTACCATTGGGAACCTTGTAGGATGATTCTTGAGCTTAAAACACATTTTATGAAGGTTTGGAAGCCTCTCATGACTGTTTTATAATGGAAAAGGTTAGTTAGGGTTTTCAGTTTAGTGGCATGCATGCATATGGCCCCATATACGTACGCACGATCAAAGCCCACGTACGCATATGCATGTACGCATGTGCTTTATGCATGCATGTGCTTGGTCACTAGGGTTTCAAAGTCCTTTTCCTCTTTGGAGAGTGTTTTTTGCACCAAGACCCTTCTTAAGATTACTATGGCCTAAAGGATTGCTTAAGACAAATTTGAACTCAGAATTTCATTCATAAAAAAAATAAACTAAAATAAAAGCAAGACAATATGAAATGCATACATATCCAAATCTCCCATGAATTGTAAAATAAGTACATGTCCTAAAATAAAAAGTAGAAATATAAAGATGTTCTTAAATACAACCCAATGTCTCAAATAAAATAAAAGTGTAGAAGATATATGCTAAAAAAAAACTGAAAATATGTCTATATGTCTGTCTGTCTGATTGCAAGGATCACCTCCGGTAATGCCCCTTCCTTAGCTGAGTGCACGGGGTCACCTCTGGATCATCATCATCATCATCATCATCATCATCGTCACCTAGTTGGGCATACCCACCAGGCTCATAGATCTATTTGAAATACTCGATCACCTCCAACTTGAGGTCCCTAGTAAGCCAGACTAGCTTCTCATGCTCCTCTACAGTGCATTGAATTTGAAAATAAGACAATGTTAAGACAAGCCTAAGGAATGCAGAGAAGAAAGTGCAAAGAGTAAAGACAAAGAAAACTCCCAACTCATACGCCCTAATGAAAGGGATAACCCATGACATTAGGGTTACGCCCCACAGGACGCTCCTAAGCAAACCCATCTAGGCCATAGGTATAAACCAACCAAGGTAGGCAAGGAGGATCAATAGGACCACCAGCAACTGGACCAGCCACACCCTAAAATATTCACCACATTTGAGTGTTATCATATACATATTATGCAAGATAAAAGAAAATAGAAGAGAGAAGTACATACCCCAATGGAAAAAGGAGGCTTGAGGCAATCCTCAAGGAATTCGTCGGTCTTGGTCACCCAAGAGCCGTTAAGCATAGGCAATGTCTTCACTCCACAGCTGGTACACAATGTCCGACATCGAGAGTGGGGCAACCATGAATGCTGGAGAATCCATAGGCACCTTAGGCGTGTCCTCATCCATTCGATGGCAAGAAGCTCACACCCCTATTTGACCACTATTATAAAGCCATAAAAGGTACTTTTTCAAAAGGACAAAAAATAGACGGAAACAAAGGCAAGATTCACTTGAAAATAGTGAATCAAAGAGGGAGTTTTTTTTACAAAATATCCTTTAGTCAAGTTATATTTGATTGAGACCTTTTTTGGTCTTGATCTTTTAGTTCTAAAGTTTGTTGACCTATTTTGATTTGGTTGTGAATAGATTGACTAAGGAGAATGGTCAAAATCAAGCTCTGGACAGTCTTTGTGTTAAGGTAAAAATTTTAACTTTGGTTCTTCACTTTTCTTTTCTTTTGTGTTTATATATATGTTTATGTCTTTATAACATGTCTATTTAGTATAAGTTTACTTGGTGTTATGTTAGAAGCATGCTAGGTTTCTTAAATTTCTTGTTTTCTTTGCTTTTCTGTTTTAAGTTTTTGGGTTAGGGTTTTGGGTGTGAATGCATGTGCATGCTTTAAGCATGCATATATATACCAGAAGTGTGCATACGCATACAGTTGGGATGAAGACGCATACCCTATGTATTCGCATGCACACTCGTGCCCAAAAACCCTAATTCATTTCTGTTTGATCTTTCTTTACTTTCTTTTAAATTTTTAGCCTCTGTTCAACCTTGCTTTCATATCTTTAAGTATTTGTCTTTTGGTTTTGTTTTGCTTTATCCTTTTGATGTTGATTAGGGTTTGGTTTGTTTAAATACCATGAACATTAACATGCATTGATGTGTAGGTACTATGTTGCAATGAGGTACGTAAGGTAAGTCATGCATAAATCACATGAACGTGCATTCTAACTTTGAATATAAAGTTGATTAATATGCTTGGTTGCATATTGATGCATGAGTTTTGATGCTTGGATGTTTAGATATGTTTGTTTAAATCTGTCTTAAGATGTTTCTGTCTTTGGTGATGTATACTTAATGCCATGATAGATGAATGCTAGGCTTGGAAATGATATGGCATGTTATTTGCTTTTAGATGCATGTCAGTGCGTGTGTGATTTAGAATAAAATGTTAAGTATGTCTTTAATGAGATCAAGACTTGGAATACAATAAGTGGAGGCCGACCCATGGGTTAGGTGGAGTTGGGTGCCTAACACCTTCCCATCTCCATACTTAAACTTTGGACAAGTGTTCTGATGAAGATCATTCCTTTTATAATGGCGCTATATTTATGGTTCTTAAATCTAAGCTAGGTGGCGACTCTATTTACACCCTCTGACATGGTCCATCCTAGGTTAAGATTTACTTCCCATGGATTCTTAGGGGAAACCCCGAAAAAGAGAAGCCCATTGCAGGTGCTTATTTCCACACCCATCAATTAAAACTACACAAAAACTTAACAAACAAAACTACCCAACAACTCAAAATTCAAAATTGATAAACCCATTAATTAAAACTACTTAACAAGTCAAAATTCATAAACTTCACAAAGCAAGCAAGAATTTCCAACTAAAATCTAGAAATTTAGTTACCAAAAGAGGCCCCAACAACTCTCAAAAATTGAAAAAAAACCAACGAGGATTACAAAGATTATAAAACATATATCTCAAAGCCAATAATTAGTAATAAAAAAAGAAAAATTAAAAGATGAAAGCCACCACTTCTAATAGATTCCTTCAACATACATGTTTCCTTCATATCCCCAAAAATGATGAGCCATCTCTTCTTTCTCAGTCTCTGTAGGACTCCCATACCACATGACTATAACCCACCAAACACACACCCATAGACACAAACAAACCCATAAGCCGTTAACCATCTCTTCCTTGCTAAAATCAATAGAATTTGGGGAAGAGAGAGAAAGAGGCATCATACTTGAGTCCTTGGGTCAATCTATGCAGTGCAAAAATATCCTTTTCTGCACTGATGAGATCAACCACCTCCTCTTGTTAAAATTGGCACAAAATTGACAGCTCCATAATGAAGCCGAGAGAGAGAGAGAGAGAGAGAGAGAGAAATAAATGTTTTGTTTCCTTTTTTATTTTGTAGTTAGGAAGAAAGGGTCGCTAGGTTTGGCGAGGTTTCTTTGTGATGTTACAATTGTGGGTAAAATATTGAGATTGATGCATGAGTTTTTTTGACCCTTTAGCAATATATTTGCTCAAATATTAAAATAGCCATATTGATGTGAATACTCTAAATGCTGTACAGTTAAAAAGTAGGGATTAAAAATGAGAATATAGTTAAAATGTAGAAATTGAAAAGGTATTTCTGTCCCCCTAAAATAAAAAGGTATTTCTACCAAACAATAATGAAAACAAAAAATAATTTAATAAAATTATTTTTAAATTCAGAAGTATAGAATTTTTTTTTTATTTTTTTATATGGTTTTTAAAAAAATAATAAAATGTTAATGTGACATTTTTTTTTTTTACACAAAATAGAATTTCTACTCTAGCCTAATTTAAGTGTATGTGTGTGAAGCTCCTTCCTAGAAACTTGAATCCCGACATTTATCACTCATATCCCACAAGCACTTATACTTGTGAAGTGACTATCGCACTAAAGGTGTGCGGTGGTTAATGTGACATTTTTAAATACCAAATAAAATTTATTAGTATTATTTTGTTAGTCACATCAATATCTAATATGTTAATTGTGCACTCTATATGCCACATAAGTAATAATTTCCATTATTGAGATTACGGTAAAGATTAAGATGAGAAAGATTTTTTATTTTTAAGGACTAATATAGGCTCTCCAAATAAGTAGAAACTAAAACTAATGACCTGTTTGGATGTTAAAAAAAGGAGGGTGAGTAGAGTAGAGTAGAGGGAGGAAGAGTAATTTAACTCCCTTGTTTGGAAATTTTTTAAGGAAGGAGGGTTAGGGATTTGGAGGGGTTTGGAGGGGTTTCAACTACCTTTAACCCCTCATTTTTAATTCCCTCAAATTGGAGAGATTTAGAGGGAGAGTAGATTAGATAAATTATTGATCAAATAAATTTCCCAATTCACCCTTTTAAATTAACAAAATTACAAACCGATTATATAAATTATGTTTGTTTGTTTCCCAAGAAAATTCAAGTGAATGAAAAAAAAAATTGAATCTCATTGTTGTTCAGCTTGCTCAGCTTCATCACCTTTTCGCTGATTCTCTTTGTGTTGTTGTAGATGTTATATTCAAAAGCTTAGCCATTGCTCTCTCATTGTTTGCTTTGATTGAAGCTTCACTGTTTTAGATTTGTGCTTTTGTGTAAAAGGGGTTTGGATTCTAAGATTTTGGTCGGATTTGGCCGGAGAACATGGTATCGTTGTCGTTGGCGTTGACTTCGGCGAGAGCCGGAGGAGGCTCTGATCAACCTTCACAGCTGCAACTAGAGGAGGATTATGCGGCTGACTTTGATTTGAGTTAGAAAAGAGAAATCAAATCTAAATAGAAAGAAAAGAAAGGAAGGCTTGATCTAACGAGGTTGACTTTGATTTGAAGGAACCCAGAAAAGCAACCAAAGAAAAAAAAAAAAAAACCCAGATTAGATAAAAGCAACGTCAATGACTCAAGCTCTAATGGTTTCTTTCGGTTTTTTTTTTTTTTTTTGCTAAACCCAGATCACACGCACAGACCCCTTCTCGCTATTTCTCCATGGCGGGATCTAAACCAACTCTCTTAATTTGCTCGCATAGACCCAGTGTTTTTGGTTCTCTTTCCCATGTTCGTAATTCTTTTTTTTTTATGCAATCATGTCCATAATTCTGAGTTAAATTTCATTTTTTATTTTTATTTCAAGAGAATTATTTCATGGTGTTGATAATGGACATTTTGAAAAATAATTTGGGGGTTTTGATTTGTGGAAGTGTTGGATTAAGTGAGAATTTTATGTCAATGCATGGTAGAGGCTTTGGTTTAAAAACTTATCTAGTCTGTGGTTGCAAGTTTGATAAAATTAGGAATTGATTTTGTTTTGGGTGTATTGTGTGTTTGGTTGCCAAGAAAATGAACGAAAAAATTCATTATCATATTCTAAGATTTGGACGGACGATAATCAAGTTCAAGAATTTAAAAAACTTATAAATTAATCATAGACCAATGTTACAAATTCATTTTCAAATAGGGGTAAATTTGTCTATTTAAATCATTTTTGTTCCTCTCTATCCTAATTTTTAAAACATCCAAACAAGAGGGAATGACTTAGGCCTTGTTTGGATCATTTTTTTTGCTCACTCAATTTCCATCACTCAATTTTCATCAGTCATCAGT
Source organism: Castanopsis chinensis (assembly GCA_032878915.1). Classification (NCBI taxonomy): domain Eukaryota; kingdom Viridiplantae; phylum Streptophyta; class Magnoliopsida; order Fagales; family Fagaceae; genus Castanopsis; species Castanopsis chinensis. The sequence goes on along the minus strand of JAVQMG010000106.1, from coordinate 3,081,409 downwards.
CATCAGTCATCACTCTTTACTCATCACTTATCACTCGTCACTTAAAAATGCTATACCCATTTGGCACCATCACTCAGTTGCCATCACTCATATTTTTCACACTATTTGTGGGTTCCATGTCTGTCAATCTGTGCAGCTTTTTTTTTTTTTCTTTTTTTTTTTTCAGTACCCAGATCACCCAACCCCAGTGGAAAAAAAGAAAAAGAAAAAGGCAACTGGTCAAAAGTTGCGGCTGTGAATCCCCTATGTATGATTAATTACAAAAATGCCATTGAGTTATGAGTTACGGAAATTGAAAACAGCCAAAATATGTTTTCAGTTTCCATAACTCATAACTCAAAAATCAAAGAATAGAGTGATGAACACAGAGTTATGATGCTCTCAAACGAACTTCTCGTTATGGGTCCCACCATTTTTGAGTTATGAGTTACGGAAACAGAGTTATGAGTTATGGAAATATGTCATCCAAACAGCTCCTTACTCTCTTCCCCCTTACTAATTTTAAAAATATCTAAATAAGGTGGGGGGTAATTATTCTCCTCTACTCTCCTCCCCTTTAAACTTCCAAACAGGCCAAAAAATTGACCCAAATGTAAGAATAAAAATTGTATTTTCGCCTGATAATAATTTGTAGACTCATGTCATGACCCCACGTCGGGGTGACGTCGGATGGACCAGGTTAACCAAAAAAAAAAGAAAAACCTGGTTTTTTTACTTTTTCCTGAACTTTGAATCGAGGAGATGAGGCAATGTAGCCACTAGCCACACGGCCCACACCCCAGACCGAAGCCCAAAAGCCTGGTTTTTTTGAGTTTTATACAAATACATACATATTACATAATACAAGAATAATGATAATAATAATAATAATAATAAGAGTATTGAGCAGTTTTTAAGAGCTGAAACTCTAGTATAGTGCACAGGGACAAGTGTTGATCGAAATGTCATTGCGGCGAGTAGATGAGCAGGAAGAAGAGGAAGACGAGGAACGACGTCGTCAGAGGAAGGTTGAAGAAGTCCTCGAAGTCAAATCCCTTCGCCGCATCATTAGCGCCTACCTCAAGTACCTCCTCTTTTTCTTTTTTTTTTTAAATAATTCCATTCTTCTTTCTTAATTATTTTTGGTTACGAAATTATAGCTATGCTCGATTTAAGTATTTTTGTTACTCTGGGGGGTGCTGTGCTTCTAATTGCAATTACTACTGCTACTTTATTAGGATTATCCATAGCTCTAATTAAATTGATTAATGTCTTTCATAGCTCTAATTAAATTGATTAATGTCTTTTCTGGCTGATTCATCGTATGGGAATTACAGTTAAAAAGAGCTTTTCCTCAAATTATTATAATTGCTGTAGTAATTGATTTAACCTCCAAATAGCTTCAAAGTAAGGAGTACTTCTCAATTACCAAAATTGTTCACAGTCTGTTCCATAGAAAATTAGTGTCTTCTCTGCAAAGAAATGTCCTAAGGTTCAATACCAAAAAAACTGGATGATATAAGTGGAGGAGGTGAATTTACCTCTATATATTTTCTTAATAGGAAAAGAAAATATTTGTCTAGTCTAGTATTGGTATTTCATCTAAATTTTGTGTTTTTCGATCACTTTATGAATGCTCATGTTATAGTGCGATAATGATTTGCAAAGTAATAATGTTGGGATTGATGCTTTTCCCAATCATTTACATTCAACTTATATGTGCAAGTATGCTACATGTTGTATTTCTTCAAATCAGCCATCTTCTTCAATTGTTTCTCTCGGCTTATTATTATTATTATTATTATTATTATTATTTTAATAGTATTTACAAAGAGAAAGAGCATGTATATTATTTGATTTGTGTCAAAATTCCTCCATCTAGTTTCTAATCGCTGAACTTTGCTTTTTCATCTGTGTGCTGTCATTACTGTTTAAGATGGTGCATCTAATTCCTCTTTCCCTAGGGTTAATACTAGTGGCTTTCTTGCATGGTCTTTTCATACAGCTATCCAGATGCTGCAGAAGAGGATGTCAAAAGATATGAGAGATCTTATAAAAAGCTTCCACCTGCTCACAAGGTATTTTGTCTTATCTTCTTGATTAGCAATTTCTTGTTGCTAGTGAATCCCTGGAGGCTGGAGGCATAATTTTCATACTTAATTTAAAAGAAATCAAACTCCTGTTTAGCTGCATTTTGTTGGCTAAGATTTCTCGTCCATGTTAAAGCAGATGTGCTTGATGTTTGATTCATGTAGCATAACTCATCTATTAATCTATTAAGGATTTTTGTTTTTTGTTTTCTCTATATCTTCCGATAGCCATCATAGGAGAGAAATACTATTAAATCTGGAGGTCAATGTATGTGGAATACTGAATGTTCTTATAAAATTCAATTCGAAAATATTAGACTCCTTGTCACTGAAAGCTTGGCCATTCCTCACTTTCCATATCTTTTTTGGCACATAAAGATCACTATGCTGGCCTAATGTTTGCTAAAACTGCATTATTACTGTTATTTTATGAGACATCTATATATGATTGATATGTTCTATCTTAATTGTTCTCTTTGTTTCTCCATATAATGATCTTTTTCTGCTTTTCTAGGCTTTACTGTCGCATTACCCTTCAAAGTTTCAAAGAATAAGACAGTAAGTTCTCTGTACTCACTTTTTTGTTTTGTTCAATTACCATGATATACTTTACATGAGCTCATCATGATGCAATAAGGACTGGATATCTTTTCTCAGTTGAAGGTGGATTATTGAGTCGTGAGAAATTAAGATAAACTTAATTCAGGAAGTCAGGTGACAATTTTTTATGACTAGTAGCTTTCAAGGGATGAATGTACATATTCTAATTTCAAGTTATAGATATGGGACTGAGATTAGGTATGGATGTGGAGTCTAGATGCTCCTTATTAATTATCATATTCTCTTTAATACATGGTTCAAATAGGTTATGAATTTCATGTCTTACTTTCTCTCTCTGTCTTACTGCTCAAAACTTTAAGCCCATAGATTAATAATTACTGCACTTTTATTTTTGAAATCCTGAAGAACTTTTATCATTATTCATTGTCTTCAGCCTTATATTCAGTGTTCTTTAGGGTCCACTCTCACTATTATTTTGGTTACATCAATTCTAGGGAGAATAATTAGGACATACCAAAGTTTTCATAATACAATGCCACCTTAGGAACCAAATTTTTGGAAAACTCAATCTTGAACGTGGCACAATGTTCACACAAATTTTGGCAATTTGAAAATTCCATTTTTCCCTCTCTTATTTATATCTTTGAAAGAAAATATTCTAAGTAACTCTAAAATCTTCTATAATTTTTTAAATTTATGACAAAACCAGTCTACAAATAAAAGGGTTTTAACTTGAAGCTTGTAATGAAAAATTTGTAGAGTTTAATTCTTAGGGAAATTAGTGGTAATTTGACTGAATCAAGATAGTCACCCTCCAAGAAAAGAAAACGACATAAGAGAATGAGAGAAAGAATAGGTGGAAGGAAAGAGAAGTCTACGACTTATTTCCCATTCCTGTTCAGCACTATTGACAAGTATTTATACAGGTTGGTTGGCCTCCAGTTCTTGATTTTTTGGCTCTAATTGTATGTAAGTGTAACTAATTTAATGTATCATCCAACTACCTCACCAACCAACTAATTGTAATAAAACCTGGTTCTTGCATGCGATACCCATTCCAACAATTAGTAGTAGACAATTGGAAGTAAATGTTACAACATTTAGGCTCATTACATCTACCCTCCCCTTAAAGCACCTTGCTCACAAGGTGAGGATATTGTCATTGAAGAGTGTGTAGGAATTTCTAAGTAGCATCCTCATCTTGGGTGTCGTGCAACTCAACCAATACTTCAGTAACAACATAGTTCCCAACTCATTTTTTTTTTCTCCCTCACACCCAATTAAATCCTTTATTCTCTTTATCTCTGCACTCCACAAAGAGAGAAAATTGATGAGAAGTCGACAAGACCGTAAGTGTGGCCCTGGAGCATGGGAATTTGATTTGGTCATGGTGGGAGATTGATTAGATACTTGTTGAAATAGTGGGGATGGAACTTTTCCATTCCATATTGTACATAATCCATACTGAAATAATAATGAAATATTAGCAAGGGGATAGAGATGGACTATGGGGCAAATAGATGGTGGAGCCAGATCAAGCACCAACTCAAATAGTTACTCAATCAAATTATTCCTTTTTTTTTTTTTTTTGTGAGCACTTTCAAAAGAAAAAAAGGAAAAAAAAGTTATGTTTTCTTTCATTATCAATTACTATATATATATATATATATATATACACACAACAAGCCTCAATGACAGCGGTGAGCTTGGCGGGTCAAATCGAGATGAACTGTTGTCCGACGAAGGCATTGGTGATGAGCTGTGGTCCTTGTTTCGATGGGTTTCACGCTAGGGACTCACTGGTGACACTGGATAGGTCCAATATAGCTCTATTCCACACCACGAGGACAGATTTGGTGTTTGTTCCTCCAACCAAGCATATGGTTTGCCTTGTGGAGACTTCGGCGGAGGCTGAGAGTCTTATTTCTGTTGGCATCGCACCGATGAGCCTCTATTTACATTGGGTAAGGCAGATACAGAGGGTGGCAGGGCATTAAAAGGTCTTGTGTTATCCAATTACGTTCTGAGTCCACCGAGAGTTGGGATTGAGGAATGGGGTGTTCCAGGTGAAGATGAAGGTGGTCGGGCTGAGGGTGCAAGTGATATTCAGGGGATAGAAACCTCCTATCAGGCTAACCAGTTGGTGTTGGCATTGACTGAGGTCGAAACAGCTTATGCAGTTGAGGTCCTAGGTGATGTGGACAGCTCTTCCCCCTTGATGTCTATTAATCCTCTGGGATTGGTTGTGACGGCTGAATTGAATAGTAATATTGAGGTGAGGAGGTTTGATAACACATTGAATGTTTCTAATTGGGTGAAACATAGACTCGTCGGTTTTAGTAAGATGATGGGGCTTTCATGGGGTCGACATGAGAAGAGGTGTATTATGCTATTACAAGGACTCGAGACGGAGATTGAGGCAGCCAAGCTGGTGCACAGGAAAGATGCTGCCCATCGAAAAGCTGTCTCCAAGGATAAAGGGAAGAGGGAGTTAAGGAATTTGATATCCTCGATTAATTATGATGGGAGATAGTTTTCTTTTCTTTGACTGCTTGACTGAGGTTGTAGTAGGGAGTTTACAGTTTCAATGAAGTTAAGAATGGCGTCATGGAATGTTCGAGGTTTGAATGATTTGCGGAAACGTTTGGTAGTTAAAAATTTATTACGAGAATGGAACTGTGATGTGGTTTGCCTTCAAGAAACTAAGCTTGCAGGCATGGATAGACAGTTGATTTGTAGCTTGTGGAGTTGTCCCTATGTAGATTGGGTAGCTTTGGATGCAGATCAGACAACTGATGGGGTTTTGATGATGTGGGACAGGAGGGCTTTAGAAACGTTGGAGGTAATGGTGGGTCAATTTTCCGTATCAGTTCGGTGGCAGGGTTTGGGAGATGGTTTTATTTGGGCATGTTCTGGGGTTTATGGTCCGAATGATAATAACATGAGGGGGTAGATATGGGATGAGCTGATTGGAATTCAGCAACTTTGGGAAGTTCCATGGTGTTACATAGGGGATTTTAACATTGATCGGTTCCCAAGTGAACGGTTGGGGGATCACAACTTACCCCGGCCATGGAGATTTTTTTGAGTTCATTGAGGAGCTTAGCTTCATAGATTTGCCATTGGAAGGAGGGAGTTATACATGGTCGAGTGGTTCAGATCAGCTTTCGATGTCTAGGATAGGCAGGGTTTTGGTTTCTTATGATTGAGAGGATCACTATCTGGATGTGATCCAATGGGTTTTACCTCGTCCTATTTCAGACCACTTCCCCATATTAGTGGAGGTAGGAGGGATATTAAGGGGGAAAAGTCCTTTTAGGTTCGAGAACATGTGGCTAAAGATGGATGGGTTCAAAGATAGGGTTCATTCTTGGTGGAATCGATATTATTTCTCGAGGTACTCCCAATTCTGTACTTGCCAAGAAGTTGAAGGCATTGAAGGAAGATATTATTCAGTGGAACCGGAGTGAGTTTGGAAATGTAGAGCATCAGAAAAAAGAATTGTTGGAGGCTTTGAAATTATTGGATGTTAAGGAAGGGGAGCATGGCCTTTCTGAAGTGGAGTTTGGTGAGAGGGCTGTGTTGAGATCTCAAATACAGAATCTTCTCTCATTGGAAGAAGTCTTGTGGAGACAGAAATCGAGGATGCTTTGCATTAAGGAAGGAGATAACAATACCAAATTTTTCCACAAGATGGCCAATTCTCGGAGAAGGTATAATTATATTAGTATGTTGGAGGTGAATGGGGTTATCTATGAGGATGAATTCAAGATGGCAGACCACGCTGTACAGTTTTATAAAAACTTGTAATAGGAGACAGAGGAGTGGAGGCCTTTTGTGGAAGGTTTGGAGTTTGATCAGATAGAGGGGTTGGAGAGGGACTGGCTTGAACGAAGGTTTGAACAGGAGGAGGTTCTTAGAGTTGTCAAAGAGTTGCAAGGAGATAAAGCACCAGGTCTTGATGGTTTCTCTTTGGCTTTCTATCACCATTGTTGGAGAGTTGTGGAAATAGATGTCTTAGTCGTGTTTGAAGAGTTTATCAACACAGTAAGTTTGAAAAATTCTTAATTCAACTTTCATAGCCTTAATCCCTAAGAAGAATGGTGCCTCCAATATTTGAGATTTTAGACATATTACTTTGGTGGGGAGTGTTTACAAGATTTTGGCTAAGGTGTTGGCAAACCGCCTGAAAGAGGTTTTGGATCAGCTGATCTCCGAGTCTCAGAACAATTTTGTGGGTGGTAGACAGATACTTGATTCAGTTTTCATTGCTAATGAGTGTATTGATAGTAGGGTGAAGAGTAAGATTCCAGGGGTAATTTGTAAATTAGATATTGAGAAAGCCTATGATCACGTGAACTGGGAGGCTTTTCTTGACTTGTTGAAGGGAATGAGCTTTGGGGTGAGGTGGTGTAGGTGGATCCGCACATGCATATCTACAGTCCAATTCTGTCTTGTTTAATGGGTCTCCAGTTGATTTTTTTGGGAGCTCGAGGGGATTGAGACAAGGGGACCCGCTATCCCCCATGCTGCTTCTGGTTATGATGGAAGTCTTCAGTAAGATGATGAAAAGAGCTGAAGGGATTGGTTTGCTTCGAGGCTTTAGGGCCGATGGTAGACGGGGTGGAGGAGTATGTGTCTCGCATCTTTTGTTTGCGGATGATACAATTCTGTTTTGCAATGCAGATGAGGAGCAGATTCTACACGTTCGGATTCTTCTTCTTTGTTTCTAGGCAGTGACAGGTTTAAAGGTTAATGCGCTGAAGAGTGAGATGGTTCCCATTGGGGAGGTTCCTAATGTCCATGTCCTGGTAGAGATTTTGGGATGTTGGATTAGGTCTTTGCCTATGACCTATCTTGGTATGCCATTAGGGGTGTCTCACAAATCCCCTACTGTTTGGAATCCTATCTTAGAGAAAATTGAGCGTAAGTTGGCTGGTTGGAAGAAGATGTATTTGTCAAAAGGTGGAAGACTAATGTTGTTTAAAAGCACATTATCTAGTCTCCCCACTTATTATTTATCTCTTTTTACTATTTCTATGCATGTGGCCAATAAAATTGAGAAGTTGCAAAGGGATTTCTTGTGGGGGGATTCTAAGACACATTTGGTGGGATGGAAAAAAGTGTGTGCATCTTTGAAAAATGGTGGGCTAGGAGTAAGAAAATTAACTACTTTTAATAAAGCCTTACTAGGGAAGTGGTTATGGCGGTTTGGGATTAAGGAGACAAGGCTTTGGAGAAGGGTTGTAACTCTTAAGTTTGGGGAAGAATGGAGGGAATGGACTTCCAAGCTAGGTAAAGGGGTACATGGGTGCGGCTTGTGGAGAAGTATCCACATGGGTTGGGAGGATTTTAGCAAGAATATTCGCTTTGAGGTAGGGTGGGAGATAGAGTGAAGCTTTGGACAGATCAATGGTGTGGGGATTCTCCACTTTAATTGACTTTTTCGAGTGTGTATGGGATTGCATCCAATAAAGAGGCATCGGTGGCCTCTTCTCTTGAACGGTTGGGGATAGAGGAATGGAGAAGCTGGGATGTTCATTTTACTCAGAGACCAAATGATTGGGAAATGAGCGGTGTGGATGAATTTATCCATACCTTGGGCTCAAATCTACCTCCCACTGAGAACGGAAATCGTATGTGATGGAAGTTGACAAAGAATGGAGATTTTAATATCCGATCGTTTTATAATAATTTGAGAAGCCCCTTGCCCATCATTTTTCCTTGGAAAGGTGTTTAGAAAGTTAAGGCTCCTCGGCGTGTTTCCTTCTTTGTGTGAATTGCTGTATGGGATAGGATTTTTATAGGTTAATTTAAGGGGTAAAGGGATGGATTTTGTGGACTAGTGTATCATGTGCCGAGTAATGGGGAGATGGTGGATCATTTGTTACTATATTATGGTAAGGCTTATCGGTTGTGGAGTTTGGCGTTTAGATTTATTGGGTTTTCTTGGGTCTTGCCAAGATTGGTTGCAAATACTCTATTTGGTTGGTGGAATTGGCCTGGAAAGCATTTGTCTAGCATTTGGAATTTAGCTCCATTATGCCTGATGTGATGTCTTTAGAGGGAGCAAACTAGGAGAATGTTTGAGGACATGAAAAGTTTGGGTGACCAGCTATTGACTTCTTTCAGTGGCTCTCTGTTTGATTGGTCTACGGTTTGGGGACTCACCTCTAGTGATTATCTCTCTATGTTCCTTAGCTCTCTCTTATGTAATTAGTATCGTTTCCTTTCTTTATCTTTATTCTCTTTCTTTTCCCTTTGTATTTTTCTCTCAGCCTTATGTTTTTTTGCATAAGGCAATGTTCTTGAATATATATTTTTATTACTTATCAAAAAAAGAAATATATATATATATATTTTATATGAAAACTATTTTATCTTTCAACTAACCAAACAATTTTTATTTTTATTCTTAAAGACAAGTTTTTGAAAATAGAAACTCAAAATAGTTACCAAACATAGCTTTAAGGTTTCGCTAATTAGTCTTGGAAGATGAAGGACTTGCCTAGTGAATAAGGCCTCCACTTTCCACTACATTGACTAAGGAAAGCAGCTTTGTTTCATAGGTAGACAAGTGCAATGCCTTACCCTTCAACACCTAACCATGATAAGCTATTGGCCTTTATTCTTGCGTTAATACCGTCCATTGTTTTGAAAACTGGACCAAATTCGTCAGTCCAACTGGGTTTTTTGGGAACCAACTTAAGGACCATTTTTTTTTTAATCATACAAAACTGGATTTTTGAATAGAATTCAAGATCCAGATGACCCACAGATGAATTGATTGGTATGCAAGAACTGGTCACAGTTTGTGAGAACTGGTACAGTTCAGTCATGGTTTGTGAGTACCAGTCATAGTTCAATAACTGTCCAGACCAACCTTTATGCTAACCACTAAGGTAAACGTACTTCTTGATGCTCTTATATAGCCTTTGAATACACCAATGTGGACCAGCTACTTTATTGGAACATATGCTGGTGAAATAAATTGTCAGTAGTGAGTGGGTGTTGGTGGAAAGTTGATTTGTTTCCCATCAGCTGACCCTTGAGCACTTCAAAAAGCTAATATTGGAGGGCTTTTGCTAGTATGGGCCTTGAAAGAAGATTGAGCCAAGAAACATCACTAGAAAAGTTGGGGAGGATTTGGGTCGGGATCTGATATAGGAGTAGAAGATACAATGGGCCTAGGCCAATGATTTGAGTTCGATTGGCATAAGGAGTGTTGTTCGAGGAGTGATTATAGTTCGAACATCAACCAATATGTTCCAACGGGGTCTCTATTGCGTATATGATGGGAGGATTAATTTCTAGTCCTCTGATTTGTACTCCTTTGGCAATAGATGTTTCTGTAGTGGTACAATCACTAAATAAGCTAGAAGAGGGTGTATCAAAGACGAGGTAGTTTCAACGTGGGTTATAGGACATGTTGATCAACTTAGTCATTTTTTGAGTGTATCAATTAATGGATTTGAGGAGTAATTTTTAAAGACAATTGCTAATGGGTCGCAACCAAGTTAAAAATCTAAAAGGGAGTAGAGAATTGAAAAAATTAGCATCATCCATTAACCAAGATGTAAGAGGAAAAAGAGGGAGAAAGGAGAGGGGACCCTCAGAAAGCGTCAGGTTACTAGCAATTTATCAATGATATTACAAATAAATCATTGAATGAAAACATGCTACAGAAATGGATTGGAGATGTGATTTGTTTGCAAAAGGCGAAGATGGAAAAAGTTACAAAAGAGGTTGGTTGTCTTTGAAAACTATTGGAACTACAAGTGGGTGTTCTACTAGTGTGGGATAACTGTGGGGCTGTGAGAATTAATTGCTTTATGGGGGACCTTTCCTACAAATTTAGGATAGACATGGTGTGGAGGAGAAATTCCAATGTGCATATAATGGTGTCAATTCACAAGTGTGATATAGAGAGGGTTGGCCTATAGGAGTGAGGAGTTGAAGATAGCTAGAAGGTGATGGGATGCAGCACAGTTCTTGGGGGCGAATTAATGTAGTGAGATTTCCCAAAGTGAGACAAAACTGTTACAGCTTGTGACAAGCAAGGTTTAATTTGATAGATTTCATAAATAAACTTGAGCAGTTGGACTTTCTATCAGGAGGGGTTTTGTGTACAAGGGGTAATAGTTAGGAGCAGCTGATTTTTTCGCATATTGACCTTTTTAGCCTAGGTGCCATGGGAAGAGCATTATCAAGGTGTAATTCAAAGACTACTTCCAGAACCATTGTTGGATCACCTGCATATTTTACTGGGTTGTGGGAAATAAGGGTGAAACTAATGCAACCAAGGAGGTTTAATTTGTCACTGTTTCTCAAATTCATCTATTCAAGAATTATTTTATGGGTCCATGTGTGAAGTCGAATTGAAGTACAAGTTCTGTGGTTTTAAAGGTTTAGTTATGTGTGTTAGGGTTGAAACAATTTTCTTTTAATTTTTTTATTTGGGTTTTTTTAATAAGTTATGGTTCAATTTTGAATTCAGGGGCAAAATTGTATTTTTTGTAATCCCTGCAAATTAAGGGTATTTTGATAGTTGAGTTTAGAATTTCTAGGAGATCCTAAGCATCTTATATTTTATTTTCTCAGTATAAGTTTTGTCTTTTATTAGGTTTTTATTTTACTTGTCAAATGTGGAGTCCTAATACTACTAGTATTAAGAAAGAGTCCTTATATATAATCCTATTCAATGTACTCAAAGATGGATATAATTTTTTAATAAACATATTGTGTTTTAAGCATTGAGGCATGTTGGCCTTCGTGTGATATTTACTTCATTTCTCTTCTCCTCTATTTTCTTATTCTCTTTGTTGTAGTACTGTTTATGGGTACTATTTGTCCAACCCCTAACACCATAAAATTATTTCTTTTCCTCCTTCCTTTCAACCCAAAATTAAGCCTTTTCTATTTACCTTTCAAAACCGTAAAATCCCATGTTCTTTCTTTTACCAAATAGCCATAAAAATAATTCATCAGACCACCTTTTGATTCTTGTCAGAACCCCATAACACTTTCTTCAACAATTCTGAAACATAAATCCAAAAATTCTTCCAACTCTAGACCCACCACAAGCGCACAACAACAAATACAACTGTTTTTTTCCTATGTCAATTGGGTATGCCAAAATCCAGCCACAAGTTTGTCGCTGAAATCTGTTCATTCCTTCATATATTCGATCCATAGGTAGATATTTTTCCATTTTTAATTCTTCAGGCTAATTTGTGTCTATTTTCATGAGGCAGTCTTTTTCAATAAAATTATTTTTACCTAAAAGAAAAGGTTATTTGTTGAAATCTTCTTCTGCCAAAGGTTAAACAAAATTTCTCATCCAAGATTTATTAGATCAATTCAAGATTGAGAATTGGAGAGCTTACAATCTTTCTTTGCTTTTCTTTATTCCACTAATATTGGTCTGAATGGGGAAGATATAATGGTGTGGTTGCCTGCCAGTAATGGTTCTTCCAAAGTTAAGTCATATTTTAAAGTTCTAATGGCCAAAGGATGTCGGTCTTTCCCTTGGAAATATATTTGGAAGGTGAAAGCTCCTTCTAAGGTATCTTTTTTCACTTGGACAGTCGCAATGGGGAGGATTTTTACATTGGATAACCTGAAGAAGAGAAGTATGTGTTGTTAACTGGTGTTGTGAGTGTAAGAATAGTTGTGAATTAGTGGAATCAGTGTAAGAAAATTCTGTGGACACTTGTGTTTAGCATGTTTGGGGTTTCTTGGTAATGCCTAAATGAGTGGTGGAATTGCTAGCTTGTTGGAACAGGGATGTTGGTTGGCATCAAACAGCAGTTACTTGGGGCTATTCTGTTGTGTATCATGTGGACTATTTGGAGAGAACAGAACCTTTGAACTTTTGAGGGGGAGGAATGTTCCATACTTGAGTTGAAACCGTTCTTCTTACTTTCTTTGTTTGATTGGATGACTGCTATGAGTGGTCATTCTATTCCTTCCTTTTGGAATTCTTAGATATATGTAATTTTATTTAGTTTTTTGTTACCAGGGGAGCAGTTTTTTGTACTTCTTTTAATGCTTTCTAATAAAGTTCTATTTACCTATTAAAAAAAAAAAGATAACGGTGTCTAATGCAGAATTAGACTACAAGTTTAAGGTTTATTCTCAAGTGTACAAAGAAACATCGAAGAATATGAACTGATTGTGTGAAAGGGTGTCTTCAATAGAAGCAAAGTTAGAAGATTTGTCTACTATGCAAGAAGCTTTGGATAAGCTGGTAGTTGCTATTTTGGTTAAATAACCTAATAGAAAATTAATATATCAAGAGCTTAGATATTCTAAGTTAGACCCAAGTTTATCCCCACACTTGTTAGCAAACATTGCACCTTTTATCCATTCAAAATCTTATGGATATGGCCCTGCCAATTTGCTGTGCAGCATCCTTGAGTGTTAGTTCAAAGCATCAAGGTGTTACATCGAAGAGCAAAAATCCATTCTTGCAAGTCACACTTCCAATTTCAAGAATAGCTAGAAGAATGCATTGCTAGGATAATGGAGACTGCAAGGGAGCAAGTTGAGCATATGGTTGATTGTGGAAAAGTCAAGTTGATTACATTCCAAACGAACTTACTTATATGGTGGGAAAGAAAAATTTGTTATCCTAATTACTTTTAAAGGTGTTTGAAGAGTTGGTGCAACTTTCAAGTTCAACGGTTCTTATACTCTCTGCACATCAAGAGGTTCAGTGTTGCTGATAAACTGTGAATCCTGTGGCTTCTTCTCCCTGTGTGGTGCCGTAGGGTGATCAAGTCACAAGTCTAATAGATGGAACAAGGAAAAGGATCCAACGACTTCGAAAGAATTGAACGAGGAGCTGTATAAGGTGAAAATCTCATGTACGGTTCTGTAGAGTGGCAGTAAGGGTGACTAATCTGTCAACTATCACAATAAAACTCTAGGTGGATGTGTTTCTAATTTTTTTGGGGGGGGGGGGGGGGGGGGGAAGAATTATGCAAAGATGGAAAATGAACTTTTTACCACTTCACAAATATTTCTAATGGGGGGAAGAATGATGTAGCGATGGAAAATTAACTTTTTACTACACAAATTTGCCTATTGAAGACTTATTTTATGGAGCCCATGTGTTAAGTCAAATTGAAGTACAAGTTATGTGGTTTTAAAGGTTTAGTTATGTATGTTTTAAGGATAAAATATATTTTTTTTTTTTGGTTAAATATGGTCAAATTTGAATTTATGGGCAACATTTTATTTTTGCAATCCCTGTGAAATTTTAAGTGTATTTTGGTAGTTTAACTTATCCAAAAAAAAAAGTGTTGGTAGTTTAGCAGTCTTAATACCATGGTTTTTAAAAACTGGATCGAACTGGCTGGTTTGACCAAGAATCGGACACTAACTTGGTCTGATTGTTTTAAAAAACCACAAAATTAAGTTTAACCGGAACTGGACGGTTTGACTGGAGCAACCGTGGATCAGGACAGTTCGACTGGTTATGGAGTGTTTTGCTTAAAACATCAAAATGCAGAAGCCATGACTGTCGTTTGCTACTGATTTGAATGATGGGAGTGTAAGATAAAGAAAAAATGAAATTAGTTGAGGAGAGGGATTCAATGGAGACACCATCTGAGCAGGCACAAGCATGCTGACCAAGGCAATCAAGTCTAACAAAAGAGAGAAGAAGCAGATCTAAGTTGAGAGAGAAAGAAGAAACAAACTTTTAAGGCTTAGAAGAAGTGAGGGGATAATCAATGAGGTATCTAGCGAAAATAACAAAAAGATAAACAAGTGGGGTTGGTGGGGTATTTAATGGCTAGTTAATATATATATATATATATTTTCCCCTCTTGTGGAGGAGGATGGCTTTAGAATGGAAGAGAAGAGTAGAGACAAATTGAAGATTGAGTTTGAAAAAAAAAATTTCCTTTTTTTGGGAGGAAACTGGATAAAGACAAAAATGTGGGGCGATATGCTTTAGAAAGGGGATGGGAATACAAAGTTCTTTAACAAGTTGTCAAATTCCCACGGCCATTTGAACATTATTGAGAATTTTGAAGTGGATGGAATATTGTTATGGAAGAAAATGATGTCCAAGATGGCATCATTAACTGATATTAGGAATTTGTACAAGGAATCAATTGAATTGAGTTCGAAGGTTGATGGTATTGAGTTTGTAACATTAGGGGAAGATAAAGAGTGGCCTGAGATGCGCCTTCAATGAGGGGGTTTGGGGTAAATAAGATGAGTTGGAAACTAGATAGAAATAAGAGGTTCATAGTTAATGATTATTATAGTCTTTTAGTGGGCTATAATGATTTTTATTTTCCTTGGAAAAGCATTTGGAAGCAGAAGATCCTTTCTCGAGTGGCTTTCTTTGTATGGACTACTGTTTTGGGAAAATGCTTAACAATTGACAATTCAGGAAAAAGAAAGGTTTGAATATTGGATTGGTGGTATATGTGCAAATAAAATGGTGAATCGGTTGACCATCTTTTCATTGTCTAGTTGTTATGGATTTGTGGTCTATGGTTTTGGGTTTATTTAGAGTAAGTTGGGTTATGCCACAGTTAGTTGTGGGGCTTCTAGTTTGCTGGCAAGGTCAGTTTGGTTGTCATCGAAATAGGCATATGGATAATTGTTCCACATTGTTTAATGTGGTGTGTTTGGAAAGAAAGAAATAGTAGGTGTCTTGAAGAAATAGTAGGTGTTTCCTTGGAAAATTATTTGGAAGCAGAAGATTCCCTCTAGAGTAGCTTTTTTTGTTTGAACTGCTGCCTTAGGGAAATGCTTGACGATTGATAATTTACAAAAAAGGAAGGTGTGGATTTTGGATTGGTGCTACTTGTGTAAGAGAAATGGTGAATTGGTTGACCATCTATTCCTTCATTGTCCTTATGCTATAGATATATGGTCTATAGTTTTTGGTCTATTTGGAGTAACTTGGGTTATGCCACACACTGTTTTGGGGCTGTTAGGGTGTTGGCAAGGCAGCTTTGGTCGTCATTGAAATGGTTATATTTGGTCCATCATTCTTCATTGTTTAATGTGGTGTCTTTGGAAGGAGAGAAATAGTAGATGTTTTGAAGATATTGAGAGATCTATTCCGGACCTCAAGCTACTCTTTTTTAGAACTTTAAAGGATTGGTTGTTTGCTTTGCAAAACAATGATTCCCTTCTTTTATTGATTTTCTAAACTCTTGCAATTTTTGTATTTGATTTCTTAACCCTTGTTCACTCCCTGTGCACTAGGGTGTTCCTTTTTTATATCAATATAACTTATTACTTATCAAAAAAAAAAAAAAAAAATCCATTCTAGACCTCAAGTTATTTTTCTTTAGAACTTTATTGGATTAGTTGTCTGCTTTGCGAAACCAATCATTCTCTTCTTTTCTTGATTGTGGTAATTTTTATACTTGATTTGTTGACCCCTGTACGCTCCCTGTGTACTAGGGTGACTCTTTTTTGATATCAATAAAACTTATTACTTGTCAAAAAAAGAAAAAACATGAATTCAGCCTTTAAAGGCCAAGCTATGCTCGAAAACTTGTGTACGCATCTTTAACCATGCATCCGCACCTTGATACAAAAACACAATTCCAGAAACGTTTTGCACATTCAACCATATTCACACATCTTAATATATCAATTCAACTCTTGAGAACAAACTAAAATAACCACAAACAAATCAAAGATAAATGAATAAAAACATATCATGCATAGAATCTCACATATATTCAATAAAAAAAAAATGAAATAATGCATGTTAAAAAATTCACACACCTATTCATTCAACTCGTTATTTGAAACAAAACAGAACATATGAATTAAACAAAAATATCAAAAATAAATTCTAAGCATGCATAAGGCCTAAATCTAATCAAGAACACAAAAATGAATCATAAATACCAAAACCAAGGAGGAGTCATGGGGAGAGACTCACCTTGCTTTGAATCTTGATTTGAATCTTTATAACCAGTTCCCCAGTGCCTACACAACAGTATTCAATGAGATATCAAGGGATCATATTAAAATCAATTGTTCTTTGTTAGTCACAATTCAAAATAAAAGATGTTCTTGAAAAGCTCTTTTCAAAACAATTTGGAAAATGATTTCTTTATGAAAATAACTCTTAGGGAGAGAAGTATTATAGATAAAAAACGTGGCAGTGTAAATATTGTAATAAAACATAATGTTCATCTCTCTCTCTCTCTAAAGCTTTATTGAAAGAGTTTTGAAAAAGGTTTTCTTGGAATGAGATAGAGTGTTCCTGTCCTAACGATCACCAGAGAGGTTTTAAAAAAATGTGCTTAGAGCTGTGTGTGAGATTAGATAAGAGGAAATAAGGTTTTAGAAAAGATGGAGGCACTCTATCTAGCTAGATTTTGGATTGGAGGCATAATAGGATATATATACACTCAAACTAGGGTTTTCGGAGTTATTTAGAGGGTTTTAGGGCTTCGTAAGGCTTTGGGGGTCACCCCCCCCCCCCCCGGGTGGAAGATTAGAGTGATTGGAGAGCTAAATATGGAAGTTTAGGTGACTTGGAAACTGACATGCATACGCAGGTTCGCAAGCTGCATACACAAGTTCGCTTAGAACCCTACTTTCCTGACAGCATTGATGCCCTGACTTCAAATGGCTACAACTCATTATAAATCTAAATTGGGCAAAATTTGTGTTTAGATTAAAGAAGGTATTCCATTAACAAATGAGGTCAAAAGATATAGTCAAAACAGTGAACACATGTCATTTTTCAGTATCATTTTCGAACCAATTTTGAGTGCTTTTGAGCTGTGATTACTTCTGATCAATCAAGATTACTTCAATTACCCTTGCTTGACATATTTCAAGCTCATCATTAGGGCTAGGGACTAAAGGTTATTAGCCAATACAAAATGAGGTGTCTACACATGTCTTGTGTATGAGGTGCCAATGAGTTATAGCTCAATTTGCACTTCCTTCTCCCATAGTAATAAGATGGAGAGTGAGGTTGTGGGTTCAATACCTACTTGGTGCGTGTGTAACTTGCTGATCAAATAAAAAAAAAAAGAGAAAATCTTGTGCACATGAGGTCTCTACTCCATCATGATATGATTATTTATTTATAAGTTATGAAAAATAAGTTGCCTATCATATTTTCGACTTTCTCATTTTAATCAGAGTTTTTAATTAGTTTCCAATTCCATAGGTCTTAATTTATTAATCTATATAGAAGTCCTAATTCGACTACTAGTAACCCACTAGGCAAGGAACTCTATTTACATATGAGGTCAATATACTCAAGAGATTCATACTTGATTAGAGAAGGTATTCCATTAACAAATGAGGTCAATATACTTTGCGAGTCATACTTTATTAGTGGAATATCACGTGTTGATTCATACCTAATGGAATGTTAAAGTGTGTTGAAGTATTGGGCCACTTTAGCTTAATGTCCCCCTCTCTTTCTCGCTCTTGCTCCCTCACCCTTTTCATCTTCTTTTTCTTGGTGCCCTGAGCATGTTACTGTTCATAAGGTCCTGGAACATCCACTAATTCCCTTTTCTTTATTCCATATTAGCAAAGAGGGCTTCTGAGTTGCGATTTACTGACATGCTTGCTGGTTTGAGTTATGTTTCTTGCCATTTCTTTTTAAAAGAAACTATTTTCTGTCTTTTATTTTTTGTCATTGCAGATGCAAATGCATATCATGCTCCACCAACTAATAATGTTCATTAATTTGATGTGGGGTGGCCATTATAAGTGCAAGTTTTGCTTTCAGTGGCTTCTCTATAATGTTTTTTATTTGTAATATTCAAATTTAGATTTGATATTATAACATCTTGGCAGATTTTAAATTAGTTGCACTTTTAATTTTGCAGGTGTGTCTCAATAAATTCATATTTCATATTCAACATGCTTCAGGTTTGTTTCAGCTCCGTTTTCTTTGTGATTCATTTCCTCCATGCTCTTTTATTGTACTTAGTGCTTTCTTTTCAGAAAATCTTTATATTAATGATGTGTGGTACTACAACCAATGTTTTAAAAACCATCTCGTCCAACCATTATGAACGGATTTTTTCATACCTATCACTAAACTGGTACAAACAGCCTCTCAATTCCATTAAAAAAAAGGTCATACCCATGCTCAGAGCTCCCAATTCCATCCCGGTTAAAAGATTAGGCTGAACCACTTGGTTCAAGGTATTTTGGGCTATTTTGGTTCTTCTGGCCAAAATTTATATCTTCGTCCAAAATGATTTTAAAACTTTAAAAAAAAAAAAAAAAAGAAAAAAAAAAAAGCCTGAGGTTAAGGTTTGTAGAATGGTGCTTGGGCTTGATGATTTTCAAAACTTTGGCACCTATGGCTTGGACTAAACATGCTGAATGGTCAGGAATGGTCAGGACAATCAGAGCTTCATCTTTGTCCCTTGACAACTATGGCTAGAGACCACCTTTCATGATTTTCAAAGATGATTCTCTCTCTATCTATGAGGCTATGCTCATGAAGCTTAAATAGGTTCTTAATTCTCAATGAGAGCTAAGTTCACCCTTTGAGCAGACATTGCAGATAGAAATTGACTATGCTATTAGCTTATCTTGTGTTGGGGTCATGAAGCTCATCTTATGTTGGAAAGACAGAAAGGATGGGGGCTTGTTTTCCAACAGAAATTCTTAGTGTTTGGTTGAATTCTTGAAAATGCTTCAAAAGACATTTTCAGGAGTTCGGTGTTCAGCACGATGTAAAATTAAAAAAAAAAAAAAAAAAAATTCTATTCTTTTACAGGGGAAAAAAATCACCAAAATATACCTACACGGATGAGACAACTAATGAAGGAAAGACGAGTGTGTGAAATGTGTTGAGTGAGACTTATAAAAAAAAGAATACGTTGTGTGAGAATGAGATTAAAGATAAGATGTTAGGGAAATCTGAATAACCTATAAGAATGCGACAAATGGCAAGAAATAAAAATAAAGTATGCAAAACTCTATATACACGGGCACACATATACACATACTCATCCACACATATTCACATACTTACCCACACACATATAAATACCTTGGGTTGTTCACCCTCTGAATAAAACTTTTTCATCATATAAAAAAAAAAAAAAAAAAATTCTGAATATATATATTGACTGCAACACTTTATCCCTTCTAGTGGGGATCAGATTTTAATTTTTATGAACATGAAGACATATTGCTTGTCAGGAATTTGAACCCCCACTTGATATGAGCCAAGATGTAGATAGTGGTGAAGACTCACTTCATGAGAATGTCCCAAATGGTCACCTCTTCTTGGGAGACAGGAATGTTCACTCTTGTCAATTGAACTCGACAATTGGAAGCTTGTGTTTCTCCGCACCTGATCAAGGCTGTACTGCGGAAGGGAGCAATGTGATGTGCAAATCACCCAAATGGGAAAATACCAATGAGGTTTCTGCAACTTCTATTTGAACTCAGTAACTTTTTAATACATGAGAATTTAATATATGGTTGGTTCCATATATGTCTTTTTCATTTAGAAGTTTGACCTCTGTAGATAACAACAGGAGATGGAAGCTGAAAGTCATCATGAGCCCATCATTGGGAGGTGTCCTCCAGGCTTCAAATATGATGAAGAGAGAGATAAATGTGGTGGAAATGAGATTACTAATTTGAATGGAAATGTATGTCTATGTTTTTTTCCCCCATGTTATACATATGTGAACTGTTTTGTGAGTGGTTAGAGTTAGATCTATGTTTCTTGGTTATATAATAAGATTTTGGTGCATCACTCGATTGATTAGATATGTACAATTTAAACCTTCACATAGGGTGAGATTTACTTTTTTATCACTTTCGTTGTTTCCTTTTGGCTTGCCTCTTTATTTGTAATTATTTGTGATATAGATCGTGGACGGAGGCTTAAATGGGCTCAAATACCAATTTTGATTTAGGATCTTAGGAATTCAAAACATTTGATGTCTCTTAACATTTGATTTTTAAGGGTTTGGGTAGGTTTAGGTAATAAAAAGATTGGATATTAAATATTTGTTTTATGGCTGTTTGGTGTAAAACAGTGGATGGAACAAAAAATGAAAGACAAGATGCAACCACACTGTGGTTTTAGAAGACAATTACACCCTCAAAGCTTAAAATAAGCTTTTGAAATTTTATTAAAATCAATCGCACTATGAATGTTATTGACTATGATCAAGCCTTTATATAGGCTGGTGGTAAAATCCTTTCCTGGAAGGACTATGATTCATAAATAACCAATTCCTAGAAAGACGAGTATTACTGATAACAAAGAAAAAGTTCTTAAGAACTTCTAAGCCAAATAGGAAAATGACTGAAACACAAAATAAGACTCATGGGTCTTTGGTATACAGCTAAGGACTGCCCATTCCTGAAATTTGGAAATTACCAATTTTGCCTTATTCTAGTAGAACTTAATTAAGACTGCACCAGAAACTTTGTATTTACTTGATTTATGTAATTTTTATATTTGATTCGTACACCTCTATATACTTCCTGTGTACTTGGGTTTCTCTTTTTTGATATCAATAAATTTTTATTACTTATCAAAAAGACTGCACCAGCAACTTTCTAATCTAAAATACATAATACTAACACTCAATAATAAGTAACCTATCCTATGAAAGGTACCAAGAAAGCCCCACAAAAAATAGACCACAAATCTTGAATCTTATGGTATTTGATCTTGTTTTTCCTTGAACTCTTTTATTGTCCGCATCACTCAGGTTATGCTATTTAAATAGAGGGAGTTCCTTTGATGGGATGCATCTGTTGATGGTTAGGGAATGATTGTTGTGTCAACATCTCACCTTTTTCCTAGTCTCCAAAACCTGAATTTACCTTATGTATGCATACAGTGAGAGAATGCAAGATTTTCTATGGCCTCACCTTTTAACATCTTCTAAACGTTGTCATAAATATTTTGTCTTCCCTCTCCACCGGTCGTCCCCTTCCTTGAGACACACACCCACACACACACAGTCAATGCTTTTAAATAGAGGTAGTTCCTTCAATGAGATGCATCCGTTAATGGATAAGGAATGATTCTTGTGTGAACATCTCACTTTCCCTAGTCTCCAAATTTTGAATAGGCCCATACCGCTGTATGTTTCCAATGAGAGAAATGCAAGAATTTATATTGCCTCTGGACAGAGCGCCTACTTGAGACCAGTGACTGGGACTGGAAGCCAATAACTATAGTTAGTTGTCATAGTGGAAAACTCTTAAAGAGTTGTTTACAAACTAAGGGAGCAGAGGATTTTGATATGTTTTCTTAGAAAGGTAGATAGAGACCTCATAGTATTACCCTTTCTTTAGTGCTCAGAAAGGGCCAAACCAACCAAAAATAAGTTAATAATCTCACTCCCTCAAAGCTTTGTGCCTTTTTTTCCCCTTTCAACAGAGGGAACTTCAAGTTTTTGGGAAAAATTCAGTTGAACTCAATGCCTAACCTCTTACCATATTTTTAACTATGCTGATTAAACTACTGCTTATACCTCCCTCTCTCTTGAAAAAATTGGGAGCTGATGGTGAATGGGAGGAGTGAGGAAAGGTGGTATTTGTTGAAAGTTGAAGCTAATAAAATAACTCTTAATTTTTCTTTAAAAATGGATCAGAACTCTTCAGCCTGTCTCCTCCAACCGTATTGGTAGAGACTGCTACTTTCTAACTAATACTATTTTATATATACTTCTTTACTAATTATGATTATGGGTTTATGAGATATATGCATCACATTAAGGAGATGCTTAGCATTTTCACAGTTTCACTTGAGTCCCCCCACCCCCCTTCCCCACTCTCTTTATTTACTTGTTTGTTCAAGCAAACACTCATTTATGTATTTATTTATTTTTTTCCATCAATTTTGTTTACTTTAAAAGCTCCTAGAATATACAATTTTTGAATATATTTGTTGTTATCATTTCAGGTATCCTCATCAATTCACGAGTGGTTGGATCCCTCATTCCAGTTGAATGTTCCTTTAGTTGATGTTGACAAGGTATGTTGGTTTTATTGTTGACAAGAATTGTTTTTATGAGGCTTTTTGTTTTTAGTTGCTAATATTAGAGAATTTCTTTGGTCTCATTCCTTTATAATTTTATTTCTACATCATAACATGATTTAGCGTACTCATTCTATTTGTTGCTATGTTGCTTTTGTGCCATATTCATAAGTCTATGATTTAAAATATGCATGGCGGCATTCTCACTTTCAACAGTTATTTAGAAATATATTATAGAACAATTTGGAAAAAAATAAGATGGATGTGCAAGTAAATAAAGGAATGTATTTCCAGAAGAAAACAATAAAGAAATAATATTTAATAATTCAGGACTTCAGGAGTATGGTGGTATCATGTTCAATAGCTTAAAGAGAATGTGCAAGATGAGTTTTAAAATATGTGGGATTAAGGTCAAAGGAGTGAGATATTTGAGAAAAGGTTTAGGGCTACATTAGTGAGTCTCTCATCTTTGCACATATTTTTATTAGGCTTTTTATTGCATGATTACGAGAATACCCTTAGGCTAATGTTAAATAACATGCTATTATAAAAAATAACAAGTAAGATTTTTAGCTTGATTTTCACATCTCGGAAGCAGTTAGAGCCATGTCTTGATACTCAACTTTTGCACTAAAATGAGCAATAACATTTTTCTTTTTATTGCAAAAAAGTAATTAGTACAATAGCCAAAGGTGGACCATCATCAGAATCACTACTAGCCCAGTTGTCACCCTAAAACTTGTCACAGATAGAGAAGTAGAAATAGTCCTTGTCCAACAGCGCCTTTTAGGTAACACAATAGTGAGGGCATGCATATACTGGCTAACCACACCAATTGTATGAGTAATATTGGGACAAGCAAGATAAGGTAAATCAACTTCTCAGCTAGTCGTTGATAGAGATTGAGATTAGAGAACATATCACCTTGCTAACCATCAAGTTTAATAGTAGAGTCCAAAGGAGTATCAACGGTTGAGCACTTGAGAGACCAATCTTATAAAGAAGATCAAGAATGTATTTCCAATCTCAAGAAAACGATGAGTGGCGAGATCCTTGTTGAATTGTTGTCTTCAATATCTTTTAAAACATCAATACCTTTGGAGTCATTTCCAAAGATAATAATATCTTCTGCAAATAACCAAGACAAGCAAGTGGCAAACGATGAACAAAGGCAAAATGATTGAAAATAATAACTTCATTGACTTGCCATTGGAAGGGAGTGCTTACACGTGGTTTAGGGATTCAGACATTCCTTCTAAGTTCAGCAGTCTAGGATTGACAGAAATCTGGTTTCAGAAGGTTGGGAGGATCATTATCTGGATGTAACCCATAGATCTCTACCCCATGTGGTGTCTGATCATTGTCCTCTTTTTGTAGAAGTAGGTGGTATGTCTAGGGGGAAATTTTCATTTAAATTTTAAAATATGTGGCCGAAGGTGGAGGGTTTTGGGGAGAAAGTTCAATAGTGATCGAATGTATGTCATTTCTTGGGTCCTCCCAGTTTTGTTCTAGCTTGCAAGCTAAAAGCCCTTAAAGAGGACTTAAAGCAGTGGAATAAGCAGGAATTGGGGATGTGTCATTTGGGAAAAAAAAAGAAGCTTGTTGACTGAGCTGTTGGGCTTGGATTTGAGAGATGGGGAGCAAGCTTTGACCCACGTTGAGAAAACTTGTAAAACTGCGATCAAGCCGGAGATTGATTAGTTAGCATCTTTGGAGATCTCTTGGAGACAAAAAGAAAGAGCACTATGGTTAAAGGAGGGGAGAATAAATTAATAACACTCGTTTCTCTCATAGACTTGCTAGTTTGGAGGTAGATGGTGTTTTTTATAAGGGTGAGTCAGATATTTGGGATCATGCGGTGGAGTTTTACAAGAAATTATATCAGGAGACCGAATCTTGGCGGCCTATTGTTGATGGCCTAGACTTTGCTTGTCTAGATGAGACTGAGAGTTTGTTGCTTGAGAGGGAGTTTGATAAGGATAAGACCATTGCAGTGTTAAGGGAGTCGAATGGTGATAAGGTGCTTGGGCTGAATGGTTTCACTGTGGCTTTCTCTCAAAAGTCTTGAAGTATGCTTGAAGATGTGATGGCTTATTTTGCAGATTTTCATAGACATTGTGTCTTTGAAAAGTCTCTTAATGCCACTTTTCTTTCTTTAATTCCTAAGAAAGATAATGTAGTTAATATCAAGGACTTTTGTCCTATTAGTCTTGTGGGGGGTTTATATATTGTAATAGGTTTTGGCTAATAGACTTTGTTGTATTCTGGATAAACTCATATTTGATTCCCGGAATTCTTTTGTTGGAAGTAGCCAGATTCTGGATTATGTTCTCTGTTAAAGACGAGAATAAATAATATAAAGTAGCAGAAGCAAGAAAGAGAGTAGAACACAAGGGATTATGTGGTTCAGCCAACGGCCTACATCCACAAAATAAATCCCTAGTGGCTACATCTTTACTATATACTCTAGTCATACTCCAGTCATCTATTATAGTGAACCTTAACAGGGTATATATAGACTAGAAGTTAGGGTTAGCCCAATATGGGCTTACAACATAATTGGGCCTATTGGGCCATTGCATCAACATAAACCCAATACTTTAACACTCTCCCTCAAGCTGGAGCATGTAGTCATTTAGGTCCAACTTGTAACACACAACTGCCAACTTGCTTGAAGAAGCTAAATATGATGTGAACTGGCCAAACTTGAGGGAACTGGCCAAAATTGATGCTGAATTGACCAAAAAAAGAGATGAACAGGCTGAAGTTCTTTTTTTTTTTTTTTGATAGGTAGTCAGAGAACTAATATTAATGAGAAAAGAATGAATAGTACAAGATGTTCATGATGATGAACAGTAGGAAAGAAAAGGAAAAAAAACAGCAAACCAAAAACAGGGGACTCAAAAAGATAATCTAAGGGAAAACATAATCTCTGAAAGAGACGAAGAATCGGTAAAACCCCAGTAATGAGACCACTCAAAAAGGCTATGATGGCATAAAACCTTTAATTCATCCAACGTCTTCTCCATGTTCTCAAAGAAGCGACAATTCCGTTCCAACCAAACAATCCACATTAAACACTCTGGAATCAAATTCCAAATATTTGAGTTATGCTTTCCAAGCCACTGATGCCAACAAGATAACAACCCCGCCACTGATCCTAGCATAACCCAGTGAATACCAAAAGCCTGAAGCATAAAAGTCCGTAAGGTATGTGAAACAGGACAATGAAGAAGAAGATGGTCTACTGACTCCCCATCACAACAACACATACAACACCGATTTACCAAAGGGCAACTCCTAATCATGAGATTATCCAACGTGAGAATCCAAGCGTGAGCGGCTATCCACAAGAAGAAAGCCACTCGCTTAGGAATCTTTGGTTTCCAAACACCCTTCCAAGGAAACAAAAAATTCAGAGAACCTTGAATTGCTTGGTAATAAGAGCGGGTGTCAAACTTACCATCACTTTTGAGCCGCCAACAAAGAGTATCCCTCTGATCACCCTAAGGAATACGAGGTTGGATAAAATGAAGAAGAGAAAAAGAAGCAACTAGCTCCCATTCTTCAAAAGCTCTAAAAAAACTTAAATTCCACACTCTAGTAGTACCTCCTTCCGGAAGCCACAAAACCTCAGATATGCACGCATCCTTGGCATCTGAACACACATAGAGCTCAGGATAGAGATCTGTTATGGTATTATCCCCAAGCCACTTATCATGCCAGAAGCGGATGCGAGTGCCTTTACCCACTACAAAAGATAGATGCTTAGAAAAACTCTCCCACCCTTAATGAATGCTTCTCCAAAGGCCACAACCATGGGTCCTTCTACACACTTTCATACACCACCCCCCTTGACCCTCACCATATTTTGTGGAGATTACTTTCCACTAGAGATGGGTAACTTATTGCAAAGAAAAGGAATAGTACAATATGTTCATGATGATGAACAGTAGGAAAGAAAAGGAAAAAAACAGCAAACCAAAAAGAAGGGACTCAGAAAAATAATCTAAGGGAAAACATAATCTTTGAAAGAGACGAAGAATTAGTAAAACCCCAGCAATGAGACTACTCAAAAAAGCTACGCGGCATAAAACCTTTAACTTATCCAACGTCTTCTCCATGTTCTCAAAGGAGCGACGATTCCGTTCCAACCAAACAATCCACATTAAACACCCTGGAATCAAATTCCAAATATTCGAGTTATGCTTTCCAAGCCACTGATGCTAACAAGATAACAACCCCGCCACCGATCCTGGCATAACCCAGTGAATACCAAAAGCCTGAAGCATAAGAGTCCATAAGGTATGTGAAACAGGACAATAAGGAAGAAGATGATCCACCGACTCCCCATCACAACAACACATACAACACCGATTTACCAAAGGGCGACCCCTAATCATGAGATTATCCAACATGAGAATCCGAGCATGAGCAGCTGTCCACAAGAAGAAAGCCACTCGCTTAGGAATCTTTGGTTTCTAGACACCCTTCCAAGGAAACAAAAAATTCAGAGAACCCTGAATTGCTTGGTAATAAGAGCGGGTGTCAAACTTACCGTCACTTTTGAGCCACCAACAAAGAGTATTCCTCCGATTGCCCCGAGGAATACGAGGTTGGATAAAATGAAGAAGAGAAAAAGAAGCTGCTAGCTCCCAATCTTCAAAAGCTCTAAAAAACCTTAAATTCCACACTCTAGTAGTATCTCCTTTTGGAAGCCACAAAACCTCAGATATGCACGCATCCTTGGCATCCGAACACACATAGAGCTCAGGGTAGAGATTTGTTAGGGTATTATCCCCAATCCATCTATCATGCCAGAAGCGAATGCGAGTGCCTTCACTCACTACAAAAGACATGCTTAGAAAAACTCTCCCACCCTTCATGAATGCTTCTCCAAAGGCCACAACCATGGGTCCTTCTACACACTTTCATACACCACCCCCTTTGACCCTTACCATATTTTGTGGAGATTACTCTCCGCCAGAGATGGGTAACTTATTGCCCATAACGCCACAGCCATTTCCCTAATAGAGCTTGATTAAACAACGCCACACTTCTTATCCCCAACCCACCCAATTTAACAGATAAACACACATTTTCCCAAGCCACCAAAGGATATTTGAGACTCCCCTCAGAAGACCCCCAAAGAAAATTCCTCTGAATCTTTTCTATTCTAGTAGCCACAACTTTCGGAATAGTGAAGAGAGATAAAAAGTACGTAGGAAGACTTGATAGAGTGCTTTTTAGTAATGTGAGTCTACCACCCTTAGATAAGTAGAGAAGATTCTACCCTGATAGTTTCTTCTCCATCTTCTCCAAAATAGGATTCCAAATCGAAACAGTCTTAAAAGAAGTTCCCAAAGACATCTTCAAGTATTTCATAGGCAAACTCCCCACTCTACATTGAAGAATACTAGCCAACGCAACTATATTATTCACCTCCCCAACAGGAACAATCTCACTTTTCCCAACATTGACCTTCAATCCCGTAAAAGCTTGAAAACAAGGCATCGCCAACCTTATGGACAGCTGATCCCTAGAGGCATCACAAAATAAGATAGTGTCGTTCGTAAACAACAAATGGGAAATTTGCACACCAACAGAATTCGCTGCTCTCACATGAAACCCCTGAATAAGGTTATTCTCCTTTGTTTTCGTCAAAATTCTGCTTAAAGTAGGGATAAAGGGTCTTCTTGTCTCAACCCACTGGAGCTTTCAAAAAAACCTTCAGAGGATCCATTTACCAGGACTGAAAAATAGGCAGAAGTAACACAAGCCTTAATCCACCCCCTCTATTTCAACCCAAACCCCATCCGGTCCAACAGATAAAACAAGGTCTCCTAGTTTACATGGTCATATGCTTTTTCAATATCAAGCTTGCAAACCACACCCAGTAACCGACTCTTCAACCTACTATCCAGACACTCATTTGCAATGAGCACTGAATCCAGAATTTGCCTACCACCAACAAACAAATTTTGAGTCTTAGAGATGAGTTTATTCAAAACCGCCCTCAACCTGTTAGCCAATACCTTGGATAGCAACTTGTACACACTACCCACTAAACTGATAGGGCGGAAATCCTTAATGTTAATAGCATTACTCTTCTTAGGAATTAAAGTGAGAAACGAAGCATTCAAAGACCGTTCAAACACAGAGTGCCGATGAAAATAATCAAAGAAATCCATGACATCTTTTTCCACTCCACTCTAACAATTGTGAAAGAAAGCTATGGTGAACCCATTAGGACCAAGGGCTTTATCCCCCTCCATCTCCCTTAAGACGTGTAATACTTCCTCCTTTGTGAACTCCTTCTTTAAGGTCAACCTCTTCTCCTCTTCAATGCAAGCAAAGTCTAATCCATCCATAGTAAGGCGCCCTAATTCAGTTTCCTCATGCAGCCTCTGATAGAAGAGAACTAACTGAGAGCGCACATCCGACTCATCCTCATAAAGAACACCATCCGGCTCAATCCTCTTAATATGATTAGCATTTCTATGAGAGTTTGCTAATCTATGAAAGAAGCAAGTATTATTATCTTCCTCCTTCACATACAAAGCTTGAGATTTTTGTCTCCAAGAAATTACCTCAAGAGAAGCCAATTGTTCTATGTCACCTTTGAGTTGAATACGACGAATTTGATCCTCAGTTCAGTCAGCAAGTTTTTCTTTCTAAAAGCCAAGTCACCAAACTCCTCCCTGTTCCACTCTTTTAAATCTGCTTTCAAAGCCTTCAATTTTTGAGCCAAAATAAAACCTAGTAAACCCACAAAACTGTACCCATTCCATCATTGTTGAACTCTGTCAACAAAACCCTCAACTTTTAACTACATATTTTCAAATTTAAAGGCACTACGACCAATTCGAACAGCACCAGCTTCCAACAAAAGAGGGCAGTGGTCAGAAATAACATGAGGAAACGCCCTTTGGGAAACATTCTCGAAATGATCCACCCAATCTAGGGAAACCAAGGCCCTGTCAATTCTAGACAGAGGGAAGGCCAGAATCTCTGAACCAAGTGAAGGAAGCACCCTCTGAAGGTAAATCCACTAAAGAATTACTCTCTATAAAGTCTGAAAATGCAAACATAGTAGGGCTAAACGACTCACAGCCAAGCCTTTCACTTGGGAACCTAATGATATTGAAATCACCTACTAAGCACCATGCCATGGGCTATCTGACACGCAACTGTGACAGCTCCTCCCACAAAGTAACCTGCTGACCATCCTCATTGGGACCATACACACCTATACAAGCCCAAACAAAGTCATCCACCACTCCTCTCAATAAGACACTGATAGAAAACTGTCCAGCAATAACGTCCAATTTCTCAAAAACCCTCTTATCCCAATCAGCAAGACCCCTCCCGAAGTCTGCACAGCATCCAAAACAGCCCAATCAATTAAAGGACTACCTCACAAACTCCGAACAAAAGCAGCATCAATAGAAGATACTTTCGTTTCTTGAAAACATACAATATCACACTTCCATTTTATAGGGGTTAGGTTATCCTTATCATGGGTAAGTGACAACCAAAACCTATACCCAAAAAAGCAAAATCACTAAAAAAATCTGGATAAGGAAGAGCCAAAACTTGCACCCAAACAATCCTTATGCACCAAAACAAATTTTATCCCTATCTAGGATTAAGTTATCCTTATCCTGGAAAGGGAATAACTCACACTATGAACCAAACAGGGGTATTCCCTGTCAACTCTGACCAACAACCATGTCAACTTCAACCAACAACCAGGGTATTCCCTGTCAACTTTGACCAACAACCATGTCAACTTCAACCAACAACCATATCAGTGGCCTCAGAACTCGCTGGCAACCAACTACTCCAGCAACTATTACCAACAACTCCGGCAACAACAATTACCAAGAAAACCACCCAAGACCCACTGAAAACTACCTAGAGATTGAGGCAAAGTCACCAGGATTTTCAGCGAGCAATCTCCATGACTGGAGAGCCACTGGGAAGTGCTGAAACCCACTGGGGAGAACCGGATATGCCAAGAACAGGCCAAAAACAACAACCAAACAAGAAAAGGGCCACCAAGAAGCGTCGAGAACACCAAAAACAACCAAAATTGATGGAGGATGGTTGATAACCACCACTAATCCGCCGAGAACAATAAAAACAAAGGCCAACCACTGAGATCTACCAAGCTGGGTTGTGGTCAGATCTGAATCTCGGGTCAGATCTATATCTATCGATTGGATCCACAACACCAACAACAACAGCAACGAAAGCCACCGGTGACAACCACTAGCGACGGCAACGAGATAACAAGAACAACCAACCTGCCAAGAACAGCCAACCTGCCAAGAACAACCAACAACTACTGAGAACAACCAACAAACTTAGACTTGAAGATTGCATTAGCAAACAACAATTGACAACCATTGGCTCTAATACTATGTTGATGACAAGAATAAAATAATATAGGAAGTGGAAGCAAGAAAGAGAGAAAAACATAAGGGATTACATGGTTTGGCCAACAGTCTACATCCATAGAATAAAGCCCTAGTGGCTACTTCTTTATTGTATACTCATGTCATCTATTATAGTGAACCCTAAACAGGGTATATATAAAGACTAGAAGTTGGGGTTAGCCTAATATGCCATATGGGCTTACAACTTAACTGGGCTTCTTGGGCCATTACATCAACATAAACCCAATACTTTACATTCTCATTGCAAACAAATGCGTGAATAGTAGAATCAAGAGTCATATCCCAGGTGTGATTGTCAAGCTGGATGTTGAGAAGGTTTATGATCATGTGAATTGGGACTCTTTGTTTTACCTAATGCAAGGATGGGTATTGGGGAGAAATGGAGGATGTGGATGAAGGATTATATCTCGACAGTTCGCTTTTTAGTTCTATTTAGTGGTTCTCTAGCAAAGTTTTTTTGGTAATTCTAGGGGGCTTCATCAAAGGGATGCTTTGTCTCGAATCTTATTTCTTTTGGTGAAGGAGGTGTTAAGTAGGATATTGAAGAGAACAGAGGAGAGAGGAATTATTTGTGGTTTCCAAGCAGGACTCAATGCGCCTGTGGGGTTGAGCATCTCATGTCTTTTTGGATGCTATTTTATTTTGTGATTCATTCAAGGAGCAACTTCTGTACATAAGGATGGTGCTGATTTACTTTGAATTTGTCTTCAAGTCAATGTTGGAAAAAGGGGGATTGTCCTTGTAGTTGAGGTGGGCAATTTGAATGTTGTAGCTAATATTTCATGTTGTAAGATTGGTAGTTTGCCTATGAACTATTTAGGTATGCCTTTGAGGGCTCCTTGCATGGCTATTTCGATTTGGAATTCTATTATAGAGTAGATGGAGATGAAACTATCGAGTTGGAAACGCTTATATTTGTTGACGAGTGGTAGACTTATTTTGTTAAAAAAGAGCTTTATCAAGCCTTCTGACCTATTATTTCTCTTTGTTCACTATTCCTAAGTCTGTGGTAGATAGACTAGAAAGGATTCACAGGAATTTCTATGGGGGCTTTTAGGGGAAGAATTCAAATACCCTCTCATGGTATGGAGTAAGATTTGCTCTCCTTTTGAAGCAAGTGGTTTGGGGAATTGGAGGGTTGGGCTTTTTAATCAAGCTTACTAGGAAAGTGGTTGTGGCGCTTTGGGCATGAAGTTAATCTGGTAATTACTTCCAACTATGGTGAAGATAGAGGGGGTTGGAGTACTAGAGTGGTTAGAGAGACTTGGGTGTGGGTTGTGGAGGAGTATTAGAGCAGGTGGTCATTGGTGGTGAGTGTTTCTTCAAGTATGTGTTTTGTGAGGTAGGTGAGGGCAATCATATTCAATTTTGGTATGATCCTTGATGTGGGTACCTCCCCCTGAAGGATCTTTATCTTGATTTGTTTGCGTGCTCTAGCTGGAATTTACAGTTCCAAAGAGCTTTCCATGATTGTGAGTTAGAGGACATGCTTACTTTCTTCAAGCTTATTTATTCTAAGTGGCCAAGTGGGGTGGGAGTTGATGGATTGTCTTGGAGTTTGACTAGGAGTGGTACTTTTGATGTATGCACCTTTTATAACTGTCTCTGTGGTTCTCTCATCATATCTGTCCCTTGGAGGAGCATTTGTCATTTAAAGGTCCCTATAAGGGTTTTGTTCTTTTTATACGCAGCTGCTTGGGGGCAGGTTCTTACTATCAATAACCTTGTTAGGGGTCTCTTCCTAGTTAGTTGGTGTTGCATGTGTCGTTTTGGGGAAATGGTGGACCATCTTTTGCTTGATTGCAAGTTCGTTCATGCGCTGTGTAGTGAAGTTTTTTGTATATTTGGGATCCAATGGGTGATGCTAGAAAAGGTTGCATCTCTTTTTTTTGGATGGCAGAATTGGTTGGGTGATGTTTGGAATTTGGTTCCATCATGTTTGATGTGGTTAGTTTGGCAAGAATGTAATGGTCACATTTTTGAGGATGTTGTGAAACCTATAGATCATTTGAAGTCCCTCCTAATCTTGACTTTGTTTGATTGGTCTTAGATTCGGGGTTTTACGCATCGTACTTCCATTTCTAAGTTTCAACATTCCTTTAGTATTTCAATTTGATTTGCTTGTAATTGCTTCTAGTACTTTTTGTTCATCATCATGAACATAGAGTACTTTTATTAATAAAATCTTCAATTACTTATAAAAAAATAAATTGATCCATGTACACTTCCTCCAAAAGCTATCCCTGAAGGAAGGCCAAAGGCATTCTTTATATCAAGTTGAATATAGAGATCAAGAATGACTAACCACAACACTAGGAGGATCTTGTCAAAATTGAGACGTGCAAAATCTCCAGTCAATCAAACCCATATGTTTCTGTATACCTTTTGGCAACCAACCACCCCTCAAGTTGCTCTAGGGGGAAAAAAACCATCGAGATGGTACTTAATAGTGTACACCTAATGACAACCCACTGTTTGCTTTCCAAAGGAAAGAACAATGAGCTCCCAGGCCCAATTCTGGTGAAGAGCACTCATTTCTTCACCCATAGCATGCTTCCAGCTAGATGAAGACAATACTTATAAGATTAGGGAATAAAGATGGAAGAGATAGTATATGCAAAAGAATGCAATTGTGGTGAAGCATGATTATAGGACCAAAAAAGAGAGCAATAGGGTTGAGTACAAGTATGTTTACCTCATTATAAAGCAATAGGCAAACCATCAGTGTTGTAAAGAAATGAGGAAGGAGTGAGAATCTTAGACAGAGTTGTTGTATTGGGTCTATAAGAAGCAACGTGCCTATCTTAAGATTGTTGATAAATTTGCAAAGGAAGATTAAGTTGGGAAGCTAGAGGTACTAAAGGAGAGGGCTTAGATATCAACTAGGATGAAATCAGAAAAGAAACTTTGACTATGTGAGGAAATGATTGAAGTTGACTGAAAAAAGATAACATCAGCACTCACAAAGTTTGTGAGACTAAAGACTATAACAATGATAGCACTTTTGAGTACAAGAGTACTAAAAATAAAACACATTTCAGAGCCTGAGGAGATAATTTATCCTAACCAAGATCAAGGACATGAATGAAGGTAACACAAAGGGAAAAGGATGATGATCCAGATATAATAGAGAAAGTGGATACTTATGATGCAGGATAGTAGAGGTCATGCGATTAATTAAATTGCATGTGGTGAGAGTATCATCACCCGAAAAGTGTTTTTGTACATACATAGAGCAACAAGGTGTGAGCAACATCTAACAAATGTAAATTCTTTTTTTTTTTTTTTTTTTGATAAGTAACATACAAATTTTATTAAAAAGAACACAGCCTAGTATATAGGAAATGTACTAAAGAGGCAAAAATATCAAGAAACCAAATTACAATGATCAAGCAAAACAGGAAGGGAAAGACAAGAAAAAGATGGTAAAACTAAACACCATTCGAGAAGAGTAAAAAATAAAAAAGACTTAAACTCAAGAATGGACCGTTCGCATCCCTCAAAACTTCTAGTATTCCTTTCCCACTAGATACACCACATCAAACAGTGCGGCACAATCCTCCATATAGCTATATTGCGATGTCGCTTGAAATTGCATGATCAAGAATCCAACAAATCCACTACCCTTTACGGCATCACCCAACAAATACCAAACAAGCGAAAGACCATACTCCACATCTCATATGCTATAGGACAGTGAAGGAGGAGATGATCTATAGATTCTCCACACCTTTTCACATATAACACCACTCAAGAACAACAAAATGCCTCTTTTGAAGATTATCCGTAGTTAGAATCTTGCCTAAAGCAACAGTCCAAGAGAAAAAAGCTACCTAAGGAGGAACCTTCGATTGCCACACCATTTTCCATGGGAAAGAAATGATAGTAGAAAGGGGATAGAGAATGATAATACCCACTCACCTCAAAACCTAAACTGCTGGCTGGCTTCCAATAAAGTTTGTTAGAACCAACACCCTGCACCTTTGTGGAATAGATCAAAACCATAAATGAATCTAAAGACTGTAGCTCTTGATCATTCACTAAATGACGAAACTGTAAGTCCTAAAATATTCTCCCATTTGCGTAACGCATAGCCTCAAAGACCGAAGCATCCCTTGTCCTACTAATATTTTATAAATCTGAAAATGCCTCCTTAAAAGGATGATCCCTACACCACGCATCATCCCAAAACTTCACTCTAGTACCATCACCCAAATCATACCGAAGGAATTTGGAAAAATTCAACCAGCCACTTCTAATGAACTTCCACATACAAACACCATATGCCCCAGACACAAATTTTGTACACCCACTCATTCCCATATTTCGCCCCAATGACCTTTCTCCAAAGGGCATCATTCTCCAAACCATAACGCCACAACCATTTGCCTAATAAGGTAGAATTAAACCTTCTTAAGCACCGAATGCCTAACCCTCCATTCTTCACTGGCCTACATACCTTAGACCAACTTACTAAATGAAGTTTACGTTCGTCACCAATACTAGTCCAAAGAAAATCTCTTTGTAATTTCTCCATCTGCTTAGCCACCTTAGCTAGAATAGGGAGAAGAGAATGAAAATAAGTAGGCAAACTAGAAAGAGTACTATTAATAAGGGTAACCTTACCTCCCTTAGATAAATACAACCTCTTCCACCCGGCTAGCCTTTGCTCCGTCTTCTCCAAAATAGGATTTCAAATCGTCTTATCTTAAAAGGTAGCACCCAATGGAAGACCTAAATATTTCAGCAGAAGAGCAGACTCCCTACAACCCAAAATCTCCACTAACTCATGTAGATTAGGCACATCCCTAATTGGAACCAATTCAGACTTTCCTAGATTAATTTTTAACCCTAACACCTCCTCAAATTTGGAGAGAATCCCACGCAGAGCTATTATATGATTGATGTTAGCATCATAGAAAACAAGGGTATCATCCGCAAACAACAAATGAGACACTGTCATCAAGGAACCAGTCGCATTCCTAATTGTGAAACCTGAAAACCGTTCTGCTATAGTAGTTGCAACCAACATATGGCTTAAGGCCTCCATGACAATATCAAAGAGAAAAGGGGATAAGGATTACCTTGCCGAATTCCTCTAGAACTCCCAAAAAATTCAGATGGGGAGCCATTGATCAAAATGGAGAATTTAACAGTTGATATACAACACCTAATCCACCGTCTCCACTTTTCAGAAAATCCACACCGCTGTAATAAAAACATGAGAAACTCCCAATTCACATAGTCGTACGCTTTCTCAATATCTTGTTTGCACAACACCCCCGAAACCCCTGCCTTCAATCTACTGTCTAGCAAATGTAAATTCTTAAATTCTTGCACTCAGCAACACCATTTTTTTGAGAGGCGTGAGCACATCCAGCTTGATGCATAATACGATCTACAATAAAAAGAATTCATCACAACTCTGCATATCTGATGCATCATCAATGTGTAGAACCTTAATGTGCTTATTAAATTGAACAAAAATTGCTTTATTGAATTTAGAAACAATTAGGTAATTCATACCTTTCATAAAAAGCAACAATGCATGTTATATTACCGATTATTCAAAAAACTTAAGCTGTTAATAAATAGTGAATTTAATCATTTAACCATAATTTTAATACTTCCCTCATGTGTGGGTCTCAACTCCACTTTATTAACTGGGGTCAAACACGTGGGATTTTTAACATTTTAAATGGGAGGTAAAGCCAAAGATCAAACTCAAGATCTTCTACTTTTATACCATGTTAAATTACTGATTGTCCCAAAAACTTAAGCTGTTAAGAAATTTTAATTTAATCATTTGAGAATACTCATTAACCAAAAAAAAAAAAAAAATCCACTCAAATTAGGAGTGCAAGGACGCTTTATGTCTCTATGGGTTACATCAAATAACTTAGATTGACAACTATGAATGTTACTTGAGAAGGTACTATGGATACTTCACATTCTAGACTATAGGGATGACAGACGGGAGTTTCGCCAAAGACATGGTAGCTCTCAATGTGGAGAAGGTGAGAGAGAGAGCCATCAGGATCAAATAATAGAGTCTGTCCTTCTCATGTCCTAAACCAATCATCTTATTCGTTTGAAGGTCCCAAAAGACATATGAAGTGGGATCAAAGGTTATAGAATGATGCAAATTCTTATTCAATTGACTAACAGAATGCAATTAAATGGAAAATCATGAATATAAAGACTAGATGGTAAAGATGATGACTTAGTGGGATGAAGAACACCATTCCCATGGATAGGTTGAGAAGAACAGTTAGCTAAAATGATAAAGTGTTTAATAGGAATCAAATTAAAAAAAAAAAAGATGATCAAATATTTTTCTCAGCACCAGAATCAAGGACCCATGATGGGGATGAATTGGCCACATGCAACATTACCTAAATTATCTAATATAAGAGAAGAATACGGAAATGCAGTGCGCAATTGTTGAACAAGGACGAGCTGTGTGCAATTCAAGCTGTTGAGCTTCAATATATATTATCAATCCAACAAATAGAGCTGAAAACATACTTAAGAGCAATTTGACTTCAATAGGTACAAAAATGAGCAGCTATGAGTTAATGTTAGTAACACATTAGAGAAGGTTACTAGATGTATTGACATCTTTCTTCTTCTTTTTCAGGTTCGTTGTATAATAAGGAATATAGTTAGAGACTGGGCAGCAGAGGTACTGCTAGATTTTTTGTTGATTTTGGGGTTCAATGTTATCGTATAAGAATTTTGATCCAAAGTATATATGTCCTACTGTAATTATTTTTAATACAGGGACAGAAAGAACGTGACCAGTGCTACAAACCTATTCTTGAGGAGCTTGATGTCCTATTCCCAAATCGTGAAACAAGCAGGTAACTAAATTTCTTCTTGTTGCTTTGACTACATTCAAAGTAGTTTCTTACTGCATCTTGAAATTGTTTATTCTAATGATCAATTTGTCATTTCTAATTTGGATCATTTGGATGGTTCCTGTGTTTTGTTCAAAAAGTGTACTTTGTACTAAGAAAAAAAATGTTTAACAGCCCTCCTTCCTGTTTGGTTCCTGGTGCTGGACTTGGCCGGTTGGCTTTGGAGATTTCATGTCTAGGTAATATACATAATTGAAGATAGTTACACTTCTAATTTCAAATGTATTTTATTTACTGCCTAATATTTCTCATATCATAAACAGGTTTTATAAGCCAAGGAAATGAGTTCTCATACTACATGATGATATGCTCAAGTTTTATTCTTAATCAGTGAGAATTCGTTACAAATTCTTTCTAATCTTAATCTTATGCACCTTCCAACCTTGGTGAATTATTTATTTATTTTTAACGGGAGAATTAAACATTGTGACACCTTTTTCCCCCAGTTTTCTTGTTCATTTTCTGTATTAAAATCTTTTTTAATTGGGTTGCTTAATCTATTAGTACACAAACTGCTGGAGATTGGACTATATATCCGTGGATCCACAGCAATTGTAATTCACTTTCAGATAATGACCAACTTCGACCTGTTTCAATACCTGATATTCATCCAGCTAGGTATTCATACTACTTTTTATGCCAATTCCTTTTTTTCCTTTTAAACCTTTGCAAGTATTATGATTTTCTTATTGTCTCTGAACACCAATGTGAATTTTCCCCATAATCTGATAATTTTTTATGCCAAGTTTGCTTAAACAAAAGCAAGTGCTATGTCAGTCTTTACAAGTTTGGGAACTTATTTACTGGTCTATAAAACAAGAATAAGAAGAGATGTTCTGAATTAGCCTCATAATATTATGTTTCTAATTCCATATTGTTAGGCATTGTTCCTTGTAAATGTTGTCCATCTTATGTGTTTAAGGGATGAGAATTTCGGATATGAAGGTGTTTCTAAGGGTTCTTGATGGTGCAAATATAAAGGTTGGTGTTTAGGGATTGCTAGGGTTGAATGGAGATGAGTTTAGGGTTTAGGATTTGCATTGAATGGGTTTAGACTTTTTCAAGAGTCACCTTTTCCATGATGTGAAAACTTATAAAAAATCTCTCCTACAGAAAGAAAGATAAGAGAGAAACTTATACCGGGCAACCACTTGGGATGTGTTCATGTACATAGAGAGAGGGGTGTTTGGGATTTGAGGTGCAGAGATGCACAAGGCAAAAACTTAATTATTATTCAACAAGATAGCAATGAGGGATTATATGGATCTATTTATCCAACTCATCCTTTCATGTTGGATTGCTTTAGTTCATTAGAATTTGTGTTAGATGAATTCTAACTAGTTTTAATCAACTTATAACAATTTGGCACTCTTTATAGCTCTGAAAAATCAAATTCTGACCTAGAGAAGTTAGAGAAATCCTAAGTGAAGTCTAATATTTTAATTTTACTATTATACTATTAGATAATTGGGGCACTTGTTTTTTGTTGCACTATTGTTTTGTTTGATGTAAGTTATGAAAAAAAAAATGTTTTGTATTGACGTGAAGTGTCCCATGTAGCTACAATATCCATGCGCATTCTTTATATATAATAATTTTATTGAGAAGATTAATACTTAAGCGCACAGGATGTATACACAAGCTTTCCTAAAAAGTTGCACGCAAAAATTAGGCTATTAAATAAAGAGAGCCTGGAAATTCTACAAGTGAACGTTCAGCACTACTTATTTTTAATTTTTTAAATTATGTTCCGACTTTCCATCAATGCAGTGCAGGAATAACTGAAGGCTTTTCAATGTGCGGTGGTGACTTTGTTGAAGTTTACAGTGATCCAAGCCAAATGGGTAAGAGATACTATGACTTCATTGTATTACATGAGATTATTGTTCAAAAATGATTGGTTTTAACTGCTAAGATCTTGAATTAACATTGGATAAGTGCTACCAAAGCAAGTCAGTTGGGGTAGATCACTGAGGAGCCTTAGCTGGAATTTTCTATTTACTTCTGTTTATACTAATTAATTTAATTTTCAGTTATTCAATAATTATTTGGATTGAAGGGATGGATGAACTTATGTTCGACTTGTAAATTGGCCAATAGTTTTGTGTATTTTCATGTGGGTGGATTGGGGATTAGAAAGTTATTTGTTTTTAACTAAGCTTTACTTGGCAAATGGTTGGGTAAATATGTTCCACAGAGAGAGATCTGTACCTGTAGTACTCTCTTATGGAGCAAATTTTGTGGCATGCAGGGTCTTGGGATGCAGTTGTGACATGTTTCTTTATTGATACGGCTCACAATATCATTGAATATATTGAAATCATATCAAGGATACTTAAAGATGGGGGAGTAAGTTCCTCAATTTGTATTTCATAGATTTATTTATTTATTTATTTATTTATTTATTTTCTCAATGTCTTGATTAATTGGGGTTACAGGTTTGGATAAATTTGGGTCCCCTACTATATCACTTTGCGGATATGTATGGACAAGAAGATGTAAGCTTTTCCCTATGCTACTACTACTATTATTATTATTATTATTGTTGTTGTTGTTGTTGTTGTTGTTGTTCCACATGCTCTAATAGATGAAATAAGTGTAGAGTAAGTTGTTATCATTATTATTGCTTTTAGGAAATGTCCATTGAACCGAGTTTGGAAGATGTGAAGAGCATAGCATTGAATTATGGATTTCAGATTGAGGTAGTGACAGTATCTTGGCCCATATATATTCTGTTCCCTTTTGTCTGTGTCAATGAACGTAATTGTATTTGATTTATTTATGGACTGCAGAAGGAGAAGACTGTTGAGACAACATACACTACAAATCCTAAATCAATGATGCAAGTAAGCTTCTTCTCTCTATGTGTCGCAGCATTTCTTACAACCTTATTGGTTTGAGTATCTTACAGTTTGATTTTCTTTGCAGAACCGTTACTATGCTGCTTTTTGGACTATGAGAAAGAAATCAGCAACAGCGAAGGAGGTTTCACTTAATTAATTAATTCTCCGCTGTTACGTGGCTTCAAATTCTCAAGTGCTATAAGATTTACAGCTGGCTTTTCAAGTTTTTTATTTTTATTTTTATTTTTTATCTACTTATTAAAGGTATATATATCATAGTATAATTTTTAATAATTACAAAATGGAGTCAAAAAAGTGTTGGCATGAATGCATCAATTAATATTTTGTTAGGGTAAATTTCACAAACCTCTCCTGAGGTATGTGATAATACCAACTTGGTCCAAAACATTCTAAAACCTACCAATTTAGTCCTCAAAAGACAATTTTGTCCCTAACTCTCTTTCACTTTCTCTATTCTATCACTGATCCTCTCCTTGTCTCTTCTCTGAGTTCTCTCTCTCTAACCGGCAAAACCCACTGCCAAACAAACCCATATCACCCACAGTCGTTAGAAAACCCACCACCCAACAAACTTATATCACCCACACTCACTGCCACCTAGAAAAACCATTGCCTAGCAAACCCATATCACCTACACCCACATCTGGCTAAGAAAACCACCTCCCAACAAATCCATATCACCCACCGGTCCCACACCCACAACCATTAGACTTGAACCACCCAGAGAGTTTTAGCACCATCGTAGCCTTTCTTTTCAATCACCTCCGGCGCCACATAAGCTAGTGTGCCACAGTTTGTGTGTAGCAACCCATCTTGTTTTAAATGCTTAGTGAAAGAGTCTTCTTCGTCTAAAAGCAGGGTTCTCTGGCTTAAGATCTTGGTGCTAGGCTCCATGTCTGTGACAAAATCAATGGCAGTGATGAGTTTTTGGAAATAAACTCTCGTCACTTCTTCTCCAGAGCAGCTCACCTCCACAGACGAGTTCCATGGCGAATTAGGTCTTGAATTTGCTCGCCATAACTTCGTGGAGCCCGACTATGTTTGGAAGTTGTACCATCTTCACACCAAGATTTCTCTCTTGATCTACTCCATCATACCCACTTTACAACCTTCATCACCACGCTCTTCCCTAATTGTAAGTTTTTGGCATGGTGATATGAGTTTGCTGGGCGGTGGCTTTCTAGCAATAAGTTTGTTTGGTGGTGGGTTTTGCTAGTTAGAGCGAGATCAAAGAGAGAGAACTCAGAGATGAGAAAGGGAGAGGAACAGAGACAGAACAGAATAGAGAAAGAGGAAGAAAGTTGAGGACAAAATTGTCTTTTAAGGACCAAATTGGTGGGTTTTAGCATTTTTTGGACCTAGTTGGTATTATCATAAACCTCAGGGAAGATTTGTGAAATTTACCCTTTTATTTATAATTGTAAGAGTTTCTTAGAAAGGGTGCAAAAGTGGACGTAATCAAGGAAGTCAATACCGTACCGGAGGCTGTACCGGTTTGGCCACCGATACGATATATTTCGGATACCGGTCAATACCGGTGTACCGTTTCGGGTTTACCGCTATTTTATATATTTAATATGTATACACACATACCAAATTCAAATTAAGTAAAAAAATTGGATAAATCAAAGGTTAGGTGAAAAAAATGAAATTATTTACAAAATAATTTCATTATTGATTATTTTAGAGACAAAAACTGCCACAATTACAAAAAAAAACACAACATTTTGTGTTTCGGTCCGATACGGCCGGTACGTAGCCGGTATTGCCGGTACACGGTCAGTATTTTTTCCGGTACAAAATAGGAGTATACCAATGCACTAGCCGGTACGGTATGTACCGGCCGGTACCGGTACGGTATGTACCGGCCGGTACCGGTACGGTATCGGCCATACTAGACGTAACACATGAAGCATATGAAGGATGAGTTAAAAAGAAAAGAAAATACAAATAAATTAACGTCCAAATTTTTTTATATATTTAATTTAGAAATTCAAGATTCCGAGGGAAGAATCTTTAGAGGTACATCCAGCATATATATATGCGCATATATATATATATAGATGTGTGTGTGTGTGTGTGTGTGTGTGTGTGTGTGAAGACAATTTCTTGAATTCTTATGATGTTCACACGAAGATCTTTAAAAGCTTACATTTTTCTACAGCATTATTTTAATATGTAATTTTAATTTAGTTTAAATTCTAAATAGTAGGATAAATATACAAAGATATTCATAATAAAATATATAAGGTACATGTTTTTTTTTTTTTTTTTGGTTGAAAGATGGTGATTTGTTGATTCCAAATAATAATAATAATATTGTTGAAATGATCTTTGCACTTCGTTTGTTTCGATGAAACACTATGTAAAAATAGTTTTTCGTGTTTTTAAGTATTCAGTACTAAAAAAAAAATCAAAAGAAAATTATTTTTGATTAATCGAAAATTTTTTATTTATCTTTTGAAATTTTTTTCCACTAAAATGTTTTTGAAAAATAACCTTATATAACTGCACGTTAAATAAGAGAAGTTAGGTGTTCTTTTTTCAACTCTTTTAAGATTTTTATCTTTTTTTGCTAATACATTTAAGATTGCTATTAAATATTAGAAAATGATATAGTTTTATAGAAAATACTATTTTGAAAATGACTTATTTTTTAAGAAAAGTCTAAACAAGTAATTTATAGAATTACTAGTGTCTTTTTAAATAGTAAATAGAAAATTGAACTAGATTCTCAACAAAATTTTATTTTGTTGAACGAGAGTAGATCCTTTTCCTCCAAAATGCTCCATTAGGCACAAGAAAGGGACTACCCATCGGATCTCCCCACTATTAAGGTTGCCAAAATTTCGTTTCCAAGATGCCCAAGTAGAATACACTACTTGTGGTTCTCGAATAAACAGAAATCTAAATCCCGCTACTTGGCTTGAGCGATAGCATAGTGTAATAAAAGTTGATCTACATACTTCTATTATATTTGCACATGCTGCAACACTCCTCCGTCCTATCCTATCTTTTCAATTTGTAACCTGCTAATATGTTTTCACCAACTGCGTGTTTCATACGAAGGAAGCTCTCTTCCCTATAATGGGAAAGAATCAGCAAACAAACTCTTAGAACCTTTTAGCTTGGTAACTAGGAACACAACCCATGCTTTGACAAAGGAAATCCAAATCCTTCTATCTCTTACCCTTCTCCTTAATCTTTATTGCATGCATCATAGGAACAAATGCATATACATAAAATGTGTGTAGCATCGGGTGGTTGGTCTAGTGGTTAGGTTCTCACTCTTAAGAGTTTGGGAGGTGGAGGTTTCTGGTTTGAATCTTGCAATGGGAAGCGCCTAGGAAATAACTCTATACTCTCAACTTTTGCTCACTAGCGTCCTCAATGAGGCTGGGTGTACAGTTATGGCTCATTTGGATCCCTTGTTCCTGCAAGCCCAGGCCAGCGGGTAGAGTATCACTATAGTCACACTCAAGTGGAGGGCGCAAACTCAAGTTGCCCCCTTTTACCC
Organism: Castanopsis chinensis; assembly: GCA_032878915.1. Lineage (NCBI taxonomy): Eukaryota > Viridiplantae > Streptophyta > Magnoliopsida > Fagales > Fagaceae > Castanopsis > Castanopsis chinensis. Next base: position 3,037,023 of record JAVQMG010000106.1, on the reverse strand, counting down.
ATTTTTTTCTCAAAAAACAAAACAAGAAAAGTATGTCCAGGGTTGCATTGGTTGGAAAACCTGACATCTTCTATCCAAATGCTTTATGTTTCCTTGCAAAAAATTTTATTTTTTATTTTTAGAAACAAAAACCCACACACACACATTGAAGAGGAAAATGGTCTTAACATAAAGGCACACAACAAATTTCATTAAAAAACTACGGTAACTTTCAAGGGAGGTAAGGCAAGTTATACTCTACACAACACACTTTCTTAAACAATGCAGGCAAATACCCATTCTTTTTTGAGGGAAAAAAAACACATACAAACAAGAGAGGTAAAATGTTCTAATGCAAAGGCATACCACATACTCCACTCAAAAGTCATAGTAACATTTTATTTTTCTTTACAAAAGCTTATAGCACTAGTATTGGATGTGCTAAAAAATTGCACTACAATAAAATGTATTTTTAGTGACGAAAATATTTGTCACTAAAAGTCCAGTTTTTCATCGCCAAGGACCTTTAGTGACAAAATTTACTAATTAGCAACGAAACTCATTTCGTCGCTTATACTCCATTGCTAAAAGTCTTGGCGATGAAAAAATTCGTAACTAAAAGTCCGATTTGTTTTTTTTTTTTTAACTTTTAGCGACAAAAACATTTTGTTGCTAATTGTTTTCCTCGCTAAAAACACTATTCAGCAACGAAAATATTTCGCTGTTTTTTTTTCGTCACAAAAAACACTTTACTTTATTAAATCATATTTAGCGACAAACAATTTCATCACTAAAACTACTTTCGGGTACATATAGTGACGAAAAAGTTCGTCACTAAAATTATTTTTAAGAAAATCCAAGCACATATAGCAACGAAAATTTTCATCACTAAAACCATTTCTTACAAATTCTGCTACATTTAGCTATGAAATATTTCATAAAACTTATTTTCTGTTTTTATTTTTTTCATGACTTTGATATTAACCTATTGTTGAGGACAAATTTTTCACACCACATGGTTTCATTTCATTGGCAACCCGCACCACGTCAACACTATCATGGATTTTGGAAAAACCTTTTCTAAAGCCCAAAAGAGCCCATATTTACGCAAAAGAGGCATTAAAGCCCATGGTTCAAGCTCATAGCACATCGTCTCATTTTTGACTCACGATCCAAGCTCATGAGTCTCATCGGGGGAATTTTGGTTTAGAGGATCAAGAAGTATGTTCAGTAAAACTCCAGTGGTTCAAAGTTGATAAAGGAAAACATGTTGCTTGGCATGTCTTCTCCAATTCCCTAAACTCTGACGAGTCAGTGTGCAATAGGTAACGTTTGGTAAGCCTCTCATATCACATAACACTTAAAATGATAAAACTCCCCATGCTCTTTACATAAAAATTAATGTCCATATATAATATAAGTTTTAAAATATAATTATATCATTCCATATTAATTATATTATTAATTTCATATAAATCAATTCTAAGCACATGGCTAAAGCAGCTTCTGCACAAGCTGCAAGAGCTCCAGCGGAAGCTACAACAGCTTCTGCAAAAGCAGAAACAGCTCCAGCGGAAGCTACAAACAGCTTTTGCAAAAGCTATAACAGCTCCAGCTAAGTTGCAAAAGCTCCAGCAGGTTGACACATGCTCTAAAAATGACATCACCTGCTCATTGATGCCTAATCTCAGCAACTTGCTGTCATACCCAAAGAAACAAGAGGATCCTATAAAGATTATCTTACCCTTTTTAGCTAAACCATGAATTTAACGCCACATATTTTTTCCTCCAAGCAAGATGTCGTTTGAATGATATCATTCAGCTGTGACAACTATGATTGACAGCTACTACAACTATAACATCAGCCTTTAAGTCTCTATCTTTTCTTCTTTTGGCTAAAAAATAAAATCCCTCTAATGAGATCATTTACATTGTTAAGGACTTTCCCTTATTTGCTATTTTCCCTTCAACTAAAGTTCTGATCTAGTTACATAGCTTGGCTCTATATAAAGAGGACCAAGCTACACACTAAAGAAGGTTCCATCCCTCTCCCACTCCATTGTTCTGAAACTTCACTCATGTTTGCTGCCACATACACATTTTCCTACTTTCCCATCTCTCTTACAAAATCCCTCTTCATAGATAACAACACAACACACCATTATTTATTACCCATCTTTCCCACGCTCCATTATTCCGAAACTTCATCATTTTTTGCTGTCCCAAAACACATCTGCATCTCATTCTTTATTTCTCATACAAAATCTCCCTTCTTTGAAAGCAACATAACCCATAACACAAATAATCTCATGTATTTACTATATTTAACCTTCATATTATCTATCTCACACTCTATATACTTTACAAACACATTCCTCACAAAATACCCATACATACCTTTCATATATTTTTAAACTTCATGTCTCACAAAGTATACATATACAAGACCCATATCCAACAAAATGTCTACATATAATTCCTATACATATTACAAACACCATATCTCACAATATATATATATATATATATATATATGTATATATTTCTTACCATCTCTACACATCTCAAAACAGATCAAAATACTCTTCCAAGAACACATTACAAAAGCCCTTTCTCATGGAAGACATATGAACATCAATTCTAAGGCCTTTCTCTTAAAAGGGACAAAGACTTCATATTAAAATCATTCTCATTGAAGATATACATTTCTAACACTTGAAGCTACTCCTATGAAAGGCACGAACTCACTCATGTTTGACTAAAAAACTAAAAAGGCATTACATGGGGAAAATCATTTAAATGCATGATTAAGGGGACAAACTTAACCAACTGATGCACACGGTTGGACATGCTCTCTCTCTCTTCAGTTGCACCCATTTTTCCCTTTCAAACATGAAGTCGCCATGAAAGGATTCACTTTGCCATGCTGCTGAAATGTTAAGCCCATTGGTGTTGTACAGTTGGAGCTGCAAAGTTTGAAGGTTGCTGAAATGACAAGTCCACTGATGTTACGGCTGGAGCTGCAAGATATGAAGATAAGTCATTACATTTTATCTTCAAATTTATATTATTAAACATATTTTATTCATTATCATTTTACTGTTGGATGCAAACTATTTTAATATCATCTCACTATTTAATGAACATGATCTCACTAATACTTCATTAATGAACATACATATTAATAAATCAATCTACCACCATTGGACATATATTATTTGGACATAGACCATTAATGGACATACATTACTTGGACATAGACTATTGCTAGACATACCTTATTATGTTGAACATGAACCATGAATCGCAACTAGACATGGACTATTGGACCCATCCCATTCTTGGACATTTGACACCTAATTGATTAACAACTTTCTAATATTGGACATCACTTAATATACATAATAATAACACATCAACTCACCATTTAATCAAAGCTATCATGCTAAGTATATTATTTATTTATTTCAACTATTATCATGATTCTAAGACTTTAGGTTTTATCTATTTTGTAGGCTTAAAAATACTTCGGAAGCCATTGGTCTATGCGGCCCAATGTTAAGTTCCGGGTTGAACTCCCTAAAACAAATCTGGGCTTAGCAAAGTCACACCTCCAACAAAAGAAACATGGCTATGTACTAAAACCGCCCTCTACATTTTGTCAACTCCACTGGGGAGTCATAAAGTATAGCCTTATCATGCCTCCAAAAGTATAGAATCACATATCATGAAGGAAATCTCAACTCCGACGTATCACACGCTCAATATCTCTCCAACAGCTCACGAAACAATATCACATCACCAATGATATTGGCTTTATGAAGGGGTTAATAAAGCACTTTATTATCAATCTTTCAACTTATGCAATTAGTCCGATCAATGATGGGCTCATGAAGGATTATTCTTCTAAAACATCACATTTGAATAACACATTTATTTCAACAACACAGTTAAAAAAAAAAAAAAAAAAAAAAGATTCATACATTTCACAAGTAAAAAAAAAAAAAAAAAACAAGTATCTAATTCAAACTCCTTCCATACAATAATTGTTTACAACACATACAATAATACAAGATGTTTTATAACAATACAAAAAGTGTAGCATAATATAATTAGAACTAATGAAAAATGTCCTCATATATCTTCAAGTAAAGCCAAAAGTAAATCCCTTAAAAGCCATCAATAAGAAATATGCACAAATATAAAAACAATACTACATTAAAATCGTAAAGTAAAAACATTAACTATGTTATAAGAAACATTTCTAACAATGCATTAAGAGTAGCCATACTAATAAATTAAAATCACAACTCTTAATTTATAAGTTGTAGAAAGCAAATATAGATTTTCAAGTGTAATATAATACAATTAGTTTCAAATAATGCATCAAAAAAAGTAGTTATCCAATGATCAACATCACAATATATAATGCTTACAAGTATTAAAAATAATTAAACAATATCCATCACTTATAAATCAACAATATCCATTCACAATTCAATAAATAAATAAATAAAGTCACTTCCAATATGAATTTAAACCACCTTATAATTCTATGCAAGCCATCTGCTTATTCGAACACAACAACCCAACACAAAACCAATTATCAACATCACCATATATAATGCTTACAAGTATTAAAAATAATTAAATAATATCTATCACATATAAATGAACAATATCCATTCACAATTCAATTAAAAAAAAAACTCTCAATCTGAATTTAAATAACCTTATAACTCCATGTAAGCCACCTGCTTGCTCCAATACAACAACCCACCACATAATCAATCATCAACATTACAAGTATAGAGTTTTTTAAGTATTTAAACAAATTTTACTTACTATGCTCAAGCTAAGCGCACACCTTTAAGAAAAAATCCAAAGTTATCACAAACAATGAGTATTCTTCCTGCAAAAGAAAAGTCTAATTTATAAAGAGTTTATCAATACACTTATAAGCTATATCATCACTACTAGCAATAGCAATGAGTAGTGAACACTTCTATTAAAAAAAAGCATTATAAAATTCACATTAGGAAAAAAGCTATAAAAAAACTCCCAATAATATTAATTTAAACCACCTTATAACTCCATGCAAGCCACCTGCTTGCTCCAATATAACAACCCATCACAAAAATAATAATCAACATCACGATATATAATGCTTACAAGTATTAAAAACAATTAAATAATATCCATCACAGATAAATCAACAATATTCATTCATAATTCAAAAAAAAAAAAAAAACACTCTCAATATGAATTTAAACTATCTTACAACTCCATGCATGCCACCCGCTTGCTCCAACACAACAACTCACCACAAAAATAATAATCAACATTAGGATATATAATGCTTACAAGTATTAAAAACAATTAAATAGTATCAATCACATATAAATCATCAATATTCATTCACAATTCAAAAAAAAAAAAAAAAAGCACTCTCAATATGAATTTAAACTACTTTATAACTCCATGCAAGCTACCTGGTTGCTCCAACACAATAACCCACCACAAAAACAATAATCAACATCACGATATATAATGCTTATAAGTATTAAAAACAATTACATAGTATCCATCACATATACATCAACAAAGCACACCAAAAAGTTATTTTATCTATTTTAGTATTGCATTTAATAATGCACGTTACATCCTATTTTTTGTTTTGACATTACAACACATTAAAATAACCTGAAAACTCCTATAGTTTAAACAAAAAAACAAAACAAAACAAAACTCATTTACCCCCACAACCCACCACCACCAAGTCCCACTTCAAAATTGATCTCCTTGATGATAGGTAGTAGACTCTAATTGGCCCAAATTTTGCTTATAGATAATCATCTCTATTTATCCATTTTGATCAATATTCTATTTTGATAAAAAAAACAATCAACAAACAGTCCTACTATAATTTTTTACTTGTAGATAATTATCTCTCTAATATTTATTTATTTTAATAAAGACAATTATCCATTAGTTCATAATAGGAAATTTATCTTTATTTGGGGGGGCCAAATGACACGTGGAAAATTTTAATTTTCCAATGTGATATCGACTGGGATGACACATATCATCATTTGATTCAGTTAATTTAATGACACATATTTGGAGTCTGTCACTAAATTCTAACATGGCATGTTGTAATTGGGTAATTAGTTTTTTGCCTCCTACAATGTTATTTTTAAATTGAGATACTTTTGCTAATCAAATGATGTCATGTGTCCCTTGGAGAATAAGACATAAAGTCCCTCTATTTAAATTATGACACATGTCATAGCTCAGAGCCAATCATATGTTTTCACACCTCTTCAAGACTCTTATAAATAGAAGTCATCCTCAGTCTTATGAAAGCACATTTAGATATCTTAAAGCTTTGTTGGAATCAAGATCCAAAGCCTCCAAAACTTCAAGAACTTAACCCTTCCAATACAAAGAAAATTCAAAGAGAAATCATTTAAATCATCCCTCTTGATCTCAAAGTTTATTGGAATTAAGCTCAAAAGCCTCCAAAAATTTCAAGAGATTATAGATTAGTGAAGTTTTACAGATCTAAGCCTTTAAAACCTCAAAGAACTTCCATTACAAATCTTCAAAGACAAAGAACATTCATCCAAATCATTCTTCCCAGTCTTAGAGCTTTACTTAAATCAAGGTCCAAAACCTCCAGAAACTTGAAGAACTCTAATTCATCAAAGTTTCATTAGATTCAAGCCTCTAAAGCTATAAAGAACTTTCACTACAAATCTGTGAAGTTTGTCAGAATAAAGAGTGAGTATAGCATATCGAAAAGGTGTTTCACATTGATGTCGTTTACATGTACAATCGTGTGTATATATAATACCAGAGACAATAGTCAAAGACATAAATCACTTTATACAGAAAAGGGAAGATCTAATTTCCTACCTAACTTAGAGACAATTTCTATACAAAGAAAACTAAATATGGAAGGAAGAATATTGGAAGCATGAAGATCCGTAATACTTCCCCTCAAGTTGGAGCATGAAGATCTATAATACTCCCCCTCAAGTTGGAGCATGAAGATCTGTAATGCCCAACTTTTATGAAAAATTCTAAAAATCTGCACAACCCAAGGCTTTGGTGAAAATGTAAGCAAGTTGATGTTTGTTAGGGACATGAATAATGGAGATGAGCCGAGACCACAAATTTTCATGAACACGTGACAATCAATTTCAATGTTTTTAGTGCATTCATGGAAAATTGGATTTTGAGCAATGTGGAGAGCGACTTAGTTATCACACTAAAGGAGCATAGGCTGAGGATGAGGTGCTTGAAGATCATAAAGTGATTTCTTAAGCCAAGTGAGTTCACATGTGGTGGAAGTAAGGGCACGATATTCAGCTTCAGTAGACAAATGAGAGATTGTGGATCACACCAAAACATGGGACTGTTACCAAGTTGGATAAACAATCCAATGGTAGAGTGCTTGGTAGACGAACAACTATCCCAATTGGAGTCGGAATAGGCGGAGACTTGTAAAGAGTTGGTAGTAGGAAACATGATGCCTTGACCTAGAGAGGATTTGATGTAGTAAAAAATGCGAATTGTAGCATCATAGTGTGGTTGGCGAGGTTGGTGCATGAACTAATTGAGAATATTAATAAGAAAGGAAATGTTCAATCGGATGATGGTGAAATAAATTAATCTTCCCACCAAGCAACAATAGGAGCTAGGATCAGGAAGGAAAGCACCATTTTTGTCATTTAGCTTGAGATTTTGTTCCATGGGAAACTGAGTAGGGTGAGCACACAAATGATCACTATTAGTGAGAATGTCTAAGGCATATTTACATTGATTAAGAAAAATTCTAGTGGAGAGCGGACAACTTCCAAACCAAGGAAATATTTTAATGTACCAAGATCTTTAATTTTGAATGTCTAGGCAAGAAAAGACTTGAGCATAACGATAACAGAGAGATCATTACTTACAATAAGAAGAGCATCAACATAAACAAGAACATGAGTAAATGATGTTCTACATGAAAGGGTAAAGAGGGAATGGTTAGCATGAGAATGCCAAAAACTAGCAGGAAGCAAAATAGAAGAGAGCTTAAAAAACCAATTACGAGAGGCCTTTTTGAGTCCATAGAGAGATTTTTGTAGGCAACAAACACGAGTCTCCCTTTGTTGGCTTAGTGGAGGGATCATGTAAATTTTTTCATGTAGATCACCATGAAGAAAAGCATTGGTCACATCCAATTGATGGAGAGATCAATTTTTAGCAGCAACAACAACAAAAATGGACGGTAACAAGTTTTGCAATTGGAGCAAAGGTGTCAAATAGTCAAGACCTTCAACTTAAGTGTAACCCTTGGCCATGAGGCGAGCCTTATGACACAATGGATATAATGTCCTTAAATTTTGTTTTGGAAACCCACTTGCAGCCAATTGGTTTCTTACTAGAAGGAAGAGATGCGAGGGTCCATGAATGGTTAGCTTCCAAGGCTTGGAGCCTAGCAGCCATGGAATCACGATAATGAAAGTGATGTACAACTTGAGATTATGTAATGGGATTCGCTTGATGAGAAAAGGCCGTAAGGAAAGCACAATGATTGATAGAAAAATGATGATTAGAAAGGAAGGAGAATAAGGAATGGGCTGTACTTGAAGAAGGCCGGGCAGCGAGTGAAGTTGTGGACGATCCAGATGGAAGAGTAGGACAAATGTAGTAATGGAGATAGGCAGAACATGTGAGAGGGCATTAAGGATGAGAAGGTGGTGTGGGAAGAGGAAGCAAAGATGTAGGTGGTGGAGTTGGAGAGTTAGTGAGTGATTGTGGTAGTGTAGGTGAAGTTGGAAAGGAAGGCTCTGTGACAAGGAGAGGAACAATAGGTATGGAAAGAGAAGTTGGAGGTGTGTTTTGAAAAGGAAATACATATTCGACGAAGGTGGCATTATGGGAAAAAAATCCCTTTAAGGAATAGGAAGACTTGTAGGGATGCAGGAAGAAGGCAGGTGTTCACGTCGTAGATGCCAAAGAGTAGAGGCTGGTGCGCATTGAGAATGGAAAGAGGCGTATACATCAAAAACTCTCATCATCAAGTAAATAAACCCCCCCCCTAAATATGAAACTCTCTAACTCTCCCCCTAAGTAGAAGAGCAATATCCTAAATCCTACTTCCTCTTTTTGTTATGCATTGCCAAAGGCAACCATCAAGGATCAAAGGATGAAGGAGGTGGAAATGCACTCCTATACTCAGTAAAGTCAGCTCTCAAGGTAGCAACCTTAGTAAGTAGCTCATCAATGAGCTGTCCATGAGCTGCCTAAGTGGTCATAAACGTCTCCATCATGGCATGGGATGAGAGAGGAGTAACTATATGACTAATAGTATCGTCGTTACCAGTAGGATCCATATGGACCTCCTCAGCAGTAGGCTGATCACCAGAAGTAGAAGCTTCACCTCTTGGTCTCTTTGAAGTTCTAGTACTTGGTTCAACACTCATCATCTGAGCCAATTGCTGTCTAAGAAAAGTGGATCCTATAGGGTAGTAATATGAACTAACTCTAGAGTAGGAAAGTCAGCTAACTCTATAAAGATCAAAACCCTATAGATTAACACAAGAAAGAGCAGCATATGTGTGTTAGATTTACTCCTGTAAACTTCAACAATGGTTTGAATAAAAAGGGAAGGAAAACACATGGACCCATCTGTGATAAGGGCATAAACAAAAGCACACCTATACAAAGGAATAGTGTGAATGTGAGAGATAGGAAAGATGTTATGGCATGCTATTCTAAAGAAAAGATAGTTAAGCTCAGTCAACTTACTTGAGATTATCCTTGGTGCAGATCCCCAAGTGACTGATCTTCCACAAAGTAAAGACATTACATCATCTATAGGAGGAGACTCAGTGTATGGGAAAGTAGGTCTACGTATTAAATGTACACCTAAAGTTTTAGAGACTGTACGTTTAGTTATCTTAAACTCTTCACCTCTAATCCAAGTAGTCTAATAATGACCACCTGTATCCCCAGAATATATAGAGAGATTCGAGTAGAATTCTCTGATCAAGGTAACAGGAAGGGGATGAGAAACATCACACAAGGAAACCCAGTTTCTAGAAACTAGACTCCTACGAATGGAAGGATCTAACTTAGCTAGAACAATCTGTCTTTCCCCCCAAATAGACCTATACTTTGTTAAAGTCTCAAAATTTTGCTCAATCTTAGCTGTAGGAAACCTAACCCTATCAACTAGAGAAGGAGAAGAAGAGGATGTTGAGTTCCTATCGTCTTTGGTTTTAAACCTTTTTACTAACCTTATGAGCCATGTGTAAGGGTTAAAGAAAAAGGAAAAACCAAAACAAAAACAAAAAATAAGGGTAGACTGCATCAGATAGAGTTAGAGCACAACATAGAAAGAATTTTCAAAAACTATATGATGCATGATGCAAAGAAACATATGATGCATGAACTACTGCACAGAAAACAATTAAATTTTATCTCAATTTTAAAAAATGACTAAGAAAATTAGAAAATTTAGCAAAATCCCCAATTTTGAAACCCTAATTTTTCAAAAATCCATATATTGATCAATTGAACAACATAATAGGTATAAAACATGTTATAATTACTCAATTAAACAATATCACAATCCAATTTCACTTAGGGTCCATTTTGATACAGCTGAAAACTCAAAACTGAAAACATCGTAGCAAAATAATTTTTAAATGTGTGAATAGTACTGTGAGACCTATTTTTAATGAAAAAGTTGCTAAAAAGTGAGGTTTGTGGCTCCTGTGAATAGTGCATGAGACCCACCGGTGTGCACTGTTCACATAGAAAAGTCAACAATCATAGTTCCCAAAAAAACAAAAACACAAACAAAACGCAAACGTTGGATGTGGTAAGCATAAAACGCGCTTCCTAAACGCTCCTTCAATTTCACCCAATTGAACAAAATCCCAAATTTCTCAAGAACACATAAACCCTAATTTTGCAATTTTGAAATTAAAGTAAGGGTATCATGTTTAAATGATGCATGAAAAAAAAAAAAAAAACCCATCCAACAATTTGGATCAAAACAACCAAAATCATCAAAAACCCCAAAAATCTTTTAGTTCAAAATTTTTGAAAAAAAATTGATGAAAATGCATGAATGAATGCAATTTAAATAGAAAGAAGGAGTAAAAGTGTCTCACTAAGTGTTGAGGAAGAAAACTTTTGAAGATTTGACTTAGAAAAGAACAAAAAAAAAAAAAAAAATTGAGTGAAGAGCAATCGAAAGGAATTGGAGGAAGAAGACAAAAATTTGAAGAACATGTGATCTGATTCCTTTTTGTTTTCTTTTAAAAACTACTTTTGATCAGTCGGGAGGAATCGAGCTAGGAATTGAAGAGGTCTTAAAAAAGATTCGACTGATCAAGAGGAGTCAAAGCAAAAATTGAAGAAGGCCAAGACTTTTAGCCCTAAAAATTGAATTTTTCAATTGGTTGAGAAACAAGTTCAATTGATTGAGACTTGAAAAACCAAAAATTTTTGAAAACCTAGAAATTTTTAGCCGAAACACTTTTAAAACAGATTTTAAGATATGAAATGCATGTCAATGATTCCAAATGTTTTCAAAAACACTTTCTCTTCAATCAAATAAATTTTTATCAATATTCAAAAATTTTCTTGTCAAAAATTTCTACCCAAACCTCAAAAAGAGTATTAAACATTTCAAGAAGCACAATTTTGGATGGCCGCATTAATTCACACAGAATCACATGTACAGTGTTTAACAAAGATTTATGTGTGGTGTATGCAACTAGTAAGTGTATGAGATATATAAAAAAGTGATATGTAGATAGTAATTAAATACAATTTCTACATCATCAATCACATAAGTTTGAAAGTGACTATCACCTAAAAAGTTATATCATATAACTCTCACATCTCCTAGAAAACACGCGTACAACCATATAGAAATTTTTTTTTTTTTTTGCTTTTATTTTTTTTCACATTATTTTTATAATTAACACCTTGTTTAATCTTGCTGTGCAAATACTACACCTTATCAAGCATAGTTTTTATAATTTGCACACAGGTGTTCATCATCGGCGAGTAACAGCAGTGAGATAGTTATTTATGCCTTTCTTTTAGGATTTTTTAGTTCTTACAATCAAAAGAATGTGACTTCAAAATCAAGAGCATGTATTTAAAAACCATAAACAACTCACACAATTTAAGCACTACATAACCCAAACTAGCATAGTGCAGAAAAATAGTTCATCTAAGCTAAAAAAGGTACACAGTCATAAAATGCAAATTTCATAGGCCAACCTCAATTACATGTGTAATAGGAATTTTTATTTTATTTTATTTTTTATTAAAAAAAAACTTAAAAACATTATAAAGAAACTTAGAATGAAATGCATGAATGAAATACAAGAGAAAATCCTAATGAAAAACATTTTGGTCACAAGCGATTGAAAGATTAAGCACAAGGACCATGTCAGACGGACTCACTAAGACTGAGTCTTTTGCATCCACACTCTCTTAGAAGCAAACTCGGGATTGGAGTTTCTAGTTGAACTATACCTAAACTCAGCTCCTGTATAGGCATAAAGGTTAAGAGCCTTTACCAATTCATGAATAAATGCCATAGGATTTTGTGCTTTTAGCGTAGACACTTTTTGTTTGGTTGCTTGCTTTGAAGCTTGCAACTTAAAACAATTTGGGCATGTATGCCCAACTCCACCAGAAAATGTACCACTGAGGTTTGTGTTATTTCTTGCTTCCAAGATGATTGGGTTTCTTGGGTTTTGACTCACTTAGATCTACCCTAATCCTCCTAGTAGCTAGAATCTCTTCCTTAGGTACCTTAACTTCAGGAGTAGAAATAGATGTAGTAGGTACAAACTTAGGAGGATGAACAACTGAAGTAGAAACACTCTCAACGAATCCTAACCCCATCTTATCAAAAAAATATTTTTGAACATTCAACATATTATCTATTTTAGAAGTAGAAGTCGTATCAAGTTGTTCTCTAGTAATAGATAATTCAGATTCTAAACTTTTGACTTTCTTAATCGATGATATGTTCTCAATCTTCACAGAGGTTATGAGTTCATTTGCATCAAACAATTTAACCAACAAAATTTTCTTTTCTTGTTCTAGAGTGTTTATCTTTTTCAAACATATGTCAACATCCATGGCATCCTTTACTGCAATCTTGGAAAGCTTATTGTTAGCCTCTTTCAAGTCAACATTCTTAGAGAGTTCCCCATCAGAAGGGTTCTTCTCAACAATTTCAGACTCACGTACTACAGCAGTAGCAGTGAAAGCCATGAAATTTCCTTCTTGATCACTTTCAAACTCGTGATTAGAAACTTAATCATCACTAAGGGTAACAACCAGATCTTTTCCCTTAGATCTCAAGTAATTAGGACATTCTGATCTAAGGTGACCGTATCCCTGACAACCAAGACACTGTTGACCTAGAAAATTGTTAGAGGATTGAACAACCTAATCTTTTGATTTTTCAAAATTGTTGTTTTTGGTTGTTTCATTCTTCTTCATATTCTTAGTGTTAGCGTTGTTTCGATTTCTTACCCTTCTATATTGTTCCTTAAAAAGTTTCTAAAGTTCTTAGCAAGCTAAGCTATCTCTATAGAAGAGATTTCATCATTAGATCCACAATCATCTACATCATTAACAGATTTAAAGTCATAGATTTGAATTTGTTGGTTTTGGGTAGGTCAGACTCATAGGATTAAAGAGATCCTACAAGTTAATCAATAGGAATGGTGTCCACATCCTTACCTTCTGTTATAGCAATGATTTTGGGTCTAAAATCCTCAGTCAAGGATCTAAGAATCTTCCTTACAACTTATGTTGATTGTAAACTTCACCCAAATTAAAGGCAGAGTTCACTATGTCATTCAATTTGGCATAGAACTCATCAAAAGTCTAATCATCAAACATCCTAATACTTTCAAACCTAGATGTCAGTGGCTACAATTTATTAATTTTTACTGCATTAGTGCCTTCATGCACAGTTTGCAAAATATTCTAGGCAGTATAAGCAACCTCTACATTAGAGATCCTTTTAAATTTTTCCATAGAAAATCATTAAATATAGCATTTATAGCCTTGTTATTAATGCTTGCTACTTCTTTTTATGCAGTGGTCCATTCACTGGCAGCAGTAGTTGGTCTCTCCCAACCATTCTCAACAGAGAGCCATACCCTCTCATCTAGGGATTTCAAAAAGGCTTTCATCCTAAAGTTCTAGTAAGCGTCGTTGTTCCCATCAAAATGGAGAGGGATCACAAGAGAGTGACTGTGTTCCATGATAGCAGAGGTTAAGGATCAACTCAAGGTAAACTACCAAAACTAGAGCCAATTTGCTATGATATCACTTGTTTGTTTGTTTGGACTCCTTAAAATAGATCGTTTAACAGAATATATTAGCCAAGTGATTACTTAGGTTAATTATGAGATTTAGGCTAAACAATGATATATCATATCATGCATAGCAGTGAAAAAATAAAGAACACAACAATATGATCACTAAAGAAAACCAATGAAACAAACTGTTTTAAGGTAAAAACCTGTGGAGGATTTGACGTAGCTATCCTCAAAGTAAAAAAAATCCACTATAAGTTTTTAAAATAAGATTTAACCCTAAATAAGTTTTTAAAAAAATCCACCCTTGCTTGTGACTTTGAGATCCCACTTAAAGGTTTCAGATCATGGCTTATTGATCTTGCAGCAACTAGATTCCACCAGCACTTAATTGTAGATATTTTTCGGTAGACATTTGTAGAGTTAAAAGGTATAGAACCTCTCAGATCTCATTGTAGTAACTCACAAGTCTTCCAAAAGTCTTCAAAATGTGGTTAAGATTTTCCTTGTATACATAGGAGTGTTGGATTGAAACCCTAAACGTTTTTGCGGGCTTGGGCCTGTTTTAAAAATCTACAGAAATTCTTTTTCTGTGATATTCGATTGATTGAGCTTCATAGAATCTCAATTCTTTTTCTTGCAGCTTGTATATTCATGAGTCTTGACATGAACCACTTTGAGCAATGTCTAACACCTATCCTAGACATGCTTTTGTTCTCAGTTTGCCAACATATACAAATTGAGACTCTAAACAATTAATCATAAATCTTTAGAACCTAAAAGGGGATAACCATGTAGCTTGTAACACTTATCCTTCCAATGTCCAAGAGCCCTACAATGATCAAGTTTAGGGCGTCCATGCCCCCCTTCCCTTGTAACACGTATACTTGAATTGAAAACTTTTCAAAAGAATCTGAATTAGAGGAGTATTATGTTGTAATAGAATTTGAATACAAAGAATTGTATTTGCATATTCCTCAATACAAATTTGCATTTGTGAAATTATTTCAATTGTTTGATTTCCAAACATGAAATTTAGTGTTTACCATCTTTGTTCAAATGAATTGAGAGGAATTCTTTCTTGCATTCAGGTCTGCCACAGCAAAATCTCTTCCTTTCTCAACTTTCAGCCAACTCATGTTCTTCCTCTTAGTGCCTGTTTGTTTCAGCTTTCTCAACCCAAAAAGCATGTTTTGAAACTGCAAATATAATGTATGCATTTGGCTAGGTATAAAAGGCAACTTTTTGGAAAAAGTTGTGTTTTGGGTTTGTGAAGAAAGTGCGCATTCTGTAAATGGAGCTGTGAGGAGCATTTTACCAAAGCTCCTGTGCGTTGATGAATCTACCTGTTGGGTTATTGGTTCAGTTACCAAATTGCTCTCACTTTTACTTAAAACTCTACCTTTGATAAATCAATAATCCATTCTGGGATGGAAAAAGAACATAAATCAACAATCAACAATCCTTTGCCCTCAATTACCATTAAAAAAGAACAAACTATGAAAAAAAAAGAAACGAAAACAAAAACATAAATCAAAGCCTTGTTTATTTATTCAAGGTACTACCAAATAGAGCATTGAGATAAATAGAAAAAAAAATATTAATAAAAAAAATTGAAAACCTATATTTTCCGAGACGGAAAAAGAACCAGTTGTAGCGGTCGGAGAATTTTTTGTCGATGTTGACTGAGAGATCAGAGTGCATGAGCGATGGAGGGAGGTGCCGTGCCATCACCTTCGTCTTTCTTGCATTCCTAAAGGAACCAACAATCGTGTTTCCTCCCACGATTACTTATATTTTCCTAAGCGAAGCTCGCGAGAGCTCTTCTTCCCTTCAGTTGGGTTCTGAATCCCTGGGTGAGTTCCCTTCAATTCTCTCTTGTCTGATGAATTGTTGCAATTTCCAATGAAGGCCTCTATCTGTTACTTCAAGTCGTAGCAGTCGAAAGTGTCGTGTCCATAGTCTCAATAGAAACGACAATATTTTTTCCTCAGGATTTTATTTGATACATTCTTCAGCTTGTTTGGCCATGTCAGTGCTGGGTTATCCCTTATCTGCATGAGGGCTTGGTTAAGCGAAGTCTTCAATGGGGTAAAGTTGCCAATCCTTTCGGTAGGAGGTCTCAATGAGCCATTTGACTACTGCAACGAGAGTTTGCACTTGCCTCTTCTAGGCGTTAGAGGGGTTTTCGGTCTCCTGGTTGATGGTAGCCATTGATCGTGTTTGGACCATGCAACTCTTTGTCTTAAATGCGGTGGTATGGCTAATCACTCGTTTCCCACAGACGACACCAACTAATGATGCACAAAATCGTCAGTGAGTTGATTGTCCATATGTGTACCAATTGAGGTACCTGAGGAATAAGAGAATGAAGAACCTACAAAGAGCACCAATGGGGTGCTGACCAAAAACCCTCTAAAGGTTAAGTCAGTGATAGAAGAATCTCCAAGAACTAAAAAAATGTGAGAACTAGGAAATTTCATATACTTTAAGGAAAAGGAGACTTGGTGCTTATACAGTGGTGTACAGCTGACCAAGACTTCTAGAATGTAAGATCTTTCCTTGTAGAGAAGATCTGGAGTTAAGGCCCTAAGATATTAGGGTTTTTCTTCCTGTACTGGCAAGATGTGAATGTGCAATAGGGTCTTTGGACATAATGTTCAAGTTCTTTCTATATAGGGATGTATGAGTAGGGAACTCACAAATTGCGTAAGGGGCAAGTGTTCTTATTCGTCAGTATGTTTGTTACCTCGTCTATGTCCTTGCCAATCTGTCGATATGTTCATCATCTTGCCAGTTTATCTTTAGGCCGAACGAGCTACTAGGTTGTAAACAATACTCACCTCACTACTAATCAACCAAAAACTTTGATAATGAGGCCTTTAGCCCACTAGTATGTTTGGATAGTTTAACAACAACCATTCCTTTAGCAAGTTCACATCGAAGTCAAAAGCCTAGGCATAGGCTCACGCGATAAAACCTGTGAATTTACCTTTGTACAAGATCTCGGTCCTCTAAGAGCATTCACATCCCAAAATTTCATCCCATCCTATTTTACTATCCAAAAAAACTACTTTATCAATTATACCATATCATTTTACAATACTCTCGACATCCCGACTTTTATTTTACAATACAACACATTAAAATAATATTTTTACACAATAAAATAATATATCTCAAAATCTAAATAAAAACAAAAACCCAAAACCCAATGAGAGAAAGAGGAATTGATAAAGTGAATAAAATATTAGTTTTTTTTTTTTTTTAAGAATTGAGCTACAGTGCAATTCTACTTTTAGAATTGCACTGTAGCATTATTGCAAAATTTTTTGAAATAGTTAGTTTTTAGAAGTCCGGATGCTGGGCTTGCTTGATCAATTAATGTTAAAATTCTCTTACATATAGCATTTGCAATACCAAATGCGAAGGATTGGTCTTCGTCCCTTGATCAGGGCCCCCACCTGGATGACCCACCGAGTGTGCTCTCTTTGCACTTTTTTTCAACTCCGCTTCCCCTTCACACAAACTCTCAAAGAACTCACCCTTCATTTGCTAATCTTTGGGATTCTTGAGGCATATTTTTTAATTAAGCTAATTTCAAAAAGATAAAAACATCACTTAAATTTTGGTCAAATTATAGATAAATAAATTATAATTTACCCTCGTAAATAGGAAAAACTGAAGAAAAATCTGACGTTGTTTTATAAATAGGAGCCGACGGTGCAGAGAGCGACAGAAAAATTCGTTGGCTCAAGTGGCAGCAACTTTTTTGTTCTGTTAAAAAAGAAAAAAAAAAAGAAAGATAGTGGCAATGGCAGTGGCAGGGGCAGTGGCAATAACTTTAAAAAGAATATTATATCTCACCAAACTACTGCTATTTCGTAAACCAAACCATACGTCCCTACCAAGTACCAATGTTATATTTCTATCAAAATACATATATATATATATATATATATAATATTCAATTGCGAAAAAGTGTCTTTTCAAAAAAAAAAAAAAAAAAAGCGAAAAGGTAGTAAACACGTGTGTCATAACAGAAGCGAGTAAAAAACGTTTAGCATATTCGGCGCGTGTAGAATGAGTATTTCCGCGTGGGGATGTTAAGCACAAAAACCCACCTACCTTTTAAAGTCTCTATAAATATAACCAAACCCAAACGCAACCAACCAAAACCAAAAAAATCAATTCCCAACGCTTATAATTTTTTTCTCTCTCTACCTCAGCCTCAACCCCTTTCATTTTCATTTTCATATTCATATTCATATTCATATAGGATTTTGAAATCCGATTGAATTGTTAAGATTAAGAGATATAGAGAGCTGTATGAGCTGGTTTGGGAAGCTGGGTTTCTTCTTGAATTATTATTATTCGAATTCTTCTTCGAATTCAAATCACTTTATTACGTGTCTTTTAATTTTTGTTCTTCATTATTCACCTCAATTGCCTCCTTCTCTCTTTAAATTCCACAAAAAAACCCTCGATCCTTTATTATTATTATTATTATCATCAACTAATAATAATAATAATAGTAGCAGTAGTAGTTGTCATTTTAATTCTTATTTAAGTAATTGTCGTTTTACTGTTGATCGCCGAATTTCGTTGCAAAATGGAGTCTGGACGCACCACAAGTAATCCCCAATTGCGCAGAGGTTTGTATCTTCTTTTAATTTTACTGTGTCTCTGTGCTGGCCATTTCTTTTTTTTTCCCCCAAATCTCAAGTTTTCATCGATTTGTTGTTGCCTTAAAACGTATCTACAATATAAGATTAATTAAAATTAAAAGGACAACAAAATTTACTTTTACCGTCCTTATATTTATGGTGTGTGTTTTTTTTGTAAGAATTTTTTTTTTCATTTTAAATCTTGATTATCATACTATAAAGAATATTAAAAAAATAGATGTCGGTGACTCGGTGGTCCTTGTGCCGACTCAACAAGTCGTGAGAATTGTTGTATTATTGTATGCTAATACTGCTTACCAAAAGTTCTTAAAAAGTTACTATTTACCAAAAGACAAAAAGAAGAAAATACTATTTACCAAAAAAAAGAAAGACATAATAAATTTCACTATAGTCGGTGGATAGATTATTGTTGGTTTTTTATTTGAGTCTACTGCTGCTGATATTACTATTTTAATATTGATTTTCATATGTTCCAAAAAGCAAAAGTATGTTGAGTTAGGCTTTTATTGATTCTAATGTAGTTGCTGTTGAACTTGGATAAGGGTAACAAGAAAAAGCAGAAGCCTTTAATTTTTGCTAAAATATTAGGTCCGTGCGTGAGTTAAGAATGTTTTGTTGGTGTAGGTCTGTGCTATTCAAATGTGGAGAGAAAACCATCTGTCATCGTCATTGGCGGTGGTATGGCTGGAATTGCAGCTGCGCGTGCTCTTCACGATGCTTCATTTCAGGTATAATCATGAACAACAAAGTATCATGATCATTCTTAGTGATGCCTTATTCTAGTTCTGACACTGTTTTATATACATACATCATGCTTACCTGGATTTTGTCAGCTCTTTCTTTACTCCCTGCTGGAAAGCAGCTGAGATTTTATGCATTACAGCTTTTGATTGAAAAAATAGTGAGGATGATTAGCTTAGAAAGGTTAAAAAAAAAATTAAGCTGACCCAAGTTTAGTTGGGGTTAACTGATTAAGATTTACTTGAGCTGCAACTATTTGTTCTTAGATTGTTGTAATAGTAAAGTGGTGGAGCTCATCTTGTGATTGGAAAATTATTCATTTCTCTGGTTGACTTAGTAATTAGTATCACCTAAAATTTAGCAAATACGACCATTGTTAAGCTTTTTTCACCCTATATATACATATATATATATATATATGCATATTGGGTAACAAACTAATAAGATACTAAAAGAATATGTATTGCCTTATATTTGTGATTTGGTGTGTGCGTGCGCCAAGATGCATCACACTCAAATGTAATGACTAAGGAGAGGGCTTCTTCTTTTTTGGTTCCAGGTTGTCCTGTTGGAATCACGGGATAGAATTGGTGGTCGAGTTCACACTGATTATTCATTTGGTTTTCCAGTTGACTTGGGTGCATCATGGTAAACTTACTATTTTGCAATATCCATTTTTTAGGTGAATATTTGGTGTTGCTTATTTATTAATTATAAAAACTTATTTGTCAATCATGGTGGTTTAGGTTGCATGGAGTATGTAAAGAGAATCCCTTGGCACCATTGATTGGGAGACTGGGACTGCCCTTATACCGTACTAGCGGAGACAATTCTGTGTTGTATGATCATGATTTGGAAAGGTAAATATGTCTTTCAGTTTGTTGACTTTGGCCTGCTAGTATTTTGCCTAATTCTATTTAACTTGCATGCCTACCTACCTAGTTCATGTTTCTAGCCTGTATATGATGTTTTAAATGTAAGAAGTAGGTATTTGTAAGAAAGGGATCTATTTAATATAGGATCTGGATTCTCTATATAACTGAAGCAAATAAAGAAAATTCCTTAAAGTGGCAGTGTGTGTGTTCTCCTGTTCTAGCTTGTTACTCAATAAATATATTGTGAATCTACAATCACCTTGAAACACTGCTTTGTGGCATGGCAAGCTATTTCTTTTTTTTTTTTTTTTTTTTTTTCAAGTCTTTTGATTTAAGATAGTTTGGTTACTTTAGCATCAGAGATTTTCGCCCAATTTGAGGGATACATGTACTTGCCATCGCAATATGAGATTTATTCATATTTTTCATGATTGGGAGATGGAGTGGGTGGATTCACTAATGGATTTCTTGTTACGAATGTAAATGTTTGAGACATGCTAGCATAAATATTTCCCTATGGAAAGGAATTTGGAATAACAAAGTGCCCAGGAAAGTGGCATTCTTTGTGTGGAAAGTAGAGTTGAATAAAATTTGACCATAGACAACCTTCCTAAAAGGAAGATATCATGGTCAATTGGTCTTGGATGTGCAAGACCAGTAGTGAAATAATGGATGATTTTTTGCTTCATTGTTCAGTTGCTCATAATTTTTAATCCTTTGTTTTCTTGACTTTTGGGGTGCACTGGCTGATGCCAAAGAAGGTGGTTGATTTCTTTTCTTGTTTTCTTATGGAAGTTTGTTTGTTACACACAGAAAGAAAAAGATAGTTTGGTTGCTTTGATTTTGATCAAGTTGAGGTACTCATGCATGTTTAAAATTCTCAACCAACACTATCTTATTTATGTTTAACATAGTTTTTTTACACAAATCACAGAACTATTATTTGTTAAATATAGGTTACTATTTCAAATTGCTTCCAGCATTAACCAAATTCAATGAGAAACAATTAAAACATTGATATATACTTTTTGAGTAACTGTGGTAAAATTGTTGATACATTTTTATCTCTTCTATCTCATGTTTGTGGCTTCCAGGCTGTGAAAGAGGACTACTATATCTTGTAGGTTCCCTCTCTCTCATTCCTGAATTTAGTGATTGTGCTTCTCACAGTGTTTTCTTCTAAATTGCTCAAACTTGGGACTTTTATAGTAATTAGTATCCCAATAACGGTGGAAAACTTCCTGAACTAAGTGATTATGTTCATTGATTAGAAGTTTTCCATCGTATGTATTATTTTATGTTTTTTCGTTGTGTATTTTTGTCAAATCAGCAGTCTCATTCATAGATTGTCTTCTTGTATGCAATTGCATTGGTAACACCTAAAGTTTAAGCTTTGTTTCTATTTTGTGACATTTCCTTGGGTGGCTATATCTTTACTGTCTATGAGGTATGATTTCCTTCAACCTTTATGTTTAGCGCTGGAAAGGATATATTTTCATGTGTTTATATGTTCTCCGCAGTTATGCACTCTTTGACATGGATGGAAATCAAGTTCCTCAAGAGTTGGTTACAAAAGTTGGTGAAGCATTTGAGAGCATTCTAAAGGAGGCAAGTGATATTTTATTTTTATTTATTTGATATAATTTTTTCATTATTCTCAGTACATAACATTGTCACAAGTTACTGAAAAGTGAAAATGATTAAGTTTTCTTTGCATGCGCTTCTAAATTCTATTACTTCGGTTTCAAATGGTATTGATCCTCACTTTTTTTTTTCTTCATGAATGCAGACGGATAAAATAAGAGAGGAATTGAGCAGTGACATGTCCATACTAAATGCTTTCTCTATTGTCTTTGAAAGGAGGCCAGAGTTGAGGTTTGATCAATATAAAATGTTGTTTCAATAATTTTTTTTTTTTTTTTTTTTTTTTTTTTTTTTTTTTTCATTTCTTGAAGACATAGTTTACCTAAAGTTGGCCCTTGCATACAGGTTGGAGGGGCTTGCTCATAAGGTTCTTCAATGGTATTTATGTAGAATGGAGGGCTGGTTTGCAGCAGATGCTGAGACCATCTCACTAAAATGTTGGGATCAGGCAAGTTTCTATCCTTCAAAAAATTTAGATATTACACTACTTGCTTGAGGTATCTATCTTGCATTGAAAAGGAATCGTTACATATTGAAGATGAAGGGCAGAATGAGAAGTGTATAGTGGCAAATAATGGAATCTTTAATTTGCACTGTAGTAATTTCTTAAGTTGGACTAAAAAAGAAAAAAGTCTTATGTGGAAACTTGGAGATGAGTAGAGCAAGCAGAGCAGATTGATCTTTTGTAGTTCCCAGTTGGCAAACTGGAATAGCAATAGCTGATAGAGAACTTGCTTTGAATTCACTTAGGAACATTTATATTCTATACTATTCAATTAATTAGATTTAAAAAAAAAAAATAACCCATGTGGAATCATTGATATTTTCACTATTATTGTTCTACTACTTTTAGCTTTTAAAAAGTGGAATATCTTTGAAATCAGCTGACCTATCAAATTGAGAAATCCAATTTGGCCAGAAACAACTCATATAATCTTAGAAAAACTTCACTTCAGGGGAAATGTTGTGATTTAGATACTAATTTCTCTAACACTTTTGCTACCAATTTTATGTATGCCTCCAACCAAGCTAATGGATCTAAAATCCATAATATTTAGGGCATTAATTTTTTTTTTTTGGGTATTAATGTAATAAATGAGGCATGTAAAGATCTTTCATATTGACATGAATCATGAAATTCTTTAAAAAAGGGGGTCATAATATCGCCTGCAAGGACCTGTCAATAGTGTTGAAAAAATGCCATAGTAAAACCAGATCCTGGAGCTTTATCACCATTCATCTCCTTCATTGCCTTTGCTACCTCCTACCTAGTAAATCCCGCTCCAGCAACTCTTTCCTTCTCATCAATTGTCCAAGCCAATGGACTCTTGGTCTCCGACTCTCTGGCTCTTGATGTAATATATATGAATTTGTTTAAGAAAGCGACTGAAACGAGTAGTGTAATCAACTAACTTACCATGCATGAAATATAAAGCAACCTGTTCAGTTTGCTAATTCTAAAAAAAAAAAAAAAAAAAAATGAGGGTTTATTTTGGAATCTTTTAACTTGTTTGACTGCATGACTGCTTATCTCTAGGTATGTAGCTGGTCTGTTGCACAAAGACACTTTTCCTCATTCTCATTATTGCAATAATGTAATGTGTTTTGTAATTGCATTAGAATTAATAGATTGGATTTCATCTTTAATGACTTAAAACCACTTGTAATTATAATGTGTGAGCTTATAATTGAGTTTGTTTGATTTATTTTTCCTCGTTGAAACTCAAAATTAAGGCTGAAATAACTTATCCATCTCTGTTATTTTGGTCCCTTAAGATTTCTAAATTTGCTGTTAACAGCCTTAACTTTAAAGTCGCTTTTAATCTGCTTCTTCCGTCAACTGTAAATCTTTAGATACCCCAAAACATTGCATTTTTAAAATTTTCTTTTTTCCTACTTTTTCCTACTCAAATGGTACTTTTTCCTACTCAAATTGCAAGTTTTGATACTAAGGAATTTTAGCCCAAATTTAAATAGTCTATAAAATGTAGTTTGATTGGATTTGGATATAATCTATGATGACTAATTTAGTGACATCCTTATGATAATTAACAACATATAACATGTAGTAGGTAAAGATGGTCTCCCCCTTCCTCCCACAACTTATTTTCCCTTCCTTTTTCATTAGATATAGAAGTATAATGCCAGCTAGAAGGTGGGCAGAGTCTGACTAGTTTTTGCTTGGTTGAGGTCATATTTGGATCACCAATCTATCCTTTTTCTGTGCCATTGTTGCTTCGATTGCTGTAGGAAGACAGATAAAAACTAATTTGAACTTAAAAATTTCTATATTTATTGATTTAGCGCACAGTATGTTTTCGCACCATATAAGTATCAAGAGAGAGGGATGCCTCCCAGCAAGTTGGGTGTTTGTGTGTGTGTGTGTGTGTGTGTGTGTGTGTGTGTGAGAGAGAGAGAGAGAGAGAGAGAGAGAGGCCACTTGCCTTTGTGGCTAGTGTTTTTTATTTCCTGTCTCAAATTTAAACATTGTCATGTTGAAGTAGTGGCTATCATATGGGGTATAGATGTTGGAAATAATGAATTGACACTTAAAAAAGAAAATGCCACATCTCCAGGAGAAGGAAATAAATAATCTTAGCTAGATGAGATTTTACTCGATGAACAATATCAAATATAATCTCTTGGAGTTTGTTTCTTTGGGTGGGGGTTTTTGTGGGATATGCTATATTTTTAATAACTATATGTTGAGTGCATTCTGCAAATTTTCTCCCAAACATACAGGAAGAACTGCTCCCTGGTGGTCATGGGCTTATGGTCAGGGGCTACATACCTGTTATAAACACTCTTGCTAAAGGTCTCGACATCCGCTTGGGCCACAGGTATGAATTAATTACTTTTCAGCCCTACATGTGCTGTAATCTGTTCATTGCATAATTAGCTAGCAATTTTTGTCCTTGCCCTCAGGGTTACCAAGATTGTAAGGCGATATAATGGAGTGAAGGTGACGGTTGAAGATGGGAGAACATTTGTGGCAGATGCTGCAATTGTTGCTGTACCTCTGGGAGTGCTGAAAGTAAAGAGCATAAAGTTTGAACCGAAGCTGCCGGAGTGGAAGGAAACAGCCATTTCTGAACTTGGTGTGGGGATTGAGAATAAAATTGTGTTGCACTTTGAAAAAGTGTTTTGGCCAAATGTTGAGTTCCTAGGAGTGGTTGCAGAGACATCTTATGGGTGCAGTTACTTTCTAAATCTTCACAAGGCTACTGGTCACTCTGTCCTTGTTTATATGCCAGCTGGGCAGCTAGCCAAAGACATTGAGAAAATGTCTGATGAAGCTGCTGCTAATTTTGCTTATTTGCAACTCAAAAGGATACTTCCAAATGCTTCTGCCCCGGTAATACTTCTAATTTGAATAATATACATAAGGCTGTTATGCATTTCATTTATTTATTTTCTAAATTTGATGAGTTCCCATACCAAGACCTTTCCTAGGAGTCTAACTAAAAGTTTTTGTTTGTGGTTTGAATTGTGCAGATTCAGTATCTTGTTTCTCGATGGGGCACTGATATTAACTCGCTTGGCTCCTATAGCTATGATACAGTAGGCAAACCCCATGATCTGTATGAGAGGCTTAGGATCCCAGTGGATAACCTATTCTTTGCAGGGGAGGCAACAAGCTCAAACTACCCAGGGTCAGTGCATGGTGCATTCTCTACAGGAATGATGGCTGCTGAAGACTGTAGGATGAGAGTCTTGGAACGTTATGGGGAGTTGGATTTGTTCCAGCCGGTCATGGGTGAGGAGGCCTCAGTGTCTGTCCCGCTTTTGATCTCCCGGATGTAATTTTTAGTTTTAGGCTCTGGCCACACCCTTAAATATTTGGAGTAATAAATAATTTTATTGTCGGAGACAATATTAATGGTAATATGGGATCAGGCTAACACATTATTGCCATTTTTATTGGCCCCACTGGGAAACGTTGTGGAAAATCCTTGTTTCCCTTTGGATTATTCTAATGTATGGCATACCTGTAGTTATCTCTATATGGACTGTCAGAAAATATGAATTTATCAATCCGAAAATTATGTCCTTAGGAGGCATTATGTGGTTTGTAAGTGCCTCTTTTAGTTGATGGAAAGGACACTTAAATTTGCTATATCAAGTTTTAATAAATAAGGTTGAGACTCTCTCTCTCTCTCTCTCTCTCTCACACACACTCATATATATATATATATATATATATATGAAATTTAACACATGTTTAAGATACGTCCTGTGTATTTCTTTGCTTATGTTTTTGGTCAATATTTAATTGGATTTTATATTCTAAAAATTCTACTATTGAATCTAATCTTACGTATCTATTGTTTCTTAATAGGCTTTGCAATTTAATTGGCATCTTTCAATGCACAAAGTTCTTAGAGGGGAGGAGTAAAAATTGTTTTAATATGCAAATTTGGTTTTCATGAGAGCGTTAAACTCTAAAAACTTACTTTATTTATTTTACTATATTATTTTATAACTTACTCAACATTCTAGTTTTTATTTAACATACAACTTATTAAAATAATATAAAGTACTCTATATTCGATAATTATAACAATCCTCTTCTCTCTCTTTCCTCTCTTACTCTATCAAACCCACACATTCAGCAATTACCAACAAATCTAATCCCACCAACGCCAGCAATCACCTACCATCAAAACTCAGCCCAACCACCAAAAGCTAGCCATCACCACAACATACTGAAACCCTACTGAAATGGAAAAACAAAAAACCACCACTAGACCACAACAACCCACAAACCGCGTACCATCACAACTACAACATTGCTGCACCACAAACCTAGAAAATCAACAAAAATTTCAGCCACCACTGCATCAACACCCACTACTTCCAAACCCACCATTTAGATTAGAGATCCACTCCATTTAATGTATGCTCAACCAACACAAATGTAGTGACATTGCTGCACCACAAACCTAGAAAGATCAACAAAAATTTCAGCCACCACTGCATCAACACCCACTACTTCCAAACCCACCATTTAGATTAGAGATCCACTCCATTTAATGTATGCTCAACCAGCACAAATGTAGTGACATTGCTGCACCACAAACCTAGAAAGATCAACAAAAATTTCAGCCACCACTGCATCAACACCCACTACTTCCAAACCCACCATTTAGATTAGATATCCACTCCATTTAATGTATGCTCAACCAACACGAATGTAGTGACGACTAACTTGAGAGAGAGAGAGAGAGAGAGAGAGAGAGAGAGAGAGAGAGAGAGAGAGAGGTGTTTAAGAGAGATGAGAGAACGAAGAGAGAGATATATTTTTATTAAAATAATAAATTTAGTTTTTACCAACATTGTTATAGTGGTTAGTATATTTTCAAATTCACTGTTCACAGCTACTTAAAAAAATTTAGTAATATACACAAGGTTAAAGCTCATTTTGGGTATGCTTGTAAAATAGCGATTTGGGGGGTTTTCTACGCCCCAATGCTAATGCTTTAAGAGCATTCACATCAAAAGAATGCTATTTTAGCACTCAAAATCCTAAAAACTCACTATATCAATGATGTCAAAAGTCAAATTTTTTTAAACACCTAGTTATAGTAGATGGTAAACACAAGTTATATTATTTAAATGAGAGAGAGAGAGAGAGAGAGAGAGAGAGAGAGAGAGAGAGAGAGTTTGTAAATGAAGTGATAAAAAGATAAAGTATGTGATATTATGTGTATTTTGAAATAAAGTATTAAAATAGATTAGCCTCTGAGCACGCGCTGACGTGCATTATAATTTGGAATTTCTACACTTTTCAATCACAAAAAAAATAAATAAATAATTAAGGGTTTGATGAAAAAAAAAAAATACGTGGGGTGAGTTTTGTAGATTTGGGTAGTTTTAAAACTAATAAAAAAGAAATCTTATTTTGTAGAGAGTCAGTGAGTAGAAGTAGAAATTTAAATCAACGTAAAAGTAAGAGTTTAGTAGAAGCATGAAGGCATTTCAATGTAGGAGTAGGAATTTATTATTTTTGTCAATTTACTATTTTAACCTCATTTTTAAGTTTTAAGTAGAGGTATTTTTGACAAAAAAAAAGCAATAAGTATAATTAACTTTCTTTTTGCCAATTTACTATTTTAACCCTATTTTTAAGTTGTTGGTTAATTAATGTAGAGGTATTTTTGATAGGAAAAAAGTAATAATTAACTTTCTAAATCCTCTTAATATATACTAGCTTCATCACACGCGCAAAGCGCGTGCAATTTAGTGGATAAAGTAATTTGAAAAATAACAAGAGATGAAGCATTTTTTTAATGGTCTTATTTTGTAGAAAAAAATTGTGTTTTTTTTTTTAAAATTTTATCTATATAATTTTTATTTTGAAAATCTAATTTATAAGTGGATAAAGTAATTTGAAAATTTACAGAAAAGTTGTTCTATTTTTTAGGCAATATTTTAATAAGAGTTAGAGTTACATTTTTATCAGATTGTCCTGTAATTTTATCTCTACTTAAGCATAGGGGTATAGGACATTTTCTATGCTATTATTTAAGCGGCTGCACCTGTTTGGACCGGATTTTTTTTTTTTTTGGTTCTAACATACCCCTACACCCCTAGGTTTAAGTAGAAACAAAACTAAAGGATAGTTTGGTAAAAATACATATCTAACTTGCACTAAAATATTGCCTACAAAATAGGAACACTCTTCCACTAACCCACTTCTTCAAAGTAACTATAGATTTATTGTTTTTTTTTTTTTTTTTGTTCCAAAATACCCCTATACCTTTAAGTTTATGTAGAGACAAAACTAAAGGATAGTTTGGTAAAATACATGTCTAAGTTGCACTAAAATATTGTCTACAAAATATGATTACTTTTCTATTGGTTTTCAAATTCCTTTATTCACACTAGCCTCATCACACGTGCTTGCACGTGAGATGAGGCTTTTTTTTTTAAGTGGTAGTAGCAAAAAAAAAATCTATATTTTTTATTATATATATAATTTTTATTTATAATTTATAAGTGAATAAATAAATTTGAAAATCAATAGGAAAGTGACTCTATTTTTTAGGCAATGTTTTAGTAGAAGTTAGGTTGTATTTTTACCGGATTGTCCATTAGTTTTGTCTTTACTTAAACATAGGAATGTAAGGGTATTTTAAAACAAAAAAAAAAATTCGGATTGTCCTTTAGTTTTTTTTGTTATATATTTAGATTTGTTTTTGGATAAACGTAGAGTGTTTAACTTATTTTCTTTTTTTAAAAAAAAAAAAAAAAAACAACAAACGTATAGTTACTTTGAAGAAGTGGGTTAGTGGAAAAGTGTTCCTATTTTGTAGGCAATATTTTATTGCAAGTTAAACATGTATTTTTACTAAACTATCCTTTAATTTTGGCTCTACTTAAACCTAGGGATATAGGGGTATTTTGGAACAAAAAAAACCTGGTAAAAAAATAATAATAAACGTATAGTTATTTTGAAGAAGTGGGTGAGTGAAAGAGTGTACCTATTTTGTAGGTAATATTTTAGTGCAAGTTAAACATATATTTTTACTAAACTATCCTTTAGTTTTGTCTCGACTTAAACTTAGGGATATATGGGTATTTTGAAACAAAAAAAATCTGGTCTAAATAAGTACAGCTGCTTAAATAGTAATATAAATATAGATAGATAAAATAACTTTTTAAACAGCTAAAAACTAAAATTTTTAACAAAAACTTTGATGCGAATAGTATCAGATATTATTAGATCCATAAAATCATGTTTTTGTATATAAAATTTTTGTCGTGATTAACGTGTCTGGAGATTCATAAAAGCGGTGTCGCTGGAAATTCTGGCCCCAACGGTTAGTAGTCAAATGACTCAAATCAAAGCATAACAAACCAGTAACCACCAACTTCAATTGAACTCTTCTGGTTCCAAAAAGTCCAACATGGTTTGCCAAGCCCACGCGTTGTGGTAAGAACCCTTTTTTTAATTATATTTTAATTATTAAATAACAAACAAACCTCATTACTTTTTCTTTTCTTTTTTTTGGTTACTTTAATCAAGAAGAAAATAGGGAAAATTTGGCTTTTCGGTGCTTGGTGTCATATGGGAATTTAAATAAACGTGAAGGAGAAATTTACTTTCAAAAGCAATCCAAGTTGCTTCTTGGAATGAGTTGATATCTGCCGATTTGGCTGAGCGATCATCAATAATTGTAAATTGGGATCCATTTGTGGATGATAAAATTGGGCATCTAGAACTATTTAATTTAATAATCCACTTCAAAGCAGAGACTGAGAGAGGCAGAGACCACAAAAAGTTCATGTGCTTGTAGGACCAAGCCACCCACCGCTTGCGTGGTACTCCCTAGATTAGATCAATTGGAACTTAAATGTCTTCCCCAAACGTGAGAAAATGCGAGTCAGTGACAAATTAGCTTTTACTTGGGCCCCAACTCCGTGCTAAGCTTCTGTACGCCACGTGAATGTCCTCGTCTCCACCCCCACAATTGTCGACTGTCAGGTCTATTATATAGGCAAAACAGTTTGCTTCTTTATTATTATTATTATTATTATTTAAATTTTGATACCACATATCACTTGGGCTAATAATGACAAGCCCGCGGTACAAGAAATATCTTATTATACACTCTCTATTTGCATTTTTTTTTTCTTTGAGGAGGAAAGCATAGAACATATTATTAAGAAAAATCAGCTAAATCAGGCTGAAGTGCAGGAACAAATTGTGGTGTAACATTCTCCATCCATACAGCCAAATCCGAGACAATAATAGCATGTCTAGTTAAACAATTAGCAGTTTTATTACCTTCTCTCTTAAGATGAGAGTAAAGTAATTGAGAAAAAAAAAACCTAGAATTAAACTTTACGTCTTCAATCAAAGATCCATGTGAAGCCATAGAAACATCATCACAAACCAAAGCCTTCATAAGCATCTCCAAGTCACCCTCCAAAATGGCCTTCGAAACACCAACCACCTATGCAAAAGTAAGGACCTTCACAGCAATCAAAACTTCAACCTCACAAGTAAGGTAAGCTTGTGGTAGCAATTGAGAGCATGAAGCAATCACCAAACCAGCACTGTCACAAATCACAATCCCAAGCCCAGATTTGTTTTCTACAGAAAAAACTAGCACCATCAAAATATCCAATCGCTTGAGGGAGGTCACCACGTAGCACGAGCACGAGGCTGATGGCCCGAAGAAATGATCTTCATATATATATATATATATATATATATAGAGAGAGAGAGAGAGAGAGAGAGAGAGATGAGTTCAATTACACCTAGTGTAACTTGATAATAGTTACACATTTTTTAAATCATTGATTTTAAAAAGATCTAACGGTTAAAAATACAACATTAAATGTTTATTACTTTTGACATCCATACCTAATTAATTGCATCTTCTCTCTCTCTCTCTCTCTCTCTCTCTCTCTCTCTCTCTCTCTCTCTCTCTCTCTCTCTCTCTCTCTCTCTCCTTATTTCCTTTCCAAATTCCACTTCATTAAACGGGCATGCCACCACTTCTTCTTCTTCTTCTTCTTCTTCTTTTCCTTTCTTTTTTAAGAGACACAATGATTAATTTTATTGCAAAAAAAAAAAAAAACTAAGGAATTGTACTGTAAACAATCTTGAGGGACTTTGTTGTTGTTACCTCTATGTTTCTCTAATCCTCTCCACTGAAATTATACTTCAGCAGTTCAATTTCCTTTCTCGTAAATGATGTTGTATTTGCATTTGAAAACAATGGCCCCTCATTCATAGACGCTTGTGGATTCATTAAAATAATAATAATAATAATAATAACAGATTTCAATTTGTATTCATAAACACTAGTGGATTCATAAACTCAATCTCCTAGCAAAAGCAATTATTAATATTCAGATGTGTGAGGGTCACTTTTTTTTACGGTGTCCAGGCCCAAGCTTAAGCAAAGATCCCGGGGACCCTCTTATAGTTTGAGAGGACTGGGCTTGGTTTCCGCAGCTAAATGGGCTATTTACAAACTAAGTGGTGCACAGGCAAAATTCCTACAACACGTATACACTAGCAAGTGAGAATATATGTATTTAACAACAAGAAAACTAACAAAGGAAGGCAATGTAATAAAGAAATGCACAAAATAATTGTTCGGGATCCTAAAATTAATAAGAAATAGTCTATTTTCTTAATTATGGATTACAACGTGCTCACTAAATCGTGAGCACTAAATAGTGCTACAAGGTTCAAATAAGCTCAAAAATTGCAGACTTAGATGGCTATCTCAACCTCAAAGACTTGCAAAGTTTGAATCCTTTTGAATTCAAGTATTGTACTATAGTGGTTGTTTCTGGGATACCGGGAGGTATTCCCCTATTTTCTTTGAGTTTTACAGAGTTTTCTCTCAATGATGCTATATGATTTCCTTCCTACTGAATTTTCTTGTCCTGCATAAGAATACACTACACAATACGCATATCTTTAAATAATTGTTAGTTTCATAAATTAGAATTCGCATTTTAATACATATACATATATATATATATATATATATATATGAATTTATGAGAATGATTCATCCACAAGGATCCTGGCCCCAATTCTCTCCGACTTAGTGTTTTTGCACAAGACTTGTGGGATTTGGAACTCAAGCCCAAGTGGCTTTGCTTAGGCATTGCCTCCCAAGATAGTTAGGTGAGGAGGATTTTTGTGGGAGAGAGTGAAATCGCTCCCGAACTGACCAAACCATTCCTCCTTTACTATCCACTTGGGATCCTATGGGCTTGGACCATGGGTTACAAAGATAATACCTGGTTTTTTGCTGGATTTTTAATGGCTTGTTTTTTTTTTCCTGGAAATCTGAGCATACATAGGGCCTTGACGTTAATTCTTTTTGCTACATATCCTCTTGCCTGACCGAGATCCTTGCTGTATGTCCTCTGGTCTGATCGAGATCCTTGCCGCATGTCCTCTGGCCAGGATCCTTGTCCGAGATCCTTTTCTTTTTTTCTTTTTTATTATTATTATTTTTTTCTTTTTTCTTCTTTCTAGGATTTTGGGCCTTTATGATTCTTCTTAGCTTCATGAATTGGGCCTTCTTTTGTTAAGACCCATGGTCTTTCCTTACTTTTTCATGGATTGGGCTTTTTTGTGAGATTTTGGTCCTCAACATTAGCCCCCCAAGCTCGTGGGTTACCTGAAGCCTACGTGCAAGAAAATAAATTGTTCTTGGACACTTTCTTGGTTTGTGGAACCAATGGAATGAACTAAGGTGTTACCAAAGATTAGAATTCACATTCATGTTAGTATAAAGCTGCAGATTGGTATTCAATTTTCCATAAAACAAATCAATTTTGTCAAGCCGACAATGAAGTATTCACATATAGCTAAAATTATATAGGTGTTGCATTTGATGCTAAGAGTGTATTTCTAGCACTAATGTTTTTTATAGCAATTCTAGGATATGCTTTTTTTGAAAGTACCATACAAAAATCACATTGGATGCCCCTAGTGTATGCACTGGAAAAGCATACATTTTTGTTTGTTTTATAGCAATTCTAAGATATCATTGCTTTGTCAACAATATTTTGTTTGTTTTAAAAAATAGTTTGAGTGAGGGAAGCCCCCATGAACTTTGCCAAAGATATTCTATGCATTATAGTTCATGCTTACTATGGCTAAGGTGAATAACACCAAGATGTTTGCCACATGAGATTTTTAGTCCATGAATAGTGACTTACCAATGGGACCATGATATCGTAAATCATTGAATCATATAAACATGTTGTTTTAAAGTCTAATCAAGGCTAGCTATTCAAAATGTATTAAGAGATAGAAACTTCCCTGAGGACATGACTTAGAAGGCTTAAGAACATCTCCACGTCTTGCTCTAGCTAAAGACCTTGCTCTTCTGGTGGATGCTCTTAATCTTTGCCTTATTCTTTTTCCAGATTGTGAGAGATTGTATAGTATTTTAGATTGCAGCAAATTATTCACATATCATGCCACCAATTATATTGTTGTTGAATTGCTATGTATCATATAGTTCATGAGCCAAAGAAAAGATAACAGTGGCTGAACTTATGTACTATAAAGTTGGCATTAAACTTCTCAATTTTTATCAAGTGAAAGATATATCTAAGGAAAATTTTCAATCTTATCTTAGCCCCCAGTGTATGCACTGGAAAAGCCAATTGCCAAATAAGATATAGCAATAAAAATTATTTCATGTGTATGAAACCATGTGAGGATTTCAACCACGCAAGAATTTCAAATTTTAATTTTTGATAATTGGTCAAGTAAGAAGACCAAAATATTAGAATTTTCATTTTAATCTACATGAATAAAGTGTTAGTCCTTGGGTGGTACCTCTTGCACAACATTTTGCAGTGTTTTAATATATTCAAACATGGTATTAATGAGTGGGCTTACAGAAAGGGTACCTTTCTTTTGTTGAATCGAAGTAGCTCCAAGCCTTTGGTGAGTTTGCACCTTGTAGGAGGAGGGAAATGTTGCTAGCTGGTTCGCAATGTCATTAACTAATCTCTTTGTATAGAGATTTGCATAGGTATCCATGCTTTTGTGGCTTTAAATGATGTACTCTTGGATTTTTTTTTTTTTAAGTCACGCCTTCCTTGCTTCCTTAGGCTCCCTTGAACCAATTCCTTTCAAGGAGGTCAATCTTGTGCACTTTATACACCCACTTATGGGTTTTCATACCCACTCGAGGCTCTTTCTCTTTGTACCCCTCGTTGGGCTTTGCTTACAATTCGCACCCTTTGCTGGGACGTGCTACTGCTTGTATCTATTGTTGGGACGTGCTACGGCTTGTATCTATTGCTAGTACAGCTTGTACCCATTACTGGTACATGCTACACAAGTTGTGGCCCTTACTTGGATATGCTTACAATCTGCACGCGTTATTAGGACGTACTGTGACTTGTATCCATAAACTTTTGCTTTTGACCAGTTTCTTGGTTGTACTTGGAAACTTTGATCTTGGCCAATTTATAAGCCATGTATTTAGAAAATTTGTTCTAGGCTAAGTCGTAGGCCAAGTACACGGAAGACTTGCTCTGTTCCAAGTCCTGCGCCATGTCACTTGGAAAAACTTTGTTCTGATCATGTTCTGGGCTAGGTATATGGAAAATTTACTCTTTCCTGCGTCCTAGGCCTTGTCACTTGGAAAATTTTTATTCTGACAAAGTCCTGGGCTAGGTACATGGAAAATTTACTCTTTCCCAAGTCCTAGGCCATGCTACTTGAAAAATTTGTTCTAGCCAAGTCCTAGGCTAGGTACATGGAAAGTTTGCTCCTTCCAAGTCCTAGGTCATGTCACTTGGAAAAAATTTGTTTTGGCTAAGTCCTAGGCTAGGTACATGGAAAGTTTACTCTTCCCAAGTCCTAGGCCATGTCACTTGGAAAATTTTTGTTCTGATCAAGTCCTGGGCTAAGTACATGGAAAATTTTCTCTTTTCCAAGTCCTAGGCCATGCCACATGAAAAAATTGTTCTAGCCAAATCCTGGGCTAGGTACATGGAAAACTTGCTTTGTTCCAAGTCCTAGGCCATGTCACTTGAAAAAAAAAATCTATTTTGGCTAAGTACTGAGCCAGGTACATGGAAGGTTTGCTCTTCCCAAGTCCCGGGCCATGCCACTTGGAAAATTTGTTCATGGCCATTGAATTTTTTCAATTTTTAGAAAAGGCTCCTTCATAACCCCCCATTCTCAAGTAGGTTCACTGAATTGATTTATTTTCTTTTCTCCAAAGGGTTAAGGATTTGTTTCCTTCTCCAAGGATCTTCTAAAAAATCCCTTCTTGGCTGTGAACAAATACTTCATGGAAATACCCTTCTTTTACGAGTCATCTAAGGTTACTCTCACTGGTGAATTAATGGCTAGGAGGAGCTCCACCAAGATGATTTTGTCATGGTGTTTTTCTTCAGGTAAGGGATCCTCTTACAGGGATCCTGGAAGAGGAAGGCTTTCTCTAGGCATGCTCGTTAGAGACTGTCTTTACAAACCTCATAATTTTTTTTTTTTTACAAGGATCTCTACCGCTACTACCTTTTTTAGAGATTTTCTCGCTCAATATGTACTCCTCTCTTCTTTAGGGAACTGGACTAGTCAGTTTACTACAACTTAGTGCTTGACAGTTCTGGGGATCTTTCAGACCTATGTTGTATTAGGAAATTAATATTAGCCACTGAGGCACTCTTCAAGGGCTGATGGAGGAGGGCTTTTATTGGGCGAAAGCTCGTCACCAATAGGATTTGATGGGATGAAAAATAATGATTCAGTTGTTGAGGTGCATGACCGCCAAACACATCTTTTCTATGTTGGGATGCCTCATTCCGTTATCCTTTAATGCTCTGTATGCCTGGGATCGGAATCCCAGGTACAACAATAATGATCTTGCCATAGACTAGTACCCATAAGGTAGGCAAATGACTCCTGATCTGTTAAAATTTTATGAAAGAAATTTGGATGCTCACCTCCCCATATGAAAACATTCTCCTTTTTCAACAATTTGGATAGTCCACTAGTGACCAAGGTTGGCCTTGGTGTGAACTTTATAATGTAAGAAACTCTTCCTAAGAAGCTCTTGAGTTCCTTGATCGTGGTATGCCTCTTCATGGTTGATGTTGTTGTTGCCTTAATTGGATCTCTGAGGAGATCAATGTTAGGCAAACGGCATTTATCCTTTAGATGCACCTTATTTAATTTGTGGGAGTATAAGCCAATAAATCTTCATTTTTTTTTTTTTTTTTCAATAGCTCCACCAATTTCTCTTCTTCTCTTTTTTTTTTTTTTTTTTTTTTTTTTTTTTTGTATCGATAATAGATTGCTGATTAGTATAGGCTCAAGGTTCCTTGGGTTAGCCCCCAAGTTCCTTTCCATATCCATAAGTTTCCCCAGGATCTTCATAAGCAGTCGATTAGCCTTCCCCCCTAGGTTTCTTCTTATTCTTGGATACGAGCCCCTCGAGATCCTAGAGATGGGATATTCTTCAGCTAGAGCCGACTTATTAGAGAATATGTTTTCCACAAAGTTTACTTCTTGCTTAGCTGAAGGGACTAGAATTTGCAGCAATTTTTGTGAGCTTCTCATTTGGTCCCTCTTTCACGTACCAATGGTACCTTGTGAGGGTCAGGCGATACTTTTGATGCCATGGTTGGCCTTTAGAGCTATTTGTACGTGTCATTTAGTGGACTTTATAGCTTCTCCAAATCTTGTTATTTCCATGGGTGAGCCCAATTGTTGAGCTGCAAGAAATGATAGATGCATTGTATAGTTGTTGAGCTTTCAATAATGTTGATTTTGCTACTAACTTGCAATATAGCATTTCTATTGATTTTCTTCAAAATATATTCAAGGTCCACTGCACAATAGGCTTTAGCCCCAAGGACAAGAGGCAGTTGTTGAACCATTCTTGATCCACCTTCTCTTGATGCTATTGTGGAACTTTTATCCATTTTCCTGATGTCTCCATTTTTTTTTTTTTTTTACTCTGCTAGATCCATGGAAGTACTTCAACTTTGTTGGAACCAAAGAGATATTTCACTTTGCTAGAATCAGGAAACTATTCCATCAAGGAATAACTCGAATTTTTTTTTTTTTTGTGAGAACCAAGGAACTACTCCATTTTTCTAGAACCATGACTGGAACTAGGAAATTTTTTTTTTGGAATCTAGGATCTTTGGAATCAAGGATCTCCTCTACTTTGTTGGGATTAAGGATCTCTCAAGCTTTGTTGAAATTAAGAGTGTACTCAGCTTTGTTGGAATAAAGGATCTCCTCAATTTTGTTGTAATAAAGGATCTCCTCAGCTTCGTTGGGATTAAGGACCTTCCAAGCTTTATTTTCCTGGAGTCAATGATCTCCTAGACTTTGCTGGAATTAAGGATGTACCCAACCTTGATGAAATAAAGGATCTCCTCAGCTTTGTTGGGATTAAGGATCTCCCAGGCTTTGCTAGAATTGAGGGTGTACTCAGCTTTGCTGGAATAAAGGATCTTCTCAGCTTTTTTGGAATAAAAGATCTCCTCAGCTTTGTTGGGATCGAGGATCTCCTAAGCTTTACTTTCTTGGAATCAAGGATCTCCTAGGCTTTGCTAGGATTATGGAACTATTTCATTTGCCAAATCCATGGGCCGAGCCAAGGAACTTGTCCATTTCACTAACCTATGCCATATGGTATTATTATCAAGTTGTTGCAAAATTATTTAGCCCTACAATGTGAGGCAATTGCTGTTACTTTGTAATTTACATTTCATCAAGTCTCTTTGATTCTTTTACTTCTCTTTCTTCTTCTGTTTTTTAAAAAACAAATGAAACAATATCATGAATTTTTTTATATATAAATAAAATACATTAGCCCCCCAAATGTGGGGTCCATTGCTTTATTATTCAGCTCATACATCTGCATTTCATCAATCTCTATATATTTTTTCTATTTGCTCACTTCTCCATTTTTTTTTAGCGGTGAGACAATGTTATGATTGTTTAAATATTACAACATGACCTTTTTTTTTTAAGAGAGAAGGGCAATGATCCATTATGTTCAAATTGTAAAGTGGAGAAAATAATGAAGCATAAAACTTATCTTGTGCTGGGAAGTTCCCTAAAATTCCATACAAAGTCTCCTAGTGGGACGTTCTTTGAAGGAACCCACACTTTAAGAAGAACTTTCCTTCCTCTTGGTGTTTCCTAGCTTTGGAGCCATGCTTGCGAAGGGACTGCTTCTTCCCTCTCCTTTTTCCCAGTCCCCAGTGAAATCGCCAAAATGTGAGGGTCATTTTTTTTTGACAATGTCCAGGCCCAAGCTTAAGCAAGGACCCCAGGGGCCCTTTTGGTTTCCGCAGCTAAATGGGCTGTTTGCAAACTAAGTGGTGCACAAGAAAGGTTCCTACAATACGTATACACTAGCAAGCAAGAATATATGTATTGAACAACAAGAAAACAGCAAAGGAAGGCAATGTAATAAAGAAACACACAAAATAATTGTTGGGATCCTAAATTTAATAAGAAATACTCCATTAGTTTTCTTAATTATGGATTACAACGTGCTCACTAAATCGTGCTACAAGGACCAAATAAGCTCAAAAATTGTAGACTTAGATGTCTATCTCAACCTCTAAGACTTGTAAAGTTTGAATCTTTTTGAATCCAAGTATTGTACTATAGCGGCTGTTTCTGGGATACCGGGAGATATTCCCCTGTTTTCTTTGAGTTTTTCAGAGTTTTCTCTCAATGATGTTATATGATTTCCTTCTTGCTAAATTTTCTTGTCTTGCATAAGAATACACTACACAATACACATATCTTCAAATAATTGTTAGTTTCTTAGATTAGGATACGCATTTTAATACATATACATATATATATATATATATGTGAATTTATGAGAATGATTCAACCATGAGGATCCTTGCCCCAATTCTCACATACTTAGCGTTTTTGCACAAGACTTGTGGGATTTGGAACTTAAGTCTAAGTGGCTTTGCTTGGGCGTTGCCTTCCAAGATAGTTAGGTGAGGAGGATTTTTGTAGGAGTGAGTGATATCTAATGTGTGCATTTTTTTGGCTTATGTTTCTTTTGAGGCTAAGTGATATTTCAAATAATCTCAAGGATATGGGACAAATTCCCTACTTCTTGGCTCTTTCTTTTGTTTATTTCTTTCCCTCCCTTGTTGTGCTTTTAAAACTCTAAGAATATGTGTTTCAAACCTTTGAACTTTAATACCCATTTTTCTCCCATCCGAACCCCCCTTCTGCTATGCAAATGTGTTCCTTTTATAGTAGACCTGGTTTGGTATCGCGAGAGAGGACGCCCCAGGTCTACTAGGTAAAACTCTGTCTTCTAAGACCTGAAAAGTTGCATTGGATAGAGGTTTAGCTTATTTGTGCAATTATAACTTAAAAGGAACATTTGATTTTAGTTACAAATGGAAGATTCCTTCTTGGAAAGTCAAAAGAGAGGTGGGCTGCTCAATACAATGGATTAAAGCTTTGGTTCAAAGTGACATTTGAGAGGAAAACGTGGGAAGGTGTCATGCACATGGGGGAATTGAGTTTCCTATTGATTCACGCATTCCAAGCAAATATATGAACAAAGGGAAAGCTTAGAGATCCTCCTTTCACCAGAAATTACTCCTCTACAGACCAAACCATTCCTCCCTTACTATCTACTCAGGATCCCACGGGCTTGAACCATGGGTTACAAAAATAATACCTGGTTTTTTGTTGGATTTTTAATGGCTTTTTTTTTTGGGAAATCTGAACATACATAGGGCCTTGACGTTGATTTTTTTTTGCTGTATATTCTCTGGCTTGACCAAGATCCTTACTGCATGTCCTCTGGTCTGACTGAGATCCTTGCTGTATGTCCTCTGGCCAGGATCCTTGTCCGAGATCCTCTTCTTTTTTTCTTTTTTATTATTATTATTTCTTTCTTTTTTCTTCTTTCTAGGATTTTGGGCCTTTATGATTCTTCTTAGCTTCATGAATTAGGCCTTCTTTTGTTAAGACTCATGGTCTTTCCTTACTTTTTCATAGATTGGGCTTTTTTGTGAAATTTTGGTCCTCAACAAGATGCAAAAGCCAAAGAGGCATTATGTTTTAAATACTAGCTTTCAAAAGAATAAAGAAGTTGGAAAGAAAGTTTTATTCGTTTAAACTTTAAAGTTTGAAACAGTAAAAGTTTTCATGTTTGTGTTGTTGCCTCAAACACAAGCTTTCAACATGGGGCTTCAAACCTTAATTTTTTCACAACACACAAATATTATGTATTTTATGTTCTCTTATAATGAATCACGTCCTTAGTATATTATTATTGATGGCACTTTCAACTCACTGATTTGCAACCTAAGAATGTTAAGAATAAGACCATGAGAAAACAAATCTGCTACTTAATATGGTAAGAATAGGCACTTGTGCAAGGTTAAGGAGGAATTAATTAGGAGAAAGAAACAAAGTAAAAAAAGGAAATAATATAATATTTCTCAAATTAATTTAGTTGGCTAATGTGATTTTTTAACCATTAGATCTTTTTGAAACCTATGGTCTAAAAAATGTGTAAATTTTATAAAGTTACATCAAGTTACGCCTGGTGTCAATCAGATATTTTTTATTATTCGATCTATAAATTCATATTTTATGCATTATTTTAAACTATAAAAACTTGAAATTTTAACAATGGATCGATGACATGGCTATGAATCTTTGATCACCATGAAAATTTGTAAGTATGGGGAATATACGAAGATAATGTAATCTAACAGTGGATTTGTCAAAATTCGCATCCAATTAAAAAATATTGAGTGGTGTAACATTGCTTAAAGTTACACCAAGTATAACTTGAACCCAACCCTATATATATATATATATAAAGGTGTTATTTGCATATTTGTATATATTTATTTTGAAATCGTGTTTCAAAATAAATGTGTCTATGTATGTATGATAAATATGTAATAAGGAATGTGACTATTACTACTCTTAAAGTATATACATCATAAACTATGCAAGTGCTTATTGAGACTGTTTATAATTG
The DNA here is from genome assembly GCA_032878915.1 of Castanopsis chinensis. Taxonomy (NCBI): domain Eukaryota; kingdom Viridiplantae; phylum Streptophyta; class Magnoliopsida; order Fagales; family Fagaceae; genus Castanopsis; species Castanopsis chinensis. The sequence goes on along the minus strand of JAVQMG010000106.1, from coordinate 2,995,216 downwards.
AAATGCCCTATTTTTTAAAAAATTGGAAAATATGTGACACATGATTTGATAAGTCCCCCCCCCCCCCCCCTTCAAGTTATAACTCGATAGTTACACCAATATATTAGAAAGTTGATTACTTTTTTGACATTATAGCTAGTTTGGTAGGATTGAATTAGGTGACATTTTCTTTTGCCCATTCAAGTTTACTCCCTCCTTATCTTGTTTGGAGTTGAGCTTCAACCACTTCTTTGGCGGTCAAAATTGCTATTCACCACAACTTTAGGTTTAGAATTCTTTAGGGGGATTCCAAACCCTCATTCATGTTGTGCAAAATTTCAACACCCCATTCTTAGTGTCCCTAGATCCAGTTGTATTCAAAATTAAATTTGTTCTCAAACTTGGTGCCATGCTTGTCACCTAGTTTAATTCACCAAAATTAATATGGGTCCATATTAACACAATTTGAATAAGATGAAAAATATTGTTACCTTTGTCTGTATTAACTTTAAAATACAACCATTCGGTTTTCAGTCCATGTATAAATTTTTTATTATACAGAAAATTCAATTTTGATATATTAATAACAAAATTGGTGCCATGCTTGTCACAAATTCCAAACAGGACAGAGTCCTAATTGCAGGGGTAGTATTCACATTCTGTTTTTGAAATGGCAATTCATGAAGAAACTTTAAGAGTGTGTTTTTTTTTTTTTTTTTTTGATAAACTTCAAATTTTATTCAAAAAGGAAAAGAGCATGAAGACAAATCCTTCATATAGGTAGAGTAAACTACAGTAGGGATATTATCCTTATTACAGCAAAGAGGCTCCTTAAAGACTAGGGAGTGTTTTGCAGCAGTATGAGCTACAACATTGTGCTCTTTTTTGACCCAACGAAAACAAATACTAACAAAGTAAATTTTAAAACTAAAAATGCTGCTAATGATATTATAGATAGATCAATCTGGGGGGACATCATTCGTAGAAAGCGCATCAAAGCAGCATTTTGCATCTCCTTCAATTTGGACGTGACTCCACCGTTCATGGATAGCAATTTGCATTGCCCAAAGGATTGCATAGGCCTCAGCAGAGATAGGGGGCAAGGTTGGTGGAGCTTGGAACAAACTTATTTGATAGTGCCCTTGTTATCTCTAGCCACAACAGCAAGAGCCGAGGAGGATACAGATATGGCCGCATCCACTTTGAGCTTTATCAAACCAGTGGGAGGAGGTTTCTAGGTAAGGTGGTTGACCGGGACAGGGGGGATGTCCCTTGTACAAACAAAGAGGTAAATTCTTGGAACTTGAACCGAATCTGCTTGATAGAAGTGGGATATCAACTTGAGCCTTGATATGTGACTTTGTTTCTTAGGTACCAAATTTCGTCAAGAACCAGCGCTATATTTAGAGAAATGAGCCATTAATCTTCTTGAGGGCATAAGGCTTAAGGCGAAGTTAGAACTAGCTTGATAATGTCAATTTTTGTAGAGATATGTAACTCCTCAACTCCAAGGCCCCAGCAACTGGAGTGCCAAATTGCTTTAGCAACTGAACACTTGATGAAGAGGTGGCAGCTGGATTCAATATCACAGCCACAAAACACGCATAAAGGGTCATCAACACTTATTTTGTGGAGCAGCTTTTCTTTTGTAGGTATGGCGTTGGTTCCAAGTCTCCAAAGAAACATTTTGGTCCTTTCTGGAGCCTTTAGCTTCCAAAGTTTTCCCTAAATAACATCTGCTTGAGGTGGTGGAGAGTGGGGTTGGGTTACAATGTGATAGGCAGATTTGACGCAGAAATTCCCACTAGGATTGGGTGTCCATAAGAGCTTGTCTGGTCTTAGGGAAGGTAGTCTGAGTCTACCAATGCCATTCTATCCATACACCTATCAACTTTAAGAGTGTTAGTTACACTATTTCTGGATTGCTCCTTTTAAAGATTACATATAATGCATTTCGAGCTTGGCCGTGGAATGACTGCCAAACACTACTGTAACTTTTTCACTACAATTTACCATAACACATCTCCAGCACAAGGTTGTTTCTTCGAGCAGACAATAAAACTCCACATAAGTCAACCTAAGTGCCTAATACGTTAGAGACTAGAATAGAGAGTTTAAGCTCTGAGCTTGAGGGCAAAATTGGTGCACACCATCCACAACTCTACGCTCAATTCACATTTGTTAATTGTCAAATGTCAATGCCAAGTGCCTTACCTCAATTAGCTCTTCATGATATTTCCAAAGGAGATATTCGGGATTAGAAACCCCCCTCCCCCAACTGTTAAATTATTTAAAAAAAAAATTAGTACATTAATCATCAACACAGATTTCAAGATCAAGGACCTCCATATGTAGCAAATGATGTGCACCTATGCGCTGGCATGTACCACATCAACCTATTCAACCCTCCTGCACAAATGTTAACAAAGCAAAATGTGCTTCATAATGGCTGGCACTAGCAAAGACATGATGGCATAACCACAATTTTACACTGAACTTATAAACAAAATACTCATTTGTTGATAATTCTATAGTACCTATATGAATTTTTAGGATCCATCAGCTTTCTAGTCAACTAGATGCCAACTTGATATCAGGGCATACATGCTGATTATTACTATCTCCTTAACATTCTGGTCAACTAAATGTCAACTTGATATCAAGGCATATATAACATACACAATAAGGCTGCCATCAACATGCTCTACCTCCACAAAAAAAAAAAACATATTACACGTACCCCTTTGTCCAAACGGGTACAGAGTATATTAATATCCCTAACCCGAATGAGATGCAAACGGTAATCAATGCATATGCATATGCCCTCCAAGGGCGTTCGCTTTCTCTCATTGCATTGAACTCGACAATGAAGGTCGAGACAGTACTCAAACAGCCCAAGAATCCAAGTTGTATGCCCGATGCCACAGTATCACAAGTTTGGCTATTCACCTGCACCAAATGATTCAAGATTGTGGTCATGTGCTATGCATGTAACAAACATTCATGGAGACATGTTAATTTTTACATGATTTGGGAAATTCCCAAGATTGAATTTGCCAACACTTACAGCTTTCTTCACAGTAGAGAGTGCTGCCATGATGCAAGCTGCAGAAACATTGGCTGCTAGAGTCCCAAATGGCACCCATTTAAACAAACCAGCCCTACCTAACCCACGTCCATTAAGTCTAGCTAAGAACCACCTAATCCACACACCTGGAGGTCCAACAAAACAAGCTAACCATAGCTGAGCACCACTGCTGCCACTGCTAAAATCCTCCCTCAATAGTGCTCCACACACACCCCATAACAAGCCTAGCATCAAAATCAACACCACTATGACTGCTAAGTGACGCTTGAAGCTGTCCACCCTCCAGTTGCTGCTTGAGCTTGGAGTGCTACTTCCTGTACACGCATTTCGCCTTGTTAGAAGCCACCTGAAAGCCTTGGCTGTCTCAATCCCAAAAATAATGGAATAGGCTGCAAGAAACAAACCTGCATGGAATCATACAGGTTAAAGGACCATCTTACTCTTAAGTACTAGAGCAGGTTATAGACTGTTGTTAAGTTTTGAATAGACTAAAGTAAGATATACAATTCAAATCTAATATTTCTAATTCTAATGGACTAGATTACCTACATTACTACATCAACATCGTTCTTATAGTATGAATTTTTACCTACAAGAAAACCAAGCACAGCAAGCACCCAGTGGCCATCAACAATAAGATCAAGCATTTTCTGGTTCCAACCGCTGAAAGTTGTAAGACTTCCCAAATAACCAGTCGTCAATCCTATTGCTAGGTAGTCTGACACGCTGGATATGTCTGCTTTGAAAACAATACCCCACCACCCCATCAAGAAAGAACCAACCTAAAAAATGAAAAAAAAAAAATTATTATTATTATAATTTGAAGCAGAATATCTTATATCTTCCAATTAATGTCTTTTGTGACCTTTATACACACACTTGAAGGGTTGAAAGCAAGAAATTGCATATAAGAATGTCAGTCCTGGGGCACTCTTAAGCCCAACACCAAGCACAACACAAAGCTCCATCACAAAGACTTTACCAAACCAAATAATCAAGATAAATTTCTAATTTCCCAATCCTAGCTATCTTGTACTGTGACAGACCTTCATAATTTATGACAGACATAAGTTGTAATTAGGAGCATATAATCATATAAGTGATTCTTCAGAGCTAGGAAAATGTAGGCTTAAACACCTGCATAATCTCATCCACTATTGTAAGTGAGTATGGGGAGTGCCCACCACAAAAGTCCCAACTCTAGAAGCAAATGTTGTCCAAAACAATTGTATCTTCAGAGTAAATGTAAAATACCTCTTAAACAATTTTACTTTGCATGACCATTAAGAATTAGCTACAATTGACTATAGTTATCATTAGTGCATGTTCCACATATTTAATTCTTTTATCATAAATTAACTTATCTTGATTCTTTAATCATATCCTCCAAATACTTATAACTTGATTTGATTTTTAACAAAGTAAACATTGAATTATCACCACATAGTTCAAGAATGAGTGATTCCTTAACTCCTTAACCACATCACCTAGCACTATAATTTTCTCACAAAGCCCAAGCATATGCATGATATACACATTGAAAAAATAGACCAAATCAGTGATTCACAATGATTCTTCCAATGGAAATCAAACACTTAAAATAACATTGAAATAAGACACATCTTAATGTCAAATGTAAAGTAGTTCAGATGCATTTTTTTCCAAGTGAATGTGTGTGCATGCATCAGGAGAGAGAGAGAGAGAGAGAGAGAGAGAGAGAGAGAGAGACCATATTGGAAGGAAGGTCAAGGTACAAAATGTTTTCATCGTTTGTCAAGCCAACAACTCCGGGACCAAACAGCTTTTGTAGCACATACCTTGTTAAAACCTGCACATTGTGGCATGTTCAATATCATAATATTGTTGAGTATGCTTACCAGCATGAAATTTACAATTAATCAAATGCAAAAGTGGAAATTTTGTCTGATCTACAGAAGACTGAAATTCCAATCTGCCCAATCACAGGACTACAATTCATACGTATGATAAATTAATAATTTTAGTTATTTCCAAATTCTTATGACAAAATGGAGGTAGTATGTCCAAATTATTAAGACACTAATTTGAGCCTCTCCAACATTGGTCAAAAAACTATTCAGTTACTTCCAAGAGGTTGGATTGTTCAGAACTCCAGCACTATGGTCCATATCTAGTTATGTCAAACAAGGATAATTAACAATAATAATTACAATGACGCTCTTAGAGTACTTTTTTTTTTTGGTAATTACACTAAACCTACCTATGGTTTGGCCCAAAATCACTTTGCCTACCCGTAGTTTAAAATCACTTTACCCACTTGAGATATGTTTCGTTTGTTTTTCGTAACTCACCTCTATTAAAATCAGGGATAAATAAGTGTTTTTTGCTCAAATTTTATGTCTATTTCCTCCAAAAAAAAAAAAATAGCACAAAAATACAAGAAAAACAAGATCAAAAAGTGGTATTGGTCTCTCTCTCAATTCACATAAATCTTGAACATAAAAGAACATAGCCAAAAATATAAAACCCAAATCAACCTACACAAATATCCAAACAATACAATATTGCCACAAATTGTGTAAAGGGGTTCCTTGGTAATATCAAGACAAATTCAATTTGCACCCATTGTTTTCTCATATATATATATATATATATATATATATATATCTGCCTCCTTCGCTATTTCTGATCTTTCTCTTTCTCTTTCTCCCTCAACGAAACCAGGCAGAAGCTAAAAGAGAGAGAAAGAAACAGAAAGAGAGAAAGACCAATTGTGCTTTTCTTTTTTTGCTTTCCTTGTTTCACTCCCTTGGATTCCGGTAATAGTGTTTTTCTTTGTAGGATAAAGTTGGTAGCTTTATTGGAATATGTTCATATCTGAGGACCACTGTTGATGAGTCTATGTTCGTTTATAAGTTTGGGGGTATTGTTTTTGAAGTAGCTCACTGAAAAAAAGTCACAGTTTTTAGGGGTTTTGGCTTCTGGGTTTTGCTAATTTTGGTTCATTTCAGCTTAAGCTAGTTTGTGCTTTGTGGGTTTTTGGGCTTTCAAGTAGTACTTGGTTTGGAAGTTTCTTTTCTGGGGTTTCTTGGTTGTTGGGTTATGAGAGTTTAGTGTTAATTACTTAATTTCCAGCTCTGGCTTGGTTCTGGTTTTGCGGCTGTCTCACAGAACTGGCTTTCGTCTAATTTAAGGTTTGGCCCTCAGCTTTGAAGTTGTATGTTCTTTGGCTTCTGGAATTTGAGAATTTTTATCTTCTTCTCAGCTCAAGCTAGGTTTTGTAGTTGGTCAAGTTAAAAAAGGTCCTTTTTTGAAAATTTAGTTTCTGAATTTTGCTAAATTAGCTTAGTCTGAGCCTTCAATTTGTTTGATTCTCTGTGCTGATTCTGCGTTTTGACTTTTAAGCAACAGTTCGTTTCAAAATGTGGCTTTGATTTTAGATCTAAGTCCTGAGTTTTTTCTTGAACTGGAGTTTCTACTTAAGTTCTACTTTGGGTTTTTGGTTTTGACTAGTAAGAGTTTTGTAATTAAGCTTTGTGTCTTTGGGACTGATTACATAGAGTAGAAATTTTCTCATTTTGAGTTATATTTGAGTTACATTTGATTTTCTTCATATAGATTTGTTGTGCTTTGCCAAGTTTCGCTTCTGGGTGTTATTATGGACTCACCACAATTTGTTGTGTCACCATTCAGGAGCTCCCTTGTCGCTGAGCCTGGTTGATCTGGGTTTTATTTTTTTTTTTGGATTGAGAGAAAGACCCATACCACTTTTTTTTATCATTTTTTTTGTCTTGTTTTTTTGAATTTTTGTGCTATTTTTTGTTTTGAGAGGAGAGAGGCATAAAATTTGATAAAAAATATCTATTTACTCCTAATTTTAACATAAGTAAGTTACGAAAAACAAATGAAACATACTTCAGGTGGATAAATTGACACTTTTTAAATTACGGATAGGCAAAATAATTTCAGGCCAAATCACAGGTAGGGCTAGTGTAATTACTCCTTTTTTTTGGATATTATATCATTTGAACTGTGTACCTTTGGTTTAAAAAAGTTAGTTTTTTAACATATATTATCAGGCAACACAAAAATATATCTACATCAAAATTCTTCCCAAAAAAAACCAAACACCACACCCTTGTAAAAGGACACAAGCACAATGGCATTGTAAGTTATAAGCCTATTGCATTTTAGAACTTAAAAATAAATTAATTAATTAACTAAAAAAAAAAAAAAGCTAAACTAAAATAAACTAAAAGGAGTGTGCATATTACCCCAAGAATCCCAAAAACAGCTAAATGAATGAGGCAGAAAGCATAATCCAATAACTTTGGCAACCTTTCCTTATCGTCCTGCATATAGAAACATGAAACACGCAAATTACTTGAACAATCAAATTAGAGGGAAACAAGACATATTTAAAGTAGTCATTAAATAATCAACAACTACCGAAAAAGTTTAGAAATTTCATTTAACAAAGATAAAGAAATAAGAAATCATTGATGAAAGCTCACTTGATTTTTGTCTTTAGAGCACACAATTGCATCTGTGGAAAGGGGAGATATGATTTCCTCAGGCAATGGTGTCACTACGGAGATCGTAGTCATTGTTGGTGGATCACGACACCAATACCTATTAAGGTGCAACAGAGTATCCCAAGAAGTGGAGGCAGATAATCCGTTCTCTAATGCATGATCACCAGAAAAGCGGTAGCTACTACTCTCACTGATCCTGTTGCTATGAAGAGCCCGATCCCCAATATCTCCTGCCTCTGAGACAATCTCACTTTCAATTTCATCATCAATATGAATAGGTGCAGCTGTTGACAAACTTATAGAACGCCTTCTCAATGAAGAATTGACACTACTTGTGCAACTAAATGATCCACTTCGTTTGGGTTCAGAGTCAGCAATCCCAATATCCATGACTTCCCACTAGAACCTCAAGGCTTGATTCCTCTTGGAATAACTTCAATAGTCACTGAAATAAATTAAAATGTTCATTCAGAGGCCAAATCTATATGAATATAATAATAATCTAGCTACTGCTAACAATGATGATAATGTTAGTACTTTTAATTCCTGCAAACAATTCTCAACTACTACACTTTTGAAAGAACTAATTATGTGCCTATAGGCACAAGTGAAGACACCCATTCTAATTCATTTTAATTAAAGGTCAATCTTGAGAAATATAAGCTCAATATGTGTTGGCATCTAAGTTCTGTGAGTCATGACATCAAAGAGGTAAAGACACAAAAGTAATAACATATGATAGTCCAAACATTCAATTTTGATTGATATTAGTACACCTTCTCCTTCACCAAGAACAAAGAATATTTTTATTTTCTATGTACAAATTCTATTTAAACAACAGATAAATTAGATAAAAACTTTTGTTTTTCTCAAAGTTAAAAAATAAAAACTAGAGAAAATAAAAACAAAACGGCGTTCCTATCACCTTACACATAGCACATGCACTATTGGATTTGTTAGAACTTACCTTTTTTATCAGCTTTATCAGCTTCACAACCAAAGGAATGGTTAGGCCAAATGGGTTGTCAAAATTTTATAGATTTAAGAAAGAGGGCAAAGCTGAATATTAGAGCAATAAAATCTGATTCCACTAGTTTTCAAAACACATGCTAGATCTCATGTAACAAAAAGTCAATCATTAAAACCTATATAAAAATATATTAAATTATTAATACCTGTCGGGTTCAAATACTCATAACATGAGAAAGAGATAAAGGCACAAAACTAAGCTTAATTTAGGGTCCGTTTGGATAGAGCTTATTGCTGAAAACTGAAAACTAAAAACTGAAAACACTGTAACAAAATAAATTTTAAATGTATGAATAGTACTGCAGGACCCATTTTTAATAAAAAATTGTTAAAAACGTACGTGAACAGTACGCGTACAGTACGCGCACACTGCGCGCCTGCCACTTTGTCCCCCAGCAGAACCGAAGAAAAAAAAAAAAAAAAAAGAAAAAAAAAAAAAGAAGCAAAACGTGAACGCGAATTGAATAAGATGGATCCAAACCGCACCTTAGTATTCAATCAATTCATTTTGACTTTTTCTTAATAATAAAACAATTTACTCATTGACCCAATTTAGTCAATGTAGTGCAAAGTATAACATCTGTTTTTCTCTCTTTTTACGCTAGCTACAGACATATCTCACCTATTAGGTCAGCAGATTGCAAGATCAAATCTAATACATATAACTTACACGTTTCTACCAATTTGAAAAACTAGAATTACCCTGTCACATGGGTTTTCATGATGTCAGAAATTTCATGGTAAATTGAGGTTGAATAAAACTAGTGTCACAACAAAAATTTTTAACAATTTCACTAAAAGTAATTTGTCTACCAACTCACGCTTGGGCCTATCACAAATCTACAATCATTTTTAAAATAACCCATGTGTAACTAAGATGGTAGGTAAAATTGGGTGTTGTTATAAAATTGATGTGACTTTAACTTTATTGAAATTATTAATCTCTATGACCCAGAAAAATTAATTAATAGTTCGAACAACAAGCAGAATCTTCAGCAACAAACTCATTTTTTTAATGGCAATCCAATCGTATAACTAAAATTACTAGGAGCTAAAGATATGTCCTCTACTAACAGAACATGAAAAACGAAAAAACAAAATACAAAACAAACCCCACTCAAATACTATTGGGAAAAATTTCCTTAAAATTTTTAAATCGATGAAACAACTATCTAAAGTGAACCTTTTGCAGATTAGTTCACGCAAGAAAATTGAACAAATAAAGAACATGAAAAAAAATAAAAATAAAAATAAAAATCACAACAGAAAAGTTATTACTTTTACTGTTTATTATAATAATATTAAATTATAATATACCGCGTCTGGTTCAGTAAACATTTGGAAAATAAATAAATAATGGATGTACGTGTAATGAGAGAGAGAGAGAGATACCAAACAACTTGTAAGAAGGCAGGAAAGTACGTCAAAATCGAACAGAGCGCTAGAACAGTTTTCTGAGATTGCTCATTCAACTCGGCAATGGGTGACCGTACGTACGTGAGAGAATCGATGAAAGAGAAACGAATGCTTTTTGAACCTGCGAGCAAATGAAAAAGAAAAATAGAATCGCAATGGTTCTCTGAGTGAGTTCTTGTTGCTTGATTCTTGTTTTCCTGAAAGACCAAAAGGGTTTCGGCGATGACAGGAACGAGAGAAGAAGAATGGTGCAGCAAAGCGAGAGAGTGAGAGGGCAGCAACCACTGTTTGTGGTGGTGCCGCTGAGTTTTGTTGCTACTGATGCTGGCGAAGGCTTTGGGGCTCTTGCATTTGGATGGAGCTCTGGCTATGGAGGATCTCAAGAGATAGGGAGAAGATGGTTGGGTTGGAGAGAGAGTAGTTCCGAAAAAATAAGAGAATAAAATTGGGTCCGGATTACGCCAGCCAATCCTAAAAAGCCACATCAGCAGAGTACTTTAAACTCAATACAACTCACTACACAAAATTATAACTCAATTGAAACTCCAAAACCTTTCAAACATAATACGTTCGGTCCTCCTCATCCTCATCCCACCGAAGCTCCACCCCTCATCAACAACACTCACTAAAATAGAATAGCTAATTTGCAGAAAACTCCATGAGATAAGACAAAACTCATGGAATCCCAGTAGAGGCATTGTAGCCAAAAAAAAAAAAAAAACCACCAAAAAGCTAAAATGCAGTGCTAATAAGAAAAAAAAAATCAACAATCCTGTCATACAAGATTTTGTAATAAGAAAAAAAAAATGTCAATTGATTGGTCCCTTATTTGGTCCAAGTTCAAATCAAAACCTAGAATCAGTTTAGAAGTTGATAAAAATCCATCAAAATACCAAAATCCAACAAAACCCATAGTGATTGGCGTCCAAAAAAAGCCGAATCCATCAAATATTTCAAATAATGAGAGAACATACCTTGAGATTGTGAACAAAGCCCAGCACTCTGAAACTGCGAAGACCTCTCTCTCTAGAATATCTCACTTTTCCTTTCTCTATCTCTGTCTCTCTCTCTCTCTGTCTCTCTCTCTCACACACAGACTGTGTCTGGATTGAAGAGATTTGCAAAATGTGACGGATTTTAATGCTTCACATTTCACACCACAAGTATTATAAATAATCTGACGCGTGTTTTTGCAAATTGCTTGGGTAAAATAAAATATAAAAAAAATAAGGGTGAGTTTTTTTTTGAGAAAAAAAAAAGGGTGAGTTGATATCTAAAATAAACAGAATACTCAAATTTCATAATAATTTCATAACATTCACACATGGTCCACCACAATTTCTAATTCAAATTTTGAATGTGCTAATTTGATAATGTTGTGAAAAAATTGTGAATTTTAGTTATGTCCATGGCATTGTTTTAGTCAAATTAAAAAAAATTAATAATCTAATTAAAAGTTTTGTAATTCAACTTATTAGTACTCTTGATTAGGGGTGTTCACCAAACTGCAAAAACCGCACAAACCGTAAAAACCGCACAAACCGTAAAAACCGCACCAAAACCGCCCGCAAAATGACATAACCGCACCGCACCGCACCACACCGCATGGTGCGGTGCGGTTTGCAGTTTTATAATAAGAAAACCGCACAAACCGCACCGCACCATCTCTATATATTAATATTTTTTAATTATTTTTAATATTAAATATATTATTAATAGTTTAATAACCCTAGTTAAAAAAAAGTTTGACAATCCTAACTAGTGTTGATTAAGAAAGCCAACCCAAAATAAAGAAAAATTAGCTTAATAGTTTAAAACTTGGACTAAAACAAAGGAAAAAATTAGTTTTGGGCTGAGTAGAAAAAGCCCAAATTTTGAAAAATATATCAATTTCAAATCATTCAAACCGCATCTTATACACCGCACCGCATATGTGACCGCAAAAATTAGGTGCGGTGCGGTTATGGTTTTGGCTAAACTTTAAACCGCACCGCACCGCACATGTGACCGCAAAAATAAAGTGCGCTGCAGTTATGATTTTAGCTAAACCGCACCGCAAAATGCGGTGCTAAAAATGGCCCAAAACCGTACCACACCGCACCGCGAACACCCCTACTCTTGATATTTCCGATATTAAAGATTTGAATCGCTCATTCTAATTATTAAATTTAAAACTTATATTAAATTTTAAATAAAAAATAAAAATAAAAAAAATAAAGGAAAAGAGGAGAAGAAAAGACTAATGCAAGTCCAATCGTAATGTGCAACTGCTTTAAGTTTTAGCCGATCAAAGTTGAAAATACTAAAGTTAGACAACATTCAAAGAAAAAGTAATGGTTTAGAACATTCACGTAGTCAGTATGAAAATGATTTTTTTGGGTAGAACAGTATGAAAAGGATTGCTTATGCAGATGCAGCAGATTCGAAAATCGGTGGCGAGAAGCTCTTGAAAGTTTGGAATAATGATAGCGATATAGCAATTTCACAAATATTTTCAAACTTTTTCTTGTTTGATGACATATTAATTTTGAAAATGTTGTGATTTTCTACTTTTTCTTGTTTTTGTGATGCTAACGTTGTCAAAATTGATACAATTTTATACTATAATTCATCAAATGACCTGTCCAGTTATGATTAATGAAAATATATTTTATACCACAATTTACCAACGTGAGAGTTAGGACTCACCTTTGCCAATTTGGGTAATCCTTTCATTACTCTTTTGTATACATTATTCAAAAGTCTGACCTGATAGCTTAAATTGGGCAGCGTGTGACGCAAGTCATTTCACGAGCACAACACCAACTCTCTTCTAAGTCCAAAGCCACGCGTTGAGCCGTTGAAGTGGAAAATAATAATATAGGTCCGTTTGGATGTAGCTGAAATTGAAAATTGAAAAACACAGTAGTAAAATAATTTTTTAATATGTAAAAATACTGTTCACGCCTAAATTTACTATTCATTAACCTAAAATTACTGTTCATGATCAATGAACAGTGAACAAAGTGCATCCAGGAAATGGAAAAATTAAAACCAATTGGTACTGTTCATAGAAAAAGTCAACAATCACGGCTTAAAAAAAAGAAAAAAAAAAACGCTAAAATGCAAGACGCGTGTGTTTGCAACTGGATCCAAACGCTACCTATGCCACCATTATACATTATTCAAAAGTCTGCCCTGATAGCTTAACTTGGACAGCACGCATGTTATTTCACTAGCACATTTTTTGGTACCTCCTTTTTCATTGTATCTTTTCACTCCAAACAAAGTATAAATTGATTTGATTAATTGTTTATTTAGAAATAATTTATTTAGTTGAAATTGAGAACTTTTTGCTAAAATACAGTAAATAAAAGTAAAAGTTAATTAAAATAGTACAACAAGACTTATGAATAATACCAAAAAATGTAATGGGACCCATAAATTATAGCAAAAATAAGTTAAATAGTAGAATAAACTAATTTTTTAAGTGAATGCCAAACACAATCTAAGAATTAAACTCCTTAAACCCAATACGTCTATGACTGGAATACTACCAATACGTCTTTGACTGGAATACTATGATAGGAGTAGAGCCAAAGAAAAGTTTGTATTCTCTAGGTTGTGTTAGCTTTCCAAATCCAACTATCCTAGAAAGTAGGAAGGTTCAAAGGATTTAAGACTTCTTACAAAGGGATAAGTAGATTTTAGAGAGAAATTTCCATCTTTGGCAGAACATCAGGCAAAAAAAATCATTTCCTATAGCTGTAAGAATTGAAAATTTTGGCTTGTAAAGTTTAGATGAGGTTATGTGGTAGAACAAAGGAGAGCGCATGCTTATTCTCACTTATTATGTGTGGGTTTGTAATTAAATAAATTGTTTCCAAACAGACACTATATATTCCTTCAGTTCCTCACTAACACTTTTTTTTTCTTGTCCCAGTTAAAAAATAAAAAAGCCCACGTAAATAAGAATGAAGAGGCATACAAAAAATAAGCAATTGATAGTTTGAACAATAAATAAGCAGAATATTCAGGAGCAAATTCATATTGCTAATGACAATCCAATCATATAACTAAAATTGTTGAGAGCTAAAAGATGTGTCCTCCATGAAAAAAGAGAAGCATACAAAAGAAACCCCACTCAAAATACTATTGGATGTGAGCTAAAAATTTCTTAGAATTTTTAAATTGATGCAACAACAATCTGAAGTGAACCCTTTAAAAAAAAAATATATATATATATAATAATAATAATAATAATAATAATAATAATAAAAGATTAGCCCCTGCATGAATCCTTCAAGTAAAAAAATAATAAATAAATTTAAAATATACGCATGGCTCAATATATACTAGGAAAAAAATTAAATAAAATAATTGATGCGAGAGAGAGAGAGAGAGAGAGAGAGAGAGAGAGAGAGAGAGAGAGAGTACCAGGGAAAGCCACAAAAGTGGAAAGCAAGTCAATATCGAATAAAGTGCTGTAAAAGTTTTCTTCAGATTTCTCGTTCAACACTTACGGCAAGGAGTTGCAAATGATGAACGTGTATGTATGTAAGAGAATCAATTAAAGAGAAGCGAATGACTTTTGAATCTCCGAGCGATGAAAAAGAAAAATAGAATCACAGTTTCTCTGAGTTCGTTGTTGTTTCTTGTTTTAAGGTGATGGGAATGCTGACAAAACTGTAAGGAGGTTGAGAAGGTTTTTACTTGTCAATGGAGATGAGAAAGTGAGCTTGAGACTGGACGAGATTAGGAGAAGGAGGGAGAGGAGAGAGACTCTGGGATTATGACCACCTCCTCCAACTCCTATTTGTATTCTTGCCTCTTGGGACAGTTGGACGCCCCACTGCTTATTTATTACTTACACAATTACCGCACGTACCATGGTGCCCTTTTTATTTTTTTTTATTTTTTTAAATTACAATAAGGGATACGGTCCATAGGGATATTGAATTAGATATTTTCTTTAATGAAAAAAGGGTAGGTAAGCATTTTATGCCCCATATATATAAATCAGCCACTAGAGTCAAGGATAAAATCAAGATTCAAACTTAAGGGTCGAAGTTTTTGGTTCAAAAATTTTAAAATTTTGGAATATTAATACTAGAGGTTGACAACAATATATTATTAGCATTAATTTTTTAATTATTTGTTTCTTTCGAAAAAAAATCAATAATAGGAATTTATAATCAAGAGTTTTCAAGGTTAAATCAAGGTTAGACCGATTCTTTATTCTATCCACATTATAATTTTTTTTAATTATTCATTATTTTCACATAATTCTATAACTAAAAACTTCATAATGCTATAAATAAATAAATATATATATAGTTAGAATATTCTAAAAAATACACTAAAAAAAACTATAGTTAAAAGTTTAAATCCATGTCAAGCATATCTCTCTAAAAAAAAATACATGTCAAGTATGGTTTTCAAACCCGGATCGTTCATTGAACCGTAAAATAGAGAGGTTCAAGGTTTTTAAGGTCGAACGTGATAACATCATAATTAATTTAATAATTATTTTAAATATATTCAATTAATATAAGTACAAAATTTGACTAAAATAATCCCTAAATAAATATAAAAATCTATATTTCAAATGTATTTTTTATATCACAACTTTCATAAGATAAATAAAAAAAATTAAATTCAAAGCAAATATAATAAATAAACAAATATATAATTTAATGCATAACAATTTCAAGGTTGATTTGTTGATTATAAAAAAAACGTAGTTGATATACTTAAATCACTAACCAAACCAAATAGTAAGCCATTATTATTAATTTTTTATATTCAATAATAACAACTAGTAACAACTTACTACTTAAAATTTGTTATAACAATGTTATAAAAATATTGTAGACATCTCATTTCTCTTTTAAATTTCTTATACTTTTCAAAAAAAAAATAATATGTCCACAATATTTTTACAACAATAACAACTGACCACATGTGATTTGTTATGAAAATATTGTAAAAATATTGTGAACGTAGCACTTTTCAAATTGCCTAACTACAACCCGCTTGTACTTTTTTTGTTTCTTTTATTTTTTATTCCTTTTTTCTCCACCGTTTGACTGATTGATTTATCTCCTCCACCGATTTATAGTTCTACATCCTTATCTCTTTCTTTTTCTTTTTCTTTTTTTACTTATCTCAAATTTTTCTCATCCATCTATTTATAAATTTTACCTTCCCAATGTCTAGTTGCCTACACGTTTCTTCTGGGAAGTGGGAACTCTTTCTCTTTATTGATGAAAACTCTTCTCTCTTTCTTCTTCCCAAATCTCATCAGTCCTCACAAAACTCTTCCTCTGCTCCTTCTCAGTCTCACTCACAGAAACATTCATGGTTTTTTTTTTTTTTTTTGGGTCAAAAACTCTTGTAGAGCATTGCATTGTCACCGTGCAGTGGCTGCTCCTTTCTTCTTCTTTTTTTTTTTTTTTGTCAAAAAAAATTTCGCAAAAGCACTCATTGCCGAAAAGAAAATTTCGCCTAAAACTATCCAGAACATTGATGTGAGTTCAGCGTTTGACAGAATATTATGGTTGAAAATTCAACAATGGTGATTTGGTGCTGTGAGTCTGTAATGTTTTTATTTTTTAAATAAAAATAGCTCTGACTTGAATCGCGAAAAACCGTTCACGGTTTTTAAACCCGAGCGGTTCAACCACGGTTTGAACGGTTTCCTACTTTTCTTATTTAGAACGGTTTTTAGGGATAAAAGAATCGTAATAGGTGAAGGTTCGCAGTTTTTTCGGTCGGACTGTACTATCCGGTCCGGGTTTCAAAACTATGATGTCAAGCATTATATTAATAAAAACAACTACATTCTTAAAAAAAAAAAAAAAACAACAACAACAACAACAACTAAAATAATAGTTAATAAATATCATACATTAATCTTCAGCTATAAAAAGGGTGAGACAATTATTGGTGTCTTGGTAAGGTTGAGATTTTTTCCTTTAAATATTTGCAAGTTTGAAAAAATAATAAAAAAAGAAAAGATCTATTAAATAATCACATAATAATGGACGGTAATTTTGAGTCTTTAACTAAGTAAATAATAAGGGTATAGGGTGACATGCTATGGATACCAGCTTGGACCATTCCATTATGCAATTCCAATCTTTTAAGTCGGTCATTATTTTCCATGTTTTTAATTTTTACACAAAATTTTAATACACATCATACACACTTAGTTGAATTTGTGCTTGGTTCTGCCACAGTTTTCATCCACTACTTAACAGCAAAAATAGCCCAAAAGTTTCTATGTATCACAAAGGGAGGTTTGCTCTCTAAACTTCTGATACTGTAGAATTGTCGTTTCCTTCGTGTAAGGTAGAGAAAATCCCTCTAGTAACACTGTTACTTGGAGGCTTGTGGGGATTCTTTGATTGGGGAATTGGGAAACACAAAGTGAGTAGGAGCATCCAAAAATTCTAGGCTGTGAACCATGGAAAATATAGTCAAGAGATGGAGCAACTTGTCCTTGGATGATAGAGAAGGTGGTGAGGTGAAATTGAATGCGAATGAGAGTTTAAAGAAAGTCACCATTGCAGCAAAATTTTTGACCAAATGAGCTCTGAATACAGAGTCCATAATACGAACCTTTAATCCAATCTAGAGGCTAAAGAATAGATTCAAGGTGCGTAATGTGGGAAATCACAACCCTTCCACTCTGTAGAGGAAGAATTTTCACACTTGATAATGGGTTGAAAGGATGGGTATCTTTCAAATATGAACATCTTCCAAATGTCTGTTACTGGTGCAGCCAGTTGAATTATTTTGACAGAGATTGTGAACATTGGATTAATGCCCCAATAATGGAGGATGACATTATGGACGTTACACAGCCAGGGTTGCAACGTGTTGAAATTCTAAAATAATGCAACTAGAAAAGGAAGCCGAGAATAAAGGGGATTATTATGATAAGATAATAAAAAAGATTGATTCGGAATTAATGAAATTTGAATTGGAGAAGAATTCAAATTGGGGACGTGTATTAAATAAGGAAACAAATTTTGCTTTGAATGGTGTAACTGATATTTGTGGAGATTTGCCAAGTCAATCCAAACACAGATTGGTTGCATGTGAGAAGCCCATTAAGGAGAAAATCAATCATGTGACAAGTGATGAAGGAAACCCTAGTGCCCAAGTGACTCACGTGCCAAGAAAAATATAGGTGGCAGCGACAAACTCTAGCTCTACGTGGAAAAGAAGGAAGTTAACACCACCCGTATAGTTCCTTCTCTGAAAACAATGAAACACACAGGTGCTGAACTCTTTGACTCTGAGTTACCCAGGAAGAAGAAACAGGTTTCTTAAGATGATCAAGACATGACAATTGAATTGGCAGTGGCTGACAATCAACCCCGCAAGAAGCAATGAATATCTTATATTGGAACTATCGTGGGTTTGGGAAACCATAGATAGATCAGGAGTTTGGTGTTGGATAAAAATCGAGTTTTGTATCTCATACAAAACATACAGCAGAAACAACAAACAATGATCTATTTCATTCATGATTGACAACATGCACTATATAAATTTCAGAATTTAAGTATAAGATAGCGTACCTTGGTGTGGAGAAATTCAAAACAAAGATTAAAAGCACTTGGGAAAACTTTTAATTTTCACTCCAATTCCACTTTACGCTCAAGATGTGTGGTCTCTCAATCAGTTTCCAAAGGGAGAACGAAAGTGAGTCTCACACTCTTTCTTTTCTCTACAATAATTTTTCATATATTAAAAAATTTTGTATGTTTCTCCCTTTATAACTAACTGATTATCTAATTGGGACAGCCTATTGGGCCTTTCCAATTGGACTTTAGTGTGTGGCTTGGAGTGGAACCAAAATAGACCAATAAAACACTAGCTTTAATGGGCATTGGGCTTTTCCGTCAACTCTTGACAAGTCCAAAGTTACCATTAATTATATTTAATACCACTATATAAATATAATTGCACTCTAGGCCTTATTAATAAATTATATTCCAAGACTTTATTATACACGCAACCCCTTCATAAAATATTCGTAGTAATACAAAGTCATAAATGTAGACTGCCACTTTGTAAATTATTACATCTTATCCTTGAGTACCCAGTTTAATCCTTTAAAGTTATACATCATATATTTATGAAATTCAATTTCATAAATATATACTTTAGAATTTCTTACCAAAGTGGTTAGGCCTAACTCTCTGAATAACCAAACCCATTAAACTTATCTCAAGGGAATATTTTGTATCTCCGTTAAGAGACTACGAATTCCATCTTGAGAATATATGTTTCATCAACACTAAATGTGGTTGCCCAACATACTGAGATTTTGACCGTTACACTGGATCTCACTCCTGATATATCAAAGCAACCTATACGTCATGATCAGGTCCATTATTCTCTCAAGATTAAGAGTTCATGCAAATAAAAATCGTGAGATTTATTATTTATTTGACGGTCGTTAGGAGAATAATAAATCTCACAGCGGTCCAGTTCAATATGTCTTAACTCTTAAAACATATCAACATATCAACTAGAAGTCTCAATTTCCATGATCAAGACAAATCATCTTAGTTGATACGTTATAGTTTTCGCAGATGAAATACCCAATTTCATCACCGATTACGAACTATAAATTTTGAATTTACAAAGAACTTGTGATTTATATCTTTTGTGACTAAATCACATACTATGCATCTCATGGACTATATGATAATGTTCAAATATTTATGTTACCATTATTTTAGATAAAAATAAACAACTTTATTAAACACAACATTAAGTCATACATAATGTCATACATAGCATCATACAATAGGATTTAAAAGCACACATCCTAACAATCTCCTACTTGCCCTAAAGACTATTGTGCACTAATCTAACTCTCATTCCCTCCAAATGTGACTCGAAAGTCCTTTGAGGCAAGGTTTTGGTAAAAGGATCTGCTAGATTATTTGTACTTTCAATTTTTACTACCATAACATCTCCACGAGCAACAATGTCTCGAATGATGTGATGCTTCCTCTTAATGTGCTTTCCTTTCTTGTGATTTCTTGGATCTTTGGATTGTGCAATAGCTCCACTATTGTCACAAAACAATGTGATGGGAACTTACTCTATTCTTACAACACCAAGATCAGAAAGGAATTTCTTGAGCCAAACAGCCTCCTTTGCTGCTTCACAAGCAGCAACGTACTCGGCTTCCATGGTGGAATCCGCAATGCAAGATTGCTTAACACTCTTCCAACTTATGGCTTCACCTCCCAAGGTGAAAATACATCTTGAGGTGGATTTTCTGAAATCTAGATCCGATTGAAAATCTAAATCTGTATAGCCCATGGGAATCAAATCCTCACAATGGTAAACAAGCATATAATTTCTCGTTCTCCTATGATACTTGAGAATATGCTTTACAGCTTGCCAATGTTTAGGTCCTAGATTTGATTGATATCGGCTGACCATGTCAACTGAATAACAAATATCTGGTCTAGTACAAAGCGTGGCATACATGGGACTTCCTACTGCAGAAGCATAAGAAACTTGTCTCATCATATTTTCTTCCTCTTGAATCTTAGGCCTTTGGTCATCAGACAGAGGAACTCCATGTCTAAAAGGAAGCAATCATTTCTTGGAGTTTTGCATGCTAAACCGTTCTAGAACCTTATCTATATATCCAACTTGTGATAAACCTAACATCTTATTCTTGCGATCTCGCCAAAAGCTTGATCCCTAGAATAAAGTTAGCCTTACCCAAGTCCTTCATATCAAATTGGCTAGACAACCAAACTTTAACCGATGACATTACCCCTACATCATTTCCAATAAGTAGAATATCATCAACATAAAGCACTAGGAACATTACTACTTTGTCTCGATGTCTTTTGCACACACATGGTTCATTAAGATTTTGTTCAAAAACATGATCAAATCTAATATTTCATGACCTAGATGCTTGTTTAAGTCCATAAATGGACCTATTCAACTTGCATACCATATGCTCTTAGTTCTTTGCTATGAAACCTTCCGATTGCATCATGTATATTTCTTCTTCAAGATTGCTATTAAGAAATGCAGTCTTGACATCCATTTGCCAAATCTCATAATCATAATAAGCAGCAATGGATAAGAGAATTCTAATAGACTTAAGCATGGCTACTAGCGATAAAGTTTCATCATAATCAATGCCTTCTTTTTGTGTATACCCTTTTGCCAATAGTCTTGCTTTAAAAGTTTCAATCTTTCCATCTATCCTTCTCTTCCTCTTGTAAACCCATTTGCAACCAACAGGTTTAATGCCGTTAGGTGCCTTTACAAGATCCCATACATGATTGGAATACATAGAATCCAATTCAGATTTCATAGTTAAGACCCAATGATGTGCATCTATATCATTAATTGCCTCCTCATAAGTGTAGGGATCCGATTCAGCCTCTTCTGAGATAGCTACATAAGTTTCTCCCAAACCTCTAAATCTCATAGAAGGCCGAATAATTCTCCCACTACGACGAGGCATCTATGTACTAGACATCTCATAAGTAATATCTTGTGGTGTATCCAATACAGCCACATCATCTCTAGTTTCATCCATTGGTTGTTCAACTACAGGTTCATCTATTTCAGCCAATACAACTTTACTTCTAGGATTAAAATTATTTATATAATCATCTTCCAAAAATTTGGCATGGGTGCTAACAAACACTTTGTAATCCTTATGATTATAGAATAAATAACCCTTGGTTTCTTTTGAATATCCTAAAAACATGCATACTTTCGTTTTAGCTTCCAACTTATCAGACTTTCCTTTTAACACATGTGCTGGACATCCCCAAATGTGGAGATATTTCATACTAGGCTTGTGCCCACTCCACAATTCCTTAGGTGTGTTGGGAAGAGATTTTGATGGAACTAAATTTAAAACATGCATAGCAGTTTTTAGTGCATATCCCCAAAAAGAAATTGGTAAAGTTGAGTAACTCATCATGGACCTAACCATTTCCAAAAGAGTTCTATTCCTTCTTTCCGCTACACTATTTTGTTGGGGAGTTCCTAGTGCAGTCAATTGGGAGACAATCCCATTTTGAATTAGGTAATCCTTGAAATCTCCAAGAAGGTATTCGCCACTTCGATCAGATCGAATGGCCTTTATGCGTTTACCCAATTGATTTTTAACTTCAGCCCTAAACTCTTTGAACTTGTCAAAGGCTTCGGACTTCCGTCTTATTAGGTACACATAACCATATCTTGAGTAATCATCCATAAAAGTGATGAAAAAACTCATAACCTCCTTTTGCTTGGGTTGACATAGGACCACATATATCTGTATGAACTAATTCAAGCAATTCTTGGGCTTTTCTACCTTTTGCATTAATAGGTCGTTTGGTCATTTTACCTTCCAAACAAGATTCGCAAACTGGAAATCCATCAAAGTCCATGGGCTGTAAAAGTCCATCTTTGATTAGTTTTTGAATCCTATTTGAATTAATATAACCCAAACGCAAGTGCCATAGATATGCATCACTAGTAGAGGAAATTTTCTATTTAATGATTTTACATGAGAACTACTATCTATTTCAGAATTGTATAATTCATGCATGTCAGAAGTTAAAATATAAAGACCATCCACAATATTGTCAGAACAGAAAAACATTTTATCCTTCTTTATTACAATATTGTCTTTAAGGATAACACAATATCCATGCTTACCTTAGTAAGTTGCAGAAATCAAATTCCTACGAATATTAGGTACATACAAACAATCTTCCAATATTAAAACTCTAAACTTAAAACACAAATTATACACTCCAACAGCTACAACCGGAATCCTACTCCCATCAGCCAAAGTAAGAAATAGTTCTCCCTCATTCAACTTTCTAGTCTCTTGGAACTCCTGCAAAGAATTGCAGATATGATTAGTACAACCAGAATCCACACACCAGGAATCCGTTGGATTCTGTACCAAACATATTTCAAGAAGAAAGGAACTTTTCATACCCTTATTCTTGGCAGCTTTGAACTTTGGACAAGTCCTCTTCCAGTGTCCTTTCTCACCACAATGGAAACACTTTCCTTTGGTTTTTTTTCCTTTCTCAGCAACCCCTAAGGCAATTTGTTTACTATTTTTCTTAGTGAAGTCCTTCTTCTTCTTCTTACCTTTGCCTTTCATCTTAGGTTGAGAAGTAGAAGCTTCACCCACATTGGCTTCACCCACATTGGATTCAACACTAGAAGTACCAAGGATACCTTCCGCTACCACTAACTCATTCATTAATTCAGACAAAGAGTAAATCTTTTTGTTCATATTATAATTGAGTCTGAATTCCTTGAATGATTCTAGTAGTGACTGGAGTATCATATCCATTTGGGATTCTCTATCAATGTCGGCACCTAAAACTTCTAATGTGTTCAGATTAGCAATCATCCTAAGACAATGCTTCCTCACTGAACTTCCTGCAGCTATTTTGGTATTATAAATTTGCCTCATGGTTTCTTGTCTTGCAGAATGGCCTTGCTCACCAAACATCTCCTTCAGACTTTGCATGATGTCCGAAGCATGTTCTACATCCTGCATTTGATACTGTAGAACATTTGAAATAGATGCTAGGATGTAGCACTTGGCCATCTTATTAGATTTCTGCCAACGATCATATCGTTATTTTTCTTCAAGAGGAGCACCTAATGAAGGAAAGTTAGAACATGGTTGAGTAAGTACATATTTGTGTTCTTCAGCAATAAGAACAATATCCAAGTTTCTTTTCCAGTCAACATAGTTGGATCCAGTCAGTTTGTTTTGAATAAGAATAGCAACAAGTGGGCTAAATGATGCCATGATTTAAATCTGAAAATAATAAACATGAATATAATAAGTAAACTGGACATTATCAATTTAGCATATAAGCATAAAATATGGAACCTTAATAAAACCATAAAATAATATATGCAACGACAACCCAATCCATGTATATAATTCCTTGGTAGCAAGTTTATTATAAACACATTAATTGGTTAAGAACTATTCTCATTATTAGTGCTATCATGATAACTCTTATCAAACACTAATAATATGCCGTATTACCTTTAGCCTCTAAGTAATAATGACATAGCTCTTTTGGGAGGTTAACATTACACTTAGTCTAGTGTACATTATTATCTAGAGTCATGTGTAGCCACATTTCATCTTCCTTTTATAGTGTTTAAACTTGTAGTACTATGGAACAAAACACCCTCCTTTGAGATCGCGAGGCATATACGCCAAGACGAGGTGTTTGCCTACACTACTTTAAATGGGTAAGTTCAAACTTGTAGTATTATGAAGTAAACACCCTCCTTTGGGATCGTGAGGCATATACACCAAGACGAGGTGTTTACTCACACTACTATGAACCGATAATGGAGGTCATGAGATCCAACCCTTGTATCTCTCTCCCAATAGAAATTTTAAAATAAAGGTTTTTAATGTCAAGAATCATAATAATGCTAGACAGTTTGAAAACATAGTCCTAATCTCATTATGAATAAATTTCATAATCCTAGGCATTAATATATATAAATATATATAATGTAATATAAACAAAGATAACGCACATACAGTTATTGAATTCAATAACCGTATCCTTGGCATTAATCAGTTACGGTACAGCCAATCTCACTTGCAATATATACATACGGGTTCCATGGAAATTAAAAACTATGATACAACACCATAACTTGATGCAGAAAATTGTAACACAAAGATAACAGTTTTCTTAAATTCTAAAATTCAATCACACATTATACAATCATGATATGAAAACCTGGCTCTGATACCAATTGTTGGATAAAAATCTGGTTTTGTATCTCACACAAAACACACAGCGGAAGCAACAAACAAGGATCTATTTCATTCATAATTGACAACATGCACTATATAAATTTCAGAATTTAAGTATAAGATAGCGTACCTTGGTGTGGAGAAATTCAAAACAAAGATTAGAAGCACTTGGGCAAACTTTTAATCTTCACTCCAATTCCACTTTACGCCCAAGATGTGTGGTCTCTCAATCAGTTTCTAAAGGAAAAACAAAAGTGTGTCTCACACTCTTTCTTTTCTCTACAATACTTTTTCATATATTAAAAAATTTTGTATGTTTCTCCCTTTATAACTAACTGATTTTATAACTAACTGATTATCTAATTAGGCTGGCCTATTAGGCCTTTCCAATTGGACTTTAGTGTATAGCTTGGAGTGGGACCAAAAGGGACCAATAAGACACTAGTTCCAATGGGTCTAGGGTTTTTCCGTCAACTCTCGACAAGTCCAAAGTTACCATTAATTATATTTAATACCACTATATAAATATAATTGCACTCTAGGCCTTATTAATAAATTATATCCCAAGACTTTATTATACACGCAACCCCTTCATAAAATATTCGTAATAATACAAAGTCATAAATGTAGACTGTCACTTTGTAAATTATTAAATCTTATCCTTGAGTACCCAGTTTAATCCTTTAAAGTTATTCATCATATATACTTTAGTAATTTCTTACCAAAGTGGTTAGGCCTAACTCTCTGAATAACCAAACTCATTAAACTTATCTCAAGGGAATATTTTGTATCTCCGTTAAGAGACTATGAATTCCATCTTGAGAATAAATGTTCCATCAACACTAAATATGGTTGCCTAACATACTGAGATTTTGACCATTACACTAGATCTCACTCCTGATATATCAAAGCAACTTACACATCATGATCAGGTCCATTATTCTCTTAGGATTAAGAGTTCATGCAAATAAAAGTCGTGAGATTTATTATTCATTTGACAGTCGTTAGGAGAACAATAAATCTCACAGCAGTCTAGTTCAATATATCTTAACTCTTAAAACATATCAACATATCAACTAGAAGTCTCCACTTCCATGATCAAGACAAATCATCTTAGTTGATACGTTATAGTCTTCGCAGATGAAATGCCCAATTTCATCACCGACTATGAACTATAAATTTTAACTTTACAAAGAACTTGTGATTTATATCTTCTGTGACTAAATCACATAAATCACATACTATGCATCTCATGGACTATATGATAATATCCAAATATTTATGTTACCATTATTTTAGATAAAAATAAACAACTTTATTAAACACAACATTAAGTCATACATAATGTCATACAATAGGATTTAAGGGCACACATCCTAACATTTGAAGATTTGATTTGGGCACAAGATCCCTTAGTCGTGTTCTTAGCTGAAACATGGCTTAACAAAATTAGGTTAGAGGAAATTAATGTTCAATATAAATTTGGAGGTTTGATTGAAGTATCAAGAGTAAGTAAAGGAGGCGGGGGTAGCTATTTTTTGGAAGGAGTGTGATTTTTCAATTGACACATACTCCTCCAACCAGATTGATGCTATAGTAAATAAGAGGAAGGAAGACGAATGGAGATTTACTGGTTTTTATGGTGACCGGACACAGGGAATCGACTTGAATCGTGGGCAAACTTGAGGAAATTTAAAAAGTAAGTTCACTCTCCCATGGTTGTGTGCGGGAGACTTTAATGAAATCACGAAGGCAGATGAAAAATTGGGAGGCAGGTTCAGACCAAGGAGACAAATGGAAGCCTTTCGAGATGTGCTTGGTGAATGTGAGTTTAAAGGTTTTGGTTTTGTGGTAGGAAAATGCTTGGTATAGGGGGGCAGGAAAGGGCAACGCCATATGGGAGAGGCTAGATCATGTAGCCGCCACCACTAATTGGATAGATATGTTCCCTGCTACAAAGGTTGTGCACTAAGAATGTGAGTCTTTAGATCATAAACCCTTAATCATTCGGCTAAAAGGGATTCAAATTAAGCAGCAAAAACCATGGAGATTTGAACAGATGTGGCTTGAGGATGCCAGATGCAGTGAAGTTGTTGATCTAGCTTAGAGATGAAATTTTCCAGGCAACCTAATGGTTCAAGTGGAAGGTAAAATAAAGGAGTGTTAAGCAAATTAAAACAGTGGGGCCGGGTTTCATTTGGGAGTATTACTAATGCCTTGAAAGAAAAAAAAAAAAAAAAAAAAACAGCTGAGGCAAGCGGAACTGGGGGCAATTAGAGGAGGAACAATGGAAGCAATTAACTGATTAAAATGAGAGATAAATGGACTATTGATCAAGGAGGAGAATTTGTGGAAACAAAGGTCAAGGGCTTTGTGGCTAAATGAAAGGGACCAAAATACAAAATTCTTTCATAATCGGGCATCTCATAGATACAAGAGAAACAGAATTGAGGAATTGAAAAGAGAAGTAGGAATAGTTTGCACCGATGAAGGGGAGATCTCAAACATCCTAATTGACTATTATCAACATCTTTTCACTTCGGCCTCACCATCACATGTGGAGGAAGTTCTAAGGGTAGCACCTACTATGATTACTAATGATCAAAATGCCATGCTAGCTACAGAGTTTGTTAAGGCCAAGGTTGATGAAGCAATAAGGCAAATGGAACCGTTAAAGGCACCAGGACCCGATGGTTTACCTCCATTGTTCTACCAAAAATTATGGCCATCTATTTGGGAAGATGTTTCAAGTGCAATCCTAAGCTGCCTAAACTCAGGTTCTGTCATTCCCTCAATTAATCGCACTTTTATTGCTTTAATCCCCATATTAAAAGCCGACTGTAGTTTCAGAATGTCGCCCTATAGCTCTTTATAATGTCATATATAAACTTGCATCAAAGGTTGTTGCTAATAGGCTCAAAAAAATTTTGCTAAATATTATTTCTGAGTCACAAAGTGCAATTTAGTCAAACAAAGCAATTTCAAAAAATATTTTGGTGGCCTTTGAACTATTACACCATATGAAGACTTAATAATCAAAGAAAGCAAATTTCATGACCCTAAGCTCTAAGGTTGGAAAGAAAAACTCCTATCTCAAGCGGGAAGAGAGATTTTGCTTAAGGCGGTAGTACAACCTATCCCTACATTTGCAATGAGTTGTTTCAAATTGTCGGTGGGTTTGTGTAAGGAAATTGAAATGCAAATTAGAAAATTTTAGTGGGGTGAATGTGGTGGCCAATGAAAAATCAATTGGAAAAGTTGGGAAGAATTATGCAAACCGAAATCAGAGGGAGGAATGGGGTTCAAAGATTTGGCGAGATTCAATGAGGCTATGCTTGATAAACAAGTACGGAGGCTACAAACAGAGCAAACTTACCTGCTGTATAAGGTTTTCAGCACAAAATATTTCCCCACAGGTTCAGTGTTTAAAGCAAAAGGCAAGAAGGGATCATTTGCTTGGCAGAGCATCCTTAAAGCAAGGCATGTTATTGAAAAAGGGATATTGTGAAGAGTGGGTGATAGGTTAAAGATTCGGGTGTTCCACGACAATTAGATTCTTGAGTGTTTTCCAACAAAGGCAGTACCACACACATAAGACATTGAAGATGACTCAAATGTTTGTTCACTCATTGATCAGACAACAAATGATTGGAATGAGCAAATGATTGACCAGAAGATTGCTCCGTTTATGGCTCACAGAATTAAGGCCATTCCTTTATACAGAACGTTGCAGGGAGACTGCCTGGTATGGCCATAGAGTTAGAGAACAAGGAGGTTGCATCGAGGTCCAACAGTAAAAACTTGAAGAACTTCTGGAAGGGAGTTCGGAGTTTGCGGATTCCGAATAAAATGAAGCATTTTTGTTGGTGAGCAGGCACAAAATCCCCCCAACCTTGGCAAATTTTTATCGTCGAAAAGTAGAAGACTCACGTTTGTGCAGCAACTGTGGAAGATCAAGTGAAATGGTCATCCATGCCATCTAGGATTGTGTCAAAGTGAAACGTTGTTAGGGCCTCAGCTTTAATAAATTACGAAGCCAACACCACGCGTTGAGATCCTTTGCAGACTTGATGTTCTTCGTAAGGCAACAAGAGGAGAATATTGAGTTGTTCATGGCTTTAGCTTGGTTCATTTGGGGCAAACATAACAAATGTCATTAAAATGAGCCCAGTTTGCCACTTGAGAAGTTCCATGAAGCAGCAATAGCATTACTAGCGGAATTCCAAGGGAAATCAGATGCCAGACCGGAGGGGAAAAAAATAAAGCCTCAGTGTTAGACACCACCAACACAGGGAATTTACAAGGCGAACTACGGCAGAGCATATTCTATTTTGTGGAGGAGGAAAAAGCTAGGATCAGAATTGTGGTAAGAAACGAATTGGGTCAGGTTATGGGCTTACTAGCAAAAAAAATAGAAATGCCTTCAACAGTGGAAGTGCTTGAGGCAATGACAGCAAGGAGAGCAATGATTTTATGGAGGAGTTGGGCTTGAGATAGGCCATATATGAAGGAGATTTGGAGCTTGTTGTCAAAGCATTAGTGGGTGATTGTCTAGTCCGGTCTAGTATTGGACGCATTGTAAAAGACTGTAAGTCTTTAATGGGTTTATTTCAAACTTGTTCTTTCTCTCATGTTAGGCGGCAGAGCAATGGAGTAGCTCATGCTTTAGCTCAGAGAGTTAGAAATTCTTCCCTTTTATCTGTATGGATGGAATCTGTTCCATCAGACATTTCCTACCTAGTTTATGTTGATGTAACACCATAATTTTTCACAGATTAATAAAGTGGTTCCATATTTCTTCTAAAAAAAAAAGTAGATAATAAATTTTTTCCCATCGTTACATTAATTTAGGTAAGGTATGGTTTATTACCAATAGACTAATCACACACATGCTTTGATGACATTTAGGTAAGGACCGTAAGGCTCAAAACAGTAGATTGTTGTAATTTAACACGTGCATGTATTACCATTTACGCATGCACGACAAGCATGCCCTAAAGTTAATAATAAGACATTAAAATTCAATATAATTCAATCATTCAAAAATCAAATAAATGTTTTTCATGGATTGGGTTAAAGACACCAATTGATCCAAGTTATTGGTGATACTAATTGCTGTGTGGATGGAGTGATCAACGACATCAGAATTGTCTCCGTGACTATGGGAGTGAAGTCATTTGAGAGGGGTAAATAGCTTCCAAATGAGAGGGAGAAATTGATTAAAGGTTATTGAGTTTTTATGATTTATTTTGCTAGGATTTTGTAATTGATTTGTTATTTTGTTTTTGCTGAGAATTTATGATTTGTCCAAAAACTTTTCTTATCATTCGGATATGTGCATTTTTTTTTTATATATTTTATTGTTATCCATTTTTGGGATCTCATGGGTTAGCTTGTAAATTTTTTGGGGTAAGGGGGCCAAGTATATAAATTTTATAGTCAGAAGTTTTTTGTTTTTTTTTTGTTTATATATATACTTATGATTTTTTTTTCAAAGGATTGGGGGGGGTGGAAGGCCCCCCTCAGCCCTAAGATTGTTCCGTCACTGACTAGAATCAAGTGGAAAAAAAAAATCAAGTGGTTATACATATTAGTATCACTAGCCTCTGGAAAGTTTACTTCCACCAAGGGGAGATAGAGTGTAAAAATAATTAATTAGAAGAGAAAATATTTTTTCCCTTTTTATTATTTTATTTTTTCCAAGAAGAAAAACATAATAACCAAAAAAGAAAATTGTTTCAAAAATAAAATCAAATACGTGTGACAACATTATAAACCTTCATTGATTCACTGACATTAAAATCCACAATTGCTTTATTTACATAGTCCAGGAGGATACTGTAAAAAGATTTTAAGACAATTAGATGAAAATCTATTTGACACTCTTTAAAGATCAAAATTTAAAATTTGATTAAATATGTTTAAGCCAAGTGGGAAAAAACATATAAAAAATGAAATATAAAATTTTACAAGTTATAAAAAAACAAAAGTTCATTGTGCCAGTCCTTCACCACAAACACTATACTACCTTTGCCCCCAAAATTCACACATGTTATCAAAACAAAATGATTCATAAAGGGAAAAAAAATTAGAACCTATTATCAACCAAAATTTAATAGAGAGAAAAAAACTCACGTGGACTGAAATTGAAGTTGAAGAATGCACTTGGGGGTGCGAAATCAAATGAGTTTGGAATAGGCAAAAAAGGAAGAGAGATAAGAGAGTGATGGATGTGGGAGTTTTAATTTATCTAAAATTTAGAAGTTTTTAAATTAATAATGTTACATGTCTAACCCTACTATTTAAACTTCTTAAGCAAATAAATTTGTGGGTATTTTGGCCATAAAAAAATAGAAATCTAAACAGGAGAAGCCCTTTAAAAAATAGTAGTATAGATAGACTAAAAAAAAGTTGATATAAATTTTTCAAGGATTTTTTTCATAATTAATCTTTAGACCGATTTAAGATTTTTTTTGAAAATTTTTTTTAGAATCAACGAATCTTTCTTTCTTTTTTTTTTTTTTTTTTTTTTTTTTTTTTTTTTTTTTTGAGAAGGCAATGAATATTTCTTACTACAAGTACACACGAATTATAGTCTTTCAATTTAGTAGATGCTTTATGATGTAGGATTTTTCTCCTAAAAAAATAAATGATGTAGGATTTTTTTTTTTTATATAAACAAATGCTATTATTGGTGAGTAAAACTTCAAATTAGAACCAATAAGAACTTACTAACTATAATTTTTTATGAAAATATTGTGTATGTTTTACTTTTTTCGCACATGTATGTGTCTTTAATTTTAATTTTAATTGTTTTATAAAAATATTTTTATTTGTCACTCACATTGTTGGATTGTCTTGCATATTTTAAAGACATTCAATTAATGATGACTATTAACTAAAATTTTTTACGATAATATCTTTCTAGAAATTAATTCGAAAGCTCATCTTTAGAAATCACAAGCATTATGTTTAGATGTACGTGTACGTCTAACTATATAAATATATAAACTTCTAAATATTTGGATCTTACTATTCTCTTTTCAAAAAAAAATCTTACAATTTTTTATAATTTATATATATATATATATATATATATATATATTGAATGACTCCAAGCTACTATGCATAAGTACAAATAGAATAATGCTAGGGATATAACAAAATTTCATAAATTTACAATAATTTCATAACTTTTTAAAATTAGTATACTAATTCATATGGGCCCACCACAATTTTTTATTTAAACTTTTTAATATACTAATTTGGGAGTGTTATGAAAAATAAATTTGTATTTTGTTCATAGCGTTACTTGTACGAATAATCAAATTTTAAATAAATATAACAAAATAATTAGAAGCCTTGTAATTTAATTGACTAGTACTTCTAGATATATTGAATTTTCAAAATGGAAATCATTCATCCCAATTATCGAATTATAAAAATTAAATAAATAAAACAACACATGCGAGTCCAATCCTACTGTACAGCCAGTTTTAATTTTAGCCAATCAACATTGAAACTTAGGGTCTGTTCGGTTGAAGGAGTAGAAAAGTGGGAGGATGGAAAATATTTAGTTTTTCCTCTTGTGTGTCCGGTTGAAGGGGTGGAAAAGTGGGAGGGTGTAAAAGTAGGAGGGAAAAGGAAAGGATAAGAAAGTGGAAAAAGGGTGGAAAATATTATACCCTTGTTAATAGTAACGTTGAAATAAAAAAAAAAAAAAAAAAAAAGTTCAATGTTAACGTTGAAATGGGAAAAAGAAAAAAAAGAAAAGAAAAGAGTTCAACATTAACATTGAAATGAAAAAAAAAAAAAAAAAAAAAGAGTTCAACGTTAACATTGAAATGAAAAAAAAAAAGAAAAAGAAAAAAAGAAGAAGTAAGGAGCAATGTTTAACGTTACTGATCAGTAATGTTTGAAAAAAAAAAAAAAAAAAACCTTCAGGTGGGATGGGGGTATTTTAGTAAATGCCCCCATTCCCTTGTTTTCTCCCCTACATTTTCCTCCCAATTTGGGAGGAAAATTTTTGTGGGCTCGGGAGGAAAATTTTTCTCCCGATTTTCCATCCTCCTTTGGTTTTCTTTCCAAACGAACAGTGGAAAATGTCTATTTTCCTTCCTTAGTTTTCCATCCTCTCTATTTTCTCTCCAAACGGACGCACCCTTAGTCAGTATGGAAAGGATTGCTTAAGCAGATCTGAAATGGGTGGCAAGGAGCTCATGACTTTAGTTGGACATGGAATAGTTTGGTTTGAAAGGTGCATGAAAGCCTAACCGCAAAAAATATCTAAACTTGGGCAACATGTTATGCATGTCATTTCACATCACATTACAACATTGATAAACTCCATTTTTAATAAAATAATAATAAAAAAAAACATTCACAAACTCTAATGATAGCCTTTAGGTCCAAATGTCCAAAGCCACGCGTTCAAAGAATAATATGTCATTGATTTCCCCATCCATTAAATGTGTGCCAATTGGTCCAAGAGAACGTAATAAGGACTAAGGCAGCGTTTGGATTGCGCAAACACGCGTCCACGTCTGTTTTTTTATTTTTTTTCAACGCGCGCCTGTCACTGTTCATTGGTCATGAACAGTGATTTTAGGCCAATGAACTGTGATTTTTGGCATGAACAGTGTTTTTTACACATTTAAACATTATTTTACTACAGTGTTTTCAGTTTTCAGTTTTCAGCAATAAGTTCTATCCAAACGGACCCTAAGTTAACAAGAGCCGGCCAACAGGAGTTAATGAACCAGCTTTTGGGCCCCACTTGTATAGGAAATTAGTAAAACACTAAAACTTACTTTTCAGATGCATTTATTTTAGCCATGAAAGTTAGGTAGGGGCTGTTTGGATCCCAAAAAAATCTATAACTTTTAACTTATCACTTAAGTTTCATCACTCCTCACTCATCACTTCATCACTCATATCTTATCACTCAAAATATCCTAAAAATCACCTATCCTTGTTTGGCACCTTAACCTGATCATGGTTTTCAATTACAAAAACCCCAAAACATTGGCCCCACTGTTTGACCTCCCCTACTCTTACCATCTGCCATCCTACCTGTCCCCTCCTCAAACCATACAACCCATGTAGACCCAAAGAAAGAACTACACAATAACCTTTGTCAACACTCCTCTCAACATCAAGAACCTCAGGTCCACACTCCCAGCAAACTCCTCAATTCACCTCCTTGAAATCCCTTTCTCCAGCTCCGACCATGGCCTACCTCTTGACACTGAGAACACCAACATCCTTCCCTACCATCTCTTCATCCACCTCATTGAAGCCTCCACTTCTCTCAAACCATCATTCAAGAAACTCATTGAAAACTTCATTGAACAAGTCAACCCTCCACTTTGCATTATCACTGACATATTCTTTTGGGCCATAGAATACCATCACTGCCTCACAAATGATGCAGTTGGCTATGGGGGTTAGAAGCTAGTGACAAGAATTTTATTTAGGTGATTAGGCCACCAATTGGGTTTGATATAAATTTAAAATTCAAAGCAAAAGAATGGCTACCAAAAGGATTTGAAGAAAGGGTTAAAGAATCAAGAAGAGGATTACTAGTGTATAACTACACCACCACAGCCCTTAAAAGAGGGTAGATCTACCTTGAAAAAAAAAGCAAATTGGAGTGCTGTGGGGTTGCTCACTGCCATCTGGGCTTGTTGCGCTGTCTGTGGCCAACGCTTTAAAGCTTTTCGTTAGTGGGATATGTGTGCTCTGAGAGGTAGAGAGCCGTTGGAGTGACTGTTCTAAGCTTGATGAAGAGAACCGTTGCTCATGGCATCAAAAGTTGTGTCTGGTGTGACTTGCCTCTAACCGTGGGTCCCAATAGTGTGTGTTTATTTACCAAAATGCCATGAAAACTCTATTTTCATAACTCAAAAACACCTAAAATGTGTTTTCAGTTTTCATAACCCATCACTCAAAAATCATGGAATTGAGTAGTAGAAACAAAAACGGAAAACAAATCCAAACAAACCAAATAGCTGTGGGACCCACCAGTTTTGAGTTATAGGTGATGAAAACAGAGTGATGGGTGATGGAAAACACTAAATCCAAACAGCCCATTGGTTTCTGTAATAAATATATGACAAAAATGTCCCCCTTTAACACACCTTTAACACATGTCCTTCTATTTCACTTTTTATTTTTGACCCAATTTCACTTTATCAATATTTTACTCATAATCTCCTTTTACTTTACCAATATCAAACTCACTTTTTTTCACTTTACCATTATCAAACCCACTTCCCCCAAAAAAAAAAAGTAGAGATGAAGAAAAGTTCAAATGTTCAATGAAGAATTAAGCAATTATTTTGCAAGGTACAATAATATTATTTTATTAAATTCATATTTATTTTTTAAATATATTTGAATATGAGGTTAATCTTTATGTTTAATACTTGTTGTATATTATAGTACCAATAAATGAGAATTTAGCTGTAAGTGAGATTCATCAAGTTGTTAAAAGAAATTGTTGTATACTCTTTAAAGTTGTACATGTAAAAAAAAAAAAAAAAAAAAAAAAAACCTTATAGACCAATATAATCGGTACAACGAAACATGAAATCCCAAGTATTATATAACACAAGTAACATATAAGAATATGTGCTTTGAAATGTAAAACATACATAGACTTACCTCCTATTATGACTCTGTCCACAAATAATATAAAAGACTTCACGAACAATATTAATATGTAGAATTGTTTACCATGAAATTCATTGTGCTTGTGAAGTAGGAAAATGCATGGGACAAATAATTTCTTGAAATGCTTGCTCAAACTAGGTAAAGTAGAGCACTTGTAATTCATATGCAAAAAAACAAAGGGGCGGAGCTTGGGTAAAAGATATAATTGGAAAACTAAGAAAAGGTGAAAACTTTTTTGTTCTTTCAGATTAACATGGAAAAAAAAAAAGGCCATAAATAAATGTTGTAGGTGATAAAATCTAAGAAAAAATGGGAAGAATTGTAAATGCGGTGCTATGAAATTATGTTGTTCTTTTTATTTTTATGCTGGAGCATAGAGCATTTAGTCATTATCTTATTTTATTTGTATCATGTTTTTTTCATTTGTCCTAAATATGATGTGGATCGTTTTAATCTTGTTTTAACATAGCACCAATGGATGAGAATTTAGTTAAAAGTGAGACTTATCAAGTTGTTAAAAGGAATTTTTTTAACTTGGATGAATTACTTCAAGAATGAACTATAATTTTATTTTATTTGTATAATTTTTTTTTTCATTTATCATAAAATATGATATTGAATATTTATGTTTTTAATCTTGTTTTAATGTAGCACAAATGGATGACAATTTAGTTGCAAGTGAGACTCATCAACTTGTTCCAATGAATTACTTTGGCTTAAATGAACTGCCTCAAGAAGGTATTATTATTTTTTATTTTATTTGTAATCCATATTTCATTTAATGTATAATATGATATTGATTTTTTTTTTTTAATTCTTGTTTTAATATAGCACAAATTGATGGTGATTTAATTGCAAATGAGATTCATGGAGGTGTTTCGAGGAATTGTGTTGAGTTAAATAAGTTTCCTAATGATGGAAAAAATAATAACACATGTGGAGGGGAAATAATTGATTGGAATGAATGTCCAATAGATGAAACGGGGGTTATTGAAGAATATGAGAATATAAATTTAATAGAAAATGAATTTGAGCATTTTGTTGGTCAATGTTTTCTTAGTGAAGAAGAAGAAGCTTTCATTTTCTATAAAAATTATGCAAGTTGAAATGGTTTTACAATTCGGAAAGGTTATTCGGAGAAAAAAAATGGAAAAATAGGAAGACGTAATTTCTTTTGTCATCGGGAAGGTACACAACCACTAAAAATAGTGGATCTATCTAAGGAGCAACAAAATAGGAAGTCTTTAAAATGTGGATGTAAAGCCTGTCTAACTATTTGTGTGGGTCCTTTTTGGACGGTGTCCAAGCCCAAGTAAAAATAAGGACCCTAAGCCTTTTAGTTATTGTTTTAAGGGACTGAAATTGGTTCAATGCAGCTAAATGGGCTAATTACGAACTAAGTGGTGCACAGAGTAGGAATCCTACGATACATACATGCTAGAAAACAAGAAATATATGCATTAAACAACAAGAAACAATAAAGGGGCAATGTGGTAAAGAAAGACACAAAGTAAACGTTAGGGGTCCTTAAGATATTGTGCAATATTTCATTAATTTTTCAATTGTGTAATACATTATACTCACTAGGACGTATCACAAGGTCCAAATAAGTTCAAAAATCATAGACTTAGATGGCTCTTTAGGCCTTTATGACTTGCAAAGTTTGAATCCCTTTGAATCCAAATGTGTTCTCTAGTGGCTGTTTGAGAATATCGGGCGGTATTTACCTCTTTTTTCTTACTTTTTTTCAATTCTAAAAGAGTT
This sequence comes from Castanopsis chinensis, assembly GCA_032878915.1. NCBI lineage: Eukaryota > Viridiplantae > Streptophyta > Magnoliopsida > Fagales > Fagaceae > Castanopsis > Castanopsis chinensis. Next base: position 2,957,952 of record JAVQMG010000106.1, on the reverse strand, counting down.
TTCTAAATGATTCTACTCTAATTCACTATTGTCGAATGATCCCTCACTGTTGGCTGCTTCCCCTTTTTATAGTGTCACTTTAGTGTTTTCTGGGTACCACTGATTGCCCCCTTTTGCATCCCTGGGTACTAGAACCAATGTTGTACTAGCAACATTGGTGGCTGGTCCCTTCCTTATTTCTTATAATTTTCTTTTTTTGGTGTTTCTTCCTCAAAAGTCTCCTGCTGCCTTTTTGTCTCAATATGTCTTGAAGAGCTGACCTTGGGTTTTTCTCCTTTCAAGGCTTCTAGTTCCCACCTTTTTCAAACTCAGTTTTTGGCTGCCTTTCCCCTTGTCATTTTTCCAAAGTGAGTTGATTCCTTCCTACCAGGTTGAAAGTTTCCCAACCACTTCCCTTCATGATTTTTCTTTTTGGGTTCCTTGAAATACCAGCCTCTTATTCATGAATTATTGGTTCCCAAGCTTTCTGATTGCTTTCTACATCATTAGGTGGCTAATAGGGACATATTTGTTCTTGTTCCTTGTGTTTCTTGGCATCCCTTTTGAACTTTCTTAATCCAACTTTGACTTTGCTGCACGTCCCAAGGATCCCGAGATCTTGGCAGTCCCCAGGTATCCGAACCCAATTCTCACCACTAGGCTCCCTAGCAATTTTTTGACCTTGGCGAGCTAGGCTTTTCTTCTTCCCTTCATTTTATGGGTTCTAAAGATCATCCGTTCGTGGGTTTGGGTTCCTTTTTAAAACCTTAATTGGGCCTATCATCCTTTTCCTTTATTGCAAGCTCAAGTATTTTTAATAGAGTCTAATCTTCTGTGCCATTTTGGGCCTTGGTGCAACTTCATGACTTTTTAGACCTCAAATTTAGCCCTTTAAGCTCATGGGTTGCCTACAGCTCATGTGTGAGTAAACCAGATCCTTAATTTCTGTAGGAGCCCTTCCTCTACAATTTTAATTAACCTCAAGTTCTCTTTTCTTCTTCCTTTAGGGTCTTGCTTTTCCTGCTATCGTCAGGTATCCTGGAGGTGGCAGCTGGATTCAATATCACAGCCACAAAACACGCATGAAGGGTCATCAATACTTATTATGTGGAGCAGCTTTTCTTTTGTAGGTATGACGTTGGTTCCAAGTCTCCAAAGAAACACTTTGGTCCTTTCTAGAGCCTTTAGCTTCCAAAGTTTTCCCCAAATAACATCCGCTTGAGGTGGTGGAGAGTGGGGTTGGGTTACAATGTGATAGGCATATTTGACGGAGAAATTTCCACTAGGATTGGGTGTCCATAAGAGCTTGTCTGGTCATAGGGAAGGTGGTCTGAGTTTGCCAATGCCATTCTATCGATACACCTACCAACTTTAAGAGTGTTAGTTACACTATTTCTGGATTGCTCATTTTAAAGATTACATATAACGCATTTCGAGCTTGGCCATGGAATGACTGGCAAACACTATTGCAACTTTGGTCAAAGTTCACTACAATTTACCATGACACATCTCTAGCACAAGGCTGTTTCTTCGAGCAAACAATAAAACTCCACATAAGTCAACCTAAGTGCCTAATACATTAGAAACTAGAATAGGGAGTTGAAGCTCTGAGCTTGAGGGCAAAATTGGGGCACACCATCCACAACTCTACGCTCAATTTACATTTGTTAATTGTCAAATGTCAATGCCAAATGCCTCACCTCAATTGACTTTTCATGATATTTCCCAAAGAGATATTCGGGATTAGAAACCTCACTCCCCCAACTATTAAATTATTAAAAAAAAATTACTACATTAATCATCAACACAAATTTCAAGATCAAGGATCTCCATATGTAGCGAATGATGCGCGCCTATGCGCTGGCATGTACCACATCAACCTATTTAACCCTCATGCACAAATGTTAATAAAGCAAAATGTGCTTCAAAATGGCTGGCACTAGCAAAGACATGATGGCATATCCACCATTTTACACTGAACTTATAAACAAAATACTCATTTGTTGATAATTTTGTAGTACCTATATGAATTTTTAGGATCCGTAAGCTTTCTGGTCAACTAGAAGCCAACTTGATATCAGGGCATACATGTTGATTATTACTATCTCCTCAACATTCTGGTCAACTAAATGTCAACTTGATATCAAGGCATATATGCCGTACACAATAAGGCTGCCATCAACATGCTCTACCTCCACCCAAAAAAAAAAAAAAAACATATTACCCATACCCCTTTGTCCAAATAGGTACAGAATATATTAATATCCCTAACCCAAATGAGATGCAAACGGTAATCAATGCATATGCATATGCCCTCCAAGGGTGTTCGCTTTCTCTCATTGCATTGAACTCGGCAATGAAGGTAGAGACAGTACTCAAACAGCCCAAGAATCCAAGTTGTATGCCCGATGCCACAGTATCACAAGTTTGGCTATTCACCTGCACCAAATGATTCAAGATTGTGGTCATGTGCTATGCATGTAACAAACATTCATGGAGACATGTTAATTTTTACATGATTTGGGAAATTCCCAAGATTGAATTTGCCAACACTTACAGCTTTCTTCACAGTAGAGAGTGCTGCCATAATGCAAGCTGCAGAAACATTGGCCGCTAGAGTCCCAAATGGCACCCATTTAAACAAACTAGCCCTACCTAATCCACGTCCATTAAGTCTAGCTAAGAACCACCTAATCCACACACCTGGAGGTCCAACAAAACAAGCTAACCATAGCTGAGCACCACTACTGCCACTGCTAAAATCCTCCCTCAATAGTGCTCCACACACACCCCATAACAAGCCTAGCATCAAAATCAACACCACCATGACTGCTAAGTGACGCTTGAAGCTGTCCACCCTCCAGTTGCTGCCTGAGCTTGGATTGCCACTTCCTATACATGCATTTCGCCTTTTTAAAAGCCACCTGAAAGCCTTGGCTGTCTCAATCCCAAAAATAATGGAATAGGCTGCAAGAAACAAACCTGCATGGAATCATATAGGTTAAAGGACCATCTCACTCTTAAGTACTAGAGCAGACTATAGACTGTTGTTAAGTTTTGAATAAACTAAAGTGGGATATACAATTCAAATCTAATATTTCTAATTCTACTGGACCAGATTACCTACACTACTACATCAACATCGTTCTTATAGTATGAATTTTTACCTACGAGAAAACCAAGCATAGCAAGCACCCAGTGGCCATCAACAATAAGATCAAGCATTTTTTGGTTCCAACCACTGAAAGTTGTAAGACTTCCCAAATAACCAGTCGTCAATCCTATTGCTAGGTAGTCTGACATGCTGGAAATGTCTGCTTTGAAAACAATACCCCACCATCCCATCAAGAAAGAACCAACCTAAAAAATGAAAAAAAAAATATTATTATTATTATAATTTGAAGCAGAATATCTTATATCTTCCAATTAATGTCTTTTGTGACCTTTATACACACATATGAAGGGTTGAAAGCAAGAAAATGCATATAAGAATGTCAGTCCTAAGGCACTCTTAAGCCCAACACAAAGTTCCATCACAAAGACTTTACCAAACCAAAGAATCAAGATAAATTTCTAATTTCCCAATCCTAGCTATCTTGTACTGTGATAGACCTTCATAATTTATGACAAACATAAGTTGTACGTAGAAGCATATAATCATATAAGCGATTCTTCAGAGCTAGGAAAAAAGTAGGCTTAAACACTCGCATAATCTCATCCACTATTGTAATTAAATATGGAGAGTGACCACCACAAAAGTCCCAACTCTAAAAGCAAATGTTGTCCAAAACAATTGTATTTTTGGAGTAAATGTAAAATACCTCTTAAACAATTTTTCTTTTCATGACCATAAAGAATTAGCTACAATTAACTATAGTTATCATCAGTGCATGTTCCACATATTTAATTCTTTTATCATAAATTAACTTATCTTGATTCTTTAATCATATCCTCCAAATACTCATAACTTGATTTGATTTTTAACAAAGCAAATATTGAACTATCGCCACATAGTTCAAGAATGAGTGACTCCTCAACCACATCACCTGCCACTATAATTTTCTCACAAAGCCCAAGCATATGCATGAGATACACATTGAAAAAAAAGACCAAATCTGTGATTCACAATGACTCTTCCAATGGAAATCAAACACTTAAAATAACATTGAAATAAGACACATCTTAATGTCAAATGTAAAGTAGTTCAGATGCATTTTTTTTCAAGTGAATGTGTGTGCATGCATCAGGAGAGAGAGAGAGAGAGAGAGAGAGAGAGAGAGAGAGAGACCATATTGGAAGGAAGGTCAAGGTATAGAATGTTTTCATTGTTTGTCAAGCCAACGACTCCAGGACCAAACAGCTTTTGTAGTACATACCTTGTCAAAACCTGCACATTGTGGCATGTTAAATAGCATAATATTGCTGAGTATGCTTACCAACATGAAATTTATAATTAATCAATTGCATAAGTGGAAATTCCGTCTGATCTAAAGAAGACTGAAATTCCAACCAGCCCAATCACAAGACTACAATTCATACATATGATAAATTAATAATTTTAGTTATTTCCAAATTCTTATGACAATATGGAGGTAGTCTGTCCAAATTATTAAGACACTAATTTGAGCCTCTCCAACATTTGTCAAAAAACTATTCAGTTACTTCCAAGAGGTTGGATTGTTCAGAACTCCAGCACTATGGTTCATATCTAGTTATGTCAAACATGGATAATTAACAATAATAATTACAATGACGCTCTTAGAGTACTTCCTTTTTCTTTTTCTTTTTCTTTTTTGGGGTAATTACACTAAACCCACATATAGTTTGGCCCGAAATCACTTTGCCTATCTGTAGTTTAAAAAGTATCACTTTACCCATCTAAGATATGTTCCGTTTGTTTTCCGTAACCCACCTCTATTAAAATCAGGGGTAAATAAGTTTTTTTTGCTCAAATTTTATATCTCTCTCCTCCCAAAAAAAAAAAAAAAAGCACAAAAATGCAAGAGAAACAAAATCAAAAAGTGGTATTGGTCTCTCTCTCAATTCACATAAATCTTAAACATGAAGAACATAGCCAAAAAAATAAAACCCAGATCAACCTACACAAATAACCAAACAATACAATATTGCCACAAATTGTGTAAAAGGGTTCCTTGGTAATATCAAGACAAATTCAATTTGCACCCATTGTTTTCTAATTTATATATATAAATATATATATATATATATATATATATATATCTACCTCCTTTGCCATTTCTGATCTCTCTCTTTCTCCTTCTCTCTCTCTCTCTCAACGAAACCGGGCAGAAGCTGAAAGAGAGAGAAGAAACAGAAAGAGAGAAAGACCAATTGTGCTTTTCTTTTTGTGCTTTCCTTGTTTCACTCCCTTGGATTCCGGCAATAGTGTTTTTCTTTGTAGGATAAAGTTGGTAGCTTTATTGGAATATGTTCATATCCGAGGATCACTGTTGGTGAGTCTATGTTGTTTATAAGTTTGGGAGTCTTCTATTTGAAGTAGCTCACTGAAAAAAAGTCACAGTTTTTAGGGGTTTTTGGGCTTTCAAGTAGTACTTGGTTTGGAAGTTTCTTTTCTGGGGTTTCTTGGTTGTTGGGTTATGAGAGTTTAGTGTTAATTACTTAATTTCCAGCTCTGGCGTGGTTCTGGTTTTGCGGCTGTCTCACAGAACTGGCTATCGTCTAATTTAAGGTTTGGCCCTCAGCTTTGAAGTTGTATGTTCTTTGGCTTCTGGAATTTTAGAATTTTTCTCTTCTTCTCAGCTCAAGCTAGGTTTTGTAGTTGGTCAAGTTAAAAAAGGTCCTTTTTTGAAAATTTAGTTTCTGAATTTTGCTAAATTAGCTTAGTCTGGCCTTCAATTTGTTTGATTCTCTGTGCTGATTCTGCGTTTTTGACTTTTAAGCAACAGTTCGTTTCAAAATTTGGCTTTGATTTTAGATCTTAAGTCCTGAGTTTTTTCTTGAACTGGAGTTTCTACTTAAGTTCTAGTTTGGGTTTTTTGGTTTTGACTTGTAAGAGTTTTGTATTTAAGCTTTGTGTCTTTGGGACTGATTACAAAGAGTAGAAATTTTCTAATTTTGAGTTATATTTGAGTTACATTTGATTTTCTTCAAATAGATTTGTTGTGCTTTGCCAAGTTTCACTTCTGGGTGTCATTATGGACTCACCACAATTTGTTGTATCACCATTCAGGAGCTCCCTTGTCGCTGAGCCTGGTTGATCTGGGTTTTATTTTTTTTTGGATTGAGAGTAAGACCAATACCAGATTTTGATCTTGTTTTCTGGAATTTTTGTGCTATTTTTTGTTTTGAGAGGAGAGGGACATAAAATTTAATCAAAAATATCTATTTACTCCTAATTTTAATAAAAGTAGGTTACGAAAAACAAATGGAACATACTTTAGGTGGATAAAGTGACATTTTTTAAACCACAGATAGGTAAAGTGATTTCGAGCCAGATCACAGGTGAAGCTAGTGTAATTGCCTCTTTCTTTTTTTTTTTTTTTTGGATACTAATTTCTTTGATATGTGTACCTTTGGTTTAAAGAAGTCAGTTTTTAAACATATATTATCAGGCAACACAAAAATATATCTGCATCAAAATTCTTTCCAAAAAAACCAAACACCACACCCTTGTAAAAAGAAACAAGCATAATGACATTATAAATTATGAGCATATTGCATTTTAGAACTTTAAAATAAATAAATAAATTAATTAAAAAAAAAACTAAACTAAACTAAAAGGATGTGTGCATATATAGTGCATATTACCCCAAGAATCCCAAAAACGGCTAAATGAATGAGGCAGAAAGCATAATCCAACAACTTTGGCAACCTTTCCTTATCGTCCTACATATAGAAACATGAAACACGCACATTACTTGAACAATCAGATCAGAGAAAAATAAGACATTTTTATAGTAGTCATTAAATAATCAACAACTACCAAAAAAGTTCAGGAATTTCATTTAACAAAGATAAAGAAATGAGAAATCATTGATAAAAGCTCACTTGATTTTTGTCTTTAGAGCACACAATTGCATCTGTGGAAAGGGGAGATATGATTTCCTCAGGCAATGGTGTCACTATGGAGATCGTAGTCATTGTTGGTGGATCACGAGACCAATACTTATTAAGGTGCAACAGAGTATCCCCAGAAGTGGGGGCAGATAATCCATTCTCTAATGCATGATCACCAGAAAAGCGTTGGCTGCTACTCTCACTGTTCCTGTTGCTATGAAGAGCCCGATCCCCAATATCTCCTGCCTCTGAGACTATCTCACTTTCAATTTCATCATCAATATGAATAGGTGCAGTTGCTGAAAAACTTATAGAACGTCTTCTCAATGAAGAATTGGCACTGCTTGTGTAACTAAATGATCCACTTCGTTTGGGTTCAGAGTCAGCAATCCCAATATCCATGACTTCCCACCAGAACCTCAAGACTTGATTCCTCTTGAAATAACTTCAATAGTCACTGAAATAAATTAGGATGTTCATTCAGAGGCCTAATCTATATGAATATAATAATAATTAGCTACTGCTAACAATGATGATAATGTTAGTACTTTTAATTCTTGCAAACTACTCTTAACTACTACACTATTGAAAAAACTAATTATGTGCCTATAGGCACAAGTGAAGACACCCATTCTAATTCATTTTAATTAAAGGTCAATCTTGAGAAATATTAGCTCAATATGTGTTGGCATCTAAGTTTTGTGAGTCATGACATCAGAGAGGTAAAGACACAAAAGTAATAACATATGATAGTCCAAACATTCAATTTTGATTGGTATTAGTACATCTTCTCCTTCACCAAGAACAAAGAATATTTTTATTTTCTATGTACAAATTCTATTTAAACAACAGATAAATTAGAAAAAAACTTTTGTTTTTCTCAAAAATAAAAAATAAAAAATAAAAACTAGGGAACATAAAAAGAAAATGGCATTCCTATCACCTAACACATAGTGCATGCACTATTGAATTTATTAGAACTTACCCTTTTTTATCAGCTTCACAACAAAAGGAACGGTTAGGCCAAATGGGTTGTCAAAATTTTATAGATTTAAGAAAGAGGGCAAAGCTGAATATTAAAGCAATAAAATCTGATTCCACTAGTTTTCAAAACACATGCTAGATCTCACGTAACAAAAAGTCATACATTAAAACCTATATAAAAAGATATTAAATTATTGATACTTGTCAGGTTCAGATAATCATGACATGAGAAAGAGATAAAAGCATAAAGCCAAGTTTAATTTAGTATTCAATCAATTCATTTTGACATTTTCTAAATATTAAAACAATTTACTCATGGACCCAATTTAGTCAATGTGGTGCAGAGTATAACATCTGTTTTTCTCTTTTTTATGCTAGCTGCAGACATATCTCACCTATTGGATCAGCAGATTGCAAGATCAAATCTGATGCACATAACTTACAAGTTTCCACCAATTTGAAAAACTAGAATTACCCTGTCAAATGGGTTTTCATGATGTTAGAAATTTCATGGTAAATTGGGGTTGAATAAAACTAGTGTCACAACAAAAATTTTTAACAATTTCACAAAAAGTAATTTGTCTATCAACTCACACTTGGGCCTATCACAAATCTACCATCTTTTTTAAAATGACCCATGTGTAACTAAGGTGGTAGGTAAAATTGGGTGTTGTTATAAAATTGACGTGACTTTAGCTTTATTGAAATTATTAAATTCTATGACCCAGAAAAATTAATTGATACTTCGAACAACAAGCAGAATGTTCAACAACAGACTTATATTTTTAATGGCAATCCAATCATATAACTAAAATTACTAAGAGCTAAAGATGTGTCCTCCACTAACAGAATATGAAAAACGAAAAAACTAAATACAAAACAAACCCCTCTCAAATTCTATTTGGGAAAAATTTCCTTAAAATTTTTAATTCGCTGAAACAACCATCTAAAGTGAACTTTTTTCAGATTAGCTCACGCATGAACATTGAACAAATAAAGAACGTGAAAAGTGAAAAAAAAAATAAATAAAAATTACAACAGAAAAGTTATTATTTTTACTGTTCATTATAATAATATTAAATTGAAATATACCGCGTGTGGTTCAGTAAACACTTGGAAAAATAAATAAATAAAGGAGGCACGTGTAGTGAGAGAGAGAGAGAGTGATACCAAACAACTTGTAAGAACGCAGGAAAGTACGTCAAAATCGAACAGAGCGCTGGAACAGTTTTCTGAGATTGCTCATTCAAGTATTCAACACGGCAATGGTTTGACCGTACGTACGAATCGATGAAAGAGGAAAATGCTTTTTGAATCTGCGAGCAAATGAAAAAGAAAAATAGAATCGCAATGGTTCTCTGAGTAAGTTCTTGTTGCTTGATTCTTGTTTTCCTGAAAGACCAAAAGGGTTTCGGCTATAACAGGAACGAGAGAAGAAGAATGGTGCAGCAAAGCGAGATAGAGAGAGAAAGAGAGAGAGAGAGAGAGAGAGGGCAGCAACCACTGTTTGTGGTGGTGCCGCTGAGTTTTGTTGCTACTGATGCTGGCGAAGGCTTTGGGGCTCTTGCATTTGGATGGAGCTCTGGCTATGGAGGATCGCAAGAGATAGAGAGAAGATGGTTGGATTGGAGAGAGAATAGTTCCGAAAAAATAGGAGAACAAAATTGGGTCCGGATTACGCCTGCCAATCCTAAAAAGCCACATCAGCAGAGTACTTTAAAGTCAATACAACTCACTACACAAAATTATAACTCAATTGAAACTCCAAAACCTTTCAAACATAACACGTTCGGTCCTCCTCATCCTCATCCCACCGAAGCTCCACCCCTCATCAACAACACTAACAGCAACAGCACTTGGACATCAGCAACACACACTAAAATAGAATAGCTAATTTGCAGAAAACTCCATGGGATAAGACATAACCCATGGAAGAGACATTGTAGCAAAAAAAAAAAAAAAAAACCACCAAAAAGCTAATATGCAGTGCTAATAAGAAAAAAAAATCGAAAATCCTGTCATACAAGATTTTGTAATAAGAAAAAAAAAAATGTCAATTGATTGGCCCCTTATTTGGTCCCAGTTCAAATCATAACCTAGAATCAGTTTAGAAGTTGATAAAAAGCCATCAAAATACCAAAATCCAACAAAACCCATAGTGATTGGCGTCCAAAAAAAGCCGAATCCATCAAATATTTCAAATAATGAGAGAACAAACCTTGAGATTGTGAACAAAGCCCAGCACTCTGAAACTGCGAAGGCCTCTCTCTAGAATATCTCACTTTTCCTTTCTCTCTCTCTCTCTCTCACACAGACTCTGTCTGCATTGAAGAGATTTGCAAAATGTGAGGGATTTTAATGCTTCACATTTCACACCACAAGTATTATAAATAATCTGAGGCGTGTTTTTGCAAATTGCTTGGGTAAAATAAAATATAAAAAAAAAAAAAAAAGAAAAGAAAAAAAAAAAGGGTGAGTTGTTATCTAAAATAAACAGAATACTCTAAACTGATATGCATTAATACAAAGAGAGTAATAATAGCAATATAACAAAATTTCATAATAATTTCATAACACTCATACATGGTTCACCACAATTTTTAATTCAAATTTTGAAGGTGCTAATTTGATAATGTTGTGAAAAAATTGTAAATTTTAATTATGTCCATAGCATTGTTTTAGTCAAATTAAAAAAAAAATTAATAATCTAATTAAAAATTTTGTAATTCAACTTATTAGTACTATTGATATTTCCGATATTAAAGATTCAAATCACTCATTCTAATTATTAAATTTAAAACTTATATTAAATTTTAAATAAAAAATAAAAGAAAAGAGGAGAAGAAAAGACTAATGCAAGTCCAATCGTAACGTGCAGCCGCTTTAAGTTTTAGCCAGTCAAAGATGAAAATACTAAAGTTAGACAACATTCAAAGAAAGGTAATGGTTTAGAACATTCACCTAGTCAGTATGAAAATGATTTTTTTTGGTAGAACAGTATGAAAAGGATTGCTTATGCAGATGCAGCAGATTCGGAAATAGGTGGCAAGAAGCCTTGAAAGTTTGGAATAATGATAGCGATATAACAATTTCACAAATATTTTCAAATTAGTACGCCAAACAGCCAAAAGTGTGAAACTCATTTAATTATATGATGATATATTAATTTTGAAAATGTTGTGATTTTCTACTTTTTCTTATTTTTGTGATGCTAACATTATCAAAATTGATACAATTTTATACTATAATACGCCGAATGACATGTTAAGTTATGATTAATGAAAATATATTTGATACACCTTACTATGAGAGTTATGATTAAAAAAAAATGTAATAGTGGGCCACTTAGGACGCACCTTTGCCAATTTGGGTAATCTTAACATTATTCTTTTGTTTACATTTCAAACTCTGACTTGATAACTTAAATGGGGCAGCATGTGACACATGTCATTTCACTGCCTCAACACCAACTCTCTAAGTCCAAAGTCACGCGTTGAGCCGTTGAAGTGGAAAATAACAATACGTCACCGGTATACGTTATTCAAAGGTCTGCCCTGATGGCTTAACTTGGGCAGCACGCATGTTATTTCACTAGCACAATGCCAGCTCTCTAAGTCCAAAGCCACGCGTTGAACCGGTGAAGTGGAAAATAACAGTATGTCACCGGTATACATTATTCAAAAGTCTGCCCTGATAGCTTAACTTGGGCAGCACGCATATTCTTTCCCCAGCACAACACCAAGTCTCTAAGGGTGAATTTAGTTAGGCTTTTTAATAAAGTGCAAAATAAAAAAGTTGAGTTTTTAAAAAGTGCATAATGAAAAAGTATTTTTTAAAAAGTTGAGTGTTTGATAAAAACTATTAAAAAGTACTTTTTGAAAAAGCTGAGTGTTTGGCTAGCACTTATAAAAGTTGCAGTTTGAAGAATAAATTACCAAAAAAGACAATGTATATATAAAGGAGTTTATTTTATACTTAAATCAATATTGTGAAATTATTTTTTTCTCACCAATATTAGCTAATAATAGCCTAACACTTAAAATTTATTGTGAAAATATTGTAATAATTTTATACTGATTTTAATTTGAACTTACTATTACAATTATTTTTTTCTCTTTCTAAACAAATTATTTTTTTTTTCACTAATATTAACTAATAATAACCTACCACTTAAAATTTATTATAAAAATATAGTGAAAATATTGTAATTGTATTTCTCAATTTTCAGTTCTTACACTTTATTTTATGTTTTCCTTATTTTATTTTATTTTTTTATTTATATTTCCTTTATTTTTATTTTTATTTTTTTCATCTTTTTTTCTCCTCCACACACCGAAACTTAATTTTTTTCTCTTTATCCCTTTCTTTCCTCTTTTCCCTGCCACTCCCTCCACGTCCACACACGTGCCCTTCCTTTTCTTCTTCATTTTCTTCTTCATTTCCTTATTTTCTTCTTCAGAGTCTCTGCGTCTTTTTTTTTTGACAGTTTGAAAGCTAACAATGATGATGAAGAAGATGAAGATGATGATGATGAAGAAGATGAAGATGAAGATGATGAAGAAGTCTCTGCATCTCTGCATCTCTTTTTTCGTTTTTTTTTCTTTATTTCCTTATTTCGTATTTCCTTTTTTATTCTTTTTTTTTTTTTCACTCTAGAGAAGATTATGACGATGATAATGATGAAGAAGATGAAGATGATTGAAACATAAGGATTTTGGGTGGATTTTGGGTTTTTTTTTTGGGTTTTTTTTTTTTTTTTTTTTTTCTATGGATTTTGGGTTTGATTTTGAGTTGATTTTGTTTTGGGTTGATTTTGAGTTGGGTTTAGGATGGGTTTGAGAGAACAAACGAGGGACGTGAGGAACAATTTCGTAATTGCCGTAATTGCCGAAGTTTGTAATTGCCGAAATATTTCGTTTGAGAGAACAGACGAGATGGGTTTGGGATGGATTTTGAAGGGCAATTTCGTAATTGCTGAAGTTTCCAACGGATCTATCATAAATGCCCACCAACGTTTAAAATATAGATCGAAAAGCATCCATAAACGTTCTGAGCGTTTTCTTCGTTGGAGTAAAACACAACTTTTTCTAAAAAGTTGTGTTTTACTCCAACCAAACACATTTTTTGGCCCACTTTTTTTAAAAAGCCAACTTTTGGCTTGAAAAAGCCCAACCAAACAGGCACTAAGTCTAAAACTACCCGTTGAGCCGTTGAAGTGGAAGATAACAAGTCAATTTTTTTATTATTAAGATTATTTTTATTATTATTCATGAATTTTATGGTACTTTTATTATTATTTATAGGCTTCACTGTATCAGCTGCATTTTAGCTTTATTTACCTTTTTTTTTTAATAAAAAGTTTTCAATTTCAACTAAATAAATTGTTTCCAAATAGACACTATGTTTTCCTTCAGTTACTTACTAACACTTTGTTTTTTCTTGTCCCAGTTAAAAAATAAAAAAGCCCAAGTAAATAAGAATGAAGAGGCATACAAAAAGTAAGCAATTGATAGTTTGAACAATAAATAAGCAAAATCTTTAGGAGCAAATTCATATTGCTAATGACAGTCCAATCATATAACTAAAATTGTTGAGAGCTAAAAGATGTGTCCTCCACTAACAGATCATGAAAAAAGAGAAGCATACAAAAGAAACCCCACTCAAAACACTATTGGAAGCAAGCTAAAAATTTCTTAGAATTTTTAAATTGATGTAACAACAATCTGAAGTGAACCCTTACAAAAATAAAAATTAAAAAAATAAAAAGATTAGCTCCTGCATGAATCCTTCAAGTAAAATAATAATAAATAAATTTAAAAATATACGCATGATTCAATATATACTAGGAAAAAAATTAAATAAAATAATTGATGAGAGAGAGAGAGAGAGAGAGAGAGAGAGAGAGAGAGAGAATACCAAGGAAAGTCACAAAGGCGGAAAGCAAGTCAATATCGAATAGAGCGCTATAAAAGTTTTCTTTAGATTTCTCATTCAACACTTACAGCAAGGAGTTGCAAATGATGAACATGTTTGTATGTAAGAGAATCAATAAAGAGAAGCGAATGACTTTTGAATCTCCGAGCGATGAAAAAGAAAAATAGAATCACAGTTTCTCTGAGTTCGTTGTTGTTTCTTGTTTTAAGTTGATGGGAAAACTGACAAAACTGTAAAGAGGTTGAGAAGGATTTTACTTGTCAATGGAGATGAGAAAGTGAGCTTGAGATTGGAGGAGATTAGGAGAAGGAGGGAGAGGAGAGACTCTAGGATTAAGTCCATCTCCTTCAACTCCTATTTGTATTCGTGCCTCTTGGGACAATTGGACACCCCACTGGTTTTTTATTACTTACACCGTTATCGCACATACCATGGTGCCCCTTTTTTTTTCTATAATTATAATTTGGGATAGGGTCCATAGGGATTTTGAATTAGATATTTTCTTTAACGAAAAAGAAAAGGGTAGTTAAGCATTTTATGTCCCCATATATATAAATCAGTCACTAGAATCAAGGATGAAATCAAGATTCAAACTTATAGGTCGAAGTTTTTGGTTCAAAAATTTTAAAATTTTGGAATATCAATACTAGAAGTTGACAACAATACATTATTAGCATTAATTTTTTAATTATTTGTTTGTTTTGAAAAAAAATCAATAATAGGAATTTATAATCAAGATTTTTCAAGGTCAAATCAATGTTAGACCGACTATTTATTCTATCCACATTATAACTTTTTTTTAATTATTCATTATTTCACATAATTCTATGACTAATAACTTCATAATGCTATAAATAAATAAATAAATAAATATATATATATATATATATATATATATAGTTAAAAGATTCTAAAAAATTACCAAAAAAAACTATAATTAAAAGTTTAAATCCATGTCAAGCATATCTCTCAAAAAAAAAAAAAAAACATGTCAAGCATAGTTTTGAAACCCGGACCATTTATTGAACCATAAAAGAGAGAGGTTCAAGGTTTTTAAAGTCAAACCGAGATTGAACCGAGGTCGAACCATGATGACATCATAATTAATTTAATAATTATTTTAAATATATTAAATTAATATAAATACAAAATTTGACTAAAATAATCCCTAAATAAATATAAAAATCTATATTTCAAATGTATTTTTTATATCATAACTTTCATAAGATAAATAAATAATAATAATTAAATTCAAAGCAAACATAATAAATAAACAAGTATATAATTAAATGCATAACAATGTCAAGATTGATTTGCTGATTATAAAAAAACGTAGTTGATATACTTAAATCACTATCCAAACCAAATAGCAAACCATTGTTATCAATTTTAAATCTAACAGAAAATATTATTAAAATATTAAATAGAATAGCTGATGAAGCTTAAGCTACTATAGTAGTAGCGCTATTTTTTTTTTTTTTTTTTTTTTTTAAGTGGGGAGTAGTGCTATATCAATCTCATCAAAAAGAAATGAATAAATAAATATATCAATACTTATGTGATCTGACCATAGTTTTAAAAACCGAACCGGACCGTCCGGTCCGACCGATTTAATCGAGAATCGGCATTAAATCCGGTCCGGTTATGATCTAAAACCAAAAATAATGTAAAAAACGGCAAACAGTGCGGACCGACCGGTTCAACAGTAAGAACCGTAAAACCGGCTGGTTTCCGGTCATCTACCTAAACTATGCCGTTTTGGCAAAAACCCTCAAAATTAAGCATCCCTAAAATCCACTTCTCTCATTCTCTGATGCTCTCTAGTCTCTTCACTTCAGTTCAGTCCTCATCCTCACGCCTCCAGCCTCCTCACTCTCTCCCTCACTGCTTCACGCCATCAACGGTCAGCCCCTCACTCCCTCGCGCGCGCACCTCACTACCTCATGCCATCAGCCCCTCGCGCGCCCTCGCTCCCTCACTCCCTTGCTTCCTCTGCCTCCACGCACACCGCCACCATCACGCCCTCAAGCATAACGGCGTCGGCGCCACGCCACGCCCACGATGGAGCTTTATTTTGCAGAAAATTCTTATATTTTTCTCAGATCTGTCAGTCTAAGTGGGTAAGGAGTAAGGACAGATTTTTTTAGCAAAAAAAATTATATTTTTTCTCAGATTTGCTAGGCTTGAGAGAGAGAAAATTACTAGATGCTCATGCTTGGTGCTGAAACCAGCGTCTTGGACTGGTATGAGGTATACACAGCTCTTCACTGAGAGAGGGAATGAGCGGATCTGATGGAGATGAGGAGATCTAACTTTTAGAGAAAGAGAGAGGGGGAGACAGAGAGAGGAACGGATGCAGGTCAGAGGTCCACTGAGAACTGGAAAAATTAAAAGTTTTTGATAGTGTACCGTGTGGGCTGCTAGTCTGCTAGATTTATGAGGGGGGGAAATAAGGATAAAAAATTATTAAAAAATGTATACGTGTGTGGCTGCCTGGCTGGGATTGAGACGGTGGGAAAGTGAATTGGATTCACAATCAATGGTAAGTCAGTGATTTGGGGAGTTTAAAAAAAAGTTGAATAGATAAATAGTTAAAAATAAATATATGAAGTTTAATATTAGTACGGTTCTTTCCTTGCTTTTTCCTTTCCAAGAAAAAATTGTAGTACTGTTGCTTTGTTTTGTGTGTTCTCAATATATTCGCTGTTTGATTTACACTTTGGACCAGCTGGCTTTGAAATGAGAGGTGGGCTTTTCTTTTTTCTTTTTTAATATTGTTGCTTAAACATATATAGTAACTTTGATAACTGTAATATAAGATTAAATTATGGATGCTATTTTTTTTGTTTAAAACATTTTTGGAGTAAATTTTATTTTAATAAGTTTTTGTTTTTTTCTTTGATATAAGTTTTAGTATATTAAAAAATTATCAATTATTTATATAATTAAATAAATAATAATTAAATTATTTATGACGTCATTGGTTCGACCATCGGTCGAACCTCGGTATGACCATAAAACCGATAATTATTTCATTTTTCAGTTTTTTCACCGTACCGATTTTTAAAACCATGGATCTGACACAATGGGCGAGAAAGTCAATCTGTGTGATTGGTTGTTGGTTCAAATTTGAATATTTTTTGCTTCAATAATAACAATTAGTAACAACTTACTACTTAAAATTTGTTGTAAAAATGTTATGAAAATACTGTAGACATCTCATTTCTCTTTTAAATTTCTTATACTTTTTAAAGAGGAATGATATGTCCATAATATTTTTACAACAAATCTTAAGTGGCGGCCAAACATTAGGCAAAAAATATCATTTCCTATAGCTGTGAGAATTGAAAATTTTGGCTCATAAAGTTTAGATGAGGTTATGTGGTAGAACATAGGAGAGCGCATGTTTATTCTCACTTATTATGTGTGGGTTTGTAATGGCTTAAAAAATTAACTTTTTTATTGTTCAGTTTATTTTTTGCTACTATTCATAAGTATTATTGTACTTTTTATTACTATTTATGAGCTCTACTGCTACCTTTTAGCTTTATTTACAGTTTTTTCAATAAAAAATTTTTAATTTCAGTTAAATAAATTATTTTTAAACGGACACTATGTCTTCCTTCAGTTCCTTACTAACACTTTTTTTTTTTTTTTTCTTGTCCCGGTTAAAAAATAAAAAAGCCCAAGTAAATAAGAATGAACAGGCATACAAAAAGTAAGCAATTGATAGTTTGAACAATTGATAGTTTGAACAATAAATAAGCAGAATATTCAGGATCAAATTCATATTGCTAATGACAGTATAATCATATAACTAAAATTGTTGAGAGCTAAAAGATGTGTCCTCCTCTAACAGATCATGAAAAACAAAAAAGAAAAATACAAAACAAACCCCACTCAAATACTATTGGGAAAAATTTCCTTAAAATTTTTAAATAAATGAAACAAGGCGAAAATGCATTTTTCGTCCCTACATTTTGGGTCGATTCTCATTTTGGTCCCTAAATTGATTTTGCTACTAACGTAGTCCCTAAAAAAAGAAAATCGATTCTATTTTAGTCCTTGTCATCAACAAATTAACGGAAACCTACTACGTGGCAGACGGAGTGTATAGGTGGCATGTTGGATGCTGACGTGGCTAATAAAATAATATTAAAAATACCACGTCAGCATCGATATCAGCATTTTAATAAATAAAAAAAGCCACCTCAGAAAATTAAATAATAAAATAAACTTTTTTAAAAAACCTTAAATCTATTTTTTTTCTTTTCATTATTAAAATTAGAATTAAAAAAAACCTACTTTGTATAAATTTTTATCTTTCTTTTTCTTCTTCCTTTTCAATTCCAGATCCCCTTTCTCTTTCTCTTTCTCTTTCTCACGGTGCCTGTTTGTGATTGTATCTTTCTTTTTCTTCTCCTTTTTTCAAGCTCTTGATCCCTCACTCTCTCTTAATCTCTGAGTTTTTTCTCTCTCTCTCTTAACCCGACTCTCTCTCCCTCTTTGTTGTTTAATCGGTGATGGTGGTGTGGGTTTGATCGGCAATGGTGGAGTTGGCTTGATCTGGTTTTTATGGGTTTCCGTAGGGCTAGGATTTTCCGGCTTGATCGGCGATGGTTGTGTGAGTTTGATCGGGTTGTTTTGGGTTTTCGTGGGGTTGGGTATTTTCGGCTTGATCGGCAATGTGGTGTGGGTTTGATCGGGTTTTTCTGGGTTTTCGGGGCTGGGTTTGATCGACAATGGTAGTGTGGATTTGATCGGGTTTTTCTAGGTTTCCGGGGCTATCGAAATGGTGGTGTGGGTTTGATCGGGTTTTTCTGGGTTTCCATGGGGCTGGGTTTTTTCAGCGATGGTGGTGGTGTTTGCTGCTTTGGGAAATGGGTTTGATCGGCGGGGTGGTGCTGTTGATGGCGGATTTGGGTCAAGGATGGTGAGTTTGGTGAAGAACATGAAGTTCATCTTCTCTTCTTTTCTTTTTTTGGGTAAATTGTAGTTCATCTTCTAGGGAAGAAGAAGAAGAACCATGTTCTTCCGAAGAAATAATGAAAAGCAAAAAAAAAAAAAAGATTAATGTTTTAAAAAATAATTTATTTCATTATTTTTTTTTAATTTTCTGAGGTGGCATTTTTTTATTCATTAAAATGCTGACATGGATGCTGACGTGGTATTTTTAATATTATTTTATTAACCACGTCAGCATTTAACCTGCCACCTATGCACTCTGGGATTTTTCTGCTACTGGATTGAAAAAAATTGATTTTCTTTTTTTAAGGACTACATTAGTAGCAAAATCAATTTAGGACCAAAATAAATGAAAACAACCATCTAAAGTGAACCATTTTCAGATTAGTTCAGGCATGAACATTGAACAAATAAAGAACATGGGAAAAAAAAAAAAAAAATACAACAGAGAAGGTATTACTTTTACTGTTCATTATAATAATATTAAATTAAAATATACCGCGTGTGGTTCAGTAAACACTTGGAAAAATAAATAAATAAATAATGGAAGCACGTGTAGTGTGAGAGAGAGAGAGAGAGAGATACTAAACAAAATCGAACAGAGCGCTGGAACCGTTTTTTGAGATTGCTCATTCAACACGGCAATGGGTGACCGTACGTATGTGAGAGAATCGATGAAAGAGAAACGAATGCTTTTTGAACCTGCGAGCAAATGAAAAAGAAAAATAGAATCGCAATGGATCTCTGTGTTCGTTCTTGTTGCTTGATTCTTGTTTTCCTGAAAGACCAAAAGGCCTTTTAAGGTTTCGGCTATAACAGGAACGAGAGAAGAAGAATGGTGCAGCAAAGCGAGATAGAGAGAGAGAGAGAGAGAGAGAGAGAGGCAGCAACCACTGTTTGTGGTGGTGCCGCTGAGTTTTGTTGCTACTGATGCTGGCGAAGGCTTTGGGGCTCTTGCATTTGGATGGAGCTCTGGCTATGGAGGATCGCAAGAGATAGAGAGAAGATGGTTGGGTTGGAGAGAGAGTAGTTCCGGAAAAATAAGAGAATAAAATTGGGTCCGGATTACGCCAGCCAATCCTAAAAAGCCACATCAGCAGAGTACTTTAAACTCAATACAACTCACTACACAAAATTATAACTCAATTGAAACTCCAAAACCTTTCAAACCTAACACGTTCACTCCTCCTCATCCTCATCCTCATCCCACCGAAGCTCCACCCCTCATCAACAACACTAACAGCAACAGCACTTGGACATCAGCAACACACACTAAAATAGAATAGCTAATTTGCAGAAAACTCCATGGGATAAGACAAAACCCATGGAATCCCAGTAGAGACATTGTAGCCAAAAAAAAAAAACCACCAAAAAGCTAATATGCAGTGCTAATAAGAAAAAAAAATCGAAAATCCTGTCATACAAGATTTTGTAATAAGAAAAAAAAAATGCCAATTGATTGGTCCCTTATTTGGTCCAAGTTCAAATCAAAACCTAGAATCAGTTTAGAAGTTGATAAAAAGCCATCAAAATACCAAAATCCAACAAAACCCATAGTGATTGGAGTCCAAAAAAAGCCGAATCCATCAAATATTTCAAATAATGAGAGAACAAACCTTGAGATTGTGAACAAAGCCCAGCACTCTGAAACTGCGAAGACCTCTCTCTCTAGAATATCTCACTTTTCCTTTCTCTCTCTCTCTCTGTCTCTCTCTCTCACACACAGACTCTGTCTGCATTGAAGAGATTTGCAAAATGTGAGGGATTTTAATGCTTCACATTTCACACCACAAGTATTATAAATAATCTGAGGCGTGTTTTTGCAAATTGCTTGGGTAAAATAAAATATAAAAAAAAAAGAAAAAAAAAGGGTGAGTTTTTTTTTGTGAAAAAAAAGGGTGAGTTGATATCTAAAATAAACAGAATACTCTAAACTAATATGCATTAATACAAATAGAGTAATAATAGCACTATAACAAAATTTCATAATAATTTCATAACATTCATACATGGTCCACCACAATTTCTAATTCAAATTTTGAATGTGCTAATTTGATAATGTTGTGAAAAAATTGTGAATTTTAGTTATGTCCATGGCATTATTTTAGTCAAATTAAAAAAAAAATAATAATCTAATTAAAAGTTTTGTAATTCAACTTATTAGTACTCTTGATATTTCCAATGTTAAGGATTCAAATCACTCATTCTAATTATTAAATTTAAAATTTATATTAAATTTTAAATAAAAAATAAAAAAATAAAAATAAAAGAGGAGAAGAAAAGACTAATGCAAGTCCAATCGTAATGTGCAGCCGCTTTAAGTTGTAGCCAATCAAAGTTGAAAAATACTAAAGTTAGACATCATTCAAAGAAAAAGTAATGCTTTAGAACATTCACCTAGTCAGTATGAAACTGATTTTTTTGGGTAGAACAATATGAAAAGGGTTGCTTATGCAGATGCCGCAGATTCAGAAATGGGTGGCGAGAAGCTCTTGAGAGTTTGGAATAATGATAGCGATATAACAATTTCACAAAAATTTTCAAATTAGTACGCCAAAGTGCGAAACTCATTTAATGATATGATGATATATTAATTTTGCAAATGTTGTGATTTTCTACTTTTTCTTTTTTTGTGATGCTAACATTATCAAAATTGATACAATTTTATACTATTATTTATCAAATGACATATCAAGTTATTATTAATAGAAATATATTTGATACAACTTTATACCACAATTTACCGACATGGGACTTATAATTAAAAAAAAAAAAGTGTAATAGTGGGCCACTTAGGACACGCCTTTGCCAATTTGGGTAATCCTTACATTACTCTTTTGTATACATTATTCAAAAGTCTGACCTGATAGCTTAAATTGGGCAGCGTGTGACGCAAGTCATTTCACTAGCACAACACCAACTCTCTAAGTCCAAAACCACACGTTGAGCCGTTGAAGTGGAAAATAACAATATGTCACCGATATACATTATTCAAAAGTCTGCCCTGACAGCTTAACTTGGGCAGCACGCATGTTATTTCACTAGCACATTTTTTGTTCCCTCTTTTTTTATTTTATCTTTTCGCTCCGTACAAAGTATAAGGCTGGGTTTGGATACAGTTGAATGCGTTTATTATTTTCACGTTTTTCTCTTTTCCTTTTTTTTTTTTTTTTTTTTCCAGGGGGACAAAATCTATTGTTCATAAACAGTAGCCGCATTTTATTGACTTTTTAGTTTTTTATCACATCAGTGGGTCCTGTTTACTGTTCACAGGACCCACAAACTTCACTTTTCAAATAATTTTTTATTAAAAATAGATCCTGCAGTACTATTTACATATTTAAAAATTATTTTACTACGGTACTTTCAGTTTTCAGCAAAACGCTCTATCCAAACGGACCCTAAATTGATTTGATTAATCTATATAGAAATAATTTATTTAGTTAAAATTGAAAATTTTTTACTAAAAAAACTGTAAATAAAAGTAAAAGTTAATTAAAATAGTACAACAAGACTTATGAATAGTACCAAAAAATATAATAAGACCCATAAATTATAGCAAAAATAAACTAAATAGTAAAATAAACTAATTTTTTAAGTGAATGCCAAATACAATCTAAGAATGAAACTCCTTAAACCCAATACGTCTATGACTGGAATAGTACCAATACGTCTTTGACTGGAATACTATGATAGGAGTAGAGCCAAAGAAAAGTTAGCTTTCCAAATCCAACTATCCTAGAAAGTAGGAAGGTTCAAAGGATTTAAGACTTCTTACAAAGGGATAAGTAGATTTTAGAGAGAAATTTCCATCTTTGGCAGAACATCAGGCAAAAAAAATCATTTCCTATAGCTGTAAGAATTGAAAATTTTGGCTTGTAAAGTTTAGATGAGGTTATGCGATAGAACAAAGGAGAGCGCATGCTTATTCTCACTTATTATGTGTGGGTTTGTAATTAAATAAATTGTTTCCAAACAGACACTATATATTCCTTCAGTTCCTCACTAACACTTTTTTTTTTTCTTGTCCCGGTTAAAAAATAAAAAAGCCCACGTAAATAAGAATGAAGAGGCATACAAAAAGTAAGCAATTGATAGTTTGAACAATAAATAAGTAGAATATTCAGGAGCAAATTCATATTGCTAATGACAGTCCAATCATATAACTAAAATTGTTGAGCGCTAAAAGATGTGTCCTCCACTAACCGATCATGAAAAAAGAGAAGCATACAAAAGAAACCCCACTCAAAATACTATTGGACGTGAGCTAAAAATTTCTTAGAATTTTTAAATTGATGCAACAACAATCTGAAGTGAACCCTTTCAAAAAATAGATATATATAAAAATAAAAAAAAAAGATTAGCTCCTGCATGAATCCTTCAAGTCAAAAATAATAAATAAATTTAAAATATACACATGGTTCAATATATACTAGGAAAAAAATAAAATAAAATAATTGATGCGAGAGAGAGAGAGAGAGAGAGAGAGAGAGAGAGAGAGAGAGAGAGAGAGAATACCAAGGAAAGCCACAAAGGTGAAAAGCAAGTCAATATCGAATAAAGCGCTGTAAAAGTTTTCTTCAGATTTCTCATTCAACACTTACGGCAAGGAGTTGTAAATGATGAACGTGTATGTATGTAAGAGAATCAATGAAAGAGAAGCGAATGACTTTTGAATCTCCGAGCGATGAAAAAGAAAAATAGAATCACAGTTTCTCTGAGTTCGTTGTTGTTTCTTATTTTAAGGTGATGGGAAAACTGACAAAACTGTTAGGAGGTTGAGAAGGTTTTTTACTTATCAATGGAGATGAGAAAGTGAGCATGAGATTGGAGGAGATTAGGAGAAGGAGGGAGAGGAGAGAGACTCTGGGATTAAGACCATCTCCTCCAACTCCTATTTGTATTCTTGCCTCTTGGGACAGTTGGACGCCCCACTGGTTATTTATTACTTACACAGTTACCGCACATACCATAGCACCTTTTTTTTTTTTTAATTATAATAAGGGATAGGGTTCATAGGGATATTGAATTAGATATTTTCTTCAATGAAAAAGAAAAGGGTACGTAAGCATTTTATGCCCCATATATATAAATCAGTCACTAGAGTTAAGGATGAAATCAGAATTCAAACTTAGGGGTCGAAATTTTTGGTACAAAAATTTTAAAATTTCGGAATATCAATACTAGAGGTTGACAACAATATATTATTAGCATTAATTTTTTAATTATTTGTTTATTTTGAAAAAAAATCAATAATAGGAATTTATAATCAAGATAAATAACTTTCAAAGCAAATCTATATTTCATAGGGATATTGAAAAAAAATCTATATTTTTAATGTATTTTTTATATCATAACTTTCATAAGATAAATAAAAAAAATTAAATTCAAAGTAAACATAATAAATAAAAAAATGTATAATTTAATGCATAACAATTTCAAGGTTGCTTTGCTAATTATAAAAAAACGTAGTTGATATACTTAAATGACTAATCAAACCAAATAGTGAACCATTGTTATCAACTTTAAATCTAATATAAAATATTATTATTATATTAAAGAGAACAGTTGATGAAGCTTAAGCTACTATGGTAGTAGTGCTATATCTTTTTTTTTTTTTTTGAAAGTGGGGAGTAGTGCTGTATCAGTCTCATCAAAAAGAAATGAATAAATAAATATATCAATACTTATGTGATCTGACGTGTGGTACACAATGGGCGAGAAAGTCAATCCGTGTGATTGGTTGTTGGTTCAAATTTGAACATTAAGATTATTTTTTTCTTCAATAATAACAATTAGTAACAATTTACTACTTAAAATTTGTTATAAAAATATTATGAAAATACTGTAGACATTTCATTTCTCTTTTAAATGTCTTATACTTTTCAAAGAGAAATGATATGTCCACAATAATTTTACAACAAATCTTAAGTGGCCGTCGAACATCAAGCAAAAAAATCATTTCCTATAGCTGTAGGAATTGAAAATTTTGGCTCGTAAAGTTTAGATGAGTTTATGTGGTAGAACAAAGGAGAGCGCATGTTTATTCTCACTTATTATGTGTGGGTTTGTAATGGCTTAAAAAATTAACTTTTTTATTGTTCAGTTTATTTTTGCTACTATTCATAAGTATTATTGTACTTTTTATTACTGTTTATGGGCTCTACTGCTATCTTTTAGCTTTATTTACAGTTTTTTCAATAAAAAATTTTCAATTTCAATTAAATAAATTGTTTCCAAACAAACACTATGTCTTCCTTCATTTCCTTACTAACACTTTTTTTTTCTTGTCCCGGTTAAAAATTAAAAAAGCCCAAGTAAATAAGAATGAAGAGGAATACAAAAAGTAAGCAATTGGTAGTTTGAACAATAAATAAGTAGAATATTCAGGAGCAAATTCATATTGCTAATGATAGTCCAATCATATAACTAAAATTGTTGAGAGCAAAAAGATGTGTCCTCCACTAACAGATCATGAAAAAAGAGAAGCATACAAAAGAAACCCCACTCAAAATACTATTGGAAGTGAGCTAAAAATTTCTTAGAATTTTTAAATTGATGCAACAACAATCTAAAGCGAACCCTTTCAAAAAATAAATGTATATATAAAAAAAAAAAAAAAAAAGATTAGCTCCTGCATGAATCCTTCAAGTGAAAAAATAATAAATAAATTTAAAATATACGCATGGTTCAATATATACTAGGAAAAAAATAAAATAAAATAATTGATGCGAGATATGAGAGAGAGAGAGAGAGAGAGAGATACCAAGGAAAGCCACAAAGGCGGAAAGCAAGTCAATATCGAATAAAGCGCTGTAAAAGTTTTCTTCAAATTTCTCGTTCAACACTTACGGCGAGTTGCAAATGATGAACGAGTATGTATGTAAGAGAATCAATGAAAGAGAAGCAAATGACTTTTGAATCTCTGAGCGATGAAAAAGAAAAATAGAATCACAGTTTCTCTGAGTTCGTTGTTGTTTCTTGTTTTAAGGTGATGGGAAAATTGACAAAACTGTAAGGAGGTTGAGAAGGTTTTTTACTTATCAATGGAGATGACAAAGTGAGCATGAGATTTGAGGAGATTAGGAGAAGGAGGGAGAGGAGAGAGACTCTGGGATTAAGACCATCTCCTCCAACTCCTATTTGTATTCTTGCCTCTTGGGAAAGTTGGACGCTCCACTGGTTATACTTACACAGTTACCGCACGTACCATAGTGCCTTTTTTTTTTTTTTTTTAATTATAATAAGGGATAGGGTCCATAGGGATCTTGAATTAGATCTTTTCTTTAATAAATAAGAAAAGGGTAGGTAAGCATTTTATGCCCCATATATATAAATCAGTCACTAGAGTTAAGGATGAAATCAGAATTCAAACTTAGGGGTCGAAATTTTTGGTTCAAAAATTTTAAAATTTCGGAATATCAATACTAGAGGTTGACAACAATATATTATTAGCATTAATTTTTTAATTATTTGTTTCTTTTGAAAAAAAAATCAATAATAGGAATTTATAATCAAGATAAATAACTTTCAAAGCAAATCTATATTTCATAGGGATATTGAAAAAAAATCTATATTTCAAATGTATTTTTTATATCATAACTTTCATAAGATAAATAAAAAAAGTTAAATTCAAAGCAAACATAATAAATAAACAAATATATAATTTAATGCATAACAATTTCAAGGTTGATTTGCTAATTATAAAAAAACGTAGTTGATATACTTAAATTACTAACCAAACCAAATAGTAAACCATTGTTATCAATGTTAAATCTAATATAAATTATTATTAAAATATTAAAGAGAACAGTTGATGAAGCTTAAGCTACTGTGGTAGTAGTGCTATATCTTTTTTTTTTTTTTTTTGGAAAGTGAGGAGTAGTGCTATATCAATCTCATCAAAAAGAAATGAATAAATAAATATATCAATACTTATGTGATCTGACGTGTGGTACACAATGGGCGAGAAAGTCAATCCGTGTGATTGGTTGTTGGTTCAAATTTAAACATTAAGATTAATTTTTTGCTTCAATAATAACAATTAATAATAACTTACTACTTAAAATTTGTTATAAAAATGTTATGAAAATACTGTAGACATCTCATTTCTCTTTTAAATTTCTTATACTTTTTAAAGAGAAATGATATGTCCACAATATTTTTACTACAAATCTTAAGTGGCAGGTTGTTACTGGCTGTTATTGTTGGGTTAAAAAAGCAATCTCATTACTAAATTTAAATTTGAACCAATAACTACTAGCCACATGTGATTTATTGTGAAAATATTGTAAAAATATTTTGAACATAGCACCTTTCAAAATGCCTAACTACAACCCGTTTGTCCTTTTTCTGTTTTTTATTTTTATTTTTTATTCCTTTTTTCTCCACCGTTTGACTGATTGATTTTTCTCCTTCAACGATTTATAGTTCTACATCCTTATCACTTTCTTTTTCTTTTTTTATTGATCTCAAATTTTTCTCATCCACCTATTTATAAATTTTACCTTCCCAATGCCTCTTTTACTTTCCCAATGTCTAGTTGCCTACACGTTTCTTCAGGGAAGTGGGAACTCTTTCTCTTTTTTGATGAACACTCTTCTCTCTTTCTTCTTCACAAATCTCGTTAGTCTACACAAAACTCTTCCTCCGCTCCTTCTCATCTCACTCACGGAAACAATCATCATTTTTTTTTTGGGTCAAAAACTTTTGCAAAGCATTTCATTGTCACCGTGTAGTGGCTACTCCTTTCTTCTCCTTTTTTTTTTTTTTGGTCAAAAAAAAATTTCGCAGAAGCACTCATTGCCGAAAAGAAAATTTTGCCTAAAACTATCCAAAAACATTGATGTGAGTTCAACGTTTGACAGAATGTTATGGTTGAAGCTTCAACAATTGTGATTTAGTGTTGTGAGCCTGTAATTTTTTTATTTTTTAAATAAAAATAGCTCTGACTTGAATCGCGAAAACGGTTCGCGGTTCTCAAACCCGAGCGGTTCAACTGCGGTTTGAACGATTCCCTACTTTTCTTACTTAGAACGGTTTTTAGGGGTAAAAGAACCGTAATAGGTGGAGGTTCGCGGTTTGTTCGATCAGACCATATGATTTGGTCCGGGTTTCAAAACTATGATGTCAAGCATTATATTAATAAAAAAAAAAACTAAAATAATAGTTAATAAATATCATGCATTAATATTCAGCGATAAATAGGGTGAGACAATTATTGGTGTCTTGGTAAGGTTGAGATTTTTTCCTTTAAATATTTGCAAGTTTGAAAAAATAATTAAAAAGAAAAGATCTATTAAATAATCACATGATAATGGATGGTAACTTTGAGTCTTTAACTAAGTAAATAATAAGGGTACAAGGTGACATGCTATGGATACCAGCTTGGACCATTCCATTATGCAATTCCAATCTTTTAAGTCCTTCATTATTTTCCATGTTTTTACTTTTTACATAACATTTTAATACACATCATACACACTTAGTTGAATATGTGCTTGGTTCCGCCACAGTTTTCATCCACTACTTAACAGCAAAGAACAGCCCGAAGTTTCTCTGTATCACAAAGGGAGGTTTGCTCTCTAAACTTCCAATACTGTAGAATTGTCATTTCCTTCATGTAAGGTAGAGAAAATCCCTCTAGTAACACTGTTACTTGGAGGCTTGTGGGGATTCTTTGATTAGGGAATTGGGTAACACAAAGTGAGTAGGAGCATCCAAATATTCTAGGCCGTGAACCATGGAAAATCTAGTCAAGAGATGGAGCAACTTGTCCTTGGATGATAGAGAAGGTGGTGAGGTGAAATTGAATGAGAATGAGAGTTCAAAGAAAGTCACCATTGCAGCAAAATTTTTGACCAAACGAGCTCTGAATACAAAGTCCATAATACGAACCTTTAATCCAACCCTGGAGGCTAAAGAATGGATTCAAGGTGCGTAATGTGGGAAAGCATATCATCTTATTCATTTTTGACAGTGAGGAGGAGATGGAGAAAATTATGGAGGGGGAATCGTGGAATTTTGACAAGCACTTGGTGATGATTAAACGGTACGACTATTGTATTCCAGTTAAGGATTTGGTTTTTGATCATGTATCCCTCTGGGTGCAAGTTCATGATATTCCAGTAAAATACTTAAGTAGAGAAATTGCTGTGAAACTCTGTGTAGCAGCGGAGGAAGTTAACAAGGAATCCAGCTTACTGGAGGTGGACCGTGGTAGTGCCATAAGGATTAGAGTAAGGGTAAACACAACCCTTCCACTCTTTAGAGGAAGAATTTTCACACTTGATAATGGGTCGAAAGGATGGGTATCTTTCAAATATGAACGTCTTCCAAATGTCTGTTACTGGTGTAGCCGGTTGAATCATTTTGACAGAGATTGTGAACATTGGATAGAAAGCAGTGAGACTCAAACACAGAAAGATCAAGAGTGCGATCCTTGGCTACGAGCATCCCCTCTACCCGTATACAATAATTTAGTGATAATAGTACCGAGATATTATGAAGCAAAGAAGAAGGAACTTGGCTTTGGAAGAGAACGAAGGCAGAAAACTAATACCTCGGCCCATGGAAGCTCAGACCCGGCGGCATAGGAAGGTGCTCAAGGAGGTGGTCCGATGGATGATAGATCAAGTTAAATTAATGCCCCAATAATGGAGGATGACGTTATGGATGTTACACAGCCAGGGTTGCAACGGGTGGAAATTCTAAAATAATGCAACTGGAAAAGGAAGCCGAGAATAAAGGGGATTATTATGATAAGAAAATAAAGGAGATTGATTCAGAATTAATGAAATTTGAATTGGAGAAGGATTCAAATTGGGGATGTGTATTAAATGAGGAAACGAATTTTGCTTGGAATGGTGTAACAGATATTTGTGGAGATTTGCCAAATCAATCCAAACACGGATTGGTTGCATGTGAGAAGCCTATTAAGGAGAAAATCAATCATGTGACAAGTGATGAAGGAAACCATAGTGCCCAAGTGACTCACATGCTAGGAAAAATATAGGTGGCAGCGACAAACTCTAGCTTTACGTGGAAAAGAAGGAAGTTAACACCACCCGTATAGTTCCTCCTCTGAAAACATTGAAACGCACAGGTGCTAAACTCTTTGACTTTGAGTTACCCAGGAAGAAGAAACAGGTTTCTTAGGATGATCAAGACGTTACAATTGAATTGGCAGTGGCTGACAATCAGCCCTGCTAGAAGCAATGAATATCTTATGTTGGAATTGTCGTGGGTTTGGGAAACCACAGGCAGATCAGGAGTTTGGAGATTTGATTCAGGCACAAGATCCTTTAGTCATGTTCTTAGCTGAAACATGGCTTGACAAAATTAGGCTAGAGGAAATTGAGGTTTAGTATAAATGTGGAGGTTTGATTGAAGTATCAAGAGTAAGTAAAGGAGGCGGGGGTAGCTATTTTTTGGAAGGGGTGTGATTTTTCAATTGACACATACTCCTCCAACCATATTGATGCTATAGTAAATAAGGGGAAGGAAGACGAATGGAGATTTACCGGTTTTTATGGTGAGCTGGACACAAGGAATCAACATGAATCTTGGGCAAACTTGAGAAATTTAAAAACTAAGTTCACTCTTCCATGGTTGTGTGCGGGAGACTTTAATGAAATCACAAAGGCAGATGAAAAATTGGGAGGCAGGTTTAGACCAAGGAGACAAATGGAAGCCTTTCGGGATGTGCTTAACGAATGTGAGTTTAAAGATTTTGGTTTTGTGGGAGGAAAATACACTTAGTATAGGGGGACAGGAGGGGGCAACGCCATATGGGAAAGGCTAGATTGTGCAGTCACCACCACTAATTGGATAAATATGTTCCCTGCTACAAAGGTTGTGTACTTAGAATGTGGGTCTTCAGATCATAAGCCCTTAATCATTCGGCAAAAAGGGATTCAAATTAAGTAGCGAAAACCATGGAGATTTGAACAGATGTGGCTTAAGGATGCCAGATGCAGTGAAGTCGTTGATCTAGCTTGGAGATGAAATTTTCCAAGCAACCCGATGGTTCAAATGGAAGGTAAAATAAAGGAGTGTTAAGCAAATTAAAATAGTGGGGCCGGGTTTCATTTGGGAGTATTACTCGTGCCTTATAAGAAAAAAAATAACAACAGCTGAGGCATGCAGAACTGAGGGCAATTAGGGGAGGAACAATGGAAGCAGTTAACTGATTAAAATGGGAGATAAATGGACTATTGATCAAGGAGGAGAAGATGTAGAAACAAAGGTCAAGGGCTTTGTGGCTAAATGAAGGGGACCAAAATACAAAATTCTTTCATAATCAGGCATCTCACAGATACAAGAGAAACAGAATTGAGGAATTGAAAGGTGAAGTAGGAATAGTTTGCATTAATGAAGGGGAGATCTCAAACAT
The DNA here is from genome assembly GCA_032878915.1 of Castanopsis chinensis. Taxonomy (NCBI): domain Eukaryota; kingdom Viridiplantae; phylum Streptophyta; class Magnoliopsida; order Fagales; family Fagaceae; genus Castanopsis; species Castanopsis chinensis. The sequence goes on along the minus strand of JAVQMG010000106.1, from coordinate 2,926,658 downwards.
TCTGATTGACTATTATCAACATCTTTTCACTTCGGCCTCACCATCACATGTGGAGGAAGTTCTAAGGGTAGTACCTACAATGATTACTGATGATCAAAATGCCATGCTAGTTGTGGAGTTTGTTAAGGCCAAGGTTGATGAAGCACTAAGGCAAATGGAATCGTTAAAGGCACCAGGACCCGATGGTTTACCTCCATTGTTCTACCAAAAATTTTGGCCGTCTATTTGGGAAGATGTTTCAAGTGCAATCCTAAGCTGCCTAAACTCGGGTTATATCATTCCCTCAATTAATTGCACTTTTATTACTTTAATCCCCAAAGTAAAAAGCCCTAGTATAGTTTCAGAATTTCGCCCTATAGCTCTTTATAATGTCATATATAAACTTGCATCAAAAGTTGTTGCTAATAGGCTCAAAAAAATTTTGCTAAATATTATTTCTGAGTCACAAAGTGCTTTTTAGTCAATCAAAGCAATTTCAAATAATATTTTGGTGGCCTTTGAACTATTACACCATATGAAGACTCAATAATTAAAGAAAGCAGATTTCATGACTCTAAAGTTAGACATGAGTAAGGCGTATGATAGGGTGGAATGGCGATTTTTTATTGAAATTATGAAAAAAAGGGCTTTCATGATACTTGGTTGATCCTCATTCATGAATGCATCAACACTGTGTCCTACTTAATCTTAGTAAATGGGGAACCCAAAGGTGAAATCTCTCGTACCAGGGAAATCCGCTAGGGGGACCCATTGTCTTCATATCTTTTCTTACTGTGCTCGGAAGGATTGAATAGAATGCTTCAATAGGCTGCAAGGGATGACCTGATTCGGGGTTTTTCATTATGTAAAAATGGACCAAAGATTACTCACCTATGTTTTGCAAATGATAACCTATTATTTTGCCTGGCAAGGATGGAGGATTTGCAAGCTATCCAACACATTCTATCATTATATGAGGGGGCATTTGGACAACAAATAAACCAAGAAAAGACAACTCTCTTTTTTAGCAAAGCAATGTTTGAAGATAAGAAGGGAGAAATCCTAAATTTTCTAGGGGTCCTAGAAATCAAGGAGTATGAAAAATACCTTGATTTTTTGGCTGTTGTGGGAAAAAAGTAAAAGGAGAGTCTTAATTTTATCAAGGCAAGGGTGTGAGCTAAGCTCCAATGTTGGAAAGAAAAACTCATATCTCAAGCGGGGAGAGAGATTTTGCTTAAGGCGGTGGTACAACCTATCCTTACATTTGCAATGAGTTGTTTCAAATTGCCGGTGGGTTTGTGTAAGGAAATTGAAAGGCAAATTAGAAAATTTTGGTGGGGTGAATGTGGTGGCCAATGAAAAATCCATTGGAAGAGTTGGGAAGAATTATGCAAACCGAAATCAGAGGGAGGAATGTGATTCAAAATTTGGGGAGATTCAATGAGGCTATGCTTGCTAAACAAGTGTGGAGGCTACAAACAGAGCAAACTTCCCTGTTGTATAAGGTTTTCAGCACAAAATATTTACCCACAGGTTCGGTGTTTAAAGCAAAAAGTAAGAAGGGATCATTTGCTTGGCAGAGCATCCTTAAAGCAAGGGATGTTATTGAAAAAGGGATATTGTGGAGAGTGAGTGATAGGTCAAAGATTTGGGCATTCCACGACAATTAGATTCCTGGGTGTTTTCCAACAAAGGCAGTACCACACGCACAAGACATTGAAGATGACTCAAATGTTTGTTCACTCATTAATCAGACAACAAATGATTGGAATGAGCAAATGATTGACCAAAAGATTGCTCCGTTTATGGCTCATAGAATTAAGGCCATTCCTTTATGCAAAATGTTGCAGGGAGACTGCTTGGTATGGCCGCAGAGTCAGGATGGTAATTACTCGATAAAAACTGGTTACCAGTTGCTAGGAGAGTTAGAGAACAGGGAGGTTGCATCGGGGTCCAACAGTAAAGACTTGAAGAACTTCTGGAAGGGAGTTTGGAGTTTGCAGATTCCGAATAAAATGAAGCATTTCTCTTGGTGAGTAGGCACAAAATCCCTCCCAACCTTGGCAAATTTATATCGTGGAAAAGTAGAAGACTCACCTTTGTGCAGCAATTGTGGAAGAGCAAGTGAAATGGTCATCCATGCCATCTAGGATTGTGACAAAGTGAAATGTTGTTAGGGCCTCAGCTTTAATAAATTATGAAGCCAACACCGCACGTTGAGATCCTTTGTAGACTTGATGTTCTTCGTAAGGCAACAGGAGGAGAATATTGAGTTGTTCACAGCTTTAGCTTGGTTCATTTGGGGCAAACGTAACAAATGTCATTACAATGAGCCAAGTTTGCCACCTGAAAAGTTCCATGAAGCAGCAATAGCATTACTAGCGAAATTCCAAGGGAAATCAGATGCCAAACCAGAGGGGAAAAAAAATAAAGCCTCAATGTTGGACACCACCAACACAGGGAATTTACAATGCGAACTACGACGGAGCATATTTTTTGGAGGAAGAAAAAGCTGGGATCGGAGTTGTGGTAAGAAACGAATTGGGTCAGGTTATGGGCTTACTAGCAAAAAAAATAGAAATGCCTTCAACAGCAAAAGTGCTTGAGGCAATGGCAGCAAAGAGAGCAATGATTTTATGGAGGAGTTGGGCTTGAGATAGGCCATATTTGAAGGAGATTCGGAGCTTGTTGTCAAAGCATTAGTGGGTGATTGTCCAGTACGGTCTAGTATTGGACGCATTGTAAAAGACTGTAAGTCTTTAATAGGTTTGTTTCAAACTTGTTCTTTCTCTCATGTTAGGTGGCAGAGCAATGGAGTAGCTCATGCTTTAGCTTAGAGAGTTAGAAATTCTTCCCTTTTATCTGTATGGATGGAATCTGTTCCATCAGACATTTCCTACCTAGTTTATGTTGATGTAACACCATAATTTTTCACAGATTAATAAAGTGGTTCCATATTTCTTCTAAAAAAAAAGTAAATAATAAATTTTTTTTCCATCATTACATTAATTTAGCTAAGGTACATTTTATTACCAATAGACTAATCACACACATGCTTTGATGACATTTAGGTAAGGGCTGTAAGGCACAAAACCATAGATTGTTGTTTAACACGTGCATGTATTACCATTTATGCATGCACGACAAGCGTGCCCTAAAGTTAATAATAAAACATTAAAATTCAATATAATTCAATCATTCAAAAATCAAATAAATTTTTTTCACGGATTGGGTTAAAGAAACCAATTGATCCAAGTTATTGGTGATACTAATTGCTGTGTGGATGGAGTGACCACCAACATCAGAGTTGTCTCTGTGACTATGGGAGTGAAGTCATTTGAGAGGGGTATATAGCTTCCAAATGAGAGGGAGAAATTGGTTAAAGGTTATTGGGTTTTTGTGATTTGTTTTGCTAGGATTTTGTAATTGATTTGTTATTTTGTTTTTGCTGATAATTTATGATTTGTCCAAAAACTTTTCTTGTCACCCGGATGTGTGCATTTTTTTTATTTTTTTATTTTTATAGATTTTTATTTTTACCCATTTTTGGGATCTCATGGGTTAGCTTGTAAATTTTGTGGGGTAAGGGGGCCAAGTATATAAATTTTATAGTCAAAAGTTTTTTTTTTGTTTTTTTTTTGTTTTTGTTTATATATATACTTATGAATTTTTTTCATTTTTTTTATATATTTTTATTGTTATCCATTTTTGGGATCTCATGGGTTAGCTTGTAAATTTTTTGGGGTAAGGGGGCCGAGTATATAAATTTTATAGTCAAAAGTTTTTTTTTGTTTTGTTTTGTTTTGTTTTGTTTTTGTTTATATATACTTATGAATTTTTTTTCAAAGGATGGAGGGGGGGGGGGGGGGGGGGTTGGGGCAAGGCCCCCCTCAGCCCTAAGATTGTTCCGACACTGACTAGAATCAAGTGGAAAAAAAAAATCAAGTGGTTATACATATTAGTATCACTAGCCTCTGGAAAGTTTACTTCCACCAAGGGGAAATAGAGTGTAAAAATAATTAATTAGAAGAGAAAATATTTTTTCCAATTTTATTATTTTATATTTTCCAAGAAGAAAAACATAATAACCGAAAAAGAAAATTGTTTCAAAAATAAAATCAAATACGTGTGACAACATTATAAAGCTTCATTGATTCACTAACATTAAAATCCACAATTGCTTCATTTACATAGACCCGGATGATACTGTAAAAAGACTTTAAAACAATTAGATGAAAATCTATTTGATACTCTTTAAAGATCAAAATTTAAAATTTGATTAAATATGTTTAAGCTAAGTGGGAAAAAAAACATATAAAAAATGAAATATAAAATTTTACAAGTTATAAAAAAACAAAAGCTCATTGTGCCAATCCTTCACCACAAACAATATACTACCTTTGCCCCCAAAATTTACACATGTTATTAAAACAAAATGATTCATAAAAGGGAAAAAAAATTAGAACCTATTATGAACCAAAATTTAATAAAGAGAAAAAAACTCACGTGGACTGAAATTGAAATTGAAGAATGCACTTGGGGGTGTGAAATCAAAGTTTGGAATAGGCAAAAAAGGGAGAGAGATAAGAGAGTGATGGATGTGGGAGTTTTAATTTATCTAAAATTTAGAAGTTTTTAAATTAATAATTTTACATGTCTAACCCTACTATTTAAACTTCTTAAGCAAATAAATTTGTGGGTATTTTGGCCATAAAAAAATAGAAATCTAAATAGAAGAAGCCCTTTAAAAAATAGTAGTATAGATAGACTAAAAAAAAAGTTGTAATAAATTTTTCAAGGATTTCTTTTATAATTAATCTTTAGACCAATTTAAGATTTTTTTTTTTAAAATTTTTGAATCAATGAATCTTTCTTTCTTTCTTTCTTTTTTTTTTTTTTTTTGTTTGAGGAGGCAATGAATATTTCTTACTACACATACACACGAATTATAGTCTTTCGATTTAGTAGATGCTTTATGATGTAGGATTTTTCTCCTAAAAAAATAAATGATGTAGGATTTTTTTTTTTATAAAAAAATGCTATTATTGGTGAGTAAAACTTCAAATTAGAACCAATAAGAACTTACTAACTATAATTTTTTTGTGAAAATATTGTATAGGTATTACTTTTTTCGCACATGTATGTGTCTTTAATTTTAATTTTAATTTTTTTATAAAAATATTTTTATTTGTCACTCACATTGTTGGATTGTCTTGCATATTTTAAAGACATTCAATTTTTTTTTTTTTTTTTGAGCAAAACGTAAGCGTGATATTATTAAAAATAAATAAAATCAAGGCACATCCGACTGGAATACAACATCCAAATCTCTGGGTAAATCTTCTACCCAAATATCAGTATCTGCAGCTAAAGCCGCTCGTCTAGCTAGGCCATGGGCCAATCTATTCCCATCCCGTTTAACGTGTTGAAATTGGCAATGTCGCAACAACCTTCCCAATTTTTTCGTCTCATCGATAATGTGGCCATATAGAGTATAGCAATGATCTGCATCTTGCAAAGCTTGTATAACACGAAGACAATCGCCCTCAACTTGTACATCAAAAAGACTCAGCTCCCGTGCAAAAATAATTGCTCGCTTAGCTGCCAGCGCCTCTGCTATTTCCACCGATTGGACCTTCCCCACTCTCTGACTCAAAGCAGCCATCACATTACCCTCAAAGTCCCTACACACCACACCTAACCCAACTTGGTTATAACCATCCAGAGTTGCTGCATCAAAATTGATCTTATAGCATGTCGTGGGTGGAGGAGTCCAACGCACCAGAGCTGGACGAACACTGCTCTGCGGCTCTGTACAATGGACTTCCCAGAATTCCCGAACCAGTTTCAAAGCATTATCACCAATTTCGTGAATCTGCCAGGTGCGTTGATGAACTCGCAATCGATTCCGACGCTCCCACAAACACCACGCAGTCATGGCGAACTGAGCACATCGGAAAGCCGACGCAACACTGAACAGAGATTCTAAAATCTCCAACAAAGAACTGCACTTCTTATCCGTCGCACGTATCATCAAGTGGAATGTGCCGACGTCTCAGATTCTGCTTAGTAGGGAGAGAATCTCTCGCAACTCTCCATAAAAAATGGCACACCTTCTTAGGAACTTTTAGTTTCCAAATCTTCTTCCAAATACTCAGAACGTCTTCATTGGCATCTTCATCCACGTATATTCCCCCTACCTTCTCAGCCTCCCAAGGTATAAAACAAGCAGCCAATTTTCCCGGATCCCAAGCTCTAGAGTTTGGATAAAACAAATCACTGACCCTAACCACATCAAAATTCGACCTTGGAGATATTATTTTACTACACCCCGGTTCAGGCAGCCAGTGATGATCCCAGACCTTAATTTTGTCGCCATTCCCAATCCTCTAAATTGCACCCTTAAGAATCACCTCACGTGCTTGCAAAATGCTTTTCCATGCATAAGAACTCTTCGGATGGACAGGAGCATCAAGTATACTACCTTGAGGGAAATATTTGGCACTAAAAACTTTATACAAAAGAGTGTCTTTATGATTAATTAAGCGCCAAACCTGTTTGGCCAACATAGCATTATTGAATTTTTGAAGATCCCAAAACCCCATACCACCAATTGACTTGGAAGAACAAAGGGAACTCCACTTCACCCAATGAATCTTTTTAGTCTCACCACTACTCCACCAAAATTTCCGAATCATTGCCTCAATATCCTTGCATAAACCTCCTGGTAATTTAAAAACATTCATGGAATAAACTGGGATAAATTGAACCACAGCTTTTATCATGACTTCCTTACCAGCCTGAGACAACAACTTCTCCTTCCACCCTTGCATTCAAGCCCAAATTCTCTCTTTGATCTTAGTGAAGCATGCTCTCCTATTCCTACCAACAAAAGAAGGTAGCCCCAAATACTTGTCATAATGACGAATAGCCGGGACCTGTAAAGCTACTTGGATAGCCATTTGAGAAGACACCGCAGTGTTTCTGCTAAAGAAAATAGTCGTTTTCTCCTTATTAATCATTTTTCCGGATGCCACCTCATAGTACCCAAGTAGCTCCTGAATTTTATGACATTCCTCCAAGGTAGATCTGCAAAAAATGAGACAATCATCGGCAAAAAATAGATGTGTTAGTTTAGGGCCATTCCTACAAATAGAGAAACCATGAATATCTCCCCGGGCTGCAGCATCACATAACAAGGCATTTAAACCCTCCGCACAAAACAGGAATAAATAAGGAGAAAGGGGGTCTCCCTGCCGCAAACCCCTTGACGGCGTGATCATAACCTTGGGTTCACCATTCACAAGAATAGAATACGACACCGTTGTAATACACTCCATAATCAAATCCACCCAAGATTCCTGAAAACCCAATTTAAGAAGAATTTGCTCAAGAAAAACCCATTCCACCCTATCATATGCTTTGCTCATATCCAACTTCATAGCCATAAACCCCTTCTTCCCCGAACAAGTTGTCTTCATATGATGTAATGATTCAAAAGCAATTAAAATATTATCTGTAATCAATCTATCAGCAATAAAGGCACTTTGTGTTTCTGAAATAATGGAATGAAGTATAGGCTTAAGGCGATTAGCTAACACCTTACTAATTATTTTGTAGATCACATTACATAGACTGATCGGTCTAAAATCAGTAACTTTCTCCAGGTTTTGAACTTTTGGGATTAGGGTGATGAAAGTATGATTAATTGATTTAAGAATAGACTGAGAATTTAAGCTAGAGAGCACAGCCTGCGTAACATCCATACCTACATCCGTCCAGTAGGTCTGATAGAACAACGGAGGCATCCCATCCGGTCCAGGTGCTTTAAGTGGAGCCATTTGCCTCATTGCTTCACCCACCTCCTCACTAGTGTAGGGTTTGCCCAACTCCGCTCTCATATCATCAGTAACCCTTGGTTGGACTCCATCCAAAATACGATCAAAATCATGTGGACTAGAAGAGGTAAAAAGTGTAGAATAATATTCAATGAAGAGGGCCGAAATAGCTCGCTCATCCTCCTGCAACACTCCTTGAGCATCCCTTAAACCCTTAATAAAATTCTGCCTTTTCCTTTGTGTTGCAGACCCATGAAAAAAACGAGTATTCTGATCCCCATCCTTCAGCCATTGTATACGAGACCTCTGATGCCACATCTTTTCTTCCTTCTCACATAAAACAGATAACTCCTTATTCAAGCGATCAACCTCATCATAACTTCCAGATCTGATCGCATCTTCCTCAGCCCTCCAAAGCCTCTCTTTAACTCGTTTTATGCTACTTTGCACATGCCCAAAATGCTTACGGCTCCATGCCCTCAAACTATGTTTACACTTTTTCAATTTCATGGCCGTTGCATGCATAGGAGTACCCCCGGGTGAACAGTTCCATGCATGAGAAATAGTATCTCGACAACTTGAATCCGTGACCCACATAGCTTCAAATCTAAAAGGTTTTCGATGCCACTTATGACACTCCCCACCTGCATCCAAAGACAAGAGAATAGGACGATGATCTAATGTGAAGCAATTTAAATGCCTTACCCTCCCAGTGGGAAATTTTGTCAACCATTCATAATTTGCTACACCTCTATCCAACCTCTCCCAAATCATCTCACCCCTTCGTCTACCTCTCCAAGTAAAATCCGGGCCTGAATATCCCAAATCAACAAAACCACAAATATCTAGGACTTCACGAAAACTTTCCATCAGATTATGAGCTCTTGGGACCCCACCTTTTTTATCCTGAACCTCAAGCAATTCATTGAAATCTCCAAAACAACACCAAGGGAGTTTTGGCTTCGAATTCAACATACGCAGCATATTCCATCCATCACTTCTATGACTTGCCTCTGGCTCCCCATAAAATCCAGTTAATTGCCAAGCACACTCGGAATTACCATCTATTATAGAGTCTATGTGATAACCCGAGAAACTATCCACCCATACATCAACCCCATTTTTCCAAAGAAGGGCCAAACCCCCACCTCTACCATCCGTAGAAACCGTAAAACAACCATCAAACTGAATTATTCCGAACCCACAACATATGCTCTCTAGATGACCATGTTTCAGATAAAAACACAATCATAGGATCTTGAGCTTGTACAATATCTACAAGCTCCTGAACTGCACGACGGTTCCCAAGCCCTCGGCAGTTCCATGCTAAGAGTTTCATGGCTATCGGCGGGGCTGACCATCAGCCTCCACCGTTAAATCATCCGAAAAAGCTACCCTTTTCCTGCATTTTTCACCACCTTCCTCCACTGCCTCACCCTCCTCCTCTTGTCTCGAACGTTTTGACAAAACTACACCCAAAGGTTCAAAGACCTTACTAATCTTTCTAGGAATACGAGTATACTTAGAGACAGATGGATTATGTGGAGTAGACTTCTCCTGTGTAATTAAGTTTTTCAAGACAACGGCTGACCCCACCATTCTAGAACCCACGCCCCCTGTAAAGTTTCAGAATCATCCTCCCCTTGATCAAACCGTGACAACTCACCATCAATCTCATCCAACTGTGCCTGAAAAAACTGTGAGGAGGTGTACTCTGTCTGATTTGTCTCACAGCCAAGACCCGAGACCCTCTCCTCCTCTGACCGGACCTCATTCTCTACCGCCTGTTCTCCTTGCTCATCCGCATCAAACTGAACATGCTGCCTATCTATATTCATATTCCTCTAGGTAGAATTCACCTCAGTCCGTCCCTGCCCCTCTTGCATTCCAGCGAATGAATGTTGTTCGGCACCCCTCGGAGCTTCTTCCTCATAACCAGCCACCCTTACAACCGTCCTCTTTGCCAAGTTTGGAGTACTAGCACGCAGCCACGAACCAAACTGCTGAGTTTGTGCCGGCATGAGACCCTTCCTGTTCTGCCAAAGTGAGCAATCCCGGTCTTGGTGAGTAAGACATCCACACCAGTAGCATAAGTTGGGCAGACGTTCATATTTAAAACTAACCCAACTCTCTTCTCCATTATCAAACTCAACCTTCCTACCTCGACTCAAGGGTTTTGTAACATCAACAGACACCCTTACTCGCATAAAATTACCCCCTTCAAGCTCCTCAGTGTCACTCGAGTCTGGAATTACTATACCCGCCGACGAAACAATGTCTGAAGCAATTCGCATATTTAGGCTATCTAGCGGAAGATCATGTACCTGAATCCAGAACCGAACTCTATCAAAGTTCAACCCTTTTACCTCTACCGGTCTCGAAACTCGCTTTAGCGCAACCAAATATTTATCAAAAGACCATGGCTCGCCCGCTAGAACTTTGTCAACATCGGATTCCTCCATGAAAACAAATAACACACAGTGATTTCCCATATCCCTCACCTCAAAACCCTTCTTGACGTGCCAAAGAAGTTTAAAGGTTCTAGCAATCGCTTCCATACTAAGGACTCTACCTGTGAAGAACCTAGCCGCCAAGAGGTATGAACCCTCTCTACTGTTTCCACACACCCTATACTTACTTCCTTCAGTTTCTGTTAACGAGAAAGTTTCCCACTTCGCCGAAAGATCCTCCATCACAACCCCACCGTTATGCAAACCTCGACGTTCTGGTAAAAACCTGATGAAAAAACTGAAGCCTAACCCAGAGAGTAGGCACTCCTTCTACTGCCGCGTAGGGTTTCGCAAGAACCCTAGGGTAGAGAAACAAATAAGACCACTTTACTAAAACATGGTCATCTAGTTTAAAGACATTCAATTAATGATAACTATTAACTAAAATTTTTTAGGATAATATCTTTCTAGAAATTAATTCGAAAGCTCATCTCTAGAAATCACAAGCATTATGTTTAGATGTACGTGTACGTCTAACCATATAAATATATAAACTTCTAAATATTTAGATCTTACTATTCTCTTTTCAAAAAAAAAATCAACTAGAAGTCACCACTTCCATGATCAAGACAAATCAATTGATACGTTATAGTCTTCGCAGATGAAATGCCCAATTTATATATATATATATATATATATCTATATATATATATAATGTCATACATAGTATCATACAATAGGATTTAAGGGCATATATCCTAACAGTAGAGAAACAAATTTTACTAATTTAAAGACTTAATGATAACTATTAACTAAAATTTTTTAGCTACTGTTAATTCGAAAGCTCATCTCTAGCATAAGTACAAATAGAATAATGCTAGGGATATAACAAAATTTCACAAATTTACAATAATTTCATAACTTTTTAAAATTAGTATACTAATTCATATGGGCCCACCACAATTTTTAATTTAAACTTTTTAATATACTAATTTGGGAGTGTTATGAAAAATAAATTTGTATTTTGTTCATAGCGTTACTTGTACAAATAATCAAATTTTAAATAAATATAAAAAAATAATAAAAAATCTTGTAATTTAATTGACTAGTACTTCTAGATATATCGAATTTTCAAAATAGAAATCATTCATCCCAATTATCGAATTATAAAAATTAAATAAATAAAACAACACATGCGAGTCCAATCTTAATGTACAGCCAGTTTTAATTTTAGCCAATCAGCATTGAAACGTAGTCAGTATGGAAAGGATTGTTTATGCAGATCCGGAAATGGGTGACAAGGAGCTCATGACTTTAGTTGGACATGGAATAGTTTGGTTTGATAGGTGCACGAAAGCTTAACCGCAAAAAATATCTAAACTTGGGCAACATGTTATGCATGTCATTTCACATCACATTACAACATTGACAAACTCTGTTTTTTAATTAAAAAAAAAATTCACAAACTCTAATGATAGCCTTTAGGTCCAATTGTCCAAAGCCACGCGTTCAAAGAATAATATGTCACCGATGTCCCCATCCATTCAAATGCGTGCCAGTTGGTCCAAGGGAATGTAATAAGGACTGGGTTAACAGGAGCTGGCCAACAGTAGTTAATGAACTAGCTTTGAGACCCCACTTGTATAAGAAATTAGTAAAACATTAAAACTTCACTATTCATATGCATTTATTTTAGCTGTGAAACCTTGGTAGGGGCTATTTGGATCCAAAAAATCTATAACTTTTAATTTATCACTCAAATATCATCACTCCTCATTTATCACCCATCACTCATTTCTCATCATTCAAAATATCTCAAAAATCACCTATCCTTGTCTGGCACCTTAACCTGATCATGGTTTTCAATTACAAAAACCCCAAAACCCAGGCCCCACTATCTGACCTCCCCTACTCTTACCATTTGCCATCCTACCTGCCCACTCCTCAAACCATACAACCCATGTAGACCCAAAGAAAGAACTACACTATAACCTTTGTCAACACACCTCTCAGCATCAAGAACATTAGGTCCACACTCCCTGCAAACTCCTTAATTCACCTCCTTGAAATCCCTTTCTCCAGCTCCGACCACGGCCTACCTTCGGACACTAAGAACACCAACATCCTTCCCTACCATCTCTTCATCCACCTCATTGAAGCCTCTACTTCTCTCAAACCATCATTCAAGAAACTCATTTAAAACTTCATTGAACAAGTCAACCCTCCACTTTGCATTTCATTGACCTATTCTTTTGGGTCACAGAATACCCATCACTGCCTCACAAATGATGCAATTGGCTATGGGGGTTAGAAGCTAGTGAGAAGAATTTTATTTGGGTGATTAGGCTACCAATTGGGTTTGGTATAAATTCAGAATTCAAAGCAAAAGAATGGCTACCAAAAGGATTTGAAGAAAGGGTAAAAGAATCAAGAAGAGGGTTACTAGTGTATAGCTGCACCACCACCGCCCTTAAAAGAGGGTAGATCTGCCTTGAAAAAAAAGCAGATCGGAGTGTCGTGGGGTTTCTGGTTATGGGGTTGCTCGCCGCCATCTAGGCTTATCGGGCTATCTGTGGCTGACGCTCTAAAGCTCTTCGTTAGTGGGGTATGTGTGCTCTGAGAGGAAGAGAGCCATTGGAGTGATTTTTCTGAGCTTGATGAAGAGAACTGTTGCTCATGGCATTAAAAGTTGTGCCTGGTGTGACTTGCCTCTGACCGTGGGTCCCAGTAGTGTGTGTTTATTTACCAAAATGCCATGAAAACTCTATTTCTATAACTCAAAAACACCTAAAATGTGTTTTCAGTTTCTATAACCCATCACTCAAAAATCATAGAATTGAGTGATGGAAACAAAAATTAAAAACAAATCCAAACAAACCAAACAGACGTGAAACCCACCAGTTTTGAGTTATAAGTGATGAAAACAGAGTGATGGGTGATAGAAAACACTAAATCCAAACAGCTCCTTGGTTTTTGTAATAAATATATGACAAAAATGTCCCCCTTTAACACACGTTTAACACATTTCCTTCTATATCACTTTTTTTTCCAACCCAATTTCACTTTATCAATATTTTACTCATAATCTCCTTTTACTTTACCAATATCAAACTCACTTTCTTTCACTTTACCATTATCAAACCCACTTCCAAAAAAAAAAAGTAAAGATGAAGAAAAGTTCAAATGATCAATGAAGGATTAAGCAATTATTTTGCAAGGTACAATAATTTTATTTTATTAAATTCATATTTATTTTTTAAATATATTTGAATATGAGGTTAATTTTTATGTTTAATACTTGTTGTATATTATAGCATCAATAAATGAGAATTTAGTTGTAAGTGAGATTCATCAATTTGTTAAAAGAAATTGTTGTATACTCTTGAAAGTTGTATATGAAAAAAAAAAAAAAAAAGGTTCTAGACCAATATAATAGGTACAACGAAACATGAAATCCCAAGTATTATATAACCCAAGTAACATATAAGAATATGTGCTTTGAAATGTAAAACATACATAGACTTACCTCCTAGCATGACTCTGTCCACAAATAATATAAAAGACTCCACGAACAATATTAATATGTAGAATTGTTAACCATGAAATTCATCGTGCTTGTGAAGTAGGAAAATGCATGGGACAAATAATTTCTTGAAATGCTTGCTCAAACTAGGTAAAGTAGAGCACTTGTACTTCATATGCAAAAAAACAAAGGGGCGGAGCCTTGTTAAAAGATATAATTGGAAAACTAAGAAAAGGTGAAAACTTTTTTGTTCTTTCAGATTAACATGGAAAAAAAAAAAGGCCATAAATAAATGTTGTAGGTGATAAAATCTATGAAAAAATGGGGAGAATTGTAAATGCGGTGCTATGAAATTATGTTGTTCTTCTTATTTTTATGCTGGAGCATAGAGCATTTAGTCATTGTCTTATTTTATTTGTATCATGTTTTTTTCATTTATCCTAAATATGATGTGGATTGGTTTAATCTTGTTTTAACATAGCATCAATGGATAAGAATTTAGTTATAAGTGAGACTTATCAAGTTGTTAAAAGGAATTGTTTTAACTTGGATGAATTACTTCAAGAATGAATTATAATTTTATTTTATTTGTATCATTTATTTTCATTTATCCTAAAATATGATATTGAATATTGATTTTTTTAATCTTGTTTTAATGTAGCACAAATGGATGACAATTTAGTTGCAAGTGAGACTCATCAACTTGTTCTAATGAATTACTTTGACTTAAATGAACTGCCTCAAGAAAGTACTATTATTTTTTATTTTATTTGTAATCCATATTTCATTTAATGTATAATATGATATTGATTTTTTTTTAATTCTTGTTTTAATATAGCACAAATTGATGGTGATTTAATTGCAAATGAGATTCATGGAGGTGTTTCAAGGAATTGTGTTGAGTTAAATGAGTTTCCTAATGATGGAAAAAATAATAACAAATGTGGAGGGGAAATAATTGATTGGAATGAATGTCCAATAGATGAAACGGGGGTTATTGAAGAATATGAGGATATAAATTTAATAGAAAATGAATTTGAGCATGTTGTTGGTCAATGTTTTCTTAGTGAAGAAGAAGAAGCTTTCATTTTGTATAAAAATTATGCAAATTGAAATGGTTTTACAATTCGGAAAGGTTATTCAGAGAAAAAAAAATGGAGAAATAGGAAGACATTATTTCTTTTGTCATCGGGAAGGTACATAACCACTAAAAATAGTGGATCTATCTAAGGAGCAATGAAATAGGAAGTCTTTAAAATGTGGATGCCAAGCTTGTCTAACTATTTGTGTGTCCTTTTTGGATGGTGTCCGGGCCCAAGTAAAAGTAAGGACCCTGGGCCTTTTAGTTATTGATTTAAGGGACTAAACTTGGTTCACTACAGCAAAATGGACTGATTACGAACTAAGTGGTGCACAGAGCAGGAATCCTACAACACATACATGCTAGCAAACAAGAAATATATGCATTAAACAACAAGAAACAATAAAGGGGCAATGTGGTAAAGAAAGACACAAAGTAAACGCTAGGGGTCCTTAAGATACTGTGCAATATTTCATTAATTTTTCAATTGTGTAATACATCATGCTCACTAGGACGTATCATAAGGTCCAAATAAATTCAAAAATCACAAACTTAGATGGCTCTTCAGGCCTCTATGACTTGCAAAGTTTGAATTCCTTTGAATCCAAATTTGTTCTCTAATAGCTGTTTGAGGATATCGGGCGGTATTTCCCTCTTTTTTCATACGTTCTTTGAAATCTAATAGAGTCTTCTAATTGATTCTACTTTAATTCACTATTGCTGAATGATCCTTCACTGTTGGCTGCTTCCCCCTTTTATAGTGTCACTTTAGGGTTTCCAAGGTACCACTGATTCCCCCTTTTTGCATCCTTGGGTACCAGAACCAATGTTGTGCTAGCAACATTGGTGGCTGGTCCCTTCCTTATTTCTCACAATATTCTTTTTTTAGTGTTTCTTCCTCAAAAGTCTCCTGCTACCTTTCCGTACGGGAATGTCTTGAAAAGCTGACCTTGGGTTTTTCTCCTTTCAAGGCTTCTAGTTGCCACCTTTTTCAAACTCAATTTTTGACTGCCTTTCCCCTTGTCATTTTTCCCAAGTGAGCTAATTCCTTCCTTCCAGGTTGAAAGTTTCCCAGCCACTTCCCTTCATGGTTCTTCCTTTTGGGTTCCCCGAAGTACCAGCCTCTTATTCATGAATTGTTGGTTCTTAATCTTTCTGATTCCTGTCTACATCATTAGGTGGCTGATAGGGACATATCTGTTCTTGTTCCTTATGTTTCTTGGCATCCCCTTTGAACTGTCTTAATCCAACTTTGGCTTTACTACACATTCCGAGGATCCCGAGATCCTGGTAGTCCCAGGTATCCCGGCCCAATTCTCACCACTAGGCTCCCTAGCAATTTTTTGACCTTGGCGAGTTGGGCTTTTCTTCTTCCCTTCGTTTTATGGGTTCTAAAGCTCATCCGTTCGTGGGTTTGGGTTCCTCTTTAATTCCATAATGGATTTTGGGCCTATCATCCTTTTCCTTTATTGAAAGCTCAAGTATTTTTTTATAGAGTTTAATTTCTGTGCCATTTTGGGCCTTGGTGCAACTTCGTGACTTTTTAGACCTCAATATTTAGCCCCTTGAGCTCGTGGGTTGCCTACAGCTCACGTGTGAGTAAACCAGATCCTTAATTTCTGTAGAAGCCCTTCCTCTACCATTTTAATTAACCTCAGGGTCTCTTTTCTTCTTCCTTTAGGGTCCTGCTTTTCTTCAGGTATCCTGGTTTTCTTTGCATGTTATGCTTCTTTTTTGTAACTCCTCCTTTTGCATGGAATGTGGCAGTTGAGTGTTTGAGTGAAAACTTCCCCATCCACTTTTCACTTTCCCCGTAACCCCCATTAATAATTGCTAATAACTCCCCCTTTCTCAAAAATTAAATATTGGCAACTGGTGCGCCTTTCTATACATCGTCTTCTCCAACTGCTCTTTACACCATTATTGTAGTCATTTCAAACCTTCTTTTCACTTCCCAAAAACCTCTATTTCCAGGCTTATCTTCTTCCTTCCAATTATTCTGTTTCTCTATTTCTTCTTCTGTGTTCTTCATTCCTTTGACTTCTTTATTTCCCAGCCCATTTGCCGTTCTATGGCTTCTTCTTCCTCACGAAAGAGGAGGGAGCGTACTCCTAGTCTCTCTGAGGGTGAAAGCTCCTGTGGGTCTACACAGGGTGAGACGTAAAAGGTCAAGGAGTGCACAGCTTTCCCTTTACGGGACCCCTAGTACATCCCAGCTTGTTTTTTCCTCAGGTGTCTCACGGTAAGGCCCCTCATTCCCCTCAAGCTTGGGTGTTTTCTAGCCAGTTAGGGTTTGCCAGTTCCGCCCAGGTTCCAGATCCAAGAGAGATTTTAGATCTCCAGTTTAGGGAATGATCTCAAGAGGCGGTTCCCATTTTCTTTGACTTCGTTCCAGGGAAGATCACTGGTTGGCCCATTTGGGTGGACATGGAACTTTTTGATGGTGAATTTGTTAGTTGTCTGGAGCACGCCAAGATCCTGAAATCAGTAGCAATTTCCAGGAAACTTGAAGGTTTTAGAGACACCAAGGGCCGTAGACACTAGGTATGTCGTTGGTGCCTTTCTCTTCACACCTTCCTCTTTTCCATTGGTGAGCTTACTATCACCTTAGAGGATATGGTCAATAACTTCCTCCTCCTAGTGTTTGGTGATGATGATCCTTTCGACATCAGTCTTTCTAGTGAGGATCTAGAAGTGGAAGAAAAATTATTCAGTCACTTTGGCGGGTGTACTACTTCTCCTAATGGGAAACCAGCCAGAATGGGTAAGTGGGTCATGAACCTTTCTCGAGAGAAAGACAAGGCAGTTAGATGAGTCGTGTTCTTGGCACTTTGGCTTACTAAGTTTTTATTTTGAGAGTTCCCCGGGTACAGGGTTAAGTCTGTTTTCTTTCCTTTGGCAATAAGACTTGCCCAAGGTCCTCAGTATCCTTTAATCCCCATGTTCTTAGGTCATGTTTACTTCCAATTAGATTTGTTTGATGAAGATGAAGTTAAGAGCGATTCTTGCTATGCCATTACTTCGTCCCTTCACTGTGCCATTCTCCAGGTATGCATGTGGGATCGTTCTTCTGTTACTTTGGCGAAGTGTAGGAGTTTGAAATTTGTAAAAGATAAGTTTCAAGGATCCTCAGATGTGATCAAGGGTTTGTGTGGTAGTTCTATTGAAAGCCATCCCATCATTTTTCGTTGGGCCAACTTGAAAGGTGGCAGCCTCAATTTGATTGAGTTGTTTGATCATGCAAGGCACTTGAGTTGGCATTCTCCTTGGGAGTTCAGCCCTGGGTTTACCTGTGATTCCGTTGGCCTCTTTTCTCAACTCTCCAGGGAATACCTTTGATTTGCATTATAGGGATGAAGGCAGTTTGGCATACTTGGCTTGCATCAGTCCCTCATGGCTTCCAATGCCCTTATCGAGTGGTCCCAGGTATACCCACTACTCTGCACATCAGGTACTCCAGCAATTTGGCTTTGATCAGGATAACTCACCGGTGTTTAAAGATATAGTACCTTCTCTCCCTTCCCTAGATCCATTCCTGAGGCTTGAGGCCTTTTCTTATTGGTCGCGAAGAAGCTCTTAGTTTGTGGAGCCAAACTTCTAGAGAGGAGTCTTTGCTTCCAAAGGCTTTGCTGGTTACTGGAGAAGAGTTCAGAAGTCCTTCTCAAATTACATTGGTCTTGGTAAGATTGGGAGGGTTCCCAATCCTAGTATTCTTTCTGCTCCTACCTCCAACAGACGCCAGTCTCTTCCTACAGCTGGTATTATGTCTGCTGCCATAAGTTGTAAGACAAGATTTATGGAGTGGCATGCCTCTAGAGGTGGTTGGGTATGTTATGCGAATGACTTTCCTAAGGCTTGGTCAGAGTGTGACCTCATTGTTGGTACCTCCTCTAGTGTGCCAATTAAGAGAGGGGCAGTAGAGGCAATTGGTGTTGCCACGCTTATAGACAAAGGCAAAGAGAAAAAGATGAAGCAAGAAGCTGTCAGAAGAGCTAAGCTTAAAGAAAGGGCGGAGGGTACAGGGGCTGGCCTTGATACTAACAAGAGAAAGACTGCCAAATCCCAGAAATAGCTAGTCATTTTTAAGGATCCCGAGAGAGTGGACCTTTCTACAGTTGGCAAGTAAGTTGGCCACCCTTAAATCCCAAAGATCCAAGTGAAGACTAAGGTAGAGTATTTTCTCTCTCATGTTCTTGTGAATTCCTTAGCCCAGGATTCTTCGGGGTCTTTTGATTTCATACCTCAGTCTCCCTTAAGACCCTCTAGGCGTACCTGTAGTAGACAAAAGACCATTGGAGAATCTGTAGAGAGAAAGAGAGAGAGAGAAAGAGAGAAGGGTAAGGCTTCTTTCCATCTTCTCTTTTTTTTTTTGGTACTAGCCAATTGTTCTTATTGTGACTCCCCCTTTCTTTTTTGTCATTCCTTTCTTGCCACAAGTCAGGCCCCAAGAGAGGTAAAAGCTAGTCATCTAGGGATGACGTGGTATGGCCTCCTTCCACTTGTGCCTTTTACTGCTTGTTTTTATTCTTTTCCAATGTTGTGTACGTATGCATTTTGTGACGTTCTGCCACATACTTTTCCTTTGCTTTTGTAGGTTGAGGTACCTCCTTCCACAATCGGTAGGACTCAGGTGAAAGAAGTGATGACAGCTCAATCTGCTATTCCCTTAGGCATGGAAGAGGAGCCTCCTAGTGGTGATGTGACTAAGGAAGTCAGGCAAGCGATGAAAAATGCCCAACCTACTCTGCCTTCTGCTCCCCTGGCTATTCAAGACCCAAAAACTTTTCAGCCCCCTGTTTCCCAAGATCCTAAGCCCGTGCAGACTCCTCATTCTACAAAAACTGTGCCTTTTAAGCCCATAACTGAGCCTGCTTTGGGTAAAGAGTCCTTGGTGGGTACGTCTTCATCCATACAAGTAGGTGAGTCTTATCCATCTTCTATAAATGTTTATTCTTATCTCTCTTTTCCTTTCTTCCTGAGAGTCCTTGTTTTCTTTTTATGGTAATGTGGATCTTTTTTATTTTTATTTTTATTTTTATTTTTTATTTTTAAGGACTACTTCTAATTTTTAATAACATGTGGGTTTGCTCTTCTCATTTTGTTGCTTCTCTCCTTTTCTTTTGAACTAAGTCCTGGGCCATGGTCCCTACAAGTTTTGCAATAGGTCCTAGACTAGGTACCCTGATGGTTGTGTTGCTGAGTAGGTACTGAACTGGGTATATTGGATTTTTTATTTATTTTTTATCTTTAAGTCTGAGGTCATGAACCAGGCAGACCCTTTTGGTCAAGTACTGGGTTAGGTATCCCAGGTGCTTACTTCTACTCGTGGTCCTAGGTCATGTACTTAGACTAATTATGGTGTGAGTCTTGGGTCATGCAATAAAAGTTTTTTTTTTTTTTTTTTTTGCGTTGGCCCAAGTACTTCTTTCAATTCTGCCCATATTCGAGCTATGTAATGCTTCACAATTGACATTTTAGCTGTAGCTTAAAGAAAAAAGAAAAAGAAAAAGAGATTTCATTGAAACATAGCATAATTACCATCTAAGGAAAACAAGAGGATTGACAAAGATAGTAAGGATCACAAAATGTCTTTCTACCATGGGTTCCTAAACAAAAGGGGACTTTAACAAAATTCATGACATAAAAAAAGTAGAAAATGATGAAACACTTAACAGATTGGAGAGCTGGCCAAAAAAAAAGGTCTCGGTGTACTGAAATCTCTCTCTTTCATGCATAGTACTACTTTAGCCACTTCCCATTTATAGGATTTGTCAGGGTCGTCCCATCTTCCTTTATGAGGTAATAATATCCGCTACCATGGTCTTTCCTGATGATGTAGGGCCCTTCCTATTTCGGGGCAAATTTGGAGGGTCTAGGGACATTCTTTCTTACATGCCCCTGCTGCTCTTAACACCAGCTACCCCTTTATGAAGGCTTTTGGGCGTACTGTTTGTGAATATGCCTTAGCCATCCTCTGTTGGTACCTCTGGCTTCTTCTTCTAGCAACTTCTCTTTCTTTTTCTAACCCCTCTATATCCACCAACCTTCTTTCATTATTTATGTCCTCTATGCCTTCTTGGTTTTCTTCAAGCACTACTCTTAGCGTAGGGATGACTAGCTCCACGGGGCTAATGGCTTTTGTCCCATAAATTAGGAAAAATGGTGAAAATCCTGTGGCTGTTTTCACAGAGCTCCTACATGCCCAGAGTACATCTGCCAAGTGGTCATTCCATTTTTCCCCATACTCATGTTTCCTTTTTTGAGGATCTTTAGTATCACCTTGTTAATGACCTCAGCCTGATCATTTCCTTATAGGTAGTACGGTGTAGACCTTCCATACTTGATTTAATATGCCTCAATCAAGTTCTTCATATCTTTGTTTATGAACGGGGTTCCATTGTCACTGATCAGCCTCCTGAGGATCCTGAACCTTGTAATGATGTGTTCTCAAATGAAGTTTGCCACGGCTGCTCTAGTGGCCTTTTTCAAAGGGATTACCTCTACCCATTTTATAAAATACTTGGTGGCTACCAAGATCCATATATAGCCATTGGAAGGAGGGTTTATAGGCCCTATAAGATCAAGCCCCCAAGTGTGGAAAGGACATGGTGTTGTCATATCTTGCAACACATTTGGATGAGTATGGATTGTATCTCCAAGTACTTGGCATGCATGACACATCTTAACCAGCTCCCCGGAGTTCTTTTTCATTGTTGGCCAATAGTATCCCAACTGCAACAGCTGCTTGTAGAGTCTTCTTTTCCTTGAGCGACTTCCACAGTCACTGGAATGGACTTCCCTGACTACTTCTCTGGCTTCCTTAGGTCCCAAGCATCTTAGGGGATCCACGCTGTACCCCTTTTTAAATAGGATCTCGTTCTGCAAGAAGTATCTGACTGCGAGTTTCTTGAGCTAGTGGGCCAATGTCTTGTCAGTTGGTAAGGTCCCCTGAGCTAATTATTCCATGAATGGGGTCTTCCAATCTTCCGTAACAAATACAACATAACTTTCTTCCTCGTCTACTG
Organism: Castanopsis chinensis; assembly: GCA_032878915.1. Lineage (NCBI taxonomy): Eukaryota > Viridiplantae > Streptophyta > Magnoliopsida > Fagales > Fagaceae > Castanopsis > Castanopsis chinensis. The sequence goes on along the minus strand of JAVQMG010000106.1, from coordinate 2,904,762 downwards.
AAAGTCGACACTTTTAACACTCCTCTTGTACAGTTGCAGCCTCTTTGTTCATACTTGGCCAATAGTACCCCATGCACTACATTCTTCTGTATAGGCTAATTTTTCTACAATCCCACAAATCTGGTTGTGTAATTCTTCCAATCTCAGCTTTCGTTCATCCTTATTGATACATCTGGATAGTATCCCTCTGGGCAGTCTCCCGTATAACTCTCCGTTTATCAAAGTGTAATCCTTTAGCTTCTTGATACTTCCTCCATGTCCCGACTTTTCCATCTTTCCTTTTACCTCATTTCTCCAATCTTGCTACTCTGGTTCTTCAGGGAACATCTTTTTGAGGGTGCCTATGATAGAATGTTCCTGCTTACTTACTCTTATCAAAGTACCTCTACCTTTGAACGGTACCTAGGATCCTAGGGTGGCTAGTGCATCAACAAACCTGTTCTAACTCTTCTGGGCGTACTTCATACTGAAGGTTTGTAATTCTTACTCTAGCTTTTGTGCCCAAGTTCTATAGGCTGCCAAACTCTGCTCTCTTAGTGCAAAGTCACCCTATACTTAAGAGACCACAATATTAGAGTCTCATAAAACCCTCATATGTTTTATCCCCATGCTGAGTGTTATGGCCAACCCAGTCAAGTATGCCTCGTACTCAGCAACATTATTTGAATAGGAAAATCCAAGCTTGAAAGATAATGGCATGGTATCCCCATCTTCGTAACTTAGCACAATTTCCAAGCCGTTTGAAGTTGTCGTTATTGACCCATCAAACCTTATTGTCCACTTCTTTCCTAGGAGCTCTACCACTGCTACCTCCCCAGGGATTTCTTTGCTTAGTGAATATTTTGAGAACTGGGGTAGCAGATTTGCTATGGCTTGGCTTTTGACAGCCTTGAGGGTTCTGAGGTCGATGTCCTATTAAGAGAGCAAGACCAGCCACTGTGCTATGCTTCCCGTTAGGAGAGGCTGATGAATGAGTGCTTTTATGAGATGTGACTTGGTTACCAAGAGGATTTGGTGGGCTAAGAAGTATCGCTTTCGCCTTTGGGACTCGTAGATAACCACTAGACATGCCCTTTCTATCCTGGGGTACCTGGTTTTGGCGTCTTTAAGTGTCCTGCTCATATAATAAATGGGTTGTTCATTCCCATCATCATTTTCTTGTGCAAGCAGGGCTCTTATAGCCTAGGAGTTTAATGCTAAATATAGCAACAAGGGCCACCCACATACTGGTGCCTGTAGGGTGGGAATATGATTCATGATCGGCTGGATCCTCTGAAAGACTTCCTACTGTTCAGTTCCCTAAGTGAAATTAGTCCCCTTTTTCAATAGTTTAGATAAACCACTTGTGACCGAAGCTAGTCCTGGCACAAATCTCTTGATGTAGGAGACCCTACCTAGGAAACTTTTGAGTTTTCTAATTGTTGTAGGCCTTTTTATTTTTGCAATGGTTGTTGTTTTGGCTGGATCTACACTTATACCTCTGTGATGTACTAGGAACTCAAGGAATTTTCCTGTAAATATCTTGAAGGCACATTTCATGGGGTTCATGAGCGGCTTGTATTTCCTGACCTTTTAAAAACTTGTTTAAGTATCTGGAAGTGTCCTGCCCTGGTCTTTGACTTTACCATAATATCATCCACATAGTCTTCCATTTCCTTATGCAACATATCATGGAAGATAGCTATCATGGTTCATTGGTAAGTGGCCCCTACATTTTTAATGCCAAAGGGCATCACAATGTAATAAAAGTTTCCAATTGGTGTCTTGAATGCTGTATTTTCTGCATCTTTGGCAGCCATGCAGATTTGGTTATACCCACTATATCCATCCATAAATGAAAACATAGAGTTTCCTGCAGCTGAATCTACAAGGAAGTTTATATTAGGCAGGGGAAACTCATCTTTTGGACATGCCTTGTTTAGATTGCAAAAATCCACACAACACCGAATTTGGCCATTCTTTTTCTTCCCGAGTACTACGTTGGAAAGCCATTTGGGATGTTGAATTGGCTTGATGAAACCTGCTGCTAGCAGTTTCTTAACTTCCTAAGTTATTTAAGCTTCCATATTAGTGTGAAAGACCCTAGCTAGATTTTGGCTGGTTGGGTTTTTCTTCTTCCCTTTGTTTCATAGGTTCTAAAGCTCATCCATTTGCGGGTTTGGGTTCCTCTTTAAAACCTTAATGGATTTTGTGCCTATCATCCTTTTCTTTTATTGCGGGCTCAAGTATTTTTTATAGAGTTCAATCTTTTATGCCATTTTGGTGCAACTTACGTGACTTTTAGACCTCAACACTATTGTATTGTGAAAGTCAATAGACATTTTTTCAAAAGAGTGACATGTCACTCTTTTTGTTGTAGATCACAATCATGAATTGTTGTCCCCTTCGAGTTTACGATTTCTTCCGGCCAATCTAGTTATCACTGAAGATGATAAAAATTGCATTCCCTTATACAAAGAAGCTAGACTTTTAGTTAGAGAAATAATACGTGTTATGGAACTTAAGAAAAATGTGAAAACATGGACATCTTCCATTTTTTCAACGATATATTCGTAATCTTTATGTGAAAATGAGAAAGATGCATGCTGTGAGTGATGCTATAGATCTCTTACAATTTTGTAAAGTTGCTAAAGAAAGGAATTCTAAGTTTTAATATGCATTCACAACCGATGAAGAAAATAGGTTAGAGCATATTTTTTTGTCATACCCTTATAGTTTTGATTGGTACCAAAAATAGGGAGATGTGGTTTTTTTTTTTTTTTTTTATACTACTTACAAGGTAAATGCTTATGATATGCCTTTTGGTATTTTTGTTAGTGTCAATAATCATGGAAAGACAATTCTCTTTGATTTTGACTTCTTCGAAATGAAACAACTAGTGCTTTTCAATGGCTAATAAAGGTACTCTATTTATCTTACAACTATTTTTCCAATTTATTTAATTAATTAGTGGACTAATATTAATACATATCATTTGAAATGTTTACATATTCTAATAAAAAAAATTATTAGCAGAATTTTGCATGTTTAATGAAGAAACAACCCAAGGCAATTTTGACGGATCATGATCCATGGATTACGGATGCAATATCAAAAGAATTACCACTCACAAAACATGCCTTTTGTATATGGCATATTACCACTAATCAAGCACTTTTGGGTACCATGTTACCTTCATGGACATTTTTTTGGTGGAATGACAACAACCAAAAGATCGGAAAGTATAAATGCCTTTATTAAATGGTTTGTTAGTTCTCACATAAACTTGATCCAACTCATTAAACAAGTAAGTCAATACTTACCATTGATTACTTTTGTTGTATAGTTTGTTTTATTTTTTTTATTTGTTAATATATGTAGTCTTTATATGTCATATAAAAGTTTTTAATTTATTTTATTACTTATAATCTTAGGTTGATCTTGCCATTGAAGATATTGAGCAAACGCAATCACATGATACAATGTTAGGGACATTTGGAGGTTCTTCTTTAAGAACATTGTCACCATTAGAAGACCAAGCACATAATGTTTTGACACCTTATACTTTCAAAAAATTTTAGAAGGAATTTGAGAGAACAGCACAATATTCATTTCATCAAGAAAACCATATTGAATTCTTGCTACAATATTATAAAGATGAAACTAGTCAAAAGCATAAGGTCTTATGGGATTGTGAGATGACTAATTGTAGTTGCAAACATTTTGAATTTTGGGATATTCTTTTTCGTCACATTCTTAGTGTATTCCTTCACAAAGGTTGTTATATATGCCACCATTGTATTTACAATCACGTTGGTGTTGTGAAGCCTCATTAAGTGAAAAAGAATTGCTAGTGTTGGATGGTGAAAATTTAGTAGGCAAGGAAAATGTGGTTGATGCCAATGTTAATGGTGTGATTGATGGAGATTGTTTCATTAATTGTCCTCCACTATCAAAGACAAAAGGTCATCCAAAGCAAAAACAAATGAAAGGCGGAAGAGAATTAGCAAAGCAAAAGAAGACTTGTGGGCTTTGCAAGCATGTTGGTCATAACATCTCTACATGTCCAAAGAAAGAGACTTGTACATCCTCAAATGGTGCAAAAAAAGGAAAACATGTACTTCAAGTGAAATGGGATTGAATCTAATATTTTGTTTGAAATGTTAGGTAGAAGCTCTTGAACTTTTATTTTTGAATTGGGATTGAATCCAATATTTTGTTATTTTTGACAATCTTATGCCATTGCTTCTTCCCCCACTATGAAAATATTATGCCATTGTTAATTGATGCTTTTCTTGTCTTTTTTTTTTTTTTTTTTTGGTGTTATATTTTTTGTAGTACGTTTTAGACCCCCTTAAACACAACTAGATTAACCTAATTATTTAGACAAGTAATTAACTTAGGCAAATTATGCAAATATAGGTTAATACATATAAATCATATAGTTGAAACAGTGCGAAAAATAAATAACACAACGATATGATAACCTAGGAAAACCAAACTGGTAAAAAACCTGAGGAGAATTTAACCTAGCTATCCTCAAGGTAAAATGAATCCACTATGAAAGAATTGAAATTTACACAATAGCGATTTAGACCACTAACATCCTATTGCTACCTCGAGTAGGAAACTTACTACCACGACCGTGTGACAGCTCTGAGCCCACGAACTACTTCTTTCTTAGATTCTTAGCAAGTACAAGCACTCCTGCTTATGTATCTTTAAGCTCTTAATGTAGCAATTGAATGATCATCAAGTTCTTGACATAATCTTGATTCTTGATAACTCTAAGTATATGTGAAGGCAAACGCCTCTAGATCTCACAAGAGATTCACATACACAGCATAAACAACAACTACAACAACCTTCAAAACGTGGCTAGAGCTTTCCCTTTTATACCTAAGGCAAAATATAAAACCCTACATGTCAAACCGGGCTTAGGCTGAGTTGGAAAAATTCTACAGAAAAACAATCTGCACGAGCTTCAATCGATCAAGTCTAATTTTCGATTGATTGAGCCAAACAGATTTACATAGTAAATCCTGCAGTGCACTCGATTCCAACTTTACACACAAACATACTTTGAGCAAGTCTAAAAACAAGACTAAACATTTTGATCATGGTTTGCCAACATTGCAAAATGAAGTTCTAATACATTTAAACCTAAAGTCTTAGAACCCAACAAATTCCCCCTTTGGCAATCTGTGACGAAACACAAATTAAAAAAAGTGCTCAAAGTTACAAAAGCAGCCCATTACAAAACATTGCCCAACAAAAACAAATTCAACCTAACTACTCTCTATCAGTTGCAAGTGTAGACAGCAGTATGATTGAATCAACCTGTATATTCCTGTAACACTTAACAAACACTGAAATGCATATGTGGAAAATACAAGTAAACAATATAAATTCTTGATTTCACATAATCATAAACTACAAGACATATATCATGAATAACCTCATAAATATAAATCAATAAACAATATAGCACAATGTGAAATAAGAAACAAAAATAAACATATCACAGTATCTTCCTCTATCATAGACAACCCAAAAAATGGTAAATACATGGTGAGACACCTAGATACAATCTACATCTCCACAGCTTCAAAACAACAACAAAAAATCTCCCCTTATCAGCAAAAACTCCTATCCTATCCATATGTACTCCTTTTTTTTTGTGATGAATAGCTAAAGGGCACTCACTCAACATCAAAAGGAGGTGGTGGAGGTGACCGCCTAAAACTCACAAAATCCGCTCTCAAAGCCTGAAGCTCTGTAAGCACGTCTACCAAAAGTGGACCATGAGTTGCCTGAACTGTCATGACGGTATCCAAATCACGACGAATGCTATAAACATCCGAAGTAGATGGCGGAGGAGTAGCAGCAAAAGTCGAATCGACATAATCATTAGCAACTGGATCACCTGTAGAAGGAGGAGGAAGAGGATGAGGATGAGGTGCACCAGAGGAAGACTCTACTCTACGATGTTTAGAGCTATCTCGCATATGAGCAGTCCTCTACCTAAGAAAAGTGGCACCTATAGGAGCTATAATATGAACGGGCTCAGTCGCCGAAAACTCATCTAATCCTAGATGTAATAAAATCTGATGAATAAAAATAGGAAAGAACAGACCATGAGAAACAAAATTGCTCCTATGAACCTCAATCAAAGAATGAATGAAAAGATGAGGAAAACTTATAGAAGCATTTGTGACAAGCGCATACAAAAATGCACATCGCTCCAAAGGAATAGTGTGTAGATGAGAAATAGGCCAGATGGAATGACACAAAATTCGAAAAAAGAGATAATAAATCTCGGTCAACTCGTGAGAAGTGATTCGAGGATTAGAACCCCACTAGCTAAAAGGCCCAGTATGATATGGCATAATGTCATCAAGGGGTGGAGATTCATCGTAAGGATAAACAGGATGCTGAACCAAAGGCACCCCAAGAGCAGCAGCCATTACTAAAGGAGTAATGGTGTACTCTTCACCCTATATCCAGCTTCTCGTCAGAGTGTTGGAATCATAGGAATGGACAGAGAGGTTCGAGTAAAACTCTCTAATCAAGGCAGTTGGAGGGGGATGCGAAATGTCCAATAAAGAAAGCCAACCCCTACTCTCAAAATTTCTCCAAATCTCACCATCTACGTCTCTTGGTTTTTCTCACTCAGAAATCTCTCATTGTCAAAGGTGGGGGTAGAAGAAGAGGAGGATTTCCTATTTGCTCTAGTCTTCCTAGTCATGATGCTAAGGATCAAAAGGACAAACACAAAAGAGACAGAGAGAAAGAAAACAAAAAACCAAGGGCAGACTGCAAGTTAGCACAAAAAAATATAGAAAATAGCAATCTATATAATACATGAACAATATCAACACATGATGCATGCTCTAATGCAGTGAGAATAAGTGCAATTTCACTTTAAAATCACAAAATTGGCTTGAGCATAGAGTTTATATCAAAAACCCCATAATTTTGAAAACCCACTTTCAAAAATCCAACAAATTGATCAATTAATCATTACACAAGATAGATACCAGAATATAATCACAAAATCAATCAAGCAAACAAGCCAATTTCATCAATTTATGCTAAATTGAACAAAATCCCTAATTCGAATAGTTTCAAGCCCTAGAAAAGTCAAGTTTTCCCAATTCAACAAATTGATCAAATTAAGCCACAAAGATCAGTTAAACAACATCCCATAACAAAAACCCAATGATCAATTTTGAAAGAATTGATTGAAAACACCAAAATCCCCAATTTTCATAGGTTCAAAATTCTCCCCAAAAAAACATGAAAAAAAGCATGAAACAATATAATAAATGAAAAAGGAGGGGCAAAAGAGTCTTACAGGCCTTAGAGGACAAAAACCTTGCAAAAAGTTGGAGGGAAAACGACAAAAAATTAACTTTGAATTCGGACCGATCGAAGAGAGAGAGAAAAGCTAAAGTTTTTAAAAAAACCTTTTGAACGATTTTCGATTGATCGAAAAACAGGTTCAATCGATCAAAAATTACATTCGATTGATCCAGTAACAATCGAGCATTGATCGAAACAGACAGATTTAAAACAAAATTTTAATCGTATTTTTGATTAATTGAAAAACACACTTGATCGATCAAAAAACTGGGAATTTTTTTTTTTTTTTGAAAAATAGACCATTTTAATGCAGAAACTCCTTAAAGCATAGTATTTTATGAATAAAATGCATGAGTATGAGATGAAAAGTTTTTCAAAAACCCTTGAATTTAACCCTCATTATCCAAAAGTAAGATTTTCAATAAAATTTTCTTCAAAAACTCTTTAAACACATTTTGCATCAAAATCAAGATTCTTTCAATCTTGGATGGCCACAACAAGATCACACACAATAACATGTACCAAGTTTAGTGAAGAGTAACCTGCGAAGTGCGTGCAACTAGCAAAAGCGTGAGATACATGTGAGGTGATAAGTAGATAGTAATCAATCACAATTTTTTCAAAATCCATCACATAAATTTAAAAGAGATTATCCCTTATCATATAACTCCCACATTTCCTAAAATAAAAGCTTGCAATCATGTAAGTTTCTTGAATTTACCTCATAATGTATACAACTATTTTATTTGTTTTGAAACTTATTAAAATAGCCAAGATAATGTGCACACTAATTTTATTCTATTGTGAAGTTATTATAGCTCAATAATGTACACACCAATTTTATCATGAATCCAAGGCTACACCTTATGTTCTTTTTGTGCATGTGCTGCACTTTCTCGAGCATAAAATCATATGATATGCACTAAGGTGTTCATGATTGGCTAGTAAACAGTGGTGAGATGGATATTATGTCTTTCTCATTAAGTTCAAGTCCAACGATCAAAAACATCTGACTTCAATATCAAGATCAAGTGATCAAAAATTATAGACAATTCCCACACAACATGCACTTCAAAGCTCAAACTAGTAAAGTGCAACAAAGTAAACTCATTCAAGCTAAACAAAGTACATAAACATGTTATGCAAAGATGGTTTGGCCAACCTTGATTACATATTTATGATGTGTAATACAAAACAAATAAAAAAATTTTTGGTTTCAAAAAAAAATTTATGACTAAAACTAAAAGCACATATTATGCTTAATGATTAAAAATGCAAATGCAATGCATGACAGTGCTTAACTATGCTATAGAGGGTACACAAACAAAAAATATCAATTTCTTAATTAACCCTTGAGTACATGTACAAACTTGTACATACTCACACTAAATCAGATATAGCTTAGCACTTATATAACACATACTATTCAAGTTTCTCCACAATGTCAAGCATGTTCTAAATCAAGAGAGAGATATTATAACTCATGTAATTCTCAAAACAAATAAAAGAAAAAACAAAATAAAATATTTTTGTCTTTTTGAAAATTTTCAATGTTTTTGGATTTTTTCTTTTTAAAACAAAACAACCTAAGAAAATAAAACAACCAAAAAACTTAAAAGAAAACATGTCCACAATTAATTGAAAGAATTAAATCAAGGACAAGTAAACAACACTCACCATAGAGAATCTTTTCTCACCCATATAGCACGAGTCTTCAGTTTTGTAGGTGAAAATCCATGAGAAATAGAGTGTATTTGAGGGATTACACCAATCTTCTAAGAAAGACTGAAATCTTGCAAATTCCTTTCGCAAGCCAACAAGTTTAAATTTTTCAAAAGAATATGAAACAATTTGTATGGACCTATGGTAGGAGAAATATCATCACATATCTTAGATTGTCATATAGAATGCTTAAATTTCAATTTAGAACAATTAGGACAAATATGACCGGAGACACCACAAAAGTGACAGACAGGAACAAATTTAGGAACATCAGTATTCCTAACAACAAATCTAGTCTCAGATTTTGGTTTTTGCCTTATCAAAGAACAATTTGGTCTAATATGACCAACAACACCACAAATGTGACAAGTAGGCACAACAACAGATTTCTTTTGCACACTAGCAGTAGGGTTAGACATAGGTTTAGAAACTTCAGCGTTTACATCAGAACTTTTATCTTTGTTTAACCTACCAAAATAAGCCATTTCTTTATTATTCTTCTTGAAAGGAGGGATATAAACATTTTCAGCTTTAGGCTTAAGAGAAACAAAAACACTTCTGTTATCAACAGCAGATTTGGTACTACTCAAATTTTCAATTTTAGCTTTAGATTCAACTAATTCTTGTTCCAAGCTTTTCATCTTCTTATCTTGAGAGAAAATTTGATTTCTCAAAAATTCATTCTTTTTATTTGATTAATCCTCCCCGGTAAAAAACCTGTAGAGGATTTACCGGTTTGGTTTTCCTGGGTTATTATATCGTTGTGTTATTTATTTTTCGCACTGTTTCAATGATATGATTTATATGTGTTAACCTAGATTTGCATAATTTATCTAAGTTAATCACTTGGCTAAATAAATCCTGCAAATTTACATAATAAATCCTGCAGTGCACTCGATTCCAACTTTACACACAAACATACTTTGAGCAAGTCTAAAAACAAGATTAAATGTTTTGATCATGGTTTACCAATATTACAAAATGAAGTTCTAATACATTTAAACCTAAAGTCTTCGAACCCACCATTTTCATTTTGAGAATATTATGGCATTGTACTTAAATGTTTTGGTTAGCTAAGTACTGTTATTGATTTTGACCAGTTGTGATCATGATTTTTTAAATTATACTAATTATGGTTAAATATCTTAAAAAATGAGCAGCAAAATTTTTTAAAAAAAATTGTAAGACTACAATTGCGAATTAACCCTTAAATTTTATATCAAATCGACAATGATGATAGAAACAAGGAAATTTAAATAAATAAGAAATCATGTTTGATAAAGTCACTATCTTCAAGGTCATTATTATATATATATATATATATATACACACACACACACACTAGTATTGTAACACCCCGACCCAACATTATAGTTAAACTATGTGTTTGATGATTAATTACTATTTTAAGCCACCTTCTTTCTAAAATTAATATAAGAGTATTTAATAAACATATTATTTTATAATGCCATTGAATAGGAATTGTAAAGATTATAAATTATTGAAATGACTATTTGTATTATAAAAATATATACTAAGTATAAGTATGTACAAAACTATATTAAGTGGTTAAGTTATTAGATATATATATATATATATATATATATGTTGTTGGTGTTTAATTTAGTATAAAGGTAAAGGTTTACGTGCAAAGTTATTTTATATTTTGGGCCTTTATAGAATATAAGGTTTTGGAGGGGTGGAAAGTGTATTTTGAAAGGTAGTGAGCATGAGTCATCAGCCAATTTTTTTTTCTTCTTAGCATACAAGCCACTTAAGCCACTTTCCTTGACTTATTGACTACACCAAAAGTTTCATCACTTATTCTTCTTTCCCGATTCTCAAAAAAAAAAAATATATATTCTTCTTTCCCATTTCTTTTTTCCTTTGTCTTATTTCTTTGTTCTTTCCTTGTACTTACACGGCTGAAACTTCCTTGGTCCTTCTTGCTTTGCTTCTTTGTTTTCTTCCTTCTTTGTCCTTATTAGCAGCACATTTATCTCTTCTTTGACTTTTCTCAAAGAAAGAAGACTCAAGAACTCTCTCCCTCTTATACCCACCGGTCCAACACCAAAAGAAAGAAAAAAAAAAAAAAAAAAAACTCTCAACTCTCCTCTTCCTTTAACACCTATGGGTCCAGCAGCAAGAAGGAAGCTTCTTTCCATTCTTCCCAAGCTCTTGTTCCCAACTTGAAGCTAGAGTGATTCTAGCTCTTATCACTCCAAGAATCCATGTCTAGGGTAAGGGAAAATTCTAATTCTTTTATTCTATTGTTCATTTTAAACTTGAGTGATGGTTATATGATTTTTGTATATGGGTAGTTGATTTAGTAATTGAAGCTTGTTAAGAGTTAGTTCATGAACTTGTTAAGAATTGCACTCACTGGTTAACCTGTTTGGTTATTATAAATTCTGTATTTTTCTAGGACAGATATGGGTAAAAGGTTTATTGGAGATTATTATATAATATTTCTAGTATGTGTGTATTAAATGTCATAGGAAAATACCATCATTTGATAATTGTTTGTGAATTTACAAGAAAATGTTGCAAAGCTGTCACTGTGACAGATTCTGTGTTTACACATGGTAAATTATGTATTAAATTGTATACAGTGAATTTGGATGCTAGGGATATTTCATATGAAACCTAAGACACATATGGTTCTAATGGAGGTGGTCTCACATCCATTGGATCAATATAAAAATAATGGTTTAATTTCTAAGTTGCACCAAATTCTGTCAGGACAGATTTGAGTATGCTGTATTGTATGATTTTTAGTAAATTATGGTTTTATTCTTTGACTCCGAAATTCATATGGTATTTACTAGACATCCAGAGGAGTTGCTCTGTAAAATTGCATGAAGTTTGGATGTAAATTGTTAGCCCATTTGTATTTTATAATTGAAGTATATGCTGCTGGAATAAAACAGTGAACAGTAAGGGACATGCCTAACTTTGAGGATTTAATTCTAAAGTTAGGGTGAATGATTTGAGGTATAATATTATGCTTATCAATTAGTATGTCTAGATCATAGATAAATTTTGTGCAATTTGGTTCAAGGTTTGGTACTCAAAGGAGGGGTTTTAAACCATCCGATTGTTATTTTTATGAAGTTGTATTTGTTCAATGGGTTGTATATTGCCATGTGAGTGTATATGGTTACATGACTATGCTTAAAGGATTTTATGTTTATGCATGCTTTATTGCCCTATTCTCAAAGAACCTTTTGAAATGAAGTTGGCTCTTCTAGAGATATAAGATTAATGTGAGAATGTTGGATTTTCTATGATTTAGTACATCATGTTGTGTGATGAATGTATTTTGTGTTTGTGGGAACCTCGTTGAGGTGGGATTAGGTTTTCCTTGATTTTAATAGATATGCTTTGAGATAAATGCGTAAGTTTATCATAAGGAGTAATTGATAGTAATAAGCTTTGATATTTGATTTAGGTGTTACCAGTACCCAAGTCTAAGCTCCTTTGATTGTAGGCTCTCGGTTCTTTTGCTTTCAGGTAAGGGATAAGATATATAGGCATTTGGTAAGTCATGAGGTTATTTTAAAGTATAAGATGCATTACAAATTTTTTGATTAGAGATATGGCATATAATCATGTTTTAGACAAAGACATGTTCGTGAACTTTCGAAACCTTATGAATATGATTTAAGTATATTGATGCCATTACTAATTCCACAAACATAATGCTTAAAGAAAATAATGGAAAGCTATTGTTGTGAAATAATATGCAAACTATGAATTTCAGTATGATGTATAAGTATGAAATGTTTTCGGGTTATGTTCTCTGATGATCTAAACTTTGCCAGTAGGGGTTTAATTACAGGCTTTCCATGAAACATGTTATCTGATTGGCCATTAAAAGTGGGACTGGCTCTGCTGTACCTGCACTTGTTGGTTACGACCAACTTGTGGAGGAAGTCAACCTACCCCCATGGTTGAAAGATATGAATTATGATGTGATCTCGGGAATACCTGACATTGTGGGGAATGCTAGATGCCTAGCACAGTGGTGCTAGAAGCCTCCCAAATAAGTACAAATTTATCAGATATAGACTAAACAATATGGTATGAACAACTATACTATTTTAATGATCATGAGAGAATGATTTTGTTTAAATGCATTATGAAAAGTTAAAAGCTCTTATGAAAAAAGTTTTTGATGAAAAGAAAAGCTGTTCTTTAAAGATAAAAGTTTCTGAAGTTCTATTGTGCTTTAAAGATAAAGAATCTGATGATAAGGTTTTAGTGATCTGTAAAGATAAAGTTTTTGATGAAAGTATAAGTTTACGTTAAAAAGTTATCAGATATTTATTCTTTATGAAGCGTTAAGTTTTATAACTATGAAAGTTATAATATTTTATGAAAAGAAGTTTATAAAGAAAAGTTTTCTTATTTGTTAAGATGTTTCTAATTTAAAATAAAGTTACCAATTATCTGATTTAAGTCAAAATGACTATTTTGTAATAAGACTATATATATATACATGATTTTAAACAATCAATATTATATTTGGTGACTTTGTAAGAAATAAAAGAAATTCAGCTTGAAAGGTTTTGGTAATATTATTCTGATAAGAAAAAGGAGAAAAATTATTTTCCTATGAAAAACATATAAGTTATTATTATGAATAGTATAAAATATTATGCATGAAAAGATGTTCTCCTATCTGAATAATAGTAAAATGAAATAATTTGATTTACATGCATTCTTATTAAATTCTTATGTATCTTACCCTTACTGAGTTGTGTAGCTCACCCCTTCTACTCTTTCAGTTACAGGTTTTATTTTGGAGCAGAGAGAGCCTTAATCGTGTTTTGGAAGGAGCTGGTTTTAGTTTTAAAAATATAGACCCTAAACTAGCAATTCGATATTTAGTTTTACAGTATTGTGTATTTTAGGATCTATTGAAGTTATGTACCTTAAAGTATTAAGAGATTTATCATGTGAAATTTAGAAGTTGTTTAACTGGTGGATTATGTTATTCTTTGAGTATAGTACAGATGCTCTGAATGTTAAGTGAAAGGTTATATCTTTTAAGTAAAGAAACAAGAATGAAAAGAAAGAGGGAAGCTTTTGTAAAAGTTTTTATTAAAAGTTAAGTTGGTTCTTGTTAATATCAGGTTTAAGCTTGATATTAGCATGCTGGTCATGGTCACAAATCTGGGTATCGGGTTTGGGTCGTGATAAGAATTATGCCCGTGTGATGCACGGCTTAATAACAAAATTATATATAAATTTGTAAAAGTAAATATTTTTTGATAATATAATTAAATTTAATAACAAATAAAATAGTAAATTTAGATAGATACAATTGTAGGTGACAATTGTAGGTTGTAGTTGTATTACACCAAACAACTAAATTTACTTCTCAAAGATGAAAACCAACTAAATTTCACCTCTTTTTGAATTCACTACACGTAAAAATAAGGATTAGATGGATCAGATGAAGAATTTGGATTATAATACATTACACTTAAAAATTATGGATTAGATGGATTAGATAAAGAATTTGGATTGTAATTAAATTAAGATTTTTATCAACTTAGAAATTATAGGAGAAGAATTTGAATTGTAATCAAATTATGAATTATATGATATATATATATATATATATATATATTAGTCTAATATTAATATAATATTAGTCTAATGGAATTTTATAATGGACCTTTTTTTTTTTAATAATACACAGATGTCAAGTATATTTGATTGTTACAGAACCTGTTATATCTGAGCATATAAGCACTAAGTGGTAGTGGTGACAAAATCTGACACGACTCGCGAACCCAACACGATTAACCTATTTATAAATAGGTCATGGGTTGAGGTTAAATAGGTTCAGGTCATATTCGGGTTGACACGACTAGCTCGTTTAATAAACAATTCGTGTTTGTGTTCAACATGCGAACTTGTCTAACCCGTTTGACCTATTTAGCTTATAAAGTTATTATTTATTTTGATATTATTGCTTCATTAATGGTTTGTTTTTATAGATTTATTACTATATTTATAGTTATAATTGTATTTTAATTTTAAATTTATGGGAACTAATAAAAAGTATATATGTTAGATATGACCTATTAATCAAATAAATTATTAAATGGGTCAATTGTATTGACCTTTACATAGCTTGTTAATTAAACGAATTGAATGTGTTGGGTCGGGTTGACTTGTTTAATAAATAAGTTGTGTTCGGGTTGACGATTCTTGACACGTTTATTAAACAGGTTGGGTTTGGGTCAACCTATATAGCCAAATACTCATGGCTCAATACGACACGAACCTGACCTGCGAACACGAATTGCCATCCATCTGCAATACCTTATATCATCGCATTATGATCTGTCCCCACATTAATTGCAATTTTTTTTTGAGAAGCATTAATTGCAAATTAAGACCATATGCATTGTTTTTCTGGGAAACAAACATCTCAAACCTCAATCCATAGATGAAAATGTTTGGTGCATTGCAACCTTAAACAAAAAGTTTAAGGTTAATATAATTTATTTCAATTTGAATATATAATCCTTAAAGAAAACTGTACGGTGACATATTAAGCACATCAAGTGTAATTCAACTATAATCAAATTAAGATTTGTATCAAGTGAAGCAACTTTTATTTAGTTCTTTAAGATTTTTATCCATTTAGAAATTATAGGAGAAGAAAAATTATATATATTTTTTCGGCAAAAACCACATTTTAGTCCCTACATTTTCACATGATTCCCATTTTGGTCCCTACATTTTTTTTTTCACCACTTTTAGTCCCTAAAATCAAAAATGTGATCTCGTTTTCGTCCCTACCGTCAGTGCCCTAATAGAAAAATCCTAGGTGGCAGACGGAACACACTGTTAGCTGACGTGGTGCTGACGTGACGCTGATGTGGCAATTAAATATTATTAAAAAATATGCCACGTCAGCATTTTAATTTTCTTAAAGCCACGTCAGACATTTTTTATAAAAAAATTAAAGTTAAAAGAAAAACCTTAAATCTAATTAATTTAAAATTTTAATTAAAATATTATTTTCTGAATATTCATGTTCTTCGCATCATGTTCTTCACATGAACTCAAACCTAGGTAAGAACAAAAACACAGAAGAAAAAAATGGGTCACAATTCACGGCCATGCCCCCACCGGTGAACCACAAACCCACAAACGAGTCCCCAACTCCACCAGCGAGTCCCCAGCTCCACCAATGCCGCGAGGTGGTGGCGCTAACCTAGATCGGAGGTGGAGAGGAGGAGGGCTTGGCATCCCGATGCGTCCCGATCGAAGGTGGAGAGGAGGAGGATCTGAATCACGGTCACCCACCGGCAAATCACAAAAACACAAACCCACCAGCGAACCACAAACCCACAAACCCAAATATAAAATTTTAAAAAAAAAAAAATCTAAATCACGGTCACCCACCGGCAAATCACAAACCCACAAACCCACCGACAAACCATAAACCCACACGTACCGGCGAACCACAAATCCACGCCCACACGCACCCACCGGCGAACCACAAACCCACACGCACCCACCGACGAACCAAAAACCCACATGCACCCACCGATGAACCACAAATCCACATGCACCCACCGGCAAACCCAAACCCACAAACCTAAACCTGGCTACCGATTCAACTCCACCACCAAAACGCCACCACCGAAACACCAAACTTGGTTCTTTTTTGTTTTCAGAAAAATCTGAGGACTTTGTTGTTTTGGGGTGTTTTTGGTTGTGAGAGAGAGAGAGAGAGAGAGTTTTTTTGAAGTGTGACCCATTTTTTTTCTTCTGTATGTGTTTTTGTTTGTGTTCTTTCTTACCTGGGATTGAGTTCATGTTCTTTCTACCTGTACGTGTTTTTTCTTCTGTAATTAAATCTGGTTTTAATTAAAATTTTAAATTAACTAGATTTAAGATTTTTCTTTAACTTTAATTTTTTTATAAAAAATGTCTGACGTGGCTTTAAGAAAATTAAAATGCTGACGTGGCATATTTTTTAATAATATTTAATTGCCACATCAGCGTCACGTCAGCGCCACGTCAGCTAACAGTGTGTTCCGTCTGCCACCTAGGATTTTTCTGTTAGGGCACTAATGGTAGGGACGAAAACAAGATCACATTTTTTATTTTAGGGACTAAAAGTGGTGAAAAAAAAATGTAGGGACCAAAATGGGAATCGTGTGAAAATGTAGGGACTAAAATGTGGTTTTCGCCTATTTTTTTTTAAAATCTAAAAATTTTAAAAATCTGCAATTTGGTGAAGTCACTTGGCACAACCACCATGTCTAAGCCCAACTTTTATTATATAGAGGGTCTATTTGAGATCTGCTTATTTTGTTGAAACTGAAAACTTTTTGTTGAAAGTACTGTAGATAAAGGTAAAAGTTAACTGAAATAGTATAGTAGGACCCATGATTAGTACCAAAAAGTGCAGTGGGACCTATGAATAGGAGCAAAAATAAGCTGAATAGTAAAATAAATTGGCAAAATTAATCATGCCAAACGGACACATAATATGATATAACGAATTATAGTTTCTGTCATAATTTTTTTTCCTACTTTTTTATTTTTATTTTTTATATCAAGTCTTTTATACATCATTATATATTTTTATTAAATAATTTTTTTATACCCTTACCCAACACCTACTAACCCACCCACGTATGACCCTTTGTTTTCTTTTCTTTTTATTTAATTTTATTTTTTCCTTGTTATTTTTCATCCAACCATTTCTTCACAAATATCCACTTTCTTCTTCTCCTTTTACCTACTTTCCTCCTCACCTTTATCTTCTTTCTTCTTCTACATTTTTCTATTTTCCTCCACATACACACATCTTCAAAGAACCCACTCTCTCAAATTTCTCATCCATCCTCTTACTAGCCAATTGAAAAGCATTAAGAGTTAATTTTTCTCTATTTTACCAAAGACCAACTCCTCTCTCACTCTGTAGCCCCAAAACCAAATTGGAATTTAGGTTAGATGGATGCATCATAGCTGCACCTCATCATCTACACAACGGTGTTAGAAGATTCAAATCTGATGTTAGAGTGAGATTAGTGATGGTCTGATGGAGGTCCTTATCCATACCCAGATGTTGCTATGACTTTCTCTATATGCGTTTTCTAAGTGTATTTTATGGTTACAAAGTGGGGATAAATTTAGGAGTTTGTAATAAGGTTAAGGGTAATTTAGAGATAAAAAAACATGCTTTTTCAATTTTGGGTTCAAGGGCATTTTGGTTTGGTTGCAAAATGATTTGACTTTCCCCATCTAAACTGACACATGCCTAATACATATCCAGCTTTTTCCGTATCCCCAAAAAAACATGAATAGTTTTTTGAAACATACATCATCCATAATCAATCCTAAACATGTTCCTACCCTTCCTAATGTGTCAGGCTTTCATCTAAACCCATCTCACAACAAAACCCAAGCATTTGCATGGCCAAAAACACATTAAAATGAAAGATTAGAGAGAAACTTGAAAATGAGAAAAAGTTTGACAACTTACAGATTCAGTAATGCGGATGTGATTCTTTGGTTGGTATGTCAATGGTGGAGGCCCCATCAATCTTATTGCCTCACTCCCATGGGTGAGATGGAATGCATCAGAAGAAAGGACGTAGAAGGACTTCTTGGTGTTGGGTGCCATTAGAGAAGATGAAGAGAGTTTAGAGAGAAAATGAAAGAATGAAGGAGTTTGGGAGAATGAGAGAATCAGAAGGTGTGAGGAAAAGAGAGGAGATGGAGGTTTTTGTAAGGAGAAAAAAAAGAGAGGATTTATGAAGAATATGAAGAGATGAGGGAGATGAAAAGAATGAAGAAGAAAAAGAAATGGTTGGTAACCTTTGGGAAAAAATGAAAAGGTGGGAACACACTTGATGGATAAACTACGTGTTAGTTTAGTCATGAACAGTAAATAAAAAAATAAAAAATAGTTTTTCTCGTTTCAGAAAAGAAAACAAACATCTCAAAATTGCCCCAATTAGGCACAAAATTATCAAACATCCTCCCTAATAAGGAAGTAGAAGATTCTTTCCCAATGGATCAAACAAAATCAAGAACAATATCCCCAATAAGGAAGCAAAAGATTCTTCCCTAATAGATCAAGCATATCAAACATCATCCCATGGAGAAGGCAGAAGATTCTTCCCCAATGGACCTAAGCATATTTAAACAATCCTCAGTGAGGAAGTAGAAGATTCTTCCCCAAATGTATCCCTAGTGGATCAAGTACACCTAAAGCATCCCCAAGAAGAAAGCAGAAGATTCTTCCTCAAAATCCTTAGCATACCACGAAGGAAGCAAAAGATTCTTCCCCAGTGGATCACATAGCTACACTACTCCTCAGCGAATCCATTCCTACTACTCCTTAGTGATTTTTTCATCCCCAAGCAAGTGGTAGAAGATTTCTCCCCATACATACCTACTCCTCAGCGAGTTTCTCATCCCCAAGCAAGAGGTAGAAGATTCTTCCCTTACTCCTCAGCTATTTTTCACCACCCTTAGTGGGCTTAATAATCAGGGCTACTTATGCACATCTCTGATAGTAAGATCAATGGTCCTTCCTCAAGAGGAAGCTATATATATATATATATATTTGGTTCCTAGACCATTGCAAAAACTAGGTGGCGACTCTCCCTTTGTGCCCACAGTAGCTTTTACAGGTGCTTCTAGCCGTTTTGGCATCGCTTTGTTTCTAGTGCACGGCAGATAGACATTACTTTCCATAAATGTCACGTCTTTTCACTTGAGTCTGGTTGGTGATTTAAATAGGTAAATATCTTCCTTTAATCTTCATTCATTTTGTATTTACATAGCCTTTTCTTCTTCTTCTGAAAAGAAACCTTCTATTGTAAAAAATGGCTAGTTCTTCCTCTTCTTCAAGCTTCAACTCCCTAAAGAATGACCCCACTTCATCCACCAGTGACTCTTCTATCACCAACAATGCACCACCACTTAGCCCCAAAATGTTTCCTTTCCCTCCTTCCCCTTTCTTCCCAATCTTTCCCTTCCCCTCTCAAGTCTTCCTTCCTCACAAAGTTCAACTGTGAGAGGGGAGTGAGGAAGATGAAGAGGTAGGTTCAAAGGAGTTTCGATTGAGGGCCAAAGAGGATGCTGAAGATGACGCCCATGATGCCTTCATGGGGGCCCCTTCTAGGCATAAGAGAAGGCATAAAGCTTTCCAGAAGGGCTTTGACTCGAGCACCTCTTCTTCAAGTGTCTGATTTTGGTTCTGAGGAGTCAGAGTCTTCTGATGACTCCAGCTTTGGGGATGGTAAAGGCAAGGAGAAGGAAGAAAAAGGAGAGGGAGAAGAGGAAAAGGACATGGGTCCAGATTATCTTAAGAGGATTCTGCCTCTGAGGCAGATGAGGACGCCTATAAGCTCCGCTCTCCTTAAGTAGTCAAGCTTTGAACTTGCAACTGTTATTTTTATTTTATTTTATTTTATTTTTTGATTTAGTAAGTAGGCATTATTATTGGCCTTAAGTTATAGGTTTTTATTTTTATTTTTTTGCAATGATGTTTTTTTGTTAAGAAAGGGGATGATAGGCCAAAAGGACTATTCAATGTAAATCTACTTTTCCCTTTTTCTATTTGAAAAAATATATAAACAACATTGGTTTGTTTCCAAAATATAAAAATGTTTATTGTTATTTTTATCATGTTATTACATTTTCTTTTGAAAACACTGCAAAAAAAGAACAACATATAAACATGTCAGTTAATAAATAAATAAATAAAGACAAAAGTAAAAAAAACAAACCTGTTAGTGAAGCATCATGCCTTTTCCATTGACTTTGTGAAGGCAATTTCTTGGTTTTTGTTAACTGATTTTGACAGAAACTGCCTCTCCTTGTGTTAACACGTGTCCATAAATTTGAAAAGGTGCCACTTTTGAACGGCTCTTTTTAGAGGGAAAGAGGATACTTGTTTGAAGTATAAAAGGAAAGAAATTGCTCAAAGAAGAACATATCTCTTTTCCCTATTTTTCTCATTCTTTCCTTATCTTTTTCTCTTTAAACCCAAAAATTTAGAACCCTTCATGATCATGCAAACCATGGGTGCCAAACATACTCTGAGATCTAGTTCTTCAAAGGCTGTAGAACCCTCTGTTAGGACATATGTGATTCATGTTAGGAACATATGTCAACATTTTATGTAATTGGCTAATCCTTTGACAAAACAAACTTTACTTGTAATTGGGTAAAAATAGGATGTGTTTAATACTTCAAGAAACAAGGTTTCATATTCAAGTGTTAAAGCCATGCAAGTCTGTCCAAGAATCAAGTGAAGAAGTGTTGTTCATTAAAACTCGACAGCTAGCTATTTCAGCCCGAGGCTTGACAGCTTCTCGATAGATAGGGTATCTGTCGAGGTTTATGAAGTTCAGTTTTTCAGAACTGATTTTCATCCAATCCATGAATGTATGTTTGAGCTTTCTTTTCTTACAACCCTAAACATATATAACGATTATTTTAAGGGCTGTCACAGGTTGCAGAGTTGCATAACAGCACAATTCCACAAGTGTGAAGAAAAGTGTGACCGGAAACCTTATTTGCCCTAGTTTTTCTTTCTCTTGAAGAAGCTGCTGTGTTTGTACACCATAGGATTTTGTGAGCAAGCAACTTCATGATTTTTATCGTATGATGAGCTGAAGAACTTTGTAGCCAACATCCTTCTCAAGTTGGTGATTAAGTCGTGTACTGGGATCCGCACATCTTTTGGTTAGTCACGCACTGAGAGTCGTGCAATACAAGGAGAGATTGTCGCTACAGAGCAAGTCCAATTGGGTATTGGGGTAAGGGTTCTACTGTAGGTTGGTATAAGATTCTTGGATTTCTTTACTTGTAACTGCTTGTTGTGATAATAGTGAATTCTCGGGAGTGGAGACCTTAAAATCATCAGGTAGAGTTTTTGGCTTGGAGGTTTTCCTCATTCATAAACAAATCACCATGTCAGTTGGTTTTTCACTGCATAGATTTGTTTGTGCTGCCATGTACAATGCATGTTAATTTGATTAATTAATAAACTTAGCTAATTAATCAATTAATCCATCACAATGGATCAATACGTTTTTGGCCTATCAACCTCAACTCCTAAGATCAATAGGCCATTATTAGAGGGAGATGAAAACCCTTCCACCGAGGAGCAATGAACCATTCCCCCTTTCTTTGAAAACTACTTGTTTGACAAAAGTTTTGATTGGGACTCTCTTCCTTGTTCTTTAGACCCTCTATGCACGGAATGTAGGGAGCTTGATGATCTGCTAACCATGGATTTTGACTTGAAGCACATTCTTCAGCTTGGAACTTGCAGAGGAGATGTCACTTCCACTACTGATGTGGTCTTTTAGTCCCATACTTCTGTTCTAAAGGCTAGAGAAGTTGGTGTCAAAGGGTGTTAACACATCCTCCTTTCATGGAAATCCTGCAAAAAGTACACCTAGAGCACACTGTGTTGGCATTCTCTTACTTATACATCAGCAAGGATAGTGAAAGTCTTATTTCTCTTATGTATCGTTGGAATTCTACTACCTATTCCTTCTTCATAGGGTGTTAAGAAGTCTCCCCTTCTCTTGAAGATGTCTATGAAATCTTACAACTTCCCCAATTTAGCGATGGAGAAGTAGCTAACATCTCCTTGTCTCCTAAACCCTAAACATGCATAAACATCAACCAAACTAAAAACAAATCAAAACAATAAAAGAAAGATAGAAAATGAAAAGAAAAGCTAGAAAGAATACCTTAAATCAAGAAGCTCCTAGGCTTGATTTTTTACCGTTCCCCTCAGTCAAATCTATTCACAAAACAATAAGAAAGTGATTAACAACATTAAACTAAAAGGATTGGGGCCAGAAAAGGTCTCAATCAAGTAAAATTGACTTGGGTGTGTTTTGTGAAAAATTCCCTTTTGATTCACTAATTTCTAGTGAATTTTGGGTTTTTTCCGGTGTCTTTTGAAAACGTACCATGTAAGGCTTTTTACATATGAAAAAATGGGGTTTGGAATGGCTCCCAGATAATGTGGGATTCATTCCAAACCTCAGACTTTATTGTAGAAAACTTTCCTTTCTTATGCATTTGA
Organism: Castanopsis chinensis; assembly: GCA_032878915.1. Taxonomy (NCBI): domain Eukaryota; kingdom Viridiplantae; phylum Streptophyta; class Magnoliopsida; order Fagales; family Fagaceae; genus Castanopsis; species Castanopsis chinensis. Next base: position 2,881,592 of record JAVQMG010000106.1, on the reverse strand, counting down.
AACCCTAGTTGCATATGCAGGAATGTGCCTCCGTATGCATGCTTTGGCTTGAGTACATAGGTTGTGACCTACATATGCAGGCTAAGGGCCACTTTGGTCATTTTATTTCCCAAAATAGATTTTTTCTCATTTTAAAGGTTATATTTTTCATTTTAACACTCCTCAAGTCAATATGATATCTAATTGAGCTCTAAACTGGCCTTAGGCCTTAGAGTTCAAGCATCATTGGGGAACAAGAGCCAGAGTCGTAAAGGGTACAAAACATGATGTTTATAGATGCCCCACTTTTGATTTGTGAACTTCGCTAACGGAATTAAAAGAATAAAAGACAAAACATTTTGTTTCGACGTATGGCTCGGGCCCAATTCTCACAGATGACAAACATCACACATACATGGGGCGAGGTGCAACTCTAAAGAGTTGCGTGGAATTTATATGTCTGAAGTCCCACCTTTGTTGCTTGAGAAATGAGTAATGACAGGTTCACAATCCCAGAACTTGTTTTTCCACTTGCAAGCAAACGACAAGTGACTTACTATCCTAGAGTCACTTAAAAGAAAAAAGAAAACAAACAAGGGTACTCTTATGAGTTAACCTAACAAACAAAAAAAGGATATAGTCTCTGTGCTGCCCATCTGGGTCTATTGCCCCAAACTTCTCTGGGTGACTTGTTCCTCTTGTCTTCTTTACTTCTTTCTCTACCTTTTCTGATGTGGCTCTTGCCTCGGGTGGACCTTGGTCTCTTTCTCTATCACTATCTCTACCCTTTTCTATTATGCCTTCATGTTCAATTCCCAAAGGATATATGCATGAGTAGCCTTGATTGTTGGATCATCGGAGATGGAGAAAACTCGTTGAGGAGTAGATGTGCATGGGAAGGAATCTTTTGCCTCTCATGACTTGCTTGCGGATGAGAAACTGGGTAAGGAGAAGTATGAATGGAGAGGAATCTTTTGAATCTCTTTTGGTGGTGATAAACTCGCTAAGGAGTAGCATGAATGGAGAGGAATCTTTTGCCTTTTGCTTGGTGATGAGAAACTTGTTGAGGAGTAGTGTAGATGTGTGATCCACTATGGAAGAATCTTTTACTTCCTTGCTGGGGATTTTTAGTGTATGAGACTCATTGGGAAAGAATCTTATGCTTCCTTACTGGAGATAATTTAGGGAAGAATTTTCTGCTTCCTTACAGGGAATTTGTTCAAATGTGCTTGGGTTCATCGAGGAAGAATCTTCTGTCTCCTCCATAGGGATAGTGTTCTTTAGGGAAATATCTTCTGCTTCCTTACAGAGGACTATGCTTGATGTTTTTTGATCCATTGGGGAGGATCTTCTGCTTCCTCCATGGGGATAGGGTGCTTGATATGCTTGAACAATTGAGGATGAATTTTCTGCTTCCTTGTTAAGGGATGAGGCTTGATGTGGTTGAACTATTGAGGATGAATTTTCTGCTTCCTTGTTGAGGGATGAGGCTTGATGTGCTTGAACTATTGAGGAAGAATCTTCTGCTTCCCTGTTGAGAATTGTGTTTTTGATGTGCTTGATCCACTAGGGATGGTGTTTTTGATGTGCTTGAACCATTGAAGATGGTTCTCGACGTGATTGAGCCACTGGGGATGGTTTTTGATATGCTTAATCGGGGGAAGAGTCTTCTACTTCCTTTACCACTCACTGGAGAGTCCTTTAATAAATTTGTGCCTTAGTGGGACAATCTTGAGATGTCCCTCTTTTTTGAAAGAAAGAATTTTTTTTTTTTTTACTGTTCATGACTAAACTACATGTAGTTTAGTAGGGAAGCCTAAACTACACGTAGTTTAGCCATCAGCTGTGTTCCCGCCTTTTCATTTTTTTTTTTCCAATGGTTACCAACCATTTCTTTTTCTTCTTCATTCTCTTCATCTCCCTCATTTCTTCATATTCTCCATAACTCTACTTTTTTCTTTCTACAAAAACCTCCCTCTCCTCTTTCTTTTCTTCACTTTTTTTGACTCTCTCATTCTCTCAAACTCTCTCATTCTCTTATTTTCCAAACTCTCTTCGTCCTCTCTGATGGCACCCAAGGCCAAAAAGACCTCTTATGTCCTATCCTTTGATGCATTCCATCTCACTTGTTGGAGTAGAGCAACGAGGTTGGTTGGGCCTCCACCATTGACATATCGGCTAGAGAATCACATTCCCATGGCTAAATCTATAGGTTTTCAAACTTTTTCTCATTTTCAAGTTTTTCTCTGATCTTTTTGTTTCAATGTGTTTTTAGTCATGTAAGTGATTGTGTTTTGCTGTGGGATAGGTTTAGATAAAAACTTAACATCTTAAGAGGGGTAGGAACATGTTTAGGATTGATTTTGGGTGATGCACCTTTGAAAATGTTGAAGAATTGCTTCTATCTGTGTTCTTGCATGCGTAGGCTCGGGCCTGCGTACACAGCTTACATTTATGCATACGCAGGTCTATTCTTGCATACACAGGTTTGTTCTTAAGGTTCTACATATGTGGGGATGGGCCTGCGTACACAAGGTCTTGTCCATAGACGTGGGTTTTGACTCGCGTATGTAAGACATCTAGCAGAAGCTCTACTAGGCTCGTTTTCACTTTTTTTTCACCTGTTTCACTTCTATATGCAATCGTAACACACCTTTTTGTCATTTTTGCATCTGAATGTCATTGCATTAATACATCATATTTCCCAAATTCTACTTGCATCAGGAATCTAATGTCATCTTCTTTTTTGTTTGCAATCATCATCCCCTTATGCTGGTAAGGGAAGCACTAATAAAGTGGCAGAATGGTACAATCTTCATGTCTCTGAAATTAGGGACTATATTTGAGAGGCGGGCTTCGAGCCTATCATTGGTTTTCTTCCGAAGAAGTCTGTGAGTGCTACCTTGTTGTAGTGCCTTATTAAGAGGTGGTGGGATACTACCCACACCTTTCATATTACTGAGTGGGAGATGACGGTGACTTCGTACAACTTATACCACATGACCAGCCTTAGCTTTGAAGGGGCCATCATTAGTTTGGATGGTGTGTCAGGCATCTAGTTAGGTCTTGACATATTGGGGAGGAAGTACTTCACTGAGACCATCCACTACTTTGACTTGGTGTCAAATTACATGTTCTGCCCATAGAGGACTATAGATGAGCACGTCCGTATGGCTAGGGCTTTCCTTCTCCACTTGTTAGAGGCTTATCTCTTTACCAATGGTGGGTAAATGGCATCATTGAGGTGGTTGACCCTCTTTCAGTACTTTGGAGAGGTATAGAGGGCCAACTAGGGGTTGACATGTCTCACTTATCTTTACACCACCCTCGATACTCTCAACAGGGGCACTTTGCAGCAGCTTGTGGAGCCTTGGAAGCTCCTTAAGGTTAGTTATCTTTTCATTATTTCCATTTCACTTGTAGCTTATAGTCTTGCAAACTGTGTTATCTCGAAAACTGTCATCTTGCATCTGTCGTCTTGTAAACTGTCATCTTGTAGCTAACTATGGCTTGTGCTACTTTTGTAGCGATGGGTTGTTAGGTATAGCCTCATAACTCTAAGCACCGATCCAGTTCTGAGGGAGTTTCTTCAAGTGAGGGCCTACCTTGCGGGGTTAACTTCGGATGAGGTAAGTTTAAGAGCTCTAGTTGTTCATGCATCCTTCATGCATTTCCTTTAGGATACCTTTCTTTTAAACTTGTGTCATTATAGATTAGCTGGACTCCATAGGCCGGCCAGCCCTTTCCTATTTCTTGAGAATTGGAGCCTGCCACTCTTATTGCTTCAGAGATCTCTTGACATTTTAAAGGAGTAGGCTTGAAGGTGCTCTACCTAGTAGAGAGGGTTCGGTGTCAGTTGGTGGGTAGGGATGACCCACAGATTCCTATGGACCTCCTTGAGTTCATGCTTGCCCCACATTCCATGACAGATGCAAGTACAACTTGTGGGGGAGTGGTTTTCCCTATGTTGAGTGGCTTCTTGAGGGGTAGGACTATGAGGAGTTCGACATCACTTGTCTCATGCCTTCCTTTATTGCTCAGGTATATGCTAATATCTTTTATTCTTTTTTTTTTTTTTTTTTTTGTTTGTCATGACTTCTAATGTGGGAAATTGTAACAGGGAGGACCTGCCACCAGTGAATCCATTGATCCTTCACACCTCCCTTGGACAGTCTACGCTTATGGCCCAGATGACTTTGCTCGAAAGTGTACCGTGCCCCATAATCCAAATGTCATGGGCTATTCTTTCCCTCCTAACACTCGGGCGGTAAGTTCTCTCTCCTTCTATCCTCCTCTTATTGACATTTTCTCCGTCTATTTCAGTCACTAACCCTTCTTTCTTTTAATTGCAGCCCACTATCCAAGAGCATGAGAAGTTGGTATGGCTGGATGGGAATCTCAAGTTGGAGGTGACCAACTATTCAAGAAGCTTGTACGTGTTAGGATATGTGCCCTTAAATCCTATTGTATGATGCTATGTATGACTTAATATTGTGTTTAATAAAATTGTTTTATTTTTATCTAAAATAATGGTAACATGAATATTTGGACATTTTCGTATAGTCCATGAGATGCATAGTATGTGATTTATGTGATTTAGTCACAGAAGATATAAATCACAAGTTTTTTGTAAACTCAGAAATTTATGGTTCATAGTCGGTGATGAAATTGGGCATTTTATCTGCGAAGACTATAACGTATCAACTAAGATGATTTGTCTTGATCATGGAAGTGGAGACTTCTAGTTGATATGTTGATATGTTTTAAGAGTTAAGACATATTGAACTGGACCGCTGTGAGATTTATTATTCTCTTAATGACTATCAAATGAATAATAAATCTCATGACTTCTATTTGCATGAACTCTTAATCCTAAGAGAATAATAGAGTTGATCATGACGTGTAGACTGCTTTAATATATCAAGAGTGAGATCTAAAGTAATGGTCAAAACTTCAGTATATTGGGCAGCCACATTTAGTGTAGATGGAACATATATTCTCAAGATGAAATTCATATATTCTTAAGATGGAATTCATAATCTTTTAACGAAGATATAAAATATTCCCTTGAGATAAGTTTAATGGGTTTTGTTATTCAGAGACTTACGCTTAACCACTTTGGTAAGAAATTACTAAAGTATATATTTATGAAATTGGATTTCATAAATATATAATGAATAACTTAAAGGATTAAACCGGGTACTCAAGGATAAGATGTAGTAATTTACAAAGTGGCAATCTATGTTTATGACTTTGTATTATTACGAATATTTTATGAAGGGTTGCATGTATAATAAAGTCTTGAGATATAATTTATTAATAAGACCTATAGTGCAATTATATTTATATAGTGGTGATAAAGTGAAGAAAATCAGTAGGCTGAATGCTTCGGATCAGAAAGGGCTCATGATTGTCTTGGTAGCCTAAAAAATGAAAGAGAAGTGATCAAAGGTGACCGGGGTTGTCGGCCAATAACCCTCCGATGACAAAGTCAGTTTCTCTCAAATATTTTCAAGTTCCAATTTTTTAGGAAATGATTTCACGTACCTTTTCCTGGTCTGAACCAACGTTTATATAGTGTCTTAAGAGCGGTTATTGGATTTGTAACCTCCCCTTGATTCGAAGAGTTTTGTGTCTGAATATAATTTCCTCAACTGTTTAAGAGTTATTCTCTTTTTGCGCAACGGTCACTGGAGGTTACACGTATGATACGGAGACATTTTTCATATTCATAAATTTTACAAGTGCTCACGTGTCGTCCGTAATTCCTCGTCCTGAGCACGTCAAGGCAGCTTACCTCGTCTTGAGCACGTCAAGACAGCTTACCTCGTCTTGAGCACGTCTAGACAGCTTACCTCATGTTGAACACCTTGCTCGTCCTAGACGATCTCCATGGACAAATTCAGAGTTGCATTTGTTTATACCACATCAGTTGCCCCATTATCCATGGGTCGTCTAGGATTCACATCTACTAACGCCGTTGTTTGGACAAGCGTCCTTATGCCAGCTATTGTAGGTGCCACTTGTCATGATTTAACTGGAGACCAATCATGTCAGCTCGTTTTTCGAGGGACGTGCCATTTGTAGCTTTTTGGCTGGTTGCGTCGCTTCGTGTACTGGGGTCAATGCCTATAAATAGTTGGATTCCTCCGCTACCCTCCTCATTTTCTCAAATTTTCTTCTTCGACCTCCCTCGTCTTAGCGCCTCGTCTAGAAGTTTCCTGCGTCAGTTAGTCTCCTCTCGTCTAGTTCCAGGTACTTTCTTCAATCTTCGTCCTTAGATTTTAAGTTTCTTCCTTAAAAATGTCTGAGGTAATCCTTTCCTCATCTAGCGGTAGCATTGTCAAAGCCATAGACGAGTACCAAGACCCAAGTAGCTTTAGTGGCTCTAGTGATAGTTCTAGGAGTAGTAATAGCAGTAGTGATGGGAACACCACAGACGAGTATACGTCTGGTGTCCCAGGGGTTCCTTTAGAGGTGTTTAGGGAACAACATAAGACGAGGGTCAAGTCTGGTTCTAGGGCTGGCACAAGTGCTCCCTCGTCTTCTGCTCAAGACAAGGAGGAGGAGGTAGTTTACACTTGTGCTATTGGGGTTGGTTCTAAGATAAACGAGAAGAAGTTGGACTTTCTCAAAACGAGGTACCAAATCCCTGATAGCTTAAACCCTAGGCTACCCGTCCGTGACGAGTGGTGTTGTCAACCCCGTTTTGATGTTGGCATTTACGAGGCTTACCTCCTAGGGGGTTTGAGGTTGCCTCTAAATGCCTTCGCCAGGGAGTTGCTTTCTAGGTTAGGTATAGGGATATGCCAACTTAACCCCAATGCATGGCGTCTAATAGTAGCTATGCAAGTTTTGTGGAGGGAAGTGTTTAAGGGGAACCGCCCTCTTTCCGTGGACGAGTTCCTCTACTACTATAAACCCTCCAAAATTAACCAGTCCCTTGGCTTTTATCAATTTACAGCCAGAGGGAAAGATTGTAGATTGATTAAGTCATTAGTCACGTCAGACAGAAACTGGAAGACAGAGTTTTTCTTCGTTTCTGGTTTCTGGGCTGGCCGTCCTAATGACACTGCCAATGGTCCATTCCCTCCCTATACAGGGGAGATAGGGAACCTTCGTCCTGAAGGTATGCATTTCTCATTGTATTTGTTGCACTCGTCTTTAATAATGGTCATCTAACGTGTTTTTGTTTGTTTTGTTTTGAAGGTGTTAGACGACCCCATTTGGATAGGTTCCATTTGGAACGAGTCCAAAAAACTTGTCTTTACAACGACAGGACCTTCCATTTTTTGGTTACCTTACGGCGTCTTGCCACCTGGAGTCTAGGTCCTGACCCTTCAGACGAGGCAATTGCCCACGAAGTTACTGTGAGAAGACGTAAGTCGTCCTTTCCCTCGTCTTCTCTTTTGTTTTTTGTTGTTGTTTTTTGTTTTGTTTTTTTGTTTTGTTTTTTTGTTTTTTTTTTGTTTTTTGTTTTTGTTTTTGTTTTTTTTTTTACTGATGTCTTTACTTGCAGGAATGGCGACGATGAAACAAAATAAAGGCAATGATGCGATGGACGAGGAGACTAGGCCTGGAGTGAAATCCAAACCTCGTCCAGCTTCTGGCGAGAAGAGGAAAAGCCTCTCTCTAGGCGTAGACTTGGGAAACCTCCCAAGTAGGCACAAGGAGAAGAAGGCTAGGCACAAGTCATCCAAGCCTCAAGACGTCCAAGCCAAGGATCAACCTGGCTCTCTCGTCCCTCCTAGCCATCCAGTTCAAATTTTGGACGTTGATCAAGAGCTTCCTTCTCCACCCCTCCTACCTAGAGTAGTCCCATCCTCGTCTCAACCTTCTTACCAAGTTCCTCACAATCTTCTTGAGGACGAGGACTTGGCTTGGGAGAAATTTGAGAAGGTTGTAATGGATGAGGACGTGACGGCATGCTACAACATGTCGTTGAAGGATTTTGAGCGCTCCAGCGCCCATGACCTTTTCAAGGTATGCAGGTTTTATATGTTTGTCTCGTCTTGCTATTAGCTTATACATGCATTCTAACAATGCTTTGATCTATGTAGGCAATGTCTAAGTTCATTGCCGCGTCTAGGCAGGCAACTGAACTAGACAAGACTGGGGTGTTGTTGGAGAGGACGGTCCAAAAGGGAAGGGACGAGTCCAAGAGGTGGGCAGAGGTAGCAGCTAAGTCCAAGGACGAGGCGGAAAACTTGAAGAATCGCGTCACCGAGCTGGAAGCTGAAGTCCTTGAGAAGGACACTCGTCTTGATTTCCTTCAAAAGAGGAATGAAGAGCTTGACGTCCTTCTGGAGAAAGCTAAAGGAGACGCCGTTGTTGAGTTCAAGGCGTCCAAAGAATTTACTGATTCAATGGACGCCAACTATGTAGCTGGCTTTGAAGATTTTAGGATGGACGCCGTAGAAGAATTCCCAGAAGTGGACTTCAGCTCTATAAAGCTCAATCTTGGTGGGGCGTTCATGAGCTCCCTCGTCCAGACTAGCTCTGAAGATATCAACGTGGAGGACGATGCCACCACTTTGCCGCCTCAAGACAAGCCTAACGCCAACACACCATCCGTTTAAGATATTTATGCTCCGATGTAATTTGCTTCGTTGTTGTTTTTTCTTTCTTTTTTATTGAAATGTATTCGAGTACAATTACCTCGTCTAGAGTGTTATAGACGAGTGTATTAACAATTGCCTTTAGGGCTTAATTTGTGTAAGGGTTTTTGGACGATGGTCGTCTACCCTTTTTCTCTATTTCAATGAATGTCTATTTTTATTCATTATTTGTTTGTGTATGGACGTGCTTACCCTTTATGATTGTTGTGATTGAGATTTGAATATTTCTCAAGTATTAAAGGGTCGTCCTTGTATTTTGCTTATGGACGATGTCATTGGTTCATTTGTTTTTCGATAGACGAATTGATGACAGCCTTTAGACGTTTCCTTCGTCCATAGGTTTGGTCCATTTGCCTCGTCCATAAGCTTCGCGTTGGTCCTTTGTCAAGGACGTTTTCTAGCGTTTGACTCATCTTAGAGCACCCGTGTCTTGTTCAAATGCTCGTCCATGGACTTGAAATAATTTCTTTTTGCTTTAGCTTTGCACTTTATCCTCGTCTTGAGGAAAGCCTGTGAACGTTACATCCCTGCGTCCAAGGATTTTTCATTCGTCTTAAGATTTTGGCCCCCTTCATGGGTTTGACCATGGGAGTTAGATTTTATGCATAAAATACATTGAAAATCCAAACTATATCATTACATAAGCATTGTTCACAAACATGGCACCTGCTTAAAAGCTAGCGCCTTATGAAAGTACTTAGGAAAATACTTAAAATACACAACCTTGTTTTTCACAAACTTGTTCGTAGACGGTGCAAAAATTTAAGAACTAGTGCACCTTTATTCTTAGTACACACCATAGTAGTAATAAGAACACAAAAGTAGATATTATTGAACATAGTAGTAGAGTCGTCCATCATTGTAACCTCGTCCTTGAATAGCTTCATCCAAGCCCATTACTGATAGTACCTTCTCAGGTGCTCCACATTCCAAGGATGCTCTAGCTTTCGTCCGTCTAGAGCTTCCAGGTAATATGATCCCTGCCTCTTGCAGTTGACTACCCTGTATGGTCCTTCCCAATTGGGTCCCAATTTTCCATGAGCTGGATTCCTAGTTGCCAAAGATACTCTTTTAAGAACGAGGTCCCCTACGCTGAAGTGCCTGGGTTTCATCGTGGCATCATGCTGCCTAGCCATAAGATTCTTGTACCTTGCTGTCCTTCGCTCCGCCTCCATCCTTACTTCATCAATAAGATCGAGGTCAAGACGAAGCAGTTCTTCATTTTCCTTCTCCTGATACTTCATTACTCGATGGCTAGCCATATGAACTTCTGCCGGTATGACCGCTTCACTTCCATAGGCTAACTTGAAGGGAGTTTATCCTGTCGGGGTTCTCACAGTGGTTCTGTATGCCCAAAGAACGCCTGGTAACTCGTCTAGCCATATCCCTTTTGCCCCTTCAAGCCGAGTTTTGATGATTTTCAGCAAGGATCGGTTTGCTACCTCTGCTTGTCCATTTGCCTGTGGGTGGAAGGGTGAGGAATAATGATTTCTGATTCCGAAATGCTCACAGAAGTCGCTAAACGGTGCGTTGTCAAACTGTCGTCCATTGTCCGATACCAGTACCCTCGGTACTCCGAACCTACACAGAATGTTCTTCCAAACAAAATTCTTAACATTTTGCTGTGTAATTTTTGAAAGGGGTTCAGCCTCCACCCACTTAGTAAAATAGTCAATTCCTACTACCAAAAATTTCATTTGTCTAGTTCATGGGGGGAAAGGACCTAGGATATCCAGTCCCCACTGCGCAAAGGGCCACGGGGCCATCATCGGGGTCTGGTACTCCGACGGCTGCCTAGGGACATTGCTGTAGCGCTGACATTGGTCGCATACCTTGACATAGGCCTTAGCATCTGCCTGAACCGTGGGCCAGTAGTAGCTTGCACGAATGATCTTATGGACGAGTGATCTTGCCCCCGAGTGATTAGCACATGCTCCTTCATGAATCTTCCTCAAAACATAATTCACTTCGTCCGGAGCTAGGCACCTTAGGTAGGGCTGAGATAAGTCTCGCTTGTAAAGCACTTCATTTATAAGGACATACTTTGCAGCCCTAACCCTCAGTTTTCTAGCTTCGTTCTTGTCTTCCGGAAGCTTCCCATCCTTTAGATAGATAACAATTGGACTCATCCAACTTTCTTCCCCTCCAATTAGCTGTATTTTCAGGAGGTCTATGCTCGGCATGTATTGGACTTTGCTATACTCATCCATAATTCCACCTGCCGATGCTGCCCTTGCCAACGCATTTGCTTCCATGTTTTCCTCCCACGAGAGTTGAACAAAACTTATTTCTGAAAACTTTTGCACAAGCCTCCTCACTTTGCTGAGGTATCTCTTCATTCGATCTTCCTTGGTGTCACACATTCCATTCACCTGGTTGATGATTAGCTGAGAATATCCTCTGACTATTACTGACTCTGCTCCTAAGGACTTAGCCAATTCCAGCCCTTTGAGTAGTGCTTCATATTCAGCTTCATTGTTGGTAGTTTGGTACTGTAGACGGGCTGCATACTCCAACTTATCTCCCTCCGGGGACTTAAGTATGACTCCAATCCCTCCTGCGTACATTGTAGATGATCCGTCCACGTCTATGATCCACCTTCTTGCCCGCTCATACTTGACCAGCTCGTCTTGGCTTGGAGTGAACTCCGCAATGAAGTCCGCCAGCACCTGCGCCTTGACTGCATTCCTTGGCTGGTACCTGACATCAAATTCACTGAGTTCCACTGCCCATTGGACTAGCCGTCCTGCAGCTTCCAATTTGTTCATTGCTTTCTTTAGGGGATGATTCGTTAAGACAATGATGACATGAGCTTGAAAGTAGTGTCTCAGCTTCCTTGAAGCCATGACTAAGGCAAAGGCTAACTTCTCCATCATTGGGTACCGTCCCTCTGCTCCTCTAAGTGCCCGGCCGGTATCGTATACCGGTTTCTGCACTCGTTCCTCTTCCCTGACCAGTGCGGAACTTATGGCATGCAGCGATACTGCCAAATACAAATACAGCTCTTCGCCAGGTACGGATGGACTTAGCAACGGTGCCTTTGTGAGGTAAGTCTTCAACTCTTGGAAGGCCCTTTGACACTCGTCCGTCCAGTCAAACGCCTTCCTGAGGACTTTAAAAAACGGTAAACACTTGTCAGTAGCTTTCGAAACAAACCTGTTGAGGGCGGCAACTCGTCCTGTAAGGGACTGGACTTCTTTGATGTTTTTTGGCGGTTCCATGTTAAGTATTGCTTGGATCTTATCTGGATTTGCCTCAATGCCTCTATGTGAAACCATAAACCCCAAGAACGTCCCTGATGAAACGCCGAAGGCACACTTGCTTGGATTAAGTTTCATGTTGTACCGTCGTAATGTGTCAAAGGTCTCTTGAAGGTCGTCTAGATGTTTTCCCTCGTCCAAACTTTTTACCAGCATATCATCAACGTAGACCTCTACATTTCCTCCAATTTGAGGATGAAACATTTGGTTCACCAGCCTCTGGTAAGTTGCCCCCGCGTTCTTCAAACCAAAAGGCATTACCTTGTAGCAAAACAATCCTTGGCTGGTGATGAATGAAGTCTTCTCTTGGTCTGCCTCGTCCATCCTTATTTGGTTGTAGCCTGAGAAGGCGTCCATGAAGCTAAGTAACCTGTGACCAGCCGTCGAGTCTACCAGCTAGTCAATGCATGGCAGCGGATAACTGTCCTTCAGGCAAGCTTTGTTTAAGTTGGTAAAGTCTACACACATTCGCCACTTACCATTGGCCTTCTTTACCATGACTACATTCGCCAACCAGTCTGGGTAGTAAACTTCCCTAATGAACTCCGCAGTAATCAACTTCTATACTTCTTCTTTGATGGCGTTGTCTCGCTCAGGAGCAAATACCCTATTCTTCTGATGCACGGGTTTAGAGGAGGGACATACATTCAGACGATGAGTAATAACACTCGGATCAATGTCAGGCATGTCTTCATGACTCCATGCGAAGACATCAAGGCTTTTCTTCAAAAACTGAACCAGTGCATTCTTCGCCTCTTCTTCCATGCTCGCGCCTATTCTAGTAAACTTCTCGATTCTACTATCGTCTAAGGGGACATCTTCTAACACCTCAACAGGCTCTGCTGTGATCCTTCCCTCGTCTATGATCATCGTCTGAAAATGCTTGTCCATAGCCAACATAGCTAGGTAACATTCTCTAGCAGCTAACTGATCTCCTTGCACCTGACCCATGCCATGTTTAGTTGAGAATTTGACGGATAAATGATAGGTAAAGGTTACCGCCTTCCAGCTATTCAAAGTAGGCTTTCCGATAATAGTGTTATATGATGATGAACAATCAACTACGAGGAAGTTTACCTCTCTAGTTATCTGCTGCGGGTATGCTCCAATCACTACAGGCAGTGTGACGGTGCCTACCGGTTGTATTTTCATTCTCCCAAATCCTACCAAGGGCAAACTCACTGGACGAAGCTGATCTCGTCCTATCCTCATTTGTTGGAAAGCAGGGTAATACAGAATGTCTGCCGAGCTTTCATTATCTACTAACACCCTTCTGGTCGTATAGTCGACGATGAGTAAGGTAATGACAATCGCGTCATCGTGGGGGTGATGAATTCTTCCAGCATCCTCGTCCATGAACGTGATGGTTTGCTCGTCAGCTTCCTTCGTCCTGGGAGATCGTCCTGACAGCTGGACGTTCTAAACTACCTTCAGGTATGTTTTCCTCGATTTGGATGACTGTGCTGCTGGGGTTCCTCCTATAATAACTCTTATTTCTCCTAGCGGGGGTCGTGAGGACTCTTCCACCTTGGCCTTCAACTTCTCATCCTTGTGGTCTCGTCCAAGGAAATTTTTCAATTTTCCCTACCTAATGAGGTTCTCCACCTGCTGCTTTAAATCAAAACACTCGTCCATGTCGTGCCCATGGTCCTTGTGAAAGCGACAATACTTGTTCTTGTTGCGCTTATTAGGGTCTCCCTTCATTTTCTCTGGCCACTTCAAGGACGGATCATCCTTGATTTGCATAAGGACCTGTTCTAGCGGGGTATTCAGGGAAGTGTACTGCTGACTTCTTGAGGATGAACTTGCCTTTCTACCATCCCTATCCCTTTTTTCTCCTACCTGGGCCTTCTTAGGACGAGGAGCTTGATTAAAATGTCGTTGGTGACCAGCTTCCGAGCGTTCTGACCTTTCCTCTTCTTGGCTATTATTGCGTCTTCGGCGTTCATGAAATTTTGGGCTGAATGGACGAGTTCAGCTATGGTCTGAGGTTCCTGCTCATACAATTTATGAATGAACAAGTCTGAATTGACCCCATTATGGAAAGCAACCAACAGCAACTTATCGTCCATTTCGTCCACCGTCAAGGCTTCCCTGTTGAATCGGGTGATGAAGGACCGTAAACTCTCATTCTCCCCTTGTTCGATGGTTAGCAAACTGGAAGAGGAACGCTTGTGGCGTTATCCTCCGATAAAGTTGTTAACAAACATCTTACTCAACTCCTAGAACAACCCG